>CM057449.1:528130000-529345625 GCA_016271365.2 Neoceratodus forsteri
TTGTAAAGGACCTACCAGGGATCTGTGATAATACATCAGTTATAATGTGTTGTATGCTGATGACACAGTCCTTTACAATTCAGGTTGGGCAGGAGTGAACCTAGAGGAAAAATGCAACCTTTAAATCATAAATTGCAATCTTGGTTTGCTGAAAATAAAATATTACTGAATGAGAAGAAAACAGAAACCATGGCTTTTGGAACACAAGAAAATTGGTTCAAATGGAAACAGTATGAACACAAAAGGATTAAATGGATATGAGCTAGAGAAAGTGCCATGTTTTAACCATTTGGGAGTCATGCTAGATCAAACGCTTTCTTATAGTGATCGTATAACTAAGACCACAAAAAAGATTAATAATAAATTGGGATAGTTATACAAGGAATCAACAGAGTTTAACAACAGATGTTAAAAGGATAATTGCAAAACAGATTCTTCTTCCAGTTTCAGAATATAAATCAGTTTTATTGTATAATTTGCTGGAAGCAATATTCCATATGCACGAAGATACTTTCAGTTATGTACTTAGATTTGCAAGAAATTCAAAACAAAGGGAACAACATCGTAATATACAGTGGCGTTCCCCAGGATGAAATGTAATTCTGCAGCACTTTTGCAGCCCTCTGCAGAATGCTGCAGAAGACCTGCTGAATAAAACAATGTAATTTCAATGGCAATTAGTCCTCTTTGTCATTCAGGAAAATGTGACACTGCCAGGATGAAGTGAATGCCACAGTTTCCTGCATGACAAAGGGGACTAATTGTCATTGAAAATTATATTGCTTTATTCAGTAGGTCTGCTGCAGCATACTACAGAGTGCATTAAAAGTGCGTTTCATCCAGGGATCCACCACTGTATATCAATATTTCGCAACTCTACCACCAAGGTACAGGGCTCAATATACAGCTTTGGGCTGTATTAACAAAGTAAATTGGGATAAAGTTCCACTCAGCAACTCCAATCGTGGACCAACATCTCTGCTGCTGCACTGATTGATATTCACATCTGCCGCAGCTGTGGAATGATGTCAGAGCTGGCCTGGCATCAAAATTCTGAGTTAGGTCTGATGTTCCCAAGGCACACCCCGATGCCTGTTGGTGTTTTACTGGGTGGGGGTAGAGTGTTAGGTTTGGAAACCCTAACACCTTATTTCCCTACTTTTGTGGCTTTGACCCTAACTAAAGCATTAATGCAGTTTTTTAAAATTTATTTAATTATTTTTTGAGATAGTTTAATAGTATCTTTATTTTACTGTGGGAGAAGGACCCTGCACTCCCATCTCTCCATAGATGTGTATACTGTATGTATGAAGCTGTGGAAGCACAGGTCCATCTGGACCCTGAGCTTCCATTCATAGGACAAGAGTGGCCATATTGTCAGCATAGTCACCTTATTACCCCACCTCATGTATCTGGTACACAAATGTTTTGAATTCCTGCCAAAACATAATTATGTGCAACTGCAACATCATTCTGTGCCACAGGTGCAAAAACACATTTTGGCCATGATTTGAAAAATGACAGCTGTGAGATACATGAGGTGGGGTAATAAGAAGGCTATGTTGAAAATCAGGGGTAAAAATATTTAACATTTCTGAAATTACGAGCAGGCATAGTGAAATTGCATTGAATGGTCATAACTTTGGCATTTTTTCATATTTTGACCCCAAATTTTCAACATAATCTTCCTATGACCCCACCTCATTAACCCCATAGGTAGAAACATTCAAATCCTTGGCAAAACACCATTCCACGCCACAGGTGTGAAAGCATATTTTGAACAGGATGTGAAAAAATGACAGCTGTACTGTTCATGAGGCAGTGTGAAAAAAGGCTATGTTGAAAATTTTGACTCAAAATATTGAAAATTACCAAAGTTATGCGTGTGCATAGAACATTTTCAATGAACACTCATAACTCTGCTATTTTTAGGAATTTTTCCACCAAATTTTCAACATGGCCTTTTTGTGACCCTACCTCATGAGCACTGGCACTGTCTTTTTTGTTAATTGGGCCCAGAAGGTGATTTCATGCAGTGACCACAAAATAGCGTCCCGGGCCCAGTTAATGAAATGACAGTCACAATGTTCATGAGGTGGGGTCCCAAAAAAAACATGTTGAAAATTTGGTGAAAAAATTCCTAAAAAATGGCAAAAATATGAACATGAGTTCAAAATGCCATTGAAATATATTATATGGCACCTACCTTGATTTCTCAGTTCATGGTTCAGTTTTGAAGAGTGCAGACATGTTCTGGTCCACCAAAGATGACAGCCTATGACCTCCGGTGATAAGTATAGGGTAAGGGTGGGGTGGTGGGTGCTCAATGGGAGGGTTGGATGGGGGAGGGGGATGGCAGGGACGATGAGGAACCATTTTCTTTTTTTCAGCTGTAAAAAAAAAAAGATGGGAACTGTTTTCCTTTTTACAGGTGCAAAAACATAAATATTTCAGGACACTGGGAGTGGGTTTCCCAGTGTCCCACACTGCTGGGGGATCTTGTACATGCTGACAAGGGACTGGGGCCCCCAATGTCGGCAACCTTAAATAAAACAATGGGCTGTGGGTGGGAGGACTAAAATAAATATTATGGGAGTATACTTAAAAACAAATATCAGAATCTAGGTAAATGAGTTTCATTAGCTAGATTCTGATATTTGTTTATTAAAATCACAGCATTTTTGTGTATGTTGCACTTTTGTTGGTTTGTGAAAAAGGCCAACAATATGACGGTTGTCACGGCACAAAAAAATGTTTAGTATTGCTCCAACAAGTGGCATGAAAGCAGCATCAAAATTTACAGTTTGCCACAAAACATTATCTCAAAACCCCTACAGCACATGCACAAGTTGGAAAACACTAAAATTTAAAGCCTTACAACTCTGGAACCCTTGCTTTGATATTTTGTCACCAGACCTGTCAAAGGCACTACCTTGGGACATGACATATGTCCCCTGCAAGTTTGAGGCAACAGTTCCTTTCCATGTAGGTTGTAGGTGAGAGCAAAAAAAAGGTGTTCAGTATAGGAAACAAGTACCTTTTTTTTCTAAAAATGACACATGCACATCTCAGATCCACACAAGCTGCTGTCACAAAATTCCCACACATCAAGACTTTGACTATTAGACAACACATACAAAATTTCAGCTCATTTTGTCACACAGAGCTAAAGTTATTAAAGTGCAAAATTTGAGCTTTAACATTAAACAGGCTACTCAACCCTACCTATAGGGGTGCTATTGCACCCCTGTAATACTATAGTGATATACAAATTATACAGGCACTTTTGCATGGCTAAAAAAAAGTTTGAATAAACCTTTTAAAATACTTTGTAAACATTGTTTGGAATTTTAGTTGATATAGAAGCAAAATAAATAATAAAGGCATGATTTCTATTTCAAAAATGTGTTTCCAAAGCAGTCTAATAAGTATGTTATACTTAAAATCCTCATTTCCCCTTCAGTTAACCCCCACATTTTCCCTTGCTTTTACGTTGTTGGAAGATCAATATAATGTGTGAGGGTGTGTGACTCTGCTAGGGCGAGACCCCTAGCAACCTAACAGTGGCCTGACTCATGCTACAGAAGAAACACAGACTCCAGAGGCCTCAAAAAATGACAAGGACAATGAAAACCAGCAACAGTAGCAATGGGTTTTTAGAATGTGTAACTTATTTACCAGAGCTGGGGAGCCTACACAGAGGTGAAATACTGTCTGCCTTAAATACAAAGGTGGCAAGGCAATGACTCCTGATAGACAATTTATCATTCATCAAGTACTTAAAAACTCTAGGGGTTTGGGGCTTGAGAGTTACATGCTTTAATTCATGTGGTGGGAGAACCTGTGTCTGATGTCAATTTTAAACAAGTACAGGCATTGGAGAGATTGTGGCAGAAATATTAGCAGGTTATGGACTCTCCAGCATGAACACCTTGTTCCTCATCCCTTTGACTAAACCCACAGTATATCTCTTTGTTGTTCAGGAATGAAGGGGTAAACATTTTGAATGTCAAACATTAGTTATGACAGAGATGTGAGGCTCTGGACTGGACCACCCCAGTTTTAGACGTAACTGTGTTAGGATTGGTGGGTGAAAAATCAAAGTTAAATTGAAACAGACAAACAAGGGGATAAGCCACCTTCTGAGCAGTGTTACATAGGTCAAGACCTGGGAATTTGTTTTTTACACAAGACAGCCGGGAACCTGGTGTGAACTTCCTCCAGATAATGACATCACTGGACCTCACACAAGCAGTTGCTTCTGTGACTCACCACCATGGCCATGCCTTGGACTTGGTATTCTTACTGGGGTTCTCATTTGGGCCCCCCACAACAGTCCTTCCCTTGTTGAGATGGTCTGCTATCACCCATTAAAGGGATTGTCCCCAGTGGAATTTTTGGTGGTGGTGGACTTTTCTGGTGTGAGTGATGCATGGACGGTTGGTGTGGGCGAGGCAGTGACAGTCTATAATAGGTCTGCCTCCAAGGTACTCAACACCATCGCACTGGTCCGTGTATGACCCAGGTCTTCTCGTCTGAGATCCCCATGGTTTGATGGAGCTCTCAAGAGATGAAGACCAGGGGTCAGAAGTTGGAGCATTGCAGGTGGAGGACCTGATCCAAGGAGGATAAACTGGCTTTGAGAGAGTTCACTATGGTGAATATCAAAGGGCAATCAGCCATAAGAAGGCAGAGTTCCTGTCCAGGGAAATTGCCGCAGGGAGAAACAGACCAGCTTTGATCTTTCAGACTGTGGACAGGCTACTTCATCTTTCCTCTCTGCAGCAAAAAGAGCATTTTCAGTAACTTTGTGAGAGGAGTTTACTCCATTCTTTCCTGACAGGGTGTCATCCATTCAGTCTGGGATCTCCCCAGTGGGGCAAGATCAGCCCTGCAGTGATGGGCTTGCATAGGTAGAAGCACCCCTATTGTTTTTGGTGAGTTTCGGCCGGTGGGGGTGGATGAGGTCACTGAGGTAATTTTGAAACTGCGTCCCACCTTTTGTGAAATGAACCCAGCCTGACTCATCTTCTAGTGGGATGTTCCGAGTTCATTGGTCCAGTGTTCACTGAGATAGTCCAGTGCTTGTTCTCAGAGGGGTTCTTCTCTGACACCTTGAAAGACGCATGGGTGAAAGCCCTTCTGAAGAAACCATCCCCCGACCCTGACATCTTGGGGAATTATTGCCCTGTCTCCAACATCCAACTTTTGGGGAAGGTTGTTAAAAAAGTGGTGGCTCTACAGCTCGAGGCACATCTCACTGCCTTTGACATCTGTGAGCTATTCCAGTCTGGGTTTAGAGTGAGGCATAGCACCAAAACAGCATTGGTCAAGGTGTAAAATGACCTCCTCAGGGCAAGAGAGAGACGAGATCGATCAAGCCTCATTCTTGATCTTTCCTCAGCATTTAACACCATGGACCACATTGTGCTTCTGGATTGCCTTAGAGAGTATTGCGGACTCACTGGTACTGTCATCAGCTGGTTGAGTCCTTTCTCATGGGTAGGATGCAAAGGGTAATGATGGGAAATGTCTCCTCCTGTCCGAAGCTCCTGCTCTGGGGAGTTCCTCAAGTCTTGATCTTGTCGCCAGTTCTGTTTGCAGTGTACATGCTACCTCTGGGAGAGCTCATTAGACATCACAGTCTGGGTTTTCACTGTTATGCAGATGATACCCAGCTGTATATGTGCTTTGCTCCCAGGACAAGTAACAATGTGGAAGTGCTAAATAAATGACTAGCCGAGATCCAAGATTGGATGTTCTCAAACTGGCTGCGACTGAACCCTGACAAGACAGAGTTTTTGTGATCGAGCCTGGTTATCGGCATGATGTGGCTGCTACCGGGTCAGGAACAGAATTGTTCCTTGTCCCTATCCCACTGGTGGCATCCACTAGGGTGAGAAATCTGGGTATCATGCTTGATAATGGTTTGACGCTTGAAGCTCAGGTGTCATCCGTCTTCCATAGTGGTTCTTACCACTTAAGGAATGTCACCTGGATTAAACCCCTAATTCCGCCTGGTGACCTGCCCACGCTGGTATGTGCCTTTGTCACATCAAGGCTAGACTACTGTAATGCTCTTTAGTTTAGGGTCAGTGGAGGAAACCTCTGTCAACTGTATCTGGTGCAGAACGCAGTGGCCAGGTTGCTGACAGGCCTTCCTATGTTCTGTCATAAGACTCCGGTCCTGCACGACCTTAACTGGCTGCCTGTAAGATGGAGGATCATCTTCAAGGTGGGCTTGCTCACATGTAAGGCCCTATACGGCTTGGGCTCTGGCTACCTGAATGATCTCCTGGCCCCTGCCCTCCCAGTGCACTCACTCTGCTTCTCCACCGAGGCCCTCCTGCTGTTTCTGAGGGCAAGGCTGAAAACCTTGGGAGACTGTACATTTGAGATGGCCAGCCAAGCCTTCTGAAACTTGCTTCCCAGATCTCTGAGGGAGGCCCTATAGGTGGAGGCTTTCAAGAGGGGTCTGAAGGTACACCTTTCTAAAGAAGCCTTTTTTTAGTTAGTTAAAGCCTCAGCTTATTATTTATTATTTATTTTTTTATTGTTTGTGTTTATTTTTTGACCCTGTATGTATTTTTTTGTATGTCTCTTACACCTCTTTGTAAAGTACCCAGAGCCTCTTGGATTGGGCGCTAAAGAAATAAAAATTTACTTACTTACTTACTAACTCACCTGAGCTTGGTGTGTGATAAACCTTGTTGCAACTTGCAGTATGTATGGATTATGGGCATGTTAGTCTGTAGCGCCAGAACCCGTTTAGGTGTAACCTATGTGATAAAATGGGACACTCCTACAGACAATGGTCCTGAGCAGCAGATAACCACCTAGATAGAGTGGTACAAGACCAGGAACAGATAATTACTGAATCCCAGGCATGTGTACTATGCTCAAAGGAACATCCAAACTCCTCATCTGAGCCCAGAAATTGGTCCCTGTTCACGGATCCCAGAGACAAACCTTGAGTCCCACTGTCTTTATTACCCCAATGACCAGTGAAGGTGATCCCTATGCTGACTCCCTCAGAGTATTCAGAGCCAGCTCCTGAAACCCAGAGGGAGGTTTAGCAAGTGTCCTCATTGTCTGTCCCTTACACCAGTGGTCCTTTTCAGGAAGGAACACATATTCCTGTACACCAACCTGAATCAGTTTCTCAGAGTGTGTAGGACAGGGAAGAGTGATTGCTCCCCCCCACCTGCCCCTAGTGAAGCAGTGTTGTTAGAAGTGTTAATACAAAGAAAGGACTGGTCCAGGAGGAAATCTGTGAAGCACGACAAACCACAACCAATCCCTGCAAGGAACAGGCACAGTACCCTAAGTAAACGAAAGCAGTGGTGGTGCGATATATGGAGGAAAGCGGATGGGGACTTGTCCATGATGGAATATTCTTCTGACTCCCAATCAGATGTAACCAGGGCCAAAAGACTGAAAGAGAGAACTACTGTAGATCTCAGCCCAGAGGGATGTGATAAACAGTGATGTCTCCCCATGTGTGGTGTAGAGGACCCATTTTGAACCACATGACCCTTAATGTTAGCAGCATTAAGGGTTATAATAAACAGATCACAACATTACACATATTAAATAGCATGCTTAGTAGTATTATATTTATACAAGACACCAGAATAGCTTGCCTGGTAATATTATATTTATACAAGACAACAGATTAAAGGCTATAGATGAAGTATTCCAGGCAGAAAAGTGGTGGGCTCTGGGAAGTTCATTCTGATTTCAATGGAAGATATCTGTGACGGAGTAGCTGTATTGTTGAAAGGAAATAATTTTACTGTACAAAAATTGATGGATGTCTTCCCCGAAAGAGCTCTGTTGCTTAACATCCTGTGCAACAACTTAAGGTGTTGCTTTATTAATATTTATGCTCTCGAGGCAGTATCTGCCTGAGTAGAATTATTCAAACAAATCCAACAGTGTTTAGACACTAAAAAATGGTCATTTTGGGGGGAGATTTCAAGTGCAGTTTGGCTATGGAAGACTGGGGAGGCACGACAACCAAAGTATAGAGTGACATAAATTATTTGAAGCACATGATCCAGAGATCACATTTGCAAAATTGCTACAAAGCAATACATCAGCTTGGGGCCAAGACATATTAGAGAGGTGTACTGCTACCCATGCTGATTTTTATTTTGGCTTGTGCGCATGCGCAAGAAACATCTTGCGACAGTGTAGATCTTGGGGGCGCGGCTGCTCTTGGGCGAATGCAGGACACGCATCAGTAGGTGCGTTCCTCATTCCCCAATCAGCCTGCATGCCACTGCCACACCATGCATTCATAATGGGGTGAGCACATCAAAGCAAAGGTCCGCTGCAATCCGAGCAAAGCTCATCATATGCAGTGGTCCTTTGCTTGCCGTGCTCGCCGCCATTATGATCATGGTCGGTGAGCGGGCGGCCGCCTCAGGGTTTCCGACATTGGGGGTGCCCAATCCTCTGTCGGCAACCCCATGTTTGTGGTGCTGACGGGGAGACACATCTCGTCAGGCATCCCCCAATGTGAATGCCGAGGTACCCAATCCCCTCGGCTCATGCTCCCTGCTTTCTTTTTGCTCGCCCATGGGGGAGCCCACCCCATCGGCATCACCCCACCCCAACTGTTGAATGCCGAGGGGGTGCCCAATCCCTGGCTCACGCCCCTTGCTTTTGTTTGCCGCGGGGTGCCCAACCCCGCCGGCATTACCTCCCTGTTGTGTGTGCCAACGAGGTGCCCAACTCTCCATTGGCTACTGACACCCCCCACAAACCTTATTTCAGGTGGCACGCTGGTGCCCACCCCTCGTGCCAAATGCCCTGTAATACAAAAACTGTCCCACGACGGTTTCGCTTTTTTTCACCTGCAAACGAAAACCGCCTCGAGTCTAGATGCCCCTCCCACCCACACCCACCCACTGTGCACCCTGCCTCCTCACCCCCCACCCCATACTTACCCCGGACTCTGGTGCGGCGATCTTCCATGGACCAGGAACACGCCTGCACTTTCAAAGCTGACCGCGAACTGAGGAAATGCGGTAAGCTGTATAATGCAATGAACAGGGTTTTTCAACTTTGCTGCATATCTCAGGCATTTCTTGGAATTTTGGCACCAAATTTTCAACATGGGGTTTTGGGCCCCTCCTCATGAATTCTGTCACTGTCATGGCGTTAATCGGCCTCGGAAGGTGATTTCACAGTCACTGCGCGAAATCACCTTTTGGGACCCATTAACGAAATGACAGTGCCAGTGTTCATTAGGTGGCCTCTCAAAAAGCCTATGTTACAGATTTGGTGGAAAAAAATCCAACAAATGCCTGTTTTACGAACGTGCGTTGCGCAGTTGCTACGCAGGCTCGTAACTTCGCGCATTCACAATATTTTAATGCCATATTTTCAGCATTGGCATTTTTATGCACCTCCTTATGAACAGTACAGCTGTCATTTCCCACATCCAGCCTGAAATGTGTTTCCGCACTTCCGGCGCACAATTGCACAGTCGCTGTGGGAAATCAGTGTTTGGACCAGATTATGAAAATGACAGTGATACAGTTCATGAGCAGAGCTCCTAGAATGCCTATGTTGAAAATTTGGAGCTGATACTCCATAAAATGACTGTGTTACGAGCGTGCATTGGCAGATTGCACGCATGCTCGTACTGTCGTGCTTTGTGATATTTTCACTCTGGATTTTCACCATTGCCATTTTTACACACCTCTTGATGAACAGTACAGCTTTCACTTCACATATCCTGCCCCAAATGTGTTTCCGCACATCCGGCGCAGAATAGCTTTGTCGCTGTGCGAAATCACTTCTTGGGACACTTTGAGGAAATGACAGTGACACTGTACATGAGCAGAGGTGCTAAAATGCCTATGTTGAAAATCTGGTGCCGAATGCCCACAAACTGGCAGTGCTGCAAGCGTGCCTTGCATATTTCCCATGCACCCTTGCAACTCCGCAACTTTCGTATATTTGTATGCCACATTTTCAGCACTGCCATTTAATTACACCTCCTTATGAACTGTGCAGCTGTCATTTTTCACATCCTTACCAGCATGTTTTCCTGCACTGCACTAACAAACACCCACAGGGACACCCTAATGCCTCGCACTCTCTGCAGGGTGGGGGTGGGTTGGTATCAGTTCAGTACTTGACTGCCACTCCTATGCTGCATCTCTCTAACTCCTGCACTGCCAATGGCAGCAAGACAACATTCGGCATTGACAAATGCTTGTTTATTGTTGTCACAAAACATAAAAGATGCAGGGTGCATGTACAGTACCAATAGAAATGTCTGATCATATGGTTGTGTCCTGTTGTTGTACTCCCGGTACTGCCCTTAAAAAAGGAAAACAGTCAGTATAAAAATTAAATAAGCAATTGCTAGAAGACACCACAATTACAGTAAAATGTAAGTCCTAATTTGAAGCACATCTGTCCATCTTAAATGCCTATGCTTCTGTGGTAGACTGGTGGACTGACTCAGAACTTGATTTCAAATAGTTTTTTTGTCAGATAAGCAGTTAAAGTAAAATAAGACAAATATAGCCAGCTCAGTGGCACTGAGGGTTGAGGCACTGGATGTCACACCTCGTGCCACGCCGGTGTCCTTGTTCAGGAATGGATGCAGGTCGCCAGGGGTTGGCTGGGGGGAGAAGGATTGAGCATCTGGAAGGACTGCTCTCCTTCTCCAGAGAGGGGAGATATCCAGGTCCAGTGCCCGTTCACCCTCTGGCGGAGGCTAGGGGACAAGGGCACTGCACTAGAACATGGGCAGAGCTTAGGTCGGACGCTGAAAGCTCTCTGTTAGCATCATTGCATGTCCCTCAGCTCCTAGGGATGAAAACTTCCAAAAATGCCAGCTCCCCGCATATGAGCCAGCTTCAGTGCCCGGTCCCTCTACCACCTTCAGTTTTGCCACCGCTGCCCCAATTGGGGAGGCTTCCCCGAGTATGAGGGACTGGGTTACCGGAGCAAGGCATGCCCATTTGCAGGGCTAGGGGAGTCCAGCAGCAAAAAGAGAAATTAAAAAAAAAAAAAAAGACAAATATTTCCAGTGTTTAAACTTATGAGCTAAACTGCAAAGGCTCATGTCTAGAGCCCATGAGAAAAAATGTAACCTGAAGCAACAAATACAGGCCACAAAAGCTGAAATGTTCAGATAACAATATGACAGAGCCATGTCCCTAAAACAGAACAGAAGTTTGGCACACAAGGCCGTAAACAGAGCTTAGATATTTTCAAAGGTTGTGAAGACAGAGCAGCAAAAAGACAGATTATAGGTTTAACTACCATAGACCAAGGACTAATACACACAGACCCAGAGGATATACTGGCTATTGTTCATAAGTATGTCAAAGCTACATTTGGGTCCCCTTCTGAGGCCCAATGGAACCAATCCTTTATTGAGGATACTGGTATTTTGCAACTAGCTCAGCACCTTAAGGCCGAGCTACTAACCCCCATAACAGCACATGGCAACCAGCAGGCCAATAAAAATGTAAGCATTAAAATGGGTCTGGGCTGGATTTATCCAGGTCAATATGTTGAATGCTTAATAGTGTACGACAAAACCCGAAACAGAAACAGCACAGTACAGGACAGCAAGAGGGTGCAATACCTCAAATGGATCTGTGCACTGTGCTGCACCCTCTCACTGTCCCAGGCAGAGAATAAGACATCTGCTAGGACAAGGATCCACTGAGCAGCTTCTGTGGCTCAACAGGATGAGCCATTGGCAACAAGGGAGGTAGGCAGTGTGTTTGGGATCAGGTTCCAGTCCCAGACGCATGGAATTTTTCTTTTTTTGCACTTTGTGCAATATTTACTTTTAAGCCCCCCCCGCCAGAGTTAGTTATTTTAGTTGGAGAGTTCGGGTTGCAGTCCCCTGTAACGGGGGGTGCGCAGGGCAGACCCCCCCACAAAAACAAGACTTATGCTGCATGCAATATATTGTGCTATATTGGCTGCGCTCTATATTTCTGCGACATAATGTCTTGCAACATCATGACCCCATGCCAGGGTGGATGGACTTATATCCAAATTTTATAAAATGCTCATGAACATCTAGGACCCCCCACCTACTCTTTTCAACAAACTTGTTGCACAACAGTCCATGCCCAGCATTATATCCCAAGCCCTGATATTTCCTTTTAAAAAAAGGGGACAAGCATAAAATAGAAAAATGCAGACTTTTAGCTTTTAACCAGAATTCCTGCAGGCAGACTAGCAAAAGTGGTTGGTATCTTAGTAGCCCCAGCACAGACTTGCGCTGCCCCAAACTTCTCAATATTTGACAACCTGATTTATGTAAGAGAATTATTAGACACAGGTAATCAACACATAGTGTCTGGGTTTTTATTAGCTCTAGACCCCCAAAAAAGCCTATGACCAAGTGTGTCATAATTGCATTTTTAATTTAACAGCATATGACATACCAGCCACTTTTGATACATTGATCACAGTATTCAATAAAATCGATAATATCACCCCTTTCATCAATGGGTGGGTGGGTAGGTGAGAGCATTAGGGTATGCAAAGGTGTAAGACAAGGGTGTCCGCTGAGCCCTTTATAATATGTTTTCATGTTGGATCCATTTGTCAGGAAGATTCAGGGGGAACCATTGATACAAGGATTTCAAGCTCATGCAGAAACAGGAGAAAGGAAAATATTGGTTCATGCTGATGATATCTGTCTCTGTTTGCTGGATGAAGCATCTGGACATGAAGTGGTCAAAATGATAAACTAGTTTGAAAATGTATCTGGAGCAAAATGTAACTACACTAAAAGTCAAGGAATGCCTGTAGACTTAAAGAAATAAATCAGATTATAACAAGCATTTGTCAATGCCGACTGTTGCTTGCTTGTATGTGCTGTTTAGGTATTTGGAAGTGATAGTTCCATGACTTCCTCCCAAGACATCCACTGTGTCTTTCCATTCAGTATTCACAGAAGAGTGGGAGGGGCAAGGGCCACAGCAGTACAGCAGTTGCCAAGAGGGTGAAGATGTGGACAATAACCCATTCAAAGGCAAAAGAGTCCTGCAGAAGCTCACTAAATTGAAGGTGGACAAACGATGGAACCAGATGGCATACACCCAAGGATATTGAGAGAACTGCGAAGGGAGATAGCAGTACCTCTGGCAGCCATGTTCACTGAGTCATTCAACATGAGTGAATTGGAGGAGGGCACATGTGGTCCCTCTACACAAGTCCAGCAGCAGGGAGGAGGAGGTGGGGAACAATAGGCTGTTCAGCCTCACCTCAGTAGTGAGGAAGATCATGGAGACATTGCTTAAAGAAAGGACAGTGGGGCATCTAAAAGCCATCAGAGCCCAGGACCATAGACAACATGGATTCACAGTGGGGACATCATGTCAGACAAATCTTGTTGATTTCTTTGACTGGGTGACAAGGAAGTGAATCAAGGTGGGGCAGTGGACAACACTTACCTTGATTTCAGCAAAGCCTTTGACACCATCCCACACAGGAGGCCTATAAACTAGCTGGGTATGTGGGCATGGGGAAAGGTGTAAACTTTAGCAACTGGCTAACAGACAGGAGGCAGAAGGGTGGTAATGGGTGCAGTCTAGGGAGAGGGCGTGACCAGTGGGGTGCTGCAGGGTCTTCATTAGTAACATTGCAGAACGGCTGAAGGGAATTTTTTCACCAAATTTTCAACATAGCCATTTTAAGACCTCTGCTCATGAACAGTGTCACTGTGATTTTCTCAATCTGTCCCAAACATTGAATGAGCACACTGACTGCGCCGTTGTGCGCTACATGCACGAAAACACATTTTGGGCGATGTGAAAAATGTCAGCTGTACTGCTCATAAGAAGGTGTGGTAAAATGGCAATGTTGAAAATCTGGAGAACAAATATTAAAAATTTGCGAACTTACAAGCGTGGATAGGAACTGTGCAATGCACGCTCGTAAAACAGTCATTTTAAGGAATTTTTTCACCATATTTTCAACATAGCCATTTTAAGACCTCTGCTCATGAAAAGTGTCACTGTGATTTTCTTAATGTGTCCCATACAATGATTTCGCACACCGACTGCGCCATTGTGCGCCACATGAGCAGAAACATGTTTTGGGCAAGATGTGAAAGTGACAGCTATACTGCTCATAAGGAAGTGTGGTAAAATGGTAATGTTGAAAATCTGGAGTGAAATATTGAAAATACGCGAACTTACTAGCGTGTGTAGAACAGCTAACGCATGCTTGTAAAACAGTCATTTTGGGGAATTTTTTCACCAAAGTTTTAACATAGCCATTTGAACACCTCTGCTCATGAACAGTATCACTGTGATTTTCTTAATCTGTCCCAAACATTGATTGCGCACACCGACTGCGCCATTGTGCGCTACATGCACAGAAACACATTTTGGGTGATGTGACAAATGACAGCTGCACTGCTCATAAGGAGGTGTGGTAAAATGGCAGTGTTGAAAATCTGGAGTGCAAATATTAAAAATTCACAAACTTATGAGTGTGCGTAGGAACTGCGCAACGCACGCTCGTGAAACAGTCATTTTTAGGAATTTTTTCACCATATTTTCAACATAGGCTTTTTGAAAGCCCACCTTATGAACACTGGCACTGTCATTTTGTTAACCGGTCTTGAAAGGTGATTTCGTGCAGTGACCACGAAATCACCCTTCGGGCTCGAGTAACGTCATGCCAGTGCAAGAATTCATGAGGAGGGGTCCCAAAAACCCCATGTTGAAAATCTGGGCCCAACATTCCCCAAAATGCCTGAGATATGCATCAAAGTTGAAAAAAATCCTATTTATGCCATTATACAGCTTACCGGCATTTCCTCAGTTCACGGTCGGCTTTGAAGAGTGCAGACGTGTTCCCGGTCCACTGAAGATCGTTGCGCAGGACTCCGGAGGTAAGTATGGGGTGAGGGTGGGTGGGGAGGCAGGGTGTGCAGTGGGTGGGTGCGGGTGGTGGTAGGGAGATGGAGACTACGAGGGACCTTTTTTTGTTTACAGGTTGTTTTTTTTTTAAAAGACGACGTGGGACATTTGCCACACTGGGGTGGGCTCCCAGCGTGGCAGCTGGAAAGGCTGTTTGGGGGTGCTGGAGCTGACGGGGGATTGGGCACCTCCATTGGCCATAACAAGCTTTGCTACACTGGGGTGGGCTCCCAGCGTGGCACTTGTAAAGCTTTGGGGGGGCGTGCAGCCGACGAGGGATTGGGCACCCTGTTGGCCATAACAGTTTTTGCCACGCTGGGGTGGGCTCCCAGCATGGCACCTGGACAGCTTCTGTTGGGGGAAGCATGGAGCCGACGGGGGATTGGGCACCCCCGTCGGCCATACAGTGTGTGTGTGGGAGGGAGAAAGCGCATCAGCACGCCATATGTGTGCTTGCGTGCGTGTGTGCATGTGGGGGGGAGCTCTGCTCACTGAAGTGGAGCTCTCCCTTTCAACTGTACAGCGCTGCATTTTTCAACTGCTGTCATAGACAGCTGCAGCAGTCATTGGAGAACTGCAGCCGCGCCTGCAAACACACTGACTGAATTGGAAGATGGGTGCCACACCTCCGAAAACTCAGATGATGGCACTATGTTTCTTGCACATGCGTGCAAGCAACATAAAAAGGGTCTCAGAAATACTGCAATCTGATTGGCTGTTAGGATTCCAACAGCTTTACATTAATCAATGTTATACTGTCATGTACAGCCTGATCACCATGGCACATGGATTCTTCCTGTCAGCATTCCATCCTCTAGCCCTGCTGAATGTGTGGAATGATGCATTCTGATTTTGAACCAGCATTATTAAACTGTTGGTGGAAGAACTATTTCATTAAAAATCTCCCTCTAAATGAGGAAAATATTTGAAAAGCGTACTTTTAACACTTTTCTTTTGGAATCATTTTTTATAATAGAAATAAGGCACTCCCAGGAGTTAGATTAACTGTCAGTTAATCACCATCTAGGGGCAATATGGCACTCGGCTGCACCTTGTGCCACATTACACCCCTAGGGGGTGATTAACAGACTGTTAATCTAACCTCTGGTCATGGCTTATTGCTTAAGACATGATTTTTCTAGTTAATATATCTATCTCTACAGAACTGATAAAGGTACAGGGAATCGCACAGAAATATAGAAATATAAAAGTTGACTGCAGATAAGGACAGGAAGGCCCACCCAGTCTGCTCATTTTACCTACCTATTTTAAGAGCCACCGAACCTAGTTGATCTGCAACTCACCCTTTTCTGTCTCTACAGTACCCTTTGTCTATCCCATCCATTCTTGAATTCCCTAATTGTATTTTCCCCCACCACCTCACTTGGGAAGCTGTTCCAAGCATCCACCATTCTCTCAGTGAAGAAGTACTTCCTCATGTTGCCCCTGAACCTCACCCCCAGCTTAATTTCTTGTCCCCTTGTTCTTGCACATCTTTTTTGAAAGATGCTGTCCTCTTGTACCTTGTTTATACCTTTGAGGTACTTGAACATTTCTATTATATCCCCCCTCTTTCTCCTCTCCTCCAGGGAATACATACCACATTTCCCTAGCCTCTCCTTGTAGGGCTTATCATGTAGATTCTGCACCGTCTTTGTAGCCCTCCTCTGAACTGCCTCCATTCTGTCTATGTCTTTCTGGAGATGCGGTCTCCAGAACTGGGGACAGTACTCTAGCTGAGGTCTCACCAATGACCTGTAAAGTGGCACAACCACCTCCTTCTTTCTACTGGTGATACCCCTCCCTATTCGCCCCAGCATCCCATTAGCTTTCCTCATGGCCTTCTCATATTACTTGTTGTCTTTAGGTCATCTGATATGAGTACTCCCAGGATCCGTTCCTGCTTTGTGGCTGCCAGTACCTCGCCTTCCCCCCATCTTGTACTGTTCCCATGTGTTTCTTCTCTTCAAGTGCATGGGACAGACATAAGGCAATTATAGTTGGGGGGGTTGCAGGAAGTAGGCTGTTGGTTAACTAGAATCTGCAGCTTATCCAATAGGTAGGGAAATGGGCAGACTGGGTGGGCCAAGTGGTCCTTATCTGCCGTCAAAGTCTATGTTTCTATGTTTCTATGGCTTTGCACTTTTTTGCATTAAATCTTAGCTGCCATGCTTCAGACCACTCCTCCAACCTTCTTAGGTCTTTTCTAATTTTTTTCTACCCACTCTGGAGTGTCAACCATGTTGCAGATCTTTGTGTCATCTGCAAAAAGACATACTTTTAGTAGAGAGGATAATCCCATCCACAGTTAGGTATCTGCACTAGCCACAGCCACACATAAAGTTAATATGTGGAAGTATAAGTTGCTGTCAAAACACAAGAGTGTTTCTATTGAAAATATTAATTTTGCCAATTTTCTTACACGTTGTACATATTTTTCCACCACTAATACTGCTTGAATATAGAATATATAGTGTGTTCTTCCAGGGATTATGAGACAATTGTTTGAATCTTCTTAAAAGAGATTATACATACTCAGATTATAGTATAAGTGGGATCTGCATGATCAACCTCATAGTGTTCTCCCACTGCCTATTTTTTTGTATTTAATTTTGGCAAAGTATTAAAAGGTCAAGCTAAGTTATGGAGCTCGATAACTACTGAATATTTACTTCTCTCAAGAGAAAAAATGGGAGAATATCACATGCATCCAGCACAGGGTGTGTCCCATAAGAATGAAATCAGTAATGCGCAAAATTAGGACATGGAAGATCTCAACTGCACAAGGCTTGTCTCAAACAAAGAAGCATATATGCTCTTCTGTAATTAATTCAAGCTTTAGTTGTCCCTCTGCAGTTTCCTTTTTGCGCGCAGTAGGTTTAGAAGAGGAAGCATTTTGGCAGTTAACTGACAAAAGAATTCCTATTCACACATGGGATATTAACCGACTGTCCTGCTATTGTAAACTGGATGTAAGGAATTTGCTGAAATATAAGGCAACTGATGAATGAAAATGCCCTAGACTAACTGCCTCGTGGAATTGGAAATACAGGAACATTTCTTTCTGGCATGCTCCATCACAATAGAAATATGAAATGCATTTCTTCTGGAATGAGGTGATAAATGCATCTATCCAATCACTTATGAAATGGTGAAGCTAGGACTATCCCCCCCCCCAACCTCGAGAATGCAGAAATGTAATAAGAGTACACTGTGGCTGATTTTTACCATGTGCAAATACTATCTCTGGCAGGTAAGATGGGCCTTCATCTTACTGTACATCAAAAAATGAGTCCAGCTAGTGAAACAATTTCAATAGTGAAGAGTGCACTATAGTAGACATATAAGAATGAAAGAGGCACTTTTGCACTACAGTAAACATGTAGGAATGAGTCACTCTTGCACTACAGTAGACATAAGAATGGAAGAGGCACTCTTGCACTACAGTAAACATGCAGGAATGAAAAAGGCACTCTTGCACTACAGTAAACATACAGGAATGAATGAGGTGCTCTTGCATTGCAGTAAACATGTACTGAATGAAAAAGGTGCTCTAATAGCTGGCCCAGTGGTGCTGAGGGCAGATGTGCTGGTCGCTGCACCTCGTGCCACGCCGGCGACCCATGTTCGGAAGTGAGCATGGGTGCCAGAGGCTGGCAGGGAAGGAGAGGTATTGAGCGTCTGACAGCCTGCTGTCCCTCTCAAGGGAGTGGGCTCATGACGGCCAGTGCCCGACTACCCCCTGGTGGAGGCTGGGGGTTAGGGATGCATGCAGTACATTGGGTGAAGTCTGGGAGCAAACACCAGGATGTGGGGTGCGTACAGATGCATACATGCATGCCCACCAGGCTTAAAGGGGGAACAAGGAAAAGTGGCATCTCGCGCGGCTTGATGGCTGTCCGCGAGTATCCATCAGCACCTGAACTGGATCTGGAATTGGTGGGGAGATTGGGGGAGGCTCCCTGCCACCCCGCTGTGGGGGGCAAGCTGCAGGAGTTAAAGGGTGCCTACGAGATGGACAGCAGCCAGATCACCAGTGGGCTGCGTAGAAGCAATGGGATGCAGAGAGGTGGCCAGGAGGATAAATAAATACTTGAAAAAAAAAGTGCCAGTTTTGTTTGCTATGGAGGCACAGTACATGGATCAGCAATTTCACAATACATTGACTCTTATGAGTACTAAAATGCACTATCAGTAATAGGTATAACTTCTCTTTTTATTTTATGTTATACCTTAGCATATATTCGTGTATGTTACAGTAAGGGGAGTGGCTGATCTAGTGTTTTTATTTATTTTGTTTTCACTATGTGTTTTATACAGTATTTTTGGCTTTATGCACAATGGCATATGCCATTTTCTTTCTGTAATAAAAGTCCCCCTACTTTCCTGGAGGGGAGGTGATGCTTGTTTCATGTCTGGAGAAGGAAAGTCCTGGGGTGGAGGAGATGAACATGGTGGCCCTGGTGAAGGAGACTGCTTCCCTCTCCTTCCAGTGTACTGAGGAAGCTTCTGGTGTGTATTTGGAGAGAAAACCAGGTGATGCATCTGAGATTATACCCAAAGGAGCTGGAAATGACTAGGATGATGGAAGTGTGGAGGAAGGTACATCTTCTACTGTGGAAGTCCAACATGATGCCAGAGCAGTGGTCCCTGGGACAAAGGCTGAGCAAAGTTTGACTACATCAGATGAAGAATCCAGAATGGCTAAGCTAAGCAATTCGCTGAGATGCGCCAGTATTTGTTGGCCATGCTGGCAGAAGAAGAGGCCCATTTTAAACATGCACAGTTACAGCCAACAGCTGCTGACAGGAGCTCCCCCATGGAAACTATTTCACTCAGGTTGTCTAGCAATGCCTAGCCTGAGACACCCAACCAAGCAGCTGTCAGGGAGCAGCCAGAAGGTCTATAGTCTGCCATGTCAGTAGCAGATTCTCAACCCACTTGAGTGGCCAAGATGTCAGGATGATGAGTTCCTGTTGCTTTGTTGGGAAGCCATAAGAAACTGAGTCTGAGCTCAAGGACCCTGACAGAAACCAAAGAGGAAGCCTGGACCATTGAGAAAATGTTATTAAGTGCAGGATATGAGTGAGAAATTCCAGGGAGGTGGAATGGATATCTAGCCATCTCCAATTTGAATCTCCAGACTGGCAAACTTTCTGGTTCATACTCCTGCACAGGCAAGTGTACCTCCTACTGTTGATGAAGTGATACAGACATGCAGACAGGGGTGGAGGGGCGGGGAGCTGGAAACATCGTAGAAGGGAAGGAGATTAACTCAGAGCTGCCATCTGACTTGGAGCTTACACAGAACCCCAAACTGCATTTGCTACAGCCTGTACTACAAACACCTGCCAAACAGAGACTGCCAGTGCACCTCTCTCTGACACAGCTGGGATTAGTAGTAGAGGGGTGGTTATTGATGGTTTGCACATGAAACATCTATTCCCCATACAATCCCTGACTTATATGATACAGCACAAGGTGGGCCAATGGACACTGAGTCACCATCTCATTCCTCAATGGAGGTACAATCCGATAAAGAATTGTCATCCACTAGAAGAGGCCCACCTGTCCAGACTGGAGAGGAGCCCCCCATCTCATCTGTACCCCCCAGACAAGATAAACCCAGATCCTACGCTGCATTATTTCATGCCCCTATGCTTCCTGGAAAGCAGTATAATGCAGTAATATTGAGGTACAAAGATGGACTGGATGAAGTCCTGTACAGGATCTATGTTGCTCATACTCTCCTCAAAGACTCTATGAAACTTCTATTCACCATGAAATATATGTGTAACCCCTAGGTGGCACTATCCCAAGGGCTACTACCCCTGCCTGCTTGGCTAGTAACAGGTTAAGGGGCCTAGGTAATGAAACGGGGGCCTCCCCTCAGAGGTCAGGGTTGTTAGTGGTCAAGCTAACCTGGGCACAGCCCTCCGGGACACTGTAACCCCCCTCTTTCCCTTCTAGTGGCTTAGACAATATACAATAATTACTTTCACAATAACCCTTATTCACCAGGCAATTACCCACACTGTTTGCACTTACCACCAGGGCTGGTTCCTCTAGCTTGCCCCTGGGAACCCTCTGTAAAACAAGGTTAAGCACAGAAAATAGCAACAGTACAATACTTTTTACACAAACTGGAACCATGGTCAGGTTAAATGCAAACAAAGTTAAATCTGATTTATTCAGGGGACTTGAACAAGGGAAGGGTGTAATCAGGTTGATTTGCTTAAAAGCTATATTAATCAGACAGTTATGCAGGCAGCTCAGAGTCCCTACACAGTCACACACTCTGGGTACCCAGGTAGGAAAACAGTGGGCTAACCAGGAACATTGCAGCTGGTTGGGGCCCTGTAATGGAAGAAAGCAACATGCACAGCACACACTATTTGTAATCTGGAGCTGGAGGGCTCAGTTCATGAAAGAAAAAGCAACAAGGAGGGGAATGTGGGGAAAGAAGAGGGGCTTATGTTTTTGCTGAAAGTATGTACTTGTATCTTTTGTACCGTGTGACTATGGTGTATTGTATGTTGGAAACTTTAATAAACTTTAAATTGAAAACCAAAAAAAAAAAAAAGAAAAAGCAACAAGACAATCAGATGACAACACTTTTAGATTTAGCTGTTGTTGCAGGGAGCTACCCTGATGTTTACTCACGATACCCAATACTGGACACAGGCAGGATGAAATTGAGACTGCAGGCTGTTGAGCTGGAGTGTCCGGAGAGGCAGGGCCCACACGAATCACTGAGGCTCCGTTCCTGTTCAAGGCATTGAGCAGGGGGCTGATCCCTAGGCCGGTCTCTCGACGATGACTTTCTCTGCATAGCAGGTATTCTGGCTGGGCCAGTGTAGTAGGGTCCAGGCAAATGGAAATGGATACGTATTCAGTCCGTGAAGCTGGATACAGCCTCCAGCAAGCAAAACACAGTTCAGACACACAGTGGGGAACCAAATCACGACCCACTATAAGCACATAGCACATTCACATGTAAGGAAATTACACTGTACCAGGCAAATGGCTCTCTGGTTGCAATTACAGAGTCTCTGCACAATCCAGGAGTTCAGAGGTAGCTGGAAGTCCTGACAGGCATTCAGCAAATCTTCGGTCTTCTTCAGGTTAAAGCCTGGTCACAATTCAGTGGCTTAATTCGCTCTCCAAATTTGGATTCAGTCCGAAAAAAAAAAGCACAAGTTCCCTCTCAGGAACAGCAGGCAGGCATGCAGGCCAAACTCAGGCCTTTCCACAGTTCTGCCATGCAAATCCACTATGGATTGCTGCTTGAACTATCTCAAGCTGTTACTTCTTGACTTCCCAACTCAGATCTAACTGAAATTGCAAGCGGTGTGGGACTTTCCCCAAGATCCAAAAGGTTCAGTTGGCTGATCTGTCTGTCAGTCACAACAAGGACTCCCCTCCAGGTTATTTTAGGCACCAAAAGTCCAAAACTACAATTCCTACAAGTTTTGGCCCCACCAAGCCCTTGTAGGCAGGCTCCATTTTAGAGTCCCAAATGTACTGATTGGCTCATTCTGCAGTCCAGGACCAAGATGATGGAAACAAACAGAACTGTCCATGCTGCAAAGAAGGCAGGTTAGAACAAACTGCAATATTATTACTACTGTAACAAATGATCAGCAAACAAGTACATCTTCTAACAGAGCTCCCGCTCAGATTAATTATGACTGCAATCCAGGCAGCTCTTAAAGAGACAGTACACAGAGGCTATACAGGCACTTTCTGGCAATACATTTAAACTGCTAAAACGCAGAACACCAGCCTGGCAGTGAGCATTTAACCAAGCTCAAGGAAGACTTTTTCGGGAACCCCCATTTGTAGGGGGGTTACATATGCTTTGATCCACAAAGCTGGTGAATCGACTTTTGATGTCGGTTTCAAGACAGCCGGGGCATAAGAAAGCTTTTCATTGAAATTACACTTAGTTAAGAACATTCCCCTTCAGGCTACATTCCTGGCAATCCCCATCACATAACCTGCCCACAAACCATAACCATTTTATTCAGAAATGAAGAAGTTAGTGTTACCAAGACTTTGTATCAACTGAAGCAAAAATATACTGTTTTAGGGGATATGGAAGACATAATTGATTCAGAGAATATCTTGACTAGGGGCGGAAAATAAGGAGACACCTGAGGCAAACTGAAAATGGGATGCAACATCTCCCAAACAGTTTATATTTAGGATGTGACAGGGGAGACTTATTTTATGCTGGGCAGCCTAAGGCCTACTACAGGTGTGGCTCAAAAGAGCATTTATGTGAGATCTGTGACCAGGTCAAATGCAGCCTGTGTGATAAAACTGGTGAGTTTGCATTCACTTAAATGAAATCTATGTGATGAAAAAGATCATTCATACTGCAGCTGCCCATAGGCAGCACATAACCAGCTGCATCAGGATGATCAGGCAGAACAAAACTTGCTTGTGAGTTTGGCTCAGACATCATAAAACCAAGCTAAACCAGCCAGATCAACTATTTGTTGCATGGAAAGACCAAGAGAGACAAACGCCCAACTTGGCAGTGCCACAGCAGAGTCCATTAAGCCCTTTTATCTCCACTCCACAGGTGGAATCCCCCACTAATACAGATGTTGTGGTCACTTTACCCACTGACCTTCCACCTGAGCCATAAGTAAGCAACCACCAGGGAAAATCAAGTTCTACTCCCCTGCTTCACCCACTGAGGATGAGTCTCCAGCATCAGAGATTGTGGCCAGTGATGTACCCATGGATGTGATGCCACCACCTTCCACCCCAGATATAAACAGGCTCAAGATGGTCACTAAAAGGAGGTAGACATGCAGCCAACCCAAGCCCAAAGTTCTAAAAATTGATTCCAAATCTAAATCAAATAGATATAGGTGGTCTAGACCCCCCATGCTCCTTCTGCCTTTGGTCTCCTCCTTGCAGCCCACCCCAGTCACCACTCTGCATGGCAGTGGTGCATGGCCCTTAGACTCCCTTGGCTGGTCTAAACTTTGCTCCCTGTTGTGACCATAGTGGGGCTTCTTAAATACCAAAAAAGGGGATGGTGCAGCCCTGCCATGGAGCAAGTTCCTTGAAACCTAGCACATGGCGGCTTCTGCTGCAAGGGTGATGCAAGGTGGCTTTAGCACATGGAATTCCAATTTTAATGCAGCCTATGTTCGAAAATTGGATTTGCTGCAAAGGTTGACACAAGGTGCCAATTGCGTTATACCTATGTGGCACAGGCCCACTGTGTCAAAGATTTCCTTTTGAAAATTGAGCTCAGTAGGTTCTGTTGTTGTTGTGGGTTTTTTCGCTGTAGCTGAAATGACACCAAGATCTGCAACAGGGTGGATACTCCAGAACGGGTGCAGAAAATGAAGAGGGACCTGGAGAAGCTTGAAAGATGGTCGGAGATGTGGCAACTGAGGTTCAATGCAAAGAAGTGCAAAATAATGCACCTAGGTAGAGGGAACCTGGGGAGAGCTACAGGTTAAGGGTGGAGGAGCTGACTGTTACCAAAAAGGAAAGAGACTTAGAGGTTATCATCTCTGATGACCTTAAGGTATTAAAGCACTGCACAAAGGTGGCAGGGCGGGCCAGTGACATGCTGGGGTGCATAGGCAGGGGTATCACTAGCAGGAGGTGGGAGGTGGTGATGCCATTGTATGAAACATTGGTAAGGCCTCACCTGGAGTACTGTGTACAGTTCTGGAGGCCACACCTGTGCAAGGACATAGATAAGGTGAAGACTATCCAGAAAAGCACAACAAAGATGGTGCAGGCCTTGCACCACAAAACATATGAGTAGAGACTAAGGGACCTCAATATGTATTCACTGGAGGAGAGGAGATAGCAGGGGAACATGACTGAAACTTTCAAGTACCTCAAGGGCATAAACAAGGTGCAAGTGTGGGACCTTTTCCAATGTAGAAAAAGTACTAGAACAAGGGGGCACGATATGAAATTGGAAGGGGGTAGATTAAGAGGTAATGTGAGGATGTTTTTTCTACACAGAAAGGGTAGTTGACGCTTGGAATAGTCTGCCTCAGGAGGTAATGGGGGCAAGCACAGTGGAAGGATCTAAGCATGCCTGGGACAGGCACAAGGGAAGCTTCAGAGGGGATGGATTGATGAAAAGCCATTGATCACATAGGATCAGTGGCCACATGCAATGTGTGGGGCCTACAGGCAGACTGGATGGGCCTAGCAGTCCTTATCTGCTGACAATTTCTATGTTTCTATGAGTTAATTACATCTGGAAACAAGCTATTATCAGCTCAATATGACTTTTCTGGTAAAACGTTTGAAATAAATAAATATTACAGAGCTATCCAACTATAAATTGGTTATAGAATGTTCAAGCGTTTTAGTCTACTTTTTTTGTCCAGTGTTTGTTACCATACTGGTAGCAATTTTATATCAGTCACACAACACTAGGGATCATAATGTTATACTTCTTTGTATCTGAATATGTGAGTGTTATTCTTTTCTTTATTGCAATCAAAATTTATTGAAAATGTATTCAAATACAGTCACAACATACAGTACATTCAACTGTCACCATCTACATTAGCACCAAGGGCATATATTTTCTTAACAAAGACAACCATACATATTACAGATAAAAAAGGGAAATGTACATTTAAGAAATAAGTAAAAAAAACCACAGCCCACGCGTGTATCAATTAATCAGTTACACATCATACTGTATTAATATATTTAAAATTTATTGACCAGGAAAGGCACACTGAGCTGAAGCTCGTTTCCATGTGCAACCCCAGGACAGGGAGTACAAATAAAACAAAGGGATGACAAAAACAATTCAGTTACAGTAGAATACAGAAAATAAAATATACTGTATAGTACAGAATAAATACATCAATAAGCATTGTACAATGAGCAGATAAATTTGCATTCATGGAAAACATTACAGCATTTTGTATAGGAGTATTGTACAGTAGATTTGAAAAGCAGTAAGACAACAAGTACAACAATCATGTGATCACAAGTTATTCAGGAGATGGAAGAAAAAAGAGAGGGACGTTAGTAAGGTTGTGGATTAGGGTAGTGGACAGCAACAAGATATGGTGAGGGGTGGCCTGAGGAGGCACTTAAGAGCAGGAAAAGAGGGGGTGAGATGGATTTGAGAGGATAGGTTATTCCAAAGGGAAGAGAGTCTATAGGAGAAAGCTTTCCGAGCCAAGGTGTGTGCATGTGGGAGGGCAAAGGAGTGGGGGCAATTGGCATGTGAATTGTAGGGGAAGGGAGCAGCAGGATTAAGTAGAGAGGAGAGGTTTGAAGGAAGAGTTCCAAACCAAAAATTTAGAAAAGAAAAGAGGAAAAATGGGACATACATCTCTGTGATAGGGATTGGAAGGATAGGGAGTAGTAGATGTCGCAGTGATATGTTGGGGGTGGATTTTGAGGTGAAACATCTGAAGACGTTGAAAAGGACATCTAGTTTGGCAACAGAGGTGGCTGGAGCTGCACTGAAGACAATGTCTGCACAGTCGAAAAATGGGAGTATCCATTTGACCAGCAGGTCACATCAGACTGGGATCGATAGACTACCCTTATGGCAGTAGACTAGACCCAGTTTGGGGTGTAATTTGGAGTGAAGGGCCTTGAAGTGGGAGAAGTCAAGTGAGGGATCAAGTCATACTCCTAGGTATTTATAGGCCAGGACCTCATCAAGAGGAGTGTTGGCTGGGGATAGAGAAGTTGGGGAAGGTTGAGAATCTGGCAGTTTCTGTTTGGAGCCAAAAGTCATAACTACAGTCTTTTTGGTGTTTATTTTTAGGCAGTTGTCATTGAACCAGTTAGATATTGCAGTAAAGTCTTGTTGGGTGGAGTTTGGATGGATGGGGCAGAGTGACCAGAGAGGAAAATGATGGTGTTGCCACATATATATGGATCTTGGCATGGATGCATACAGAGGGGAGGTCATTAATGAACATAGAAAAGAGAACAGGTCCAAGTATAGAGCACTAGGGGATGCCTGCAAGGATAGGAAGGAAGGGAGACATGTTTAAGTAATTAAAACTTCCACAGAGGTATAATGCCATCTGGATTGTGTTCCCACTTGGTGGGCAATTACCATTATTTGCTGGGATGCCTTCCCTGGGTTTGTCTTCCTGGGAGCAACCCCATGTACCCTATCTGTTCGAACACTTGGTGACCCATGTGCTTTTCTAAGAAATTCACAAGTGTTATTCTTAATAAATCCTTCTACTAAACTTCATGTATACTTCAAAATATTCTTTAACGCCTATATAATCCTGATCCCAAAACAGAAATAAAATAGAAATATGGAGAGTTCTTAGACAACTTTTACTAGAGAGGGTACAGATGAGCATAAAATGTGGATATAGAAGGTAGGCTAGATTTACAAGATAGAAGAAGAAAAGAAAGATCAATCAAGTAAATCACAGAGAAATGTATTCAAAGGATTATCAGATTTATACATCCTCATTGATGTGGTTATACAACCATTTTGATCCACTCCAAGATCCAATTTCTGAATTCTTCTGTATTTCCTTTAATCAGGTTGTTAGAACAGCTTTGTCCTTTTTGTTCTTTTCAGAGATATTCTTTCTGTGGTACCCTTTGCAGCGAGGACTCCAGATGATTAAATTTCCCTGAGGGTTCCAAATGTAACAGTGGTAAATTAGGGAGAGAATGTACCATTGCAGGCACAGTCATAGCATTTAACAGTACCACCTTAGTAGCACTGATACTGGTGATGGTATTTTTGGGTCAGAGGAGGTAAGATCTATTTGATAGTGCCAACTGTGCATTATCTGCAGCAACTTGGAATGCTGCAGTTTACACTTGGTTAAGGTGAATCTCTGAAAGTGGAACAGCTTGAGAGGCTTCTGCTGCATTAGTAAAATATCTCAGATGTCCATTTAGATAAAATGTTAGTTTGGTTGGAGGAAGCATTGTGTTTAATTCCTTTGGATCTCAAGGTTGCCATGATTTGATCAAAAGATTTCCTTTGCTGTAAGGTGGCCTGGCTAAAGTCTGTGTACACTTGTAACTTTGTGTTCTCAAAGGTCAGACATCCAGCAGTCCTGGATTATCTTAAAATCTCTTCCTTCTCCTGGAATGTACAGTATGTGGTCTTATAAAGACCATGTGGGGATAAGCATGTTTTGAGTTTCGATTTAGGCATATATTTGTAGTGCCTGTATGTGCTCTTTCAAGAGGGATGATTTTATCGGTACAGGGTCATAACATAGCAAGACATTATGCCGCATGGCAAAATCGCGCTGCCAATATAGCGCAATTTCTACCATGAGGCATAACTCTGTGTTTTTTTGTAGGGGGCTCTACCCCCCAATACCCCCCAATATGAGGGGCTCTGCCCCTAAACCCCCCCAATAAAGATTCTCAACTACAGGGGGGTTGAACTCGGGGAGTGCAAAAAGTTCAAAAGAAATAAAGTTTCTGGGACCAGGAATCAAATCCGGTCCCAGAAGCAGCACCTGGGCTCCTGTTGCTGTGGCTCAGTCCATTGAGCCATGGCAGCTGCTCAGTGGAACCCAGTCCCAGCAGAGGTCTTATTCTCTGCCTGGGATAGTGCAAATGGTACAATACCACGTACAGCAGTATTGCACCATTCGCTTACCTGTACAGTGCTATTCCGGGTTAGCTGGAATGTCGTACACTTTTAAGCATACGACATTCTGACCTGGTAGGGATTTTATCTGGGTATTTCTGCCTCATGAAAATGGTAATGAGTTTCTCAAAAAAGGGAAGCAGATCTCCCAAGCTTTCAGGTCCCGCTAAATGCATAACAGTTTCAGGTTACCCCTGCAGGCTCCATCCTCCTGATCTTGAAGTTTGTTCAGCAGAAATTTCAGCTGAGTATTATGATTGGATGCAGTCTCAGTCAAAGGATTCAAGTATCTTCTATACTGCTGTCCCACTCCTCCAGTTTCATGGTGCTTGTTCCTAATGCATCCATCTTTCTACTGATGTTTGAGATGGCAGCCACTACACTAGACATACAGTAGTGAGGTGAAGTTTTTTTCCAAATGTACCCCAGCCAACACTCCTCTTGATGAGGTCTTGGCCTATAAATACCTAGGAGTATGGCTTGATCCCTCACTTTCATTCTGTATATTTTGCCTCACTGGATGTAGGTCGGTCCAGATATCCATTGCTCAGTGAGTAGCATCCTGCAGGCTCACCAGTACAAAATGAGAATTCTGCACTTTGTGCACCATGTTCGTTGATATGTCATTGCCTATAGGGGCCAGACTGAGGCTGGTGTTAGAGCTGGGGTAGGTTCCATGTTCGTTTGAATATTAGTACAAGCTGACATTGTCTGATATTATTATTCCCTGCTAAGCCTCCCGTTCTGTTCCCCACTGTTTCATTGTCAGAGCAGGCTTATTTTCAGTGCAGTATTTTTCTTTTACTACTTCACAGTTATTTAGTTTCATAGCATCTGCTGCCTGATCCTCCATCTGCCCCTTTACTGTAGATCTATTACCACCCAATATCACCATGAGTACATAGCCAGTTGCATCTTTATGGGTGGTGTTTGTTCCAAGTCAGTCTGATATGGGTGCAGTGTTCGTCTCAGAAGATATGTTGTATGCTGGCAGGGTCAGTGTTTTGTCTGGGCTATTATGTGCAGAAGCGGCCAGTGTAGCAGGGGTCAGTACAGTAATTATATTTACAACAAGCAGTAATTGTGGGTCTTTTACTACAAGAGATTTGTTTGCCTGGCTTATTTCCCCCATGCCTGTGCCTCTAACATCTTCAAAATAGCTACATCCATATTAGAGTGTGTTGTGGATTCTGCAAGTTTTACATTTACTGTACCTTAGGCTCCATGGATACCTGTGTAACAACCCTTTGATTCACCTAGGCTGCTCCTGGACCCTTGGGTAAATTCAGTATACACCTCCGAGGGGGCAGCCTGGGTTCCACAGTGGTCAGTAAATATGGCGCAGTGCTTTCACCTGGGGAAAGTGGCAGGGAATAGCTGTGAACAAATAACAGGTAGCACCCCTCAGGAAAATATGTAAGCTACTCCCAAAAACACTCTCCCCACTCAATAACAAATCCCCACCCCACAATGACGCTATGGCAATAAATAACAGAAACAACAATTAACATGCAAACAATAAACATATTTATTGAGGAAGGGGGAACACAAGGGAGAATGGCAAATACCACAACACTTTTCAGAAATAACACTTTCCATGCAGCAACCCCTCCTCCCACCACTGGGTGCACTCAGAGAAGTCCCTATACAGTGTGTACCTCACTAAAGTGGTGATGCAGACCTGGGGTCTTTCATAGGTGCCCAAATAGCTGTTTAATGCTTGCAACACTTGACTCTTGGCTTTGGCAAAACTTTTGAATTCAACAAAGTTCTTTTAGAGGTTGTCCCTGCAATCTAACTAGCTAGCTAGCTAATAAAACTCCCCAAAGCCACAGCTCGGGTTACTCACAGTTTTGCAATTCACACAGGGGGATATTGCAGCTGGCTGAGTTGCATGGTTCAGAGAATGTTTTCAGATTGTGGTGCACCACAGGACACAGATCATTTAAGCCTGAAGAAATTGAAGGAGCACTGGTCTTCACCTACCTGTCCCTGCCAACTTCACCCAAAGGCCTTTGTAGACTGGTTGCACATAGCAGTCCTGTCGTCTTTCTCCACCGGCTGCTGATTCTTCATCATGGCCAGGAACAATAACAGCTGAGTCTCCAAGGCCCCTCAGTTTACTCTCAGGACACACAAGGCAGCTGGGCATCTTATAGTCTTCTCTCCTTAAGGATAAATCTCTGCACCGGTGGCAGGGCCAGGTTTGGGAGCCGAGGGAGGGCATTCAGTCAATCATGGGCTTCACAATGGGCACTAAACATTGAATAAAGATGGTGGTGGGGCACCGCTACTCACACTGGGGCAGTCAGGAGGGGCGACTGCTGCCCCAGCCCCCCCCAACTCCACCACTGCTCTGCACAGCAATGCTGAGCCCTCTCACAGATCCTTGCCACCACTTACAGGCACCCCCCTTTGCCAGAATTCACACTCCCAACAACTCACCCCCTCATTTGGGACACAAGAGCTCCTTGCTTTACTAGGGAGAATTCTTCCCTTTAAGGTTGCTGACTTTACACACCTCAGGCTCAGTAGGGAGTAAAATCAAAAGTTTCCTGCAGCCCAACTTGACTTCTCTCCTCCAGTAGCACACTTAATCATTTCTGTGACAAATCACTGGCTTAAAGTTGGTGATATCACAGGTGAGGGAATGGGAGCTCAGAGCTCTTTCAGTCTCATCCACATGCACAGCTCTCCAGCTCTCTAGATTACTCTCTTTTTTTGATGCCAATACAGTTCTACTTATAGACTCCAGGCTGCATCTTCTTGATTGACTGTGGGGTTCCTGGGTGAACTCAGTGCTGAATGTATTGTTACCCAGCAGGCCTCATTCTGTAGTCTTTATTGGGGCTGCCATCTTTGGCTTTTTGAAGGCCTCTATAGTCTGGTCTTTATTTCTTTTATACAAACCCTTGTCTTGGTCTAAAACCAGTTCCCTCACAACTGGTGGCTGTCAGGTCTTGTATTCAGTGATTCCCTTGCTCCTCTGTACTTCCTGAAGCCGGGGATATACATTTTTAAAGTCAGCCACTTAGCCAAACCTGAAAGGGAGCTGTGGCTCCTTTAAAATTTCTACCCTGGCAGCCATACATGCACAATTCAGTACAGGCCACCATCTTTATTTATACTTATGCGGTCCTGGGTTGGTTTTTTTTGAGCCACATTGGGACCACTATTTGCCTCTAAATGTACCTGGTGGCACAGCAATAATGTTTGGACCTCGGTCCCATTCAAGACCTGGGCCATGGTCCCGAAATTCCTCATGGCTGCAGAGCAGCAGGGGCACACAAGCTAAAGCCCCACTACAGCCACTGTCAGGATGCCGGCGGAGGAAAGGAGGGCTGTTGCCCACACAGATAAGCCCAACTGGGGGGCTCATACCTACTTGGTATTTTTTTCCATCAGTACATGCCCGGTTCTGACTTCTCTTCTCTGCTTCCACTCCAGCTAAAACAGTTCTGATATGTCTCTTGCCTATGAACCAACTTCACAGATTTGAATATTGCAACACATAGTCCTTGTTGATGGTAAGTGAAAAAGCAGGTGTGTTTTCTTTCTTTTTTTTGTAATGTAGCACAAAGCAACATGAGATCTGAGAATATAGGGACTGCAAATGGAGCTCCTGCTTCACCTACATCTTACCATTGACCATCTTGGAATAGCTCACTAATAAGAATTTCAAATGATTGTATTATATCTATCTACTGTTACTGTACTGTACTATGCAGTATGTACTGTTACCGTACTGTGCTATATGTGTTGTTACTCTTATTTATTATATGCAGCAGATGTGCTAAACTGTACAATAAGCACTATTACTATATCGTACTATATGTACTGTTACTGAATCTCTTAGGGTTATAAGGGTGTCTTTTTGCAAGTCTTTTGTGTGGCAGAGCTACGCAGTCTCACCCACAATTATCACCCCCAAAGAACTCACATAACAGAATATTTTAAGTATAAGGTATCCAGAAAAATATACATAAACTTGTAAACCAACTACTTTTATAAAGTGGTAGTGATAAACTGATTCAGAGGGCAGGGTCAACAAATCTGGATGCAATCAGCCAAAGTCTGCATCCCGGTTAGAGTTGTGTAAAATGGTACTGCATCTGTGGGGTTCCACCATGTCAGTGCAACAACAATTTTGTCGACACCGACATGAGTGCAGGGAATCTGCCGTTTGCCTTTACAACACCAGGTGGTGAGGTCCCTGATGGCAGAGTAACAAATCATTCTGCAAGGAAAACTTTTTTCCCAGGGGGCTATGCCCCCCCGCACTCCCCAGACTTTATATAACTAACTCCAGGGTGGGGTGGGGGTGCATGTTGGGGGAAAGAGGAAAACCTGTTGGGGGCCAAAAGTCAACCTGACAGCGGGCAGCCAGAAATCAAGGTCGCCCCTGTCAGTGTCAGACAAAGTGAGTTGCCAGAAATACCTCAACTTAAATATGTCACTGTTGTAACAGTATATGCATCTATGAATGAAGATCTCATCCAATAATTGAATAAAAAATAATAGGCCTGCATCCAAAGTGACATGCATATCTTGCAGTTGACCACAGTAAGGGCAGTCTTCTCCTGCACCTTACTTCCCAAGCCCAGGTTCCATCCATTCACTAAGCCAGACCCTTATTCCAGGTCCCTGAGAAGCATGCGCTGTCTGCACCTTGCAAGTCTGCTATCTCTGCCCCAGTCTGCCACCAACTGACTCTTCAGGGAGAAGTGGGGGTGCTATGGAAAATGTTTCAGATGTGTCAATTGGTGGTTGACCAGGGCAGTGATGGCAGGCCTTTGGGAGCACCACTGAAGAATGCTGTTCACACACAGCAAGGGTCATAAGGTGGGTGATTCTTCGCAGGGGTCTGGTTAGAAGGAGTTCTTGGGGACTGCAGCAAGCCAATTTGATTTTTATAGCATCCTGTCCCTTGGGCTCAATGCACTTCACAGAAAAAGTACAGTGAAATACATATTATCACATAAATTACATAAAATCAAATACAATAGTAAACTAATATTACACATATAACCTCTCATTATAACAATAAACATTGAATAAACAAAGAAACAAAACCTGAGCTCATGAATGGCAAAATCTTTAGGATCAATTGATGTCATACTTTTGAGCAAATAAATAAGCTTTCAGACCCTTTTTACAGACGAGAGTTCCAAAAAACATGGGCCACCACCAAGAGTCTCCACCAGATTGCTTAAGGTGACATCTCTGTATAGCAACAAATTCTCTTTGCTGAGGCAGAGATGGTAGCCAGAAGCACAGAAGGTCTAGAGAGCTTTCAGATAATCTAGGCCTGGTTCCTGTAGGGCTTTGAAAGTTAACAAAGTGATCCTGAAAGTGGTGTACCACATACTTGGAAGCCAGTGCAGACTGCAAAGCACAGGTGAGATGTGATCAAAGAACACTACCCCGTACTCAGCCTAGCAGCAGCATTCTGCATCAGCTTCAGGAGATGCACTAACCTCCCAGATAGCCTTAGGTACAGAGCATTACAGTATTCAAGCCTGAGAGTAACAATGCCAGGTGCCAGGAGTCCATATTGACATCTAGATTCTTTACACTATCCATGGCTCTTGAGGCAGCACCATTTAAGGATGATGAAACTGGCATACCACTCAGTTTGCAGACTCATGAGGACCAGGTTCCATATGTAACTATATATAGTAAAAGAGGGTGCATTCCAGCGTATGCAGCATAAATAAATTAGGTGTTAGAGTGAACTATAATGTACAGACTAATAGAGATTGTATACAGTAAATTTATTTGTACACCAGTGCTTGTAGGGATCAGCTGAATATTATGTAAAACAAGCAGTTTTTTTTTACTTTAAACAGGTAATTAGAAGCAGAGTTCTTTGAAAGTCCATAATAGTCAAGTATTGCAAACCTCTACTGTATGGCCATAGTGCCAATGAAAGATGGTAAAATTGGGATGCCACCCAAGTTTTCCAACCCATGAGGACCTGGTTCCACCAGTAACTACTCAGTTTTGTCCAGATTTAAACTCAACCAGCTGGAGGCCTTTCAATCAAGAATGTTTTAGGTATTTATCCAGCATGGAAATTAGGCTGGCCATATAGCCTAGAGGTTAGACTAACGAACTGTGAATGAGTTTGGTACTTCCAGCAGACCTGGATTTGATTCCCACAACCTATACTTGTATACTGTGTGACTCAAAGAAAGTCACTTAATCACCCTAGTGCCCCTTGTTTGCCCCTAAAAACAGGCAATTGTGCCAATTGGGCCTTTCCCGGTTACCAAAGAATAAAAAAAACACCCTCCACTCATCTGGTGCAAAGGACAAGTATAGCTGAGTATCATCTTCATAGCAGTGAACTTTCACACTGTATCATCTAAATACTTCTCCCTGAGGCAAAATGCATACTGTGAATAATATGGGGGATAGGATGAAACCCTTGGGCTCCCATAGCTGACCACAAGTAAGCATGATGAGTAAGTACTCAGAACAACCTGCAGTGATCTGCCAGACAGGAATAACTCAAACAATTTCAAGACTGACTGTGAGCCCTCCATGTTCTTCCAGGCAACTCATCAAAACCCCAGTATCCACCATATAAAATGTCAATGAGCAACTGAGCAGAACAACAAAACACTGTTGTCCCTCTATCCCTAGCCAGAGGCAGGTCATTAAACACCTTGATAAGAGTGATCTTTGTACTTTGCCAAAGCCCCCTTGATATGATGCTATCAGAAATTCCATCTCTGAATGGCACTTTTCTGACAACTGTGGATATGGTTAAGAATCTGGGAATCACAGTTGACTCATGGCTGATTCTAGAACATCAGGTATTGACTGTGGTCCACTGTGGATTTTCCAATTAATATACCTTATCTCCTGGATCAGACAATATCTGGTGGAAGAGGACCTGGCAGCCCCTAGTACATGTCTTCATGTCCTTGAAACTCGATTACTGTAATACTGTATATGTACCTATGGCTATCTGAAAGTTTGGTGCATCACACTCAGCTGGTATGGTATGACAAGACCAGACTGGTTGCAGGTGTACCATACAGGGACCACATCACTCATGTGCTGTGGAAGCTGCACTGGCTACCAATTAGGTGATGCACTACCTTCAAGATTGCTTTGTTAACATACAAAGCACTGCATGGTTCGAGCCCTGCATATCTTAATGACCTCTTGGCCTGGTATGCTCCTGTCTGCTCTCTTTACTTCACTGAGGGGCTACTGTTAGTCATTCTGTGATCCTATCTTTTTTTTTCAACTCTTTATCGCCCCTCTGATCCACTAACCTCTCTCTGGTGGGAACTCTCAGCAGTGGCTCTGCCCACCTGCCTGAAGCCCTGTCTGCACTTCCTCAGGTGCCGGCTTCCTCCCTTCCACAGTGTTGCCCTAACACCCTGGCTCTGAGTCCCCTGGGGAAGGACCGCCACTCTCTGGTGCGCTATCTACAATGCTGATATGCTGCGCTGTTTCTGGGGTGGACCTGGGGAGTGCTTCCTGGAGGCCTGGCATTGGGCATGGGGCCACTATTCCTGGACCCCACCATCGCCTGTCAGTGGGAGGGTTTTTTTTCTACATGGTTTATGCCCTGCCCTCCCTCCATGGAGCTCGGATGTGCAATGACAGCCATCGTCAGCCACGCTCCACCCCCCTGTTGCCATACGGCTGTGACGCAGGTACCAGGCTACCTCTGACAACTGCCAGAGGTCACACCAGAGTGAGGCACTGCCCTACTCCCTCCCCAGGGAGGGAGAGCTGTCCATCAGATGCTCAATCCATCTCCACCCCTGCCAACCTCTGATGACCCGGACTCGTTCCCGAACTGGGTCGCCAGCATGGCGTGAGGTGAGGTGTCCTGTGCTTAACCCTCAGCACCACCAGGCTGGCACTGAGATTCTATCTTAAATTCTCTCAAGATAAAATGTCTTTGGTAGCAGTGGCCACTATTTAGAACTCTCTCCCATACCATCTGAGGAGTTCTCCTTGGTGAAGGAGTTTGAACAGGGCTTGAAAAGCCATCTTTTTGAAGTTGCATTTGGTTTAGACAGTTGATAAGTTTTAACCTGTGCCTGCGACTGTATTTATTATTGAATAATTATTTTGAAATATGTTGTTTTATTATTTTATTTGTATGTTTCACACCCTGAGCCCTCAGGACAGGGTGTTATACAAATAAAATTGCCTTGCCTCTTAAGTGTCTCTTCCAGTTCCTTGTTTTTCCCTTCATCCTGTAGACCATTCTGGTCTGTATTTCTTTTCCATTCCCTGTTTCTGCTTGTACTTACAGGGTTTAGTTCCCCTTACCCCCCTCCCGACTATCTATTATTATTGCTTCAATCATTTCTTGAACATACAGGGCTACCTCTCCTCTCCTCTCCTCCCGAGCCCTTTGGCCAGTCCTTTTTGAATAGTGTATGGCCTGGTATGGTCATTTCCTAGTCATGGTTCACGATTGCCCACATCTGTGTTACTGCCACCAGGTCCTGTCCCCACTCCAGGATCATCGCCTGAAGTTCTGTCAGTTTGGTGCCCAGACTCCTAGTATTGGCATATACCATTTTCCAACATTTTCCTCTAACCACCCATTTTTCTCTTCCCAAAGTTTGCTTGATCATGTGAAATTCTGCCGGGAAGAGGCCAGCAAGGCCGACTTGTTTTCCCATTTGTGTCTGACTTGCTACTCTGACTCACCCTTACTAGTTTAAACTACCTATTAGGGATGGGAGAAAGTGCGGATTTCCGCCATCGCAGAAGTTTCACAAAATTTCAAAAATGTTGTGGAATTTTCCGCTCTTTCACCTGTGGCAGAATTCTGAACTTTCATCAAATAACTGTGGATTTCCACCTAGTACTGCGGCATTTAATTACGAACTGCAGACTTTTTACATGACATGCGGAAATAAAGTCTTTTGCTTAGTATTTCATCATATATCATGTAGTTATCTGTGGTTTGCATTATTTCTGTGAGTTTTTTCCCACAGTTTAATATGTTAACTTGCATTTCTAGCCTTTTTTCTGCAGTTTTTTGGCAGAATTTCCATGAAAGTTGGTGAAATGATTTCTGAATGTTCGCAGAAGTGAAAATCTGACTTTTGCCTAAATGCCACCTGCAGAATTTTTGTTTTGCACACCCTTACTAGCTATGTGTTGTGGCCATCTGTCTCCCAGAGTCCTCCTGCCCTCCTCTTTGGAGTGCAAGCTGTACCTTTTGAACATCTCCACCTCCTTCAGATTGGGCCCCAGTCCTCAACGAACCAAAATCCCTCCTCCATGCACCAACTTTTTAGCCATGCATTGAACTGGAACATATGGAACTGTTCTCTTTGGTTCAGGAATGGGTGTGGTAGAACCTTAGAGAAGGTTACTGCTCCTGCTCTTTCCTTCCATTCCTTTCCCAGAGCACAGAAGTCTGGTTTCACCTGTTCCATGATCTGCTTGCTCAGATTATTCATGCCCAGATGCACAATCAGATTTGGCTTTATGACCCCTCTCCCATGAGTTCCATCACCCTGGCAATAAGTCAGTCTGCTGTTGCCCTAGGATAACAGTAGACCACCTCTTTACCATTGGTGTGATACCAGATTATTGGGTATTGGTAATGTTAATCAGGCATACCTGTCAGTGGCTGTGGCTCAGCAGGTTGCATACTCATCTCTGAGGCCAGAACATCTAAAGGTTGTGGGTTCCATCCCCACACCAGGCTCTTGGGTAAAATATTGACACTGTAGTGAATCATGAATGGGATGCTACACTCCTGAGGTGCTGTCTTCCAGATGAGATGTTAAATTGAAGTCCCATCTGCGTGTTTTGGTGGTTGTTCAGGTGGTCATTAAAAATCCCATGGCACTTCTCAAAAAGAGTAAGGGAATTTTTATTTAAAACTAAAAACAGACAGTTTAATAGTGTTGTGTGGTGTATGGGATCCATAGTGGAAGCTGGATATTCATTTATCTTTTCTACAGGCATTGTGAGCAGCTTTCTGGAATTTTCTGTCCTTCTCAGCCAGGATCATTTTACAGCTCATTGGGGCTTAAATACCAGGGCTTCTCACATAACAGTACTGCAGGAAACAGTTGGGGTCTGGCAGAGGTTGTCTGAACCTTCTTTTGCTGAGCAGTTGGGGAAAGAGTTTAGCTGCTGGATAAGCTTTAAATTCTTTTTCAGTCTGTGGACTTTAGGGCAGTAGTGCTGACTTGTTTAATACAGTGTTTGTGTGTGTGTGGGACCTTCCTCTGGAGGAAGTTGCAGTGCTTGGAGGTGCAGTGAGAGGCAGACACAGGGTTGATACACTCTCATGAGAGTTGGGTGTGGGCCTAATCCCACCTCCCCACCCCCTTTCCCCAGAGCACAGCTGATTTATAGGGGAACACCTTCCCTGCAATTGGAGGAAGGGGCTTCAGGTGCAGCTCATGTAGTTCTATCCAACAGTGCAGCCACGGGGTAGGGAAAACACATAGGTAGGTCTCAAATAGGAGTACAGCATCCACAATGAATTGCTGATTAGTGTGATGGGTGGATGTTGTGGAGGGCCTTCAACTGGAATATATCAGGTAAAATTTCTGTTAGAGGCTGAGCTAGAATTAGTTAATTCTACTTGCTGTAGGGACAGTTAGGGTGGAGAGGTTGTATAGGTAGTGTGGACCATGGGTAGTATTGTTGGGTGCAATGGCTGTGGGGCAGCAATGCGGATGACTATACTATGGAGGCTGGGAGGGTGCCCAATATGCCACAGGCTAAGGAGGCTCAAGGAAGAGGTTCAGTGGCTTGGCTGGGAGCTGGGGAGGTTGAGGGATGAGGGGAGGATTGCATTGGTAGGAAGGCTGACATCTGAGAGTATTGTGGGGGCACCACAGAGAAGGAACAGTGGGTCAAGGGACGGGGAGGGGCAAACTAGACAGGAAGCCAGCTGATGAAGGGTAGACTCTAGTAGGACCCAGAAAAAGAGGAACAGCAGTAGGCAGGAGGGAAGATAAAGCACAGAGTAAAGCAAAGGGGATAGGGAACATGTTTACGTTACTAGCAACACATGGGAAAGAGGATGCAGGAGGTGACTGCACAAGGGATAGCACTCATAAAGAAGAGAGAGTGAGAAGCATTACTAGTGGAGAGATTAAGCATGGTGTGGAGGGGAAGGGATAATACTCGGAGAGGTGAGGAGGGAGAGGGAGGTTGGCAGTCAAACAAGAGGAGGGGAGGGGTCTTAATTGGGAGGGATGGGGAAGACACTGGGGCACATGGTAAAACACAGTCTTGAGTGGCTCAAAAATGAGAACCTGGGTGGGGGGTGTGGCGACGGGCACAAGGAAAGAGGAGGGGGGTGTACTGGTGTTGGGGGACTCCACACTCAAGGGGATCAGATGGGGCAGCAAGGGTGAGAGGCACAGTCGAATATGGGTGGAGTCCACACCAGGATTAAAGGCAGACATGGCAGGACAGGCAATCCTAAGGTGCATAAAGAGGGGTAGGAGGAAACCACACATTGTGGTACATGTGGGGACAAATGACCTAGTGGGGGAAATGGTGGAGGTAACAAGGGAGAGGATTGAGGAAGTGGGAAGGTTGTCCAAGGAGACTGGGGAGTCTGTGGCCTTCTCCTAAGTGCTCCCACTACCCTGCACAAGCACAGTGAGAAAGGAGAGGATTAGAGAGTTGAACACAGGGTTGGTAAAATGGTGTTTAACTAAGGGGTATGGGGTTGTGGGCGGCTGGGGCAGTACCTGGGATAATAATAATCTGTTTGCAAGGGATAGGCTACATCTGAGTGGGGAGAGGAAGGAGGTATAAAAGCAAGGACTGGAGAGGTATATTATGACAAGGGTGGATTTAAACTAGATAGGGGGTGGCAAGTGGACAGCAGGTAGGCAGGTATCTTATAGAGTGGAGTCACAAACTACCCCCCAGACTAGCAGGGAAGGACTTGGGGTGCCCAAAAAAGGAGGGAGTAGAAGGGAGGAGATGGAGGCTAGTGAAGGGAAGGGGGCATTATGGAGGGTGGTCTCATTGAATGCAAGAAGCCTAGGAAACAAATCTGCTGAGCTACAGGGACTCTTATCAGTGTGGAGGGTGGATGTTGCAGCTGTCACAGAAACGTGGGCAACTGAGCACCATGACTGGGATCTGGCAATCCCAGGATACAAATCATACAGAAAGGACCACAAGGAGGGAGTGGGGTGGGGTGACAGTCTATGTGAGGGACGGGATCAAATGCACAAGGGATGAGGGAGAAGAAAGGAGAACAGAGGCAATCTGGCTGCAGCTCCTAGACTCAAGGGGTCGGAAATTGAGGTTTGGAGTGGTATACAGGCCGCCCTCCCAGTCTGAGTAGCCTGACAGGGAGTTAGCAGGACAAATCAAAAAGGTATGTAGAAAAGGAAAGGTGGTCATTGTGGGGGATTTCAACTTGCCGGGGGTTGACTGGAGCATTCCAGTCACCTCCAGTGCTAGTGAGCAAGTGCTCCTGGACGTGATTCAGAAGAGTCTCCTGACACAGTTGGTTACTGTACCTACTAGGCTAAAGAACACTTTAGATCTGGTATTGTCGAATGGGGAGGCAGTGAGGGAAATAAAGGTAGCGGACCCACTAGCCGACAGCAATCACCAAACGGTGTGGTTTAAAGGGTACTTAAACAAGCAGTTTTTTAAAACTGCAAACTCCAAAATCTGGTTCATAGCAAGGTAAAGTAAAGGTTGCTGTTTACATTTATGTTAAAACTGTATTTATGTAAATAACATAAATGCAGTTTCAAAACTTTTGAAAAATGTAAACATCAGCCTTTCACTTCCAAAAAACAGCCTTGGTTTCTCCCTAAGATGTCTGCCAAGTGTATTAACTGATGAGTCATGATGACATAACTGGAGTCAGAGACAGAGATCCACTTCTATTTCTTTAGTGCTAACTAGTTCTTCTTTCCCTCTTTGTTTTGAATTGTTGTACCTGAATGATCAACACCATGTATTAACTCGTGGGTTATTTTGATCAGTACATATGTTAGGCTATGATTTTGTTCATTTTGTTTACTTTAACTTGCGGAAAATGTTTTGCAATCCAGCTGACTTTTCTTTGGCAAAATGCATTACAGTACAACACTTCAAATACCTGATGATCTAGTGGTTATATGATGCGCTGAATTTTGTTTTTAGTTAACCAGGAGAGACATACTAAACTGAAAGCTTGTTTACAGGTGTGGCCTGGGAACACAAGGAAGTTTAGTGACTTGCTTAGGGTCATGCATCAAGGTACCTGTCTTGTTCAATTCCAAAGCTCATGTTCTCTTGTTAATCCACAAATAAGACTTTCTTCTTCCATTTAAACCCCCTGCACCTAACCTGCCTTCTGTTGAACACTCCACCATCCATATCCTATCCTTAGTACTGCCTGGGGCCACATATAAGCTTGTGGTCTCATGAAGAGAATTATCACACCTCAGATTGTAATCTTGTACCTCAGAGAGCTGTGCACACCTATACTGATATGCATCATCAGCTGGCACTGTTAAAAATGCCTCCCAAGGGAGTCACGTGGTGCAGGTTTCATGGCGGCTGCCTGATTGCGTTTGTCCGGGCCTCCCGCTCCATTACGAGCTTAATCTGCCCAGTTTAGAGGGAGCTACAACACCAATACGCTACATTTTGTGAGTCTGAAGCTTACTTGAAAGCCTTGCGAGAGACTCCGGTGCCGATGGATGCCGAAATGAAAAAGCCACCGCCGAAACACACCCTGCCGGCGTCCCCAGCTAAGGCCCGGCCTAAAGAAGCCAGAACTTCTTCACAGGCAGGCGGGCAAAAGAATGAAGGTGGTAACTCGGATAAGGAGCCCTTGACCTTGGCCCAATTTCTAGCCGAGATCAAACCCTTTCGCTCCGTACTGTTCACTGTGACTGAGGAGCTTAAGGCAGTTACCCAGGCGTTGAGGACCTATCCTACGAACAGGAGACACGGAAGTCAGGGTCACCTCTTTAGAAAGGCGGTGGAGAAACAAGAGCCTGAATTAACTTTATTAAAACAAAAGCTGAATAAAGTGGAGATGAAGCTAGAGGACCTGGAAGGAAGAAGCAGGTGCAACAACATGATCATTGTCGGTCTCCCTGAAAAGGAAGAAGTCCCCGACGCCATCGCATTCATCCAGAAGTTCCTTCATCGGATTTCAGGCCCCACACCCTTCAGGGGCAATTACACGATAGAATGGGCCCATCGTGCGTTGAGAGCCATGCCTCCTGCCGGTTCTCCGCCTCGTATCCTGATTTTCTGCTTTTTAAACTATCAGGAGAGACAACATGTGTTAGCCAAAATTAAAGATCTCAAGGAAGTTCGGTGGGAGGGGTCCTTACTAAGAATTGCCCAGGATCTCCCACTATCGGTTCGGCAAAGGAGAGCAGAATACCACCAGGCAGTTACCAAGCTGATTGCTGCAGGCATCCACTTTCGGATGGGTTATCCAGCGCGTCTACAGGTGGTCCTGTCTGGCCAGTGGACCAGTTTTGAAAGTGCTCAAGCAGCGGAAAAAGGTCTGCAAGAGGCCCTTCCCAATTTGTTTAAAAAACAGTAAAGACTATACCAGGGTAGTGCTGCAGGCTCACCTAGAAGTGCAAAGAGACACTTTAGTGTAGCTCGAAGTGGAGAGCTTGTTGCCCTATTGGGGCAGTTCATGGTTTTTTGCTGCAAACAGCTAATGCTGTGAGACCCCGAGCTAGTCTGCCTTACCTGCGAGCGGAGGACTGTTCAATTGCACCCCAGGGGAGTTTCCTTACGTGGTTTCATTTTCTGCATTGATTTTGCTGGAACTGTAAATTGAACCCAAGATTTGGTCGGTCCACGCCTAAGTACCCTGGGTAAAGCGATCCTGTGGAAAGGTGGTAGTGCGTCACGATACTCTAGGAAGCTTTAATTAGGCATCGGTGGGACCTGCTGAGATCATCTCTAGACATTATGGTGACATCTTTTAGCGTGGCAAACATAATGGGGGACTGTTGATAGCTCTCTCGGGGGAGTGTGTGCCTATTTTCGCCACCGACATTGCCCGTCTGTCTGGATCCGGAGTTGGGAGATCCCGTTTACAGAAATTTGTGGATCGCAGCTTTCCTGCAGGGTCTTATTGGAAGGTGGCTCGGTCGTCCTGCCCAGTAGCCACCAGAGATTCTTTCAGGGTCACATTTCACCACTGGGTGTCCTCTGCAAGGAGTTTCGACAGCCTAATTGCCCTGCTTTCTCTGGTTTTTGCAAGTTACACTGGGGTGCCATACTCCCTCTGGGCCACTCTCCACCTTTCCCCTTTTCAATTTTTATTGTTGTTGTTTTGTCCATTCCCACTACATGTATCTGGGGATCTTTCGAGGGCGCTGTTTTTCATTTGGGGAAATCAGTCCTTTAGTGGAGCGTTCAAACAATGCCATTTGTGTTTCTCCCCATCAGTTGTTTGCTATGGGACTGCATGGACATGAGCTTCTGGACATTTTCAATATGGTCTTTCAATGTTTAAATCGTTAATGTGTTTCATATTCCGTAGAGTTGATTAAAGGCCTGGTAAACGGGCAGTTAGTTTAGTGGCATAGTAGCGGGGTTTTTTTTTTTTTTTGGGTATGTAGAATACTTGGGGTAGTGTAGTTTAGTCAGTGTGGGGAGACCTTCCCATTTACAGTTTGCAGTTAACAATTTGTCAAGTTGGGGGACGGTCGGATGGTTAAGTCTCCTACTTGGAGGGGCAGCAGAGTTGGAGCAGTTTTGCCCCAGGTGGGTCGTATTCTGGGATACTGGGTGGTTCTCTCTGGGGGGCGGTTAGGTCTTTGGGCATGGGAAAGCATTGCTAAAGGTTTTGTAGGAGAGTAGTCTCTCTTTTGCCATAAGGCAATCGCTTGTTGCGCACAGTGGGAGGGGGAGGCTGGAGGGGAATCGGGAGCTTTGGAACTTGCGAACTCATGGGCCGGGAGGTTGTTTTTGGGTGGGTGGGGAGTGTAGGCCTTTTTAGTAATTTAGGTTAGGTGCTGCCTATTTGACGTGGGGGAGGGGGACAAAGGGGGTTGTGCAGGGATTAGAGTAGGGAGTGGGAGATTAAGGGATCCGGGTTGCATCAAGTTTTGTAGGCAATGGCTCGGAAGGATCTGCTCGTGAGGGAAAGCCTAGGGAGGTAGGTGGATTTGGAATCCAGTCAACTATGAATAGCTTTAAAAGAGAGTACAGGGACCATGGGTAGTATCCAAGAGTTTATCTCGTGGAATATCAAAGGGGCCAGGAAGGACTTGAAGCGATATAAGGTCTTGCGACATTTGCAACTGCAGAAAGCCCAGATAATATGTTTGCAGGAAACACATTTATTGGAGAGGGAAGCCAATGCTTTGAGACGTCAATTTGTAGCCCAGGTATATGCTGCAGGGGATAGCACCACTAGTAAGGGAGTAGCCATTCTAATATCTAGGAACACCCCTTTTGTCTGTGAGGAAAAGCTGGCAGATCCTGAGGGCCGGTACATATTAGTACTCGGGCTTGTTAGACAAACTAGGATGGTGATAGGTAGTATATACGGTCCAAATGGAGACTCGCCTCGATTTTTCGCTGACTTACTCAATGTTCTGTCCCCCTTTATCCATCTCCCAATATTCTTGGGAGGCGATTGGAACTTGGTGTTCAATACGGAGTTGGATAGAGAAGGCAGGCGAGATAGGGGCCTCTCTCCGGCTCAAAGAGCCCTCAGGGAGATGGCAGACAACTTGGGTCTGTGCGATCCGTGGAGGGTCTTGTGCCCCTCTAAAAGGGAGTACACATTCCTGTCTGAGGCCCATAAAACCAGGTCTCGCATTGACTATTTTTTAATGAGTCAGTGCACGCTCCCTGGTTTGGTCGATTGCACAATCACGCCGGGGGTCATCTCGGACCACTCGATGATCCGATGCTCCCTAAATCTTCTATCTAATACCCCCAAGCAGACCATCTGGAAGTTTAATAATCAGCTCCTCAGGGTACCGGAGATTAGAGACAGTATAAGCCAGACTATAGAGCAGTACGAGCAGGAGAACTGTAACACGACGGTAAGGGTGACATGGAATGGAGTGCACTAAAATGTGTATTAAGGGGGGAGCTTATCAAGTTAGCTGCCACCAGAAAGAAAAAGAGAGAGACCTTGGCTAAGCAACTGCTTACCCAGATCAGGGATATAGAGAATATTCTTTCAAAGACCTCACCAATGGCATTAAGAGAAAGGTTGGTCAGGCTCCGACACCAATATGACGACATGTTGAGGGAAAAGGCAGAATATGCCATTAACAAAATGAAAGCCCTATATTTAGACCAGGGGGAGAAGTCGGGACATCTTTTGGCCATGCGCCTTAAAGCGACCGAAACATCTAGAATCATTCAAAGTATATCATCCCTTACTGATGGGTCGATTAAAACCACCCCTCATGAAATAGCCAAAGAATTTGAAGACTACTATAGGGCTTTATATAGTCCCATGCCTAATAGACCAAGTGACGAGGTAATTAGGGCGTATCTGTCTGGGTGCAATTTACCTCAGATAATGGAAGAACAGAAAGCAATGCTTACCTTTCCGGTCTCTGAGTCTGAAATCCTAAATGTGATTCAGATGCTCCCTGCTGATAAAGCTCCCAGACCGGACGGTTTTTCTCCGAATTTTTATAAATGTTTTAGTAGACAGTTATGCCCAGGATTAAAATGTCTTTTTCACAGTATTTTTACCTCCGAACATATTGACGGTCACCTTTTTGAATCCCTGATAGTGCTCATCCCCAAAGATGGGAAGGATCGAGACCAGGTCCCAAACTATAGGCCCATTGCCCTGATTAACTATGATATAAAAATTTTGGTGAAGTTACTAGCTGTTCGTTTAGCGAGGGTGCTTCCTAGGCTAATCCACCCGGATCAGGTGGGATTCATGTCGGGTAGAATGGCATCAGACCATCTCCGCAAATTATCTCACATTCTTTCGGCTTCCAAAGACAGTAATACTCCATGTGGTTTGTTGTCTGTCGATGCTGAGAAAGCATTTGACAGGGTGGATTGGAGGTTCCTGTCTTTGACCATGGAGCATTTTGGCTTCCCGGCCCACTTTATAGACATGGTATTTGCGTTATATAGGTCGCCGTCTGCAAAAATATATTGTAATGGAGTTTTTTCGGCAAGCCTGCCTTTACTATCGGGGACTAAGCAGGGCTGTCCTTTGTCCCTCTCTTGTTCAATATTTATTTAGAGCCGCTGCTGTGTAGTATCAGACAGGAACCCAGAATCAAGGGGATAAAATTGATCTCTGAGTTTAAGGTCTCTGCTGTTAGATGACATCCTACTTCATATCAACCATCCTCGATCCTCCATTCCAGTAGTGTCGATCTTATTGCTTCTATGGCAAATTATCCAACTATAAAATCAACATAGGAAAACTCAGATCTTCCCGCTTAATGTTAAGACCTGTAAATCAGATATTTTACAGTTGGGGATTCATTGGACTCCTCGCTCTGAAGTATCTTGGCATCATTTGACTACTTCAGAAACCAAAATGGTGAGACTTAATTTGGACGCCTTAAGGTAACTATAAAGCAAGATCTGGAGAGTGGAGCAAACTTCCACTCTCTCTCTGGGGAAAGGTCAATATAATAAAGATGAATGTGTTGCGAGATTTTGTACCCTTTAAATATGCTTAATGTATGGTTTACCCTTAAAGTGGCACAGAGCGCCCACTCAATTATCTCGGACTTCATCTGGGAAAAGAAAACACCCCGAGAGCTTATCACAGACTTACGGCTCCCAGGGAGAAGGCCAGTTTAAGGCTCCCGCATTTTGGACTATATCACTGGGCAAGTAACCTTTGTAAATATTTACGCTGGCTCCTGCCCCCTAGGAATCTGGAACTTTTACCGTATGTCCCTCCTTGGGTTAAGTTGGAAACAGACTTAATAAGGGAGGCCGGCGTGGACCCGAAGGCTCTTCTTTTTATCCCACTAAAATCTCTCCCCTCTAGCCTAGCTACTACCCCAATTAGGCTCTATCTACGTACGCACATCCAACTATGTGCCTCTCTCCGCTACTCCCCTTGTGCAGACAGTCTTCAGCCTATATATCTTAACCCTAATATGAGGATTGGGGAGAACACGATAAAGGAACCCTGGCTTCCTTTTTTGGATGGGTTAAGGGTGGCAGATCTCATGCAGGGTGACAGGTGCTTAACAGTTGCAGAGGTACTAACAAAGTATAATATAGGGCCTAAACAATCCTTTAAAATATACCAACTTACTCATTTGCTAGGGAGGTTCAAATCTAAATTAAAAGTGGGAAAGATTAATGGGACATGGTTTGAACCCCTGATTCGCTGGGTCTGGGAACCGCATGCAGTTTCCAAGGTTTACAAAGTACTCTTTTGAACAGGTCTACAGACATTGGTAATAAACCGTGGTTCTGGATGAACCGCTTAGGAGATCAGGGTGAAACTGGGACCGTGTCTGGCGTCACACATACCAGTATATTACCCAGGACAGATTGCGTATTATGCAATTCCATCTTTTAAATAACTTGTTCTGGACCCCTTCCAAGTTATACAAGATTGGGCATGCCTCAGATGCTCTATGTTTCCGGTGTCATCAAACGGTGGGGGATCTCAAGCATATTTTTTGGGATTGTCCACCGGTAAAAGAGTTGTGGGATCAAATTAAGCACAAGGCGGACTCAATACTGGGCATTGAGCTTTGCTTCACTCCTGAAATCTGTCTCATAGGGGACTACACTGACATTGCTGTTAAGTCCTGAAGATACTATATGGCTTTGATTTCATCTTCGGTTAAGAAAATTGTGTTAAGGCACTGGTTGGACAATACCCCACCCGGCTATGTGGAATGGTTACAGGAATTGCTTTTCAATTTGAGTATGGAGAAGTTCGGGGCCGCAAAAAGGGGCAACCTTTCCAAATTTGACCGAGTGTGGGGCCCCCTCCAGGCCCTTTTGTTTCCATTCATAGCTAGCCGTTGTGGGGCTAGTAGATCCTTGGCTCGTTTCCCCTCACGGGCAGACTCTGCCTCAGTCTTTGCAACCCGGGGAGGGGGGGCTAGGGAAGTTAGGTGGGTGATTGGGGAGGGGGGTGTTATCAGTTTGAAAATGTACTGGTTATGTTCTAATGGTATATGTAAGTGGCACGGTGTGGTCACGGATCATTTCATGTAAAGTTTGGTTCCTTTACTTGTGTGCCAAATGTCTGTCAATAAAATTGAATTTAAAAAAAAAAAAATGCCTCCCAAATCACTCTCCAGTCCACATTCTCAGTGTTTGACTTCTGTGCCCAGAGTAAACATTGAGTGGATCACCATCCTTCTGCACAGTGAAGGTAGTATGTACAGTTCCCTGTTGTGTTTTTTCCCCACCTCATTAATCAACAACTAGGTCTTCCTGGAGGGCCAAGAAATAAGCATCATGACCCACCAGAAAAACTGCTGTTCATGCCCTCATTAGGGCTGCACTTACAATGGATAACAATATTATTAGTAGGAGAGGCATACTAATACATTGAGCGAATCCACCTGACTTCCAGTGTCAGTCTACTCCTTTACCTGTGATCTGCAGAACCCTGCAGGACAGCTCCCAGCAATTCTTCTCCAGTACTTTTCTGTGCTCTGCTCTACAATGTGAGTTGGCTGGCTACCACCCTTCCAAATCTTGACTGAGCTATACACAACTTCCTCAATACTGTCCTAATCAACATCAACACCCCCCCCCACCTGAGGGTAATCTCCCTACACTGAATTCAAGCAACAGTTTAGATGTAGCCCTACCACTCTGAGTATTTTTCATCACTGGATACTCTCATCTACAGTCAGGTAGTGATCACGATGCTGGCAGCCTCACGTATCAGATCTTACAGTGATCTGATCAGCGTCCTCCTTCATGTCTTCTTCAACTAACCTAAATATAGCTGTACTCCGCTGGAATGGCCTCTTCAGACTCTCTCTGGCATTCATTCTTCTCACCTGCTCCCCACACCAGGAACTGGTGAGTTCACTACCCTTCTGCATCATGAATGTGTTTAGTACAGTCTCCCATGTTATATTTACATATTAATAATAAACATGATCTGGTAAGCCAGGCTGATAGCAACATGGCATAAATGGAAAAATAGGCTTTCCTACCCATACATGATCTAAGCCACCTATGATTAGGCACTGTTATATGACGTGCATAATGACATGCACACCCATCAATTAATAGTGCCTAATCAAAGGTAGCCTAGATCTTTTAAGGGTAAGAAAGCCCATCATTCCCCTTGTTTCCTGCTGCTATGAGCCTGACTTACTAGAAATATATGTTTATATTTGATATGTCATAATAAAACGGGGACTATACTGCTTGCATTCATGAAGCATAAGGGCGATGAGCTCACCAGTTGTTGGTGTGAGGAGGAATAGTGAAGAATAAATACCAGAGGGGGACTGAGAAGGCCACTCTTACAAGGTACTGCTATATTCAGGGAAGGGGGAAGACAGAAGGAGAGAAATATGAGCAGATTACTATGAGAAATAAGATGTGGGGCTACCAGCACCTTGATCACTATCTGACGCCGTTGTCCTGGCCAACATTCCCCTTCCCATAAAACCAGTTCATGCAATTGTCCAACGCTGTGTGTGGATATTAATGTATGAAATGGCTGCCACTACATGTTCAGTCATTCACTACCAGTTTAGTATTGCTTGTCAAATACTTTGGGATACAATGTGTATGAAAACCACTATATAAATGCTATTTCTTCTTATTATTATTTCCCATAGAAAAAGAAGACAAGACAAGCATATATTTGAGTTTCGAGGAAGTATTAACTCTAACATTGGACTTCACAAGAACTTTGCTACAAAACAGTGGTGGTTCTACGGGGTGGTGAAGGGTGTGTCTGCAACCCCTCCCCCCACATAGTAACATATTTGCTTGCTGCTGCTGCTGCATTTCATTTTGTTAAAGAAGTCTGATTTATTGATTGTACAAATGTTTACATTCAAACTATGGATTACATTTGTAGGTTCTGTCAAAAACGTACTAGAAATGAATACTAGCAGAAAATATAAAGGTTTAATAAAAATGTTAAAAATTGCATATTAAGCATGCACACCACCCCAGCACCCCCATTGTAGCATCCTGGATCCACCATAACCACTAGACCACCAGGTTATTCAAGATTTGTACTGCACTGTGGTTTGCCACAGAGACAGTCAGTTGGATTAAAACACATTTTCAGCATGTTAAAGTAAACAAAATGAGTAGAACTATTGCCTAACATGTGTATTATACAAAATAATGCACATGGTTTTGACCATTTGGGTGAAACAATTCTATACAAAGGGAAAAAACTAGTTAGCACTCTAGAGAGCCATATATCTCTCTGACTTTGGCTCAAATGATGTCATCACATAACACATGTGGCGGCCATTTTAGGAAGGAGATAAGACAGTTTTTTTGTAATTGGAAGGCTGATTTTACAATTTTCAAATGCTCTGGAACAACATTTAGGTAAATTATGTAAATGTGGTTTTAGCATTAATGAATACAGCAGCCTTTCCTATAGTCGCCTACAGAGTCAGATTTTTGAATAGTTTGTCATCAAAATGTTGTTTAGGTATCCTTTAATATCATGATGTCCAGGGAGACAGAGAAATCAGTTACTCAGGTGGTAAGCTTCAGGGGGCTGGACTTTGGAAGGATGCAGGAAGTACTGAGAGGGAAACTGGAGGGCATAAGGCAGGAGATGGATGTGGAGCAGAAATGGGATATTATTAAATGGGGGGGTTACAGAGGTGACAGAAGCCTGCACCAAGGCACAGAGTAAGAGGAACAGAGCAAGAAAATCATTCTGGTTGAACAGTGAGGTTGTGGAGGTGGTGCGGGCAAAACAAGGGGCACACCAGAGGTTTAGGAAGATGGTGAAGGAAGTGGACAGAGAAGAATATGCAAGATGGTCCAGGGAGGTGACCAGAAAAGTGAGAGAAACCAAGACCCAGACGGAGCTGAGATTAGCACAGGGAATTAATGGGGGGGAGAAAGACATTTTCGGATACATCAGGGAGAAAAGAAAGTGCAAGGACACAATAGGGAGGATAAAAAGAGGTGGGGAGTGGACGGAAAAGGGGGAAGAGCAGGCAGAAGCACTGAATGAATACTTTTGCTCAGTGTTCATGGAAGAAAAGGAGGGACTGCTACCAGCATGGGCAAGGAAGGTGGGGACAGGGGGAGAGGTGGGGACAGATGGAAGAATTGAGGCAAGTAGAGTCCTAGAGGGACTGAGGGCACTGAAGGTAGACAAGGCACCAGGGCCAGATGGTATCCACCCCAGAGTGCTGAGGGAGATGGCGGAGGTGTTGGTGGAGCCGCTATTGGATCTGTACAGCACCTCACTGGAGCTGGGATGTGTGCCACTGGACTGGAGGATGGCACGTGTAGTACCATTATGCAAGAGTGGGCCAAGGGATGAACCAGGCAATTATCGTCTGGTAAGTCTCACCTCCATAGTGTGCAAACTCATGGAAATGATACTAAAGGAATGACTGGTGTTGTACCTGGAGAACAATGGCCTCCAGGTTGATAGGCCACATGGGTTTGTTTTAGGGAAGTCTTGTTAAACCAACCTCACCCAATATTATGACTGGGTGACAGGTGAGCTGGATAAGGGTCATGCGGTGAATGTTCTTTACTTGGACTTCAGCAAGGCCTTCAATTTGATGCCTCACGGGTGGCTTGGGGAGAAGCAAACTGGTGTAGGGGTAGGGGCAAAAATGATGAACTGGATTACAAGCTGGCTGAGTGGCAGGCTGCAATGGGTGGTGGTGAAAGGGGAGCTCTCGACTCCAAGACCGGTGATGAGTGGGGTGCGGCAGGGCTCTGTGTTGGGGCCAGTACTGTTTGGGCTCTTCATATCAGACATTGCACATGAGGTGGTGAGCAAGGTAATTCTGTTCACTGACACCAACATCAGAGCAGTGGTGGATGGAGAGGAGGGATGGAAGCAGCTGCAGTGGGACCTACGCAAGCTAGCGGAGTGGTCAGAGAGGCAGCAGCTGGGGTTCAGTGCAAAGAAGTTGTAAGGTTATGCACTTTGGGGTGAAAAACCCAAAGAGAGAATACTGACTGGGGAGGGGGTTAAGCTGGGGATCACTGAGGAGGAGAAGGACCTGGGGTAATGATAACAGGGACCATGAACAACACTGCCCAGTGCAAGAGAGCAGCTGCAAAAGTGAACAAAATGCTGGGGTGCATAATGAGGGGGTTTTCATCCAGGTGAAGAGAGGTGATCTTGCCCCTCTACAGGTCGCTGGTAGGGCCACACTTAGAGTACTGTGTGCAGTTTTGGAGGCCATACCTAAGGCGTGATATCAGGCTACTGGAGAGGGTGCAGAGGAGGGCAACAAAGATGATTTGTGGAATGGAGGGGAGAGACTATGACAGCAGGATGGGAGACCTGAACATGTACACCCTGGAGGACAGAAGGAATGGGGGAGGCATGATAGAGACATTCAAGTATCTGAGGGGAATCAATAAGGATGGGGCAGATGGGGTCTTTAAGTTAAAGGGGGGAGAGTCACCAGGGGGCATGGGCTAAGAATACAGGGGGGGAGATTTAGGAAGGAAATGAGGAGACACTATTTCACAGAGAGGGTGGTAGCAAAATGAAACTCCCTATCAGAATGGGTGGTATCATGTAAATCTGGGAACAGCTTCAAAAGGGCATGGGACAGGTAATGGGGAGAGTGAGGGTGGGGGAGGTGGGGGGTTGCAGTGGGATGACAAAGGGAAGGGGGGTGGGGCAGCTGCAAACTAGGAGTGTTGGCTGCACACTCGAGCAGACTTAGATAGACCGGGTGGTCTGTTTCTGCTGGCACATTCGTATGTTCATATACATTTCAATTTCATGTACATACACTGTAATTATTCTTAATTTTTCTTTTTTATACAGTTTCATTTCAATACGCACAAATTCTCTCATCCTACCTAATGTATTAAGGGTGTGGGAAAAAAAATTATGCAGGCAGAATTTCCGTGAAAGTGCAAATTTCACTTCCACGAAAGTTCAAAAATCATTTTCGAAACTTTCACGGAAATGCCGCCTTAAAACTGTGGAATACATATACAAACTGTGGGTTAATTTATTAAAGTGCGGGAAAATAATCCACAGAACAGATCACTGCCAGTGGTCAGTTCTGAGGCTTTTTTTAACCACAGTTTAATTTATTAATCCACCCCCACTGATTTGGGGTCCCAGTAAATAAATAAATAAATAAACAAATAAATACCTCCATTCCCTCCCTCAGACCCTCTTGAAGTCTAGTGGCCCCCCCTACCCACAGATCGTGGCCCCAAAAAACATTTTAATTCCCTGGTGTCTAGTGGTCTCCCTCCTTATCCTGGATTCCTTAATCCACAAAAAAACAGCCGGCAGCCCATTGACTCATCCCTTCTATTCTCAGTATTCCCTGGTGTCTAGTGGACTTCCCTTTCCTGATCCCTTATAAAAAAAGTAATCCCAATCCTCTGGCATCTAGTGGACTACCCCACCCAAACAGTTCATCCAACATCACCTCAGACCTCCCACCCTGCCCCTGAGCAGGCCACCGGTGCAGCCCTCCTCTCTCTCCTCCACTACCAGTGGCCTACAGAATTGTCAGTGAATGACCACATGGTTGTACAAGCATGCACTCATTCACTGACAGTTCATTAAAATGTGGATAGAATAAATTCTGCAGTTTATATGCATTTTTCCGCAGTTCACAAAATAAGTCCATAGAACTCGGTGAAAATCCATGGAAGTTCAGTGAAACGTTTGCCCACCCCTACAATGTATATTTGCCCACATTTGTTTTTCTTTCGATTCCTCAAAATATTTCATTTCTCAACTGTGAATTGCATCTAATTCAGCCTGCAGCTTAAATATTAAATCTTCTAGCTTTAAATCTTGCCCTTGTAAAAACCTTTGGCATCAGACTTGCCATAATGTTAACTTTAGGCATGCAAAAATTACATATATAGTTCTTTTGTCAATTTCTCCCATTCTTTTGTGAGCTGCCCATATATTAATAATTCATATGTCATCTTCTGAAAACAGTCAGAGTTCCACATTCTTGCTAAGGTTATCCATAGGGTGTTGATAAAAAAACATTCAAAAACAGATGAGAAATTGTTTCCACTTTTGCTATACAGTCTTTACTTAAATGCATCCTTTCTTCTGTAGCCTTGTGTTTGTGGTTATGTCTAACATTTAATTTCCCTTGACTGCACATCCGTATTGTTTCTTTCATTCTTTTTGGTATTCTGCTTTCAATGGTTGCTTCTAATAATACGTCCTTCTTTATAGTAGGCTGCACCAGAAAACCTAGTTCCTTATAAAAGTTTTTTTATCACAATATCCTTATATAACTGTTTCCTGGACAATGGTCCTAATGTTTCTTTCTGGATGTTCTGTTGTGCAATGTATTGCCTACTTATTTTAATGTATTCTGGGAATTCTGCATTTCCACTCACTTTTTTCTTGGTTCCCCAAAGCTCCTGCAACTCTGTCCTCCATCCCTGCACTAAGGGGCTCCAGATATTTTCTTCTTTGCTCAATAAAGGCATAATATTGGTGTGTAAAAACATTGACTGGAAAAAGGCAATAGAGTGGACCATATTTAGACCTCCCTCCTTTATTGGTCCATATGTATAACTTCATTTTACTGGGTTCAACCTGCTCCCCAACAGTAGTTGAAAGAAAAGTCCTATTAATGGCAGAAAAGGGGGAAGTATTTTTGATGGGGGACCTGAATATGCCCAATGTTAACTGGAGCATCTTGCTGTAGCTACATCCAACAGCAGAATAATTCTCGATGCCCTACTAAGGGCATGCCTCAGACAGCTGGTGTTGGAACCCACTCGGGGGGGGGAGAATCTTAGACCTGATACTGTCAAATGGGGATGGAGAGAGGATTTCAGATTTAGAAGTGGGTAGCCATCTGGGAACAGGTGACCACCAAGCAGTGTGGTTCATGATAAACACAGCTGTAGACTTAAGTCACACAACGGTGAGGCTATTGGACTATAGGAGTGCTGACTTTCACAAAATAGGGGAGTGCCTCAGAAAAGCACTACCAAACAGGCAAGAAGGTGGGGTGGAGGAACAATGGGGAAAAAATCAAAGCTGCCATCACAGAGGCAACAAGCTTTTGTGTGAAGCAAATAAACAAAACAAAGGGGAAAAAACACTATGGTTCTCAAAAGAGATGGTGGGGAAGGTTAGGGAAAAAAGATAGCATTCAGGAAGTATAAGGAAACACAGAAGGAGCAAGACAGAGAACTGTACCTATTAACACAGAAGGAAGTGGGAAAGGCAGTCAGAATAGCAAAGGCTCAAACTAAGAAAAAGATAGCTAAGTCAGTTAAGAAGTGGATAAAACCTTTCATAGGTACATTAGGGAGTGAAGAAAGACCAGGGGAGGGATAGCGAGGCTTAATAAAGGAGAAGGAGGTGGGCAGAGGGTGACAGTGACAAAGCAAAGATACTGAATGAATACTTATGCTCAGTATTCACAAAAGAATAGAAGGGAGGAGGTACCAAAACCAAATAATAGAAGCACACTGGATAGGGGAGTCAATACCAGTCCATTCACAGAAGAAAGGGTCCTGAAAAAACTCCTAAAACTGAAGGTGGACAAAGCAATGGGACCTGATGGGAGTCACACCAGAATTCTAAAACAACTAAGGGGAGAACTAGTAGCACAACTGACTACTCTTTTTAGCAAATCATGGGAAGAGGGTGTGGTACCTGACAGAGGACTGGAGGAGGGAAGATGCGACTCCCCTTCATGAAAGTGGGAGCAAGGCAGAGGCAGGAAACTACAGACCTGTTAATTTAACCTCAGAGGTAGGGAAAATGATGAAATGACTTCTGAAAGAAAGAATTGTTGAGTACCTAGAGGCCAGCAGGGCACAGGACTCAAGGCAGCATGGATTCACAGTTGGAAGGTCATGTCCGACGAATCTAATATGTTTTTTTGACTGGGTGATCAAAGTAGTAGACCAGAGAGGGGCTGTGGACGTGCCCTACCTTGATTTTAGCAAGGCATTTGATACAGTCCCACACAAAAGATTAATAAACAAGTTAGCCAGCCTGAGAGTGGGTCCCAGGGTGGTAACTTGCATAAAATATTGGCTGGACAACAGGATACAGTAATAATAAACAGAGCCCACTCAATGCTGGCCCGCCAGCACAGTGGTTGAATTTCTGCTTGTGGTGCCGGTGACCTGGGTTCAGGAATGGACCTGGGTCATTGGAGGGCCAATGGGGGGAGAAGGATTGAGTGCCCCATGGGTGGCTCTCCTTCTCTGGAGGGAAGGTGGGGCAGTGTCCGGCGCAATGAGGACCCCTGGCAGAGGCTGGGAGTCACTCACGCTACCGGTGCTTGGTATCAGGGAGGCAGGGTGGACGCTGGTGTCATTGCACATCTCCACCTCCAAGAAAACCAGGAAAAAGATTGCGGGCCAGTTTGCTGTCTATGTGGAGCCCTCCCTGGGGCTTCAATTACCTGCCATCACCACATCCCCTACCAGATACTAGTTCTGTGGCACGGATGAAGGGGACCGATGCTGTGGCCCACTCTCCGGGGGTAAGCTGGGGATAACTGGGGATGGTGGCAGTAGATGGCAGTGGAAGTCCCAGGACCATGACTAGGGCTGATAAGCGACAGCAGAATCGCAGGATAAAGAAGAAAATAAAAAAAAAAGTCCACTCCAAAGAAAGGGGATAACTAGTGGGGTACAGTACCGTGACCGGTCCTCTTTAATGTCTTTATAAGTGACATTGAGGAGGGACTGGAAGGAAAAGTATGCCTCTTTGCAGATGACACAAAGATCTGCAACAGGGTTGATACACAAGGGGAGGTGGAAAGGATGAGAAGGGACTTGACAAGGTTGGAGGAATGGTCAAAAGTAATGTAGCTTAATTCAATGCAAAGAAGTGCAAAGTAATGCACCTGGGAAACAAAAACCCAAGGGAAGAGTACACAATGGGGGGGGAGGTATTAACGACAACAAAAATGGAAAGGGACCTTGGGGGTAGTCATATCAGATGACCTAAAGACAGGCAAGCAATGTGAGAAGGCAGTAAGAAGGGCTGGGTGGATATTGGGATGCATAATGAGAGGCATCACTAATAGAAAACAGGAAGTTGTTATCCCTCTGTACAGCCAATTGGTGAGACCCCAACTGGAGTACTGCATGCAGTTCTGGAGACCCCATCTTTGCAAGGACATAGACAGGATGGAGACAGTCCAGAGGAGGGCAACTAAAATAGTGCAGGGTCTGCACCAGAAGCACTATGAAGAGAGACTAAAGGAGCGTAATATGTATACCTTTGAGGAAAGGAGGGAGAGGGGGACATGATGGAAACTTTCAAGTCCAGTGGCATCCCAGGATGAAACCCCCTTTTGAAGCACACTGCAGTATGTTGCAGCAGACCTACTGAATAAAGCAATGTAATTGCCATGGCAATTAGTCCCTTTCGTCATGCAGGAAATTGTGACTTTCATTTCATCCTGGCAGTGTCACATTTTACTGAATGACAAAAGGGACTAATTGTCATTGAAATTACATTGCTTTATTCAGTAGGTCTGCTGCAGTATTCTGCAAAGTGCTACAAAATACTACAGAATTGTGTTTCATTCTGGGGGATGCCACTGTACTTCATGGGAATCAACAAAGTCCAAGAGGGTAGCATCTTTCAGAAATTGAGATGTTCAAGAAGAAGGGGGTGCAATTTGATGATGGAGGGGATGACTCAGATGCAACGTGAGAAAGTATTTTTTCATGGACAGGGTGGTGGATGCATGGAATGGCCTTCCTGAGGAGGTCATGGGATCAAAAACAGTGGGATAATTTAAGAATGCATGGAACAGACATAAGGCAATTCTAGTGGGAGGTAGGAGGAAGTAGGCTGTTGGTAAAACTAGGATCTGCCGCTTATCTGATAGGTAGGGACATGGGCAGACAGGGTGGGCAAAGTGGTCCTTATCTGCCGTCAAAGTCTATGTTTCTCTGTTTATTTTATTTTTGTCTGAAAATTTGCTGGGATTGGGAAGATATAGTAAATATAAAAATATTGGGAAAATATAATTTTTTAACAAAAATATTCATTTTTCTTTTGACATGTTCCAAGATTTCCACTTTTGCACTTTCCTTTGGGCAATGCCAATTTTCTCTTCCCAATTTTCTTATATAGCATTCTGCTTTCTGAATTTTATGTCTAAAAGAAAAAAATATTCACCATAGTAATCTTGTTTCTTCTAAGGGAATCTTACTGTATTCTGATTTATGCAGTATGGTCTCACCATAGGAATGCACCAGAGCCAAAATGGTTAATAGAACCTATGCAAATTATGGAATGCTAGGCTCGAGCTCAGTTTTCAAATCACTGTTCATGGTAAACAACTCTAAACCATCAGATTCTTATGAAGCATGCACTAAGCAGTTTCCAACTAATATAATGGTAATAATATTAATAATAACAATAATAACAATAACCCACCTTAATAAAACAATAACGTATAAATAAGGGATTTACCCCTTTTTTGAACAACTTCTAAAGTGGCATCACTAAAACTCAAGTCACAGGTGCCCAAACAACCAGAACATAATATACCCCAAGTTCTGCAACATCTTTACCACTGCTGTAGTGCAGTGACCATAGGTTTCAAGTCAGGGAGGAAAGGAGGGAGCTCAGAATACAGTAAGATTCCTTTAGAAGGAACAAGATTACCATGGTGAGTAATTTTTTCTTCATACCCCAGGAAATTTACTGTATTCTGACTTATGCAGATTACCAAGCAGTGCCTTTGGAGGTGGACCTATAACCTATTTGAGAAACAGGCGCTGCAGGACTGCTGTGCCAAACCTGGCATCACCTCTGGCATGGACATCCAAACAATAATGTTTGGTGAATGTGTGGACCGTTTTCCAAGTTGCAGCTTTGCAAATATCCACTAGGGGATATCTCTAGCAGCTGCTAAGGAAGCTGTAGTACCCCTAGTTGAATGAGCCCTGAGGCCTGCAGGTGGTTGCTTGCCCACTTTGCTATAGCAAAACTGTATACAGGCTACAATCCATCGTGCAATGGATAATTTTGGGGCAGGTTTTCCTTTTCCCACCTCTCCATTAGTGAGGAAAAACTGGGTTTGATCATGTCTGTACCCTTTTGTGTGGTCAGGATAGTAGCTGACTGCCCTTTTCACATCCAGGTTGTGCAGCCTACACTCACCTGAGGTGGAATGGTCTGTGAAGAAGACTGGTAAAGTAATAGACTGGTTGAGGTGGAACTCTGATGCCACCATGGGCAAAAATGTCCTGTTGGTTATCAGAACTATTTTGTATCTATGGACAGCAATGTAACTATGCTCAGTGGACAGTGCCTGGAGCTCACTGATCCTTCTAGCAGACGTAATGGCTACCAGGAACACTGTTTTCCAAGTCACATATTTGAAGTCTGCATTAGACATGGGCTCAAAGGGAAACTTCATTAGCTGGGCAATATAAACGTTCAGATCCCACATGGGAGTAGGCTCTCTGTGTGGTGGGTGTAAATGCAGTAATCCCTTAAAAAACTTCATGAATACCTGCTTCAAAGCCAAAGAAGATGCCTTGCCTGTTGATAAATAAGCTGAAAGAGCTGCCAGGTGCACCCTCATGGTGGAAATACTTAAACCTGTGGAACGCAAATGGGTCATAGACTGTAGTCCAGAACTATAGAGAGACTGGCATGAGCATGGTCTAACCCCTTGCCGTGACATCAAATAGAAAATCTTTTCCATTTAGAGATATAGGTTTTCTTGGTAGAAGGCTTCCTGGAAACTCTCAGAATATCCATGCCTCCTTCTGAGAGGTGCAAATCTGCATACTCTAAGTCCTCAAGAGCCATGCTTTGAGTCTGAGGGATAGCAGATTGGGATGCATGATCCTGCCCTGTGAGGATGACAACAGGTTGTACCTCCTGGGGAGACCAATTGGCTTGGCTACTGACAATGATAGAATCATGGAGTACCAAGGCTGTCTGGCCCATTCTGGGGCAATGAGGATCATTGAGGCTGGTTGAAGCCTGAGATTGTTCAACACTTTCAGCAACAGAGGAAAAGGAGGGAAGGCATACAGGAACCTCCCCGTCCAGTCCAGCAGAAGTGCATCTAGAATGATTGTGCGCTTGATGGGGGGGGGGGCTGCAGCAATACTGTGGGAGTTGATGATTGTCTGGGGCTGCAAACAGATCCACCTCTGGGGTGCCCCATCTTCTTAAAATGGTCTCTAAGACCAGTTTATTCAGTGACCACTCATGGTGGTTCTGATTTTATTCTGCTGAGGGCATCCACCAAGAGATTGTCCTTGCCTGGAAGGTGGACAGCTGAGAGGGAAACATTCAGGGAGTATGCAAAGGCCCATATTCTCATTGCCTCTGTGCAGAGAGCATAGGCGCCGGGTTGTATGGGCCCATGGGGCATTGGCCCCAGCAATAAATTTTGACCTGGGTGGAGCCCCAGCAATATTTTGCCACATGCTGCCTTTTTTTTCAATCCCCTAGTTGTTTTTTCTGTCCTGCGTGTGCCCTCTGCTGATTGTGAATGCTCCCCCCCCCCGATGTTTAATTGGGCTACGGGGGTGGCGCGCAGCTATCATTATTTAAAATGTGCTTCTTCTTTGCCGCCTTACCATTTATTTGAATTGTCGCCCGCCCCAGATCATTGTGACTGGTCAGGTCAACTTAACTTGCCGCACTGTGATTGGCCAGATGGGGAAGGCCTATACTGAGCGCGATAAACGTGCGAAGCGTGCAGTGCGTCAGGCGATTCTGCATGTGCGCGAAGGGAGAAAGTAAGGGGTGGTCCATGCATCAGTCAGCCCTGATGAGAGAGAAGCACAAAGACTGGCAGTGCGGCGGGAGTCAGCAGTTGTCCAGGACCCCCCCCCAAGCAGCAGCAAGGCAGCACAGCAGTCGTACTAATCTTAGGAGTCGGGCCGGCGAGGATAGAGGGAGAGAGAGAGAGAGAGGCCAGGGTCTGGCAGCCAGGAAGTAGAACGAGCCAGGCCAGCTGCAATCCAGACGTGGATGGTCACCGCCGGGGCGGCTAGACGGGGCAGGGCAGCAGGCAGCCAGCAGCAACAACAAATGAAAGAGAAGAGGGGGGTCAGTCTGAGCAGCAAAGGGGGAGTAGAGCAAGAGGGTGACTTGAGCAGGTCGGATGAGGTTAGGGTCAGTGAGGTTTAGGCAGGCAGCAGGCCTACAAGTGGCTCGGTGGGGTCCTTCACTCCTAGTGGCCGGTGGCACTAGCAGCACAGAGCAGCAGATCAGTTGGAGGAACGAGGCGAGCAACAGAGGAGGAGAGCATTAACATCTACCACAGCAAAGGTAGGCAGCTGCCAGCAGACACAGACAGAACTGAACTACTATGCTACTGTCCACAATTAAAATAATGTTCTGTTTTACTTCACAGAGAGGGGAATTGGTACTTAAATGAGGTTACTTTACAATGCTTGTTTCATTCTCTGTGCTTATTAGATGCATGGGTTAATATCACATCCTCACTACACTCTGACCTCCAGTTGTCCTGTACATACAGTATAATTGTTCAGCCTTGCATACTGATTATTTCCATCTTCATTACTTATGAGCATATAGAGTGCCTACTCATGCACTTGGTTAGGTCAAGCCCAACAGGAGACTGACTGACTAACACCCTGCACATTTTTAAACTAAGTCTCTTAACTCATGTAAAGAACTTTCTTTGTTAACATTTTCTGTTATCTGTATTATAAGTAAGGCGTGGCTTGATCTGTAGCATATTTCATGTTCTGTAACCCTGGTTTGTAAAAATGATAGGTTTGCCAAATCAATTTTTTGGTTTTATTTAGGATTGTTTTCTTATTGTTTGATAGACACTTTGCTAATTGTCTTTTGCTAAGTTAGTGTAACATAGTAAACATAGTCATTCAAGGCCAAAAATGACTCTGGATATTCTGTCTGCCAGTCTAAATAATAATGTAAATAATGTTCTGGCATGGTGGGATGTGCAAATGCACAGTCGATGTTGACTTGTGAGAGGGAGCAAGCCAGGGGCCGGAAGAGTGGCTGGCAGATGCGGCAGTGGTGGACTGGCTCCAGAGTTTGTAGGCCATGAGCTGCCAGGGAAGAGTTGTCCTCATTGTTCTCTGGTCCTCTCCTTTCTCATCATCGGGATGCATGCTGAGGAGGAGGAGGACCACTGTGCACGACCACCACACCAAGTGGCTGGCAGTACAGGTAGGTCCTGCTGGTTACTGAGTTCTGCAGCTGCCCTCTCCCTCTGTCATTGCTGTGATGCCAGTAAGTTGCATCATCACAGGCTGCCTGGTCCTGCCACTGGTCTGCAAACTGTAGTTTCACACCCTCGTTTAATGCAATATGTCCTTAGCTGTTTTGATTCTTGTGCCAGTACAGAACCAAAAACTCTTTCAAAATTAGGATGTCAGCAATAACTCTACACCTGGCATTATAATGCCACAAATTATTGGGCAGTAAGCTGAGCCTCAGGCTGGCTACTGTATGAGAGCCCAGCTTCACTGCTTCTAAGCATTTGGGGTTTATAACATTGGTGGTGGAGCATACCAAAAGGTGGGGGTTGCAACTGTAGGCTAGGGGATGGATCACAATACTACTGTGGTTCTACAACTTGAGGTCAGATGCTCAAGCAAATACTTATTCCTGCCGCCAATTTTACATCTGTAATTTAAGAAAACTATGCCCTATGTCGAAATATTATAGGCTCTTGGGGTGGAGGAGAGAGAGGAAACTGCTCTTGTTCCCAGTTCAGTGACAGGCCACATGTGTCTATGTGGGAGGCTACAAGACACAACTAAGCAGCACCAGAGTTATCCATCATGTATTGTGTTTTTCTTTTTGTTTTGCTTTGTTTTTTATCAAATGCAAGGTCTGCAGTGAGTGAAATGAGAAAGTCCTATGGTAGATGTTCTGCTGAATGATGTGGTTACAAAAATATGAGGAAAAAAACCCCACAGTAAAACATTCTGTGAAAGGAATTGAAAGATACTGAATATGTGGATATTTTTTTTCTGAAAAACAAACATACTGGTTAAATTCTGCATGATATAGTAATTCTATATGGATGCAGATTCAGATGCTAATATTTAGGGACAAATGAAAACATGAACTGAAAACATTAACAGGTGACTCATTTTTATTATAGTGAGATTTAGTTGTCTCTGTTAATGTTTTTAGTTCATGTTTTAATTTGTCCCTAAATTTTGCCATGTGAATATGCGTCCATATGAAATTATGCAGAATTTTATCATCATGTTTCGGTTTGTCACGTGCATAAAATGTCAGTGGGTTAATTTTTAATCAAGTTTGATAACTTAAAGGTAGAACACTCATGAAATAATTGATCATGGAATATTTTCCATGAACAATCCACAGATTTACATGGAAAACTGTGGTTATGTGGGCTATCCTTCTGGCTTCCTCCTTTATATGGCAGAATTCTCCAATTCCACTTCTGAGAAATCATTGTGATAGGGGAATTTGTTGAAATTTCACACTGTCCTGAAAGAAAGGTTTGATTTACTCATTTAGTCTGAAATTTTCACCAGGAAACCATCCAGGGGGAACATTCCAACTGTATGGGGAGAGGTGTGTGGTCATGATGTCCCTGACTGTGGCTCAGGGGGCTAGGTCTGATCCAGTGACCATATTTTCAAAGTCTCCTTATTGGGAGTCTCCCTGATTGTGGTTCGGGGGGCTAGGTCTGATCCAGTGACCATATTTCCGAAGTCTTCTTATCGGGAGTCTCCCTGATTTTGCCCATGCTTCTTATGGCAATGGCATCATTGCAGTACCGCAAAATCATTAAAGAGCAGGCACTGGACTGAATGGGTACAGCACTACATTTCTTATATTCAGTAGGAAGGCATGATGTGAACATTTTAGCTGGTGGAATCAGGAACTCTCCCAGTGTTAGAATTAGAATTCTGAGCTTTGAGAGAGCTAGTGTGTGTGTGTGTTGGGGGGGGGGGAGACGAGGGCTTTACTTTTAAACTAGGCCCCCCAACACCCACCCTGTTCAATTATAAGTCAATGGCACTGATATCGTGAGCTCATGTAGCTTTAGTGCTGAGCACTAGAAAGCCCATTGGAATTCCAGCAGGTACCTTCTGCTGGGTACCTGCCCACCATTAAAGCCATGAAAACATGTGCCTGTAAATTCTCTTTTCTAATTTTAAGGGGTTTCTGGAACAGATTGTAATATACAGAGTAACAGTAGTCCACTGGACTGGATGCTGATGTAAGTGTGCTCTGCTCTCTCTGAGGATTCTATTTATTTTTCCAGGAGGGCTACCAGTATCAGTTGGGCCCTGGCACCCCAACTCTGTATCTCGTCCGGAGTCTGAATTTTCAGCCAGACCTCTCAACTGTCTCTAATTATGAAGGACGTCCCTTATTTCACCCATCAGAATTGCCCTGTCCAGACAGTCCCTCAGAGAAAATGGGTTGCCATCACACAGAATCAGAGAATATGCTGTAAATTTGAACTGTAAAGGAGAACTGCACTGAATCTGCAACTGATTCCTACTGGAGCTTGTTTGTAAAAACTAAGATAAAGTTTAGTATTTTATCTCTACAGGCATTTTTGATTTACACTCTGGTGGTATGTGGCAGTTTAGAACTGTGTGATGTAGTTGCAATGTCCCTTCCAGCCACAGAATTCTACAGTAGAACTCACATGCATTGTGCCAGCAATGAAAGAGCAGAGCAAAGGACATAATGCACATTATACACTTCTAAAATGGTTCTTTCCAGTGGTGTGTATAAACCAGAGATGCATACTGGGATAACTAAGTATCCTGTGGAAATAGAAAACAAATACATAATTTGGATTAGTATTTAAAAATAGTCTTCTTCTGTGAAACATGACTTGCAGATTTAGTGTAGTTCTTTGAAACAGAAAGGCATATTATTCTAAGAGCCAAATTAAAAAATAAACTTGTTGCATGTTAACACAACAGTTTTCACTGTGGTCTGAGCTTGTATCTCACTCTATCTTGAAGATGAGCTGCTCGTTTTGGGGGTAATTGTCCCTCATTTTGAGAGTCCATGTCCCTCATTTCTATAACAAACTTTTTTTGCTTTTTTACCAGGAGAGACCTACTAAGCTGAAAGCTTGTTTACAGGTGTGACATGAGAGCACAAGGAAGTTAAGTGACTTGCTCATGGTCATACAGTATGCAAGGGGGGGGTTGAGAGGTATGTTTACAGGTGGACCCCCTGTGCCGACTGGGCCCTTCCCCCTGTATGTCAGACTATGTGCTACTAATTCTTGAATTAAGAAGGGTTCTTGACTTGAACGCCCTCACACTGGCAGAGTCCTGGCGAACCACATTCTCATTAGACAATCCTGTCACCAATCACTGCAGTAAGTTCAGCAGTTGGTAGTATGGCAAAGAAAGCATCCATCAATTGTGAGGATAGTTCTAGCTTATGGTGAATTTCCAAATGAAACTTCCCTGTTGTCCTACCTGGATTTCTGGCAATTTTCCTCCGTCTTTTAATAATAATATTCTTTATTTCTAAAGTGCAATTCAAATAATCAAAGCACTGTACAAATATAACAATAAAACATTAAAAAGATAAAACAATGAAACACAGTGCAATCCAGCTTTTGCACCAATTTGCGTTACAACGCTATATTACATAAACTCCCCAATGGCCAGATAAAACAGAGGGATCTTTAAAGCCTTCTTAAAGCTCTCCACAGTCTGGCACTCTTGAATCTAGGGCCACTAGTGCTGCACATTTTTATTCTGAGATATTACGAGGCATGAAGGAAGCTTTTCTGCATAGTGCAAGTTATGGATAGTCTCTGACGCTTTTGAATTAACTAGTATGTATTTGGGCTTTGCATTGCCCCATTGCAATAGAGTTTTTAAGAGTATTTTCAGTGTTTTGTTTATTCCTGAGGCCAGGGGCTTAACCCCCAGACCCCACATTACCATATAGGGGGTTCTGCTCCCATAGACCCCTGCTTGGGGGTGTGGCTTTGACCCCTGACCCCTGGGCCCCACCAAATATTTTACAAACCCGGCTCCTATGCCCCCAGATGTGCTCCCCACCCTAGAAGGGATGCATCTGTCATGAGTACCAGAGAGGGAACCTGCTGCAAGAAGGGCACTTCTTGTCTGAGATTGCCCCTTGCCTGACACCACTGTAGGGCTTGGAGAAAAGTGGCTGTGACTAGAACTAACTTTGAGAGAAAGTCCCTTCTCTGGAGCCAGTGATCTCTTAAATGAAATTGAATGTCTCTCATCTGGAACCTGGCCCATGACGCAGTTGCTGTGGAAGCTGTCATATGGCCTAGCAATTGCAGGGAGTGCCTTGCTGGCCTGGAAACATGAAGTTTAAAGGAACTGGCCAACTGGATGATGTTGTCCACCTTGTCCTGAGGCAGGTAAGCCATCCCTTTTCTTATATCTAGTTCTGCCGCTATGAATCTGAGCAGCTGAACTGGTTTCATAACAGACTTTTTGGGGTTCACCAAGAATCCCAGAGAGTAGAGAGTGTCTTGTGTTATTGACAGAGCCTCCCTTACCTGCTGGTGTGACTGGCCTACTATGAGCCAGTCATCTAGGTAGGGGAACACTGGCACCTCTTGTCACATTAGGTGTGCCACTACCACAGCTAGGCATTTTGTGAACACCCTTGGAGCAGATATCAGTCTGAAAGGCATTGCCCTGAATTGGTAATGACCTGATGGCAACCTAAACATGAGGAACTTTCTGCGTGACCTTCTGATTGGGATATGAAAGCAGGCATCCTTCAGATCCAGGGATGCTTGCCAGTCTCCCTGTCTTAGGGTAGACAGTATGGTAGCCAGAGTGGCCATCCTGAATTTTGGTTTTGGCAGATGCTTGTTTAAGTATCTGAGATCCAGAATGGGTCGCCACTCCCCTTTTTTCTTTATTGTGAGAAAGTACCTTGAATACAATCCCTTTCCTATCTGGTTGGAAGTAGGGGTGGGCAGATACCAAATTTGGGCCGGATATCAGATCTGGATTTTATTTTACCAATATCCGATCAGAACTGGATTTTATCGGTTTGGATACATTATTGAACTAGATACACTGACACATGACTCGCTGTAATGCTTTTTTTTTATTATCAGTAGATAGTCCATGTTTTGCTTAATGTACAGAAGCATGTTGGCTGTGTCTGGTGACAGACAGGACCTTCGGGCTGTTATAATATCACCTGCCACACTGAAGATCCGTTCACTGGGAACACTGGTTGGGGGTGGAGCCAAATAGCATTTTGCTATCCTCGCCAGAGTAGGGAAATGGCAAGAATTAGATTTCTAAAACAGAGGTGCATCAGGTGTAATTCTTTTTGGCACAATGTTCTCTGAAAGATATGCATCCAGCTCCGTGTTGCACTGTGGCACCCCATCAATTGCTGAAGCTGAAAGAAAAAAAATGATATTATTCTGGCCGATTGTGAACTTCAGTAATCACAAAATAAGTTGGCTAACTTACAGTCTTCAGGTGAGCGTTATTTTCTGAGTACACCCATATCTCTCAACAGTACCACATTATGAGGAACTTTTCTCATTTTACTTCACAAAAGCTTCCTGTTCCACATTGTGAGGACTTGTCCCACATTCAGTGTTAACATTTTAAAGTGAAAATCTGTAGTAAATGATGCAAAAAATATATTATTCAATTAATAACAGACTTTCCGAACATAAATGCAAACATTTTAACAGTGTTCTGTGTTTCTTAGGTAAAGAGTTGATTAAGTGTTCCACATTTTGCTCATTTTGTTCCACATTTTGAGAGGCAATGTTCCATATTTGGGGGTAAAAGGTTGAGAGGTATGAGTACACCTCCCAGGGATCATCAGTCTCTACTTCAGGGTCAATTGCAGAGGTATCCAGTTGTGCTTTCTGTGGTGACAGCTGATCATCTGAGAGTTCTTCCATAAGTTGTTTAAGAACGGCCTTTGCAAAACTTCTGCCACATTCAGTGTGAAAAAAAATTATTTTATATCAAGCATCCAGCACCATAGCCACAACAACCTCTTTTGTTGACTCATAGTGCATCAGCCATTTTTCCATAGACGCTAGTAAGGTGTTTTTCATTGATAGTAGTTCAGGGACCTTAATATTTTCAATACTGTGATACAGGATGGTAGCAGTGGGGATTACATCAGAAATGCTAGCCCTATCAGAGCTCAGTCTGCATGTTTCATTTTCAAATGGTCGAAGAAGTGTGCAAACATTTTCAACCAATGACCACTGAGAGGAGTTGAAGGTTCTGGTCTCGCACTCCACAGCATAAACAGTCAGTAGTCTACATTGTCTGAGTAGCCTCTCTAGCATGTAAAAAGTACTGTTCCACCTTGTTGGAACATCTTGTATTAAATGTTGTTGTGACACCTGTAGTGTTTTTTGTAGATTAGTCATCTTAGCTGTGGCAGATGCAGAATGCTTAAAATGTGATACCATCGCCCGCCCTGTTACAAGTAATTCTTCAGTGGAACTCTGCTTTAATATGGAATCTTGCACTATTAACTGCAGGGTGTGAGCAACACAACCAGCACTTGCCACAGCACTGAGTTTCATTGCCTTAGCAATGTTGGGGCCATTATCTCTAATGACAAGGTGCCTTTTCATGGACACTATTCCCCAGGTGTCAAGAACTTGCAGAAACTCTTTTATGTTACTTTCCCTTGTACTTATCTGAGAGGTGCTTAAGATGAAATGGGGCAGAATGCCTATTAAAGCTGTCATCTATCCAGTGGGCTGTGATAGGGAGGAAGGATATAATAGAACACTCTGCTGTCTAGGTGTCAGTTATAAAGCTAAATGAGGTAACATTAGTTAATTCAACCTGCCTCTTACATCTCAGTTTAGTAAACATTTCAGGAATTTTAATTTTGGAGAAATGACTGCGTGAGGGTAAACAATATCTATGCTCAAGCACTGTAAGTAATCTTTTAAAACCGGCATTTTCAACTATTGTGAATGGCTGCTCAGCTAGGGCAATCATCTCTGCAACAGCACAAGAAATTTCAACTGCCCTCGGGTGTTCGCTAGGGAATGGATTTGAACATGCAATGCAGTTTTCAAAAATCAAAACTCCCTCTTTATTTTCTTTGCTGGCGGCTCACATAAAAATTCAGCCTGTTGCTCCAATTCTACTTCAGCTTTTTCAGTTTGCAATTTCGAATACTCTTTTCTATGTTTGTTTCATAAATGATTGAGCAAGCCAGAGGTACCAAAACTTTTTACAGAAGGGCCTCGACTTATATTAGTTGGAGTGAGACAGAGACAGCACTTAGCTTTAGCCTCAAACTCTTTGTCAACTACAAAAAATTTCCATACAAGACTTTTGTTTGCCATTATAGTTGAAAGCTCCCGTTCACCTCTGCATGCACTGAACGCTTTGATCTGTTAGAAGATCTGTTGGTCTCTCATCCCACCCCCAGCACAATTCTCCTCACAGTAAAGCACCACTTATAAAGGGAATTTAAAAGCAATCAGGTGCATAATTAACAGGTGTTCATCTAAGCAAAGTAAATAAAGGGATCCAACCTCTTAAAGGGCTACTATCCACCCAGAGCAGAACTTCAAAAAATCATGGCTCTCCGACTGGATTGTTTTATCGGGTCAGATATCTGCCCATCCCTAGTTCGAAGGGACTGGTTCCACTGCCTTTAGCAGCAGAAGGCTTGAAATGTCCTTTTCCAGCAAGGCTGTTTCTGATGGGGAAGAGGTCTGAAAGCCCCTGGCCCACTACTTCCAGAACCCACCTGTCTGTGGTGATATTTTTCCACTGCTGGAAGTAATGGGCCAGCCTGCCCCCTACTGAAATTGGGGAGGCGACCCAAACAGTTCCCTCAGGGTGTCTGTTTGGATTGAGCTGTGGGCTGGACACTGGGGCTAATACGGCCACTGCCCCTTCTGCCCCTGCCTGTGAAATATCCCCTAGGCTGATAAAGGGGAAACACCTGAGGTTGGAAGAAAGGCCTATAAGTAGGTCTGCCTCTGCCACCCCTTGCATGATGCTTCTGGGGGTTGGCAGCTCATTCTTTAGCTGATGCACTTTTGTATTTAACCTTGCATTTGTCTATTTTCTTCATGTATGCCTCTGTTTGTTCCCCAAACAGAGACACAGGGTCAAATTTTATTTATTTATTTATTGGAATCTCGGATAACAACTTTGAGCTAAAAGCTCATTTACAAAGGTTCCACATCATAAGGCAATAGACAAGGTGCGTAGACATTACAAAACAGATAGGGGTATATACAGCAGGCAAGTACATTATGGTACATACAGATACAGATTCAAGCAAGTACAGTTAAAATACATCAGCTAGGAGAGGTCAACTTTATTGCAACAGTACTTGGAGCATACCTAAGGTGGACAAGCAATTTATAATGGTAGCTGAGCTTTAGAGCATGCAGATAGAGTTATGGAGGGTCAGAAGTGGTGGTGACCAAAGGAGGGGAAGACAGAATAGATGAGAGCAGGGGGAAGGTGGGGCAGAGACCAAAGGGGGTGACAGAATAAGGGGGTTGAGTAGTCAGAGGTGTGAGATTGGATAGGAATCTACCCAGGGTTATATAAGTAGGTGATAGGGCAGGGCTGGGTAATGTGGGGAGAGAGATAAGGGAAAGGGTTTTAAAGTGGGGTGAGGTGAGGAGGAAACCAGGGGAGGGGTGAATATTGGGGGATTAACATTTGTGAAGAGAAAGGAAGGTGGGGGATAAAGGGACGTGGGGATAAGTGCTTAGTGGGGTCACACCAGACAGGGAAGGAAGTGGGAGGGAAATGGGTGCTATGCAGGACAGATGAGCTATCAATAACAGTAGGATTAGGCACAGGTGATGCCGTCACTGTTACTAAGAGTGGCCAGGTACTGCAGCAGCTTGACCTTAAATGGGTGTAGTTTAGTTTCCTCAATCAGCTCAGAGTTAAGGGAATTTAGCCAGCAAGGGGCCCTGTATTTGAAGGACCATTGCCTAGTGAAGGGATAATGAAGGCAGCTTTATTCGACCCCCTAATTAGTCTGGAGGAAGTGGAGTTTCTTAGCAGTTGCCTCACTCCAGGAGGAGCAAGACCTTGGGTGGTTTTTTTAATTAATAGACTTGGTACTGAATTCTGCTATTCAAGTTTAACAAATCAGTGCTTGAGTATAGTTCACAAGTGTGAGTTAAATGGTCCACACCCAGGATTAGTCTGCAGGCTTTATTTAAGACAATCTTGATTTGCCTAAGTGCTGTATCGGTACCGGCTCCGTAGACTACCAGTCCATTATCTATGATAGAGAGCATGGAGCTGTTAACTGCAAGCTTGATGGCACTTTCTGTGAGGCACTGCCTCTGCAGGTAGAGCTGACCTAGTCTGGCACTAGCTGCCTTGGCACCATGTTCTATGTGCTGGCTGTAGGAGAGAGAGCTGTCAAGGTAGACACCAAGGTACTTAAAGGTGGTGACCATTTTGAGTGTATCAAACTTGTTATTGTAGATATTGAGGTGATGTGACTTATGACGGTTTTGATGGAAGGCAAACAACATTGTTTTAGTCTTAGTGTAGTTGAGCAAAAGCTTAGATCAAAGGAACCATTTTTCCACGGCAGTAAAGTCGTCTTGCATGCATTTTTCCAGCTCTTTCAGAGGAGAGGGACACATGTAGAGAACAGCATCATCTGCATATAGAAGGATCTTATTATGGAAGACTTTGAGAAGTTCATTTAGGAACAGGTTGAACAGCAGGGGGCCCAAAATGGAACCTTGGGGCACCCCTGTGTTGACATGCCGATGGTCGGATAGAACATCAAGAATCTTGACCTGCTGGGTCTTGTTAGAGAGGTAACCCTGGAACCAGCCTAGAGAGACAGAGGATATACCAATGTTAGAGTTGTGTTAGAAGCAAATCGTGGTTAACCGTGTCGAAGGCCTTGGTGAAGTCGATGAAAGTGGCCCCCAGCAAGAGCCCTCGGTCAAGTGCTTCATGGATATGACCGGTAAACTCAACCAATGCCATTGATGTACTGTGTGCCTTCCAAAAGCCATGCTGTTCCTGGCATTGAAGGTTGTACTTATCAAGGTACGTACCTAACTGATCGTATACTATCCTCTCTAGTGCCTTGGAGAGGGGGGGCAGAACTGAGATTGGCCTGTAGTTGGCCACGCAGGTTCTGTCCCTGCTTTTAAATCCCAGGGTGACCACCGCAGCTTTCCAGCATTGAGGGAAAATGCCAGTGGTTAGTGAGAGATTGAGGATCCAGGTTAGAGGAGAGAGTAACACATCCAGGGTGAGAGCCACAATCTTTAGGGCAAGCGAGTCCCCACTGGATCTAGTGTCCCTGAGATTTTTTTCCAAGTATTTTTTTGCCTCAGTTGTAGAGATTACCTTAAGGTAGAAGGGAGGTGCTGTGTGTGTTGGAGGGATGTCAGTGTAACTAATGGTGGAGCTAGGCACAGGTCAGAGATAGTCTGGAGGAAGGATCCCCCTAAGGTCTGTGAAGGCCTTGTTGACGCCATCTGTGATAGTTTTGGGATCCTGGGTAATTGCACCTTCAAAGTGTATATGGGATGGTGGTGATTTACTTGCTCTGCCTGTTAGGGTTTTTATATTGTCCCAGAATCTGCGGCTGTCGCGCCAAGAGTTGTCCAGTTCACTTTTAAAGTGAGATCTTTTGGCAAGGTGGATGGCTTGAGTGCACTTATTACATACTGCTTTGTATTTCTGTATGTCAGAGGGGGACCCAGTGCTCTTAGCCCTATGCCACAGATTATCCCTTACCCCCATGAACTCAAGGAGCTGTGGTGTGATCCATGATTTGCTGGTTCCTTTGATTTTTCTCATTTTTAGAGGGGCAAAGATGTTGTAGACTATGTTAAACTTGTCGATAAAGCACTCAAGAACAGCATTCATGTCGGCGGCAGCATAGACCCCCTCCCAGTCTAGCTGGCGGAGGTAGGATTTTAGTGAGGCAAGATGTTCAGCTTTTATAGTTCTGGAGGTTATTGTTTTTGGGGCAGGTCAGGGTCTTGTTTGTTGAGGAGCATAAGACTGGCAAGTGGTCACTGACAGAGTCAGCTAGCACAGTGGTTCTAGTTATTCTTTGTGGCCAGTTGGTTAGTACCTAGTCAATGAGAATACTTGAACTGGTGCAACAGTTTACATGAGTGGGGGATTGAACAAGTTGGACCATGTCTATGGCTGCTATTGCATTCTGGTAAGGTGCAGCATCTGGGGATAACCAATTTATATTAAAGTCCCCTAACATTATGATTTCAGATTGATGGTGATTACTAGATAAATAATCAAGTGCTAGTTTGAAACCAGCCTCTTGATCTTTAGGGGGTATGTACACCGAGATTATAGTTAAGCACTTTCCCTGGGATGCAAGTTGAACCTGGATGGAGAGAATTTGTGATTTTCCACCTTGGGGTGGGATGGGGAGTGCCCTGCACTGAATTGAGTCATTACCATAAATGACACATTCTCCCCCTCGTTTCCCTCGCCTGTCCACCATGAAAGTTGTGTAGCCCTTAAGCTGGATAGCAGAGTTAGGGGTTCTAGGAGTGAGTCAGGTCTCCACGACTGAGATGACAACTGGTTTATGTTGGGCCATCCATACCTGCAGAGCATCAAATTTTGCTAGCTGCATATGATAAGAGATGCAATAGTTTTTGCACCAGCCTTGTGGTCTGTTGGTGGTATTGAGGCACTAGTACTAGGTCCAGGGTTTGGGTGAACGTTCCCCGAGAGTAGAAGGAGTAGCCAGGCGATTCTAAGAGCTTGTAGCTTTAAATGTTTCATTAGCTAGGACTTGCTGTGGGAGTTGGCTATTTTGTTCTTCACTTTTGTGGTGACTATCTGCATATTCAGCTGAGCTGGCAGGATAGTGGACATATGTTTAACTGTGTCCCCTGCTCTTGTGCGATGGAAGAGGGGTGGCATAGTGGGATTGCCAGAGGTGGTCTCAGAGCACCTTGTACTATAGTTGAGGCTGGAAGTTGGATTGCATTCCACATTATTTTGGAGAAGGGTAAGTCAAGTGTATGATCCTGCCCATTGCTTAGGAAGGCTTTGTTTGGTTGTTTGCCTTGAGCACTATCAAGGGCAGCAGTGTGGACGTTTCATGGGCAGTGGGAGTTGAACAGAGTGTGGTAGTGCTGTGCTCCCCCCCAGCCTGGGAGACAAATCTGAGAGAGAGATCCTGCACTGTCATCTTCTTTTCCTGCTTAATGTCTGTTGTGCAACAGCACTCTTTTTCTAGCCTGTCCTCTCCTGTCTTGCTGGTTGGCCACCTACACTGTCTTTCTTCTTTCTTCTTTCTTCCTTTTCCTTTTCCTTTTTTGTCTCTCTTTCTCTCTCTCTGTCTCTGTCTCTCTCCTCCCTGCCTTGGCAAAAGCACAGCAGGCCATTGCCTGGTTTGCCTGCCTCTGCCTGGCTATTATGCCATCATGTATTGTAAAAGGACAGATAACAGCATATTTGGCAGAGCTGCAGACTCTGCTCAGCTATTAAAACTCTTGTTTAAAACCCCCCTGTTATGAGAGCGGGAGCTGCCTTTATGTTCCCTTGCTCCTCTCTCCCCAATTGAGTTAGTGGTTTTGTGCCTTTGGTGTAAAAGTCTGCAGAACCTGTTAAAAGAAAGAAAAAGAAGCAGAAATCAAAACTATGCCTTCCTCTGTGTTGCAAGCTTGCAGCTTGTAGCACTGCTCTGCGAGTGAAAACTCTAATCTAAAGTATGTGTATTTTACAGAGACTTTCACTTGCTGCTGTATCCTGCTAAAAAAAACCCTGAAAAGGCTAGGAAAGGGGTTCAAAATAGCAGTATCCCTGTTCTAAGTATTAAAATCAGGAGCAGGAGCTTTCTTATGATGTATTCTGTCTCTGTATCTCCTATTAGTGTTTGTTTTGGCACCAAAAACACTAACAGAGCTACACAGCAGAATTAAGAAATTAACTTTCTGTAAGAGCAGTGTCATTTAAGGTTTCTCATGCAGAAAAAATGCTGTTTTACTGCACGAGAACTTCTTCCTGAACTCTGCTTGCTTTTCTTATTGTTTATTTTGTTGTTGTTTGTTTGGTTTTCCCTCTTTAAAGCAAGAACCCTCTGTATTAAAGAAAACAGTCAAGCTTTAAGCTAAACCAAACCCTTACTGTTGTGCAAATACTGGTATAATTTTTTCATCCTGACAATGAACTGAATTATTTTACTACTTGTGTTCTGGACTCCCAAACAATTGTTGCTCACCTGGATGTTGTTCTGCAGCTCTTCTCTTAGTGGCCAGTGCCCCTTTGTGCTGCTGTGATTATAGAGGCTGACCTGTCACTCATAGCAGGTGGGTGGAGCTACATTGGATAAATGCTCCTAAAAATGCCCAAACTGTTTGTTTTTCTGTCGTGAGGCCTCCATTATGAATTGTTGTTGTTTATCTATGTTATGATATTACATTTGAATTCTATTTTTGTAGCCTAGAAATGTTTTGTACTAGACTAGGAGGCAGAGCCTCACCTATCATTTGACTAGTCTGTATATAAGGTACTGTTTCCAAATCTAGAGAGATCAGTTCAACCTTGGGAGAGGTTGAGGAAACACAGAGGGTGGGACAAATGCCATGTCCTAGCTGTGTAATGCTTGTTTAATTTATTTGCACCTATTGTTTGTTGCCCATGCTTTTCTCCTACACACCCACTATGACAGTGGTGTCAAAAGTGGGATTGCTTGGTGGTCTAGGATCATAGGGGGGCACCAATCCAGTATATCTGTCCAGATATAAGAAAAAGCATAAAAGAGGTGCCATGGAGGAGAAAACCGAGAAGCTGGAGTTGGAGATAAAGGTGGCCAGAGTGATGACCAGACACAGGGTGGCACAAACCGGGGAACAGCTCCTACCTGGTTTGGGGCCGGGGCCAGTCTGAAGACCAAGACTGAGACTGCAGCTAGGGCGATCCTCTCTGATCCTAGTGACGAAGATCCGGAAGACCCTCCAGTTAATGTCCCTCCAACTGATATTTCAGAATTGCTGAGGTGGTTGACTGTCTGCCAACATGAGATGGAAAAACAAAGAGAACAAGACCTCCAGGAGAGAGAACAAGAAAGAAGACACCAGGACCAGTGATGGGCGGAGACCCTGAGAGTGCTCCAGGTGATTGGCACAGGTAACAGGGGTCAGGATACCAGCCCAAAAGACATTAAATTAACTAAAATATCACCCACAGCTGAAATAGAAGCCTATTTAACTACTTTTGAAAGAGTAGCCTGTCCCAGTGGGTTGTCAGACTTGCCCTATACCTGACTGGAAAGGCTCAGCTAGCTTACAGTAATATGGACCCTAGGCATGCTGAAAATTATGAACTAGTTAAAAAAGAGATCTTGAGAACGTATGACATCAATGCCAAGACCTACCAGCAGAGGTTTTGTTCCCTAAGATATCAGCCATCTTATACCCCAAGAGAGACTTTTATTAGGCTGAGAGAATTATGCATAAAATTATTTGCAACCAGAAGAAACATCTGTTAATGACTTCATAGAGACCTTAGTTGTGGAACAATTGCATCAGATCCTCCCTAATGACGTTCAGCTCTGGGTGAGGGAACATAATCCAGAATCTGCAGAGGTAGCCATTACCTTGTCTGAGGACTTTCAGTCCACAAGACCCTCAAAGAAAAGAAATACCAGAGGAGAGTTTACTACCTCTACAGCTAAAGCTGCTCCTCCTCCTTCTCCATCTGTGGGTCAGAGCTCTGGCAGACTTGATATAAAATCTTGGAAAGGAGGGAAGATCTCCTATGCTAATATTATTTGTCACAGTTGCAATGAAAAGGGTCACATTGCCAGGTATTGCCTCAAGAAGAAATCTACACCAGCACACCTGGCCTTGTTAACTATTGGCTACACAGTTACAGAGGTGGCCATCAATGGTAAAAATGTGTTGGGCCTTCTGGACACAGGCAGCAAATATACCTTTACAAGACCAGAACTATTAAGACCTAAACCAAAAATTGAAGCAACAGTCTACGCTGTCTGTATACATGGAGACAGACACAGTTACCCAACATCCAACATTGAATTGACTGTAGAGGAACAAAAGAACACTGTGTGTGCAGGTTTAGTGCCCACCTTGCCTGTGTCTGTTCAGTGGTGGAGGAACAGCTGGTGTAGTGGCACAGGGAGCCCGGCACACTTAGGGGCCCAACCATTTAGACAGTCCAGGCATTAAGTCCTAACCCCTTGGAAATGCCCTGTTTTCTTTACTGGGGTCTGGGGACTGCAATACAAAAACTGGGCTTCACCATGACTGTTTTTCTATTCCTTTAGCAAAAACAACTTTTCTGTTTCGGAAAAAGGCAGAACAAGAACAAAGTTAATGTAAATCTAACCTACCAGACAGCTGACTGAGCTGTCAGTGTGTGCCGCACCCAACCTGTGCTGCTGACCTACCGGGTCATAATGTCGCACACTTAATAGTGTACGACATTATGGCTAAATGGCTACAGCTTAGTCCGTAACCGCTACTGGTGCAACACCGCGTATACTGCTGTACGCGGTATTGCACCAGTAGCACTCTCCCAGTCAAAGGATATGACCTCTGCTGGGAGTGGGGTCCACCGAGCAGCTGCCATGGCTCACAGCACTGAGCCACAGCAGCAGAAACCCAGGCGCTGCGTCATTAGCAGCGTGATTTTGCCATGAGACATAATGTCTTGCGACATTATGACCCTGTGCCTGTTGCTGAGATGGTGTAGTAACTGCAGATGGCAGAAGAGAGTCTCATATGTGGAAGACAGAGAGTGACCAAAGCTGCCTCAGCATGCATTCTTTATCTTCTTCTGACTCCACGAGTTCTCAGGACTACTACTGCTGCATTGTGTACAAAGTGCGCTACAGCTGCTGCTTGCTTCAGCTTAGTTCTGCTCTGCACACAGATGCAGAGCAGAGAGAGAACTACAGACTTGTGTGTCTCAGCAGCAGCCAGCCACTTCATTGCACTCCTGCACAGACTCAGTAAGACTGATAGAGTGACCCCAACGACCGACCTGGTCACCTGCCCCCCAGACCCCCACCACCCGCCCCAACCCATACTTACTCTGATAGATGAAGCCCAGTTTGTATTGCAGGCACAGCAACTACTGTAGGGGACAACACCCAGAGACCCCAGTAAAGAAGATGGAAGGAGGCATTTTCCAAATGATTAGGACTTAATGCCTGGCTGGGGGGAGGGGGGTTTTTCTTCTTCTGAACTTGCGGGTTACTACAGTGCAGCACTTACTTAGTCTGCGACCACACCAGCACTGTGACTGACCTTATTGTTTGGCTTTTGGCTCAGCCCTGGGGCAGGGGGAAAACAGGTTGGCTCTGCAGTTCAGGCTGATGATTGTGGGGGCAGGGAGGCAGTAGTGCTGCAGGGGGAGCCCATGGCCCAGCCACGAGTGGAGACAAGTGTCTTCTGGTCACATCACGGTGCTAGTGCTGTAACTGTTTTGTACTGCTACTGTAGACTAGGGGAGGGAGGCGGAGGCCGACTCAGGCAGGCAGGCAGGCATGCAGAAGGGCAGCATGGGCCCTAGCAAGCTCGAGCTCTGCACCACATGACTGGCTGCTGGCTGACACATCTCATTGGATAGGAACACTGTCAGTCAGTCAGTGGAAGGCAGGACTGAGCTGGGCTATATAGGATTGTAGTACGAGAGAGATGGGTCACATGGTATAGTAGATGAGCTGAGGGGAGCAAGCTAATATGCAGTAATTGCCTGTGTGTGGAGTAGACACACACACTCTTTCTTTGAATCTTTTTTTTTTAATTCAATATGCTTTATTCATTTTTCCTGATTTCCATTATACACAGTGGGTTGTATGGCACAGACATTGTCACCAAGAAGCAGGAACATGACATATTAGCCTTATGGTTACATCGGCTCAAATAACCATTATTACAACTACATCTACAACTTTATCTTACCCCAATAATCCCCTTCCCTCCTCATACTATCCCATGCCCCCCCCTCCCTATTTCCTTCTCCCTCTCCTCCCACCCATCTGGTGTGTATATACTACCTTCAGCATGACTGCAATACTAATCTACCCCTAAAGAAAAGCAGTCAGCTAGCCGTAGACCGTTATGGGCTACATACAGTGAGTAAGGCATCAAGGGAGCCCCATCTGGGCTGGTATAGGAGGGAACAGTTGTTCATATGCAAAATATGCTTTTCTAATTGCAGAGCCATAAGCATCTCCTTATACCACTCCATAACCGATAACCTTGTTTTATCTTTCCAATGTCTCATAATAATGAGTTTAGCTATGGCTGAGACCAAGGCTAAATGTGCTTTCCTGACCCTCGGAATAACCCTTGGAAAATGATATAGTAAGCATATTTCTGGAGTGAAAAAGGAATCAGGCCCAAGCAACAGATCCAACAACTGCTAAATAGATTGCCAAAAGGTCTGGACCACTAAACATTCCCACAACATATGATATAAGGAACCCAGGGCTTGGTTACACCGAGTACACTTAGGTGAGGAGATATGACCTAATTTATGCAGTTTAACTGGTGTGTAGTATAGGTTATTCATGATGTTAAACTGTATCAATCACAATCTGTCCTGCTTAACTAATATATAAACACTCTTCCATGCCCCTCCCCAAGACCCCACTTCGGGTGCAATTGATAGTTCTTGGGCCCAGTAATAGCAGATCCCCCGGGGTAGGTTGGCGTCCACAGATTCAATCTCCTTATAGATCCTAGACACTGCATGAGATTCTCCTGCTGCCTGTAGGAGCCTGTTCAATACCTCCATATGCGATCGGTTTATATCCACCTACCCCAACTGAGTTTTAACTGCCTCTTCAACCTGCTTATATTTAAAAAAGTTTGTGACCGGTACATCAAAATGTGAACGGAAAGCCGTGAAGGATATCAACTTATCATCCTCTGATAAGTCAGCCACCTTCTTGTCAATCAAAAGAGGCCAGAATGTAGATGAGATGGGTTTGCGATCAATTTTAAAGTGGGGGTTACCCACTATAGGTTGTTCCAGGGATACATGCCAATTGCACGAGAGGAAGACTTGTAATTGATGGAGAGCTTTAACCGACCATCGAATGGGGGTGTTCTTCAGCATTCTGGGGAGCCTCTTAGGGCTAACATAAATCAGAGAGGGGAGAGTACCTTGGTGTTGAGATATTAAGGACTTTTCTATATCCAGCCACAGGGGGATATAGGTCTGATCCTCATTTTCCCAGCCTGTCTTTGACCAGTAAACCGCTCTACTAAGATGATGAGCACAATAATAGGTAAAAAAGGAAGGCCATGCTAGACCACCCTGTCTCTTGGGTCCCGTAAGCTTATTATATGACCGCCTAACACTTTCACCTTTCCACAAGAAGGTGTTTAACATAGATTGGAACTGGCTAAACCACTTTTTAGGAAGATAACACCCAAGTGTCCCTAAAGGGTATAATATCCTGGGTAAAACATTTATTTTTACAATGTTTATTCTTCCCCATAGTGTAAGTGGAAGACTTTCTCATCTATCCAGGTCTGATTTAATGATTTTAAGCAGATCTGAGAGGTTAAGTTTAATCATAGTGGGAAAATCTCTGGTGACCTGTGTACCAAGGTAAGTAAGTGTGTGTGGTGCCAACTCCAAACTGGTATTGTTTATAACCGCCTGGGTGGTCTTATTGTTCAAGGGAAAGACCTTAGTCTTGGATATGTTAAGCTTATAGTGGGAAACCTCTGCAAAGGATTTAATCTCTTCCAAAAGAGCTGGGATCCCAATTACAGGGTCCTCGATATGTATCAGCAGGTCATCCGCATAGGCGGACAGGGTACACTGCTGTTCTCCAAATTTAATACCTCAAATTTGTGGGGAGAAGATTAGCTTCCAAACTAGGGTTCCAAATAAAGATTAAACAAAAGGTGGGATAAGGGGCAATCCTGTCTGGTCCCTCTCTGAAGTCGGAGAGGGTCAGACAAGATTCCATTGCACCAAACTTGTGCTGACGGGTAAGAATACAAAACCCTGGCCCATTTAACAAACTCTGTAGGGAGATCATAATGTTCCAACACTAGAAATAAGAAATCCCAAGAGACAATGTCAAAAGCCTTCTTGGCATCCAGGGACACCAACACCACAACAGAGTCAGAGTCCCTGGATGCCGAGAGGATATGCATGACCTTCCGCATATGATCAACAGATGATCTACCTGCCATAAAACCAATTTGCTCCCACCCAATAAGAGTAGTTAACACTGGACTAATTCTATTAGCCATGATTTTGGCTAAGATCTTAACATCTGTATTGATCAAAGAGATGGGCCGGTAACTGCCAGGATTAAGGGGATCCTTACCAGGCTTGGGAATGAGAATAATCAATGCTTTCAGGAAGCTATCTTCCGACATGCCTTCTAGATACCAAAAATTAAACACCTCTGTTAGTAGGGGGGTAATTTCTAACACACACGCTTTGTATAGGTTGTTAGAAAGACCATCTGGTCCAGGAGATTTATCCAATGTAAGTTGCTGGATGGCCTGTATGACTTCCTGCACTGTGATCGGGTTACCAATTGTTTTGGCGCTCTGGGAGGCCACCATAGGCAGCCCGATTGAGGCGAGGTAATTAAGAATACTTTTGGCTTTGGGACGGTCAGTCTGGTCGACTGAGTACAGCCTCAGATAATACTTCCTCAACTCATCAACCACTTCTCTGGGTGACGTTATAATTTGGTTACCCACTTTAATACCAGAGATGAAGCGCAAGGCCTCAGCCTGCCTAAGCCTAACTGCTAACAATTTCCCTGCCTTTTCCCCTACGTCCAGATATTTGATCTTGGTAAGCTTCAGAGATAACTCTACCCTCTGATATATCAGGGCTGAATATTGGGCCTGCAGCCTATGCAGGGTTGCCCATTCAGCATCAGGGAATTCACTATTAAGGGTGGTCTCTAACCTGCGGATAGCTGAAAGTAAATTATCCTGCTGGGCTTTGTGCTGTCAAGATTTAGTAGCAGCCAATTGTAGGCATTCCCATCTCAAGGCACACTTTGTAGCTGCCCAGACCATATCAATTCTTGTAACTGAGCCCTTATTGATAGTTATAAAATTGGAGAGAAAGTCCTTTATCTGCTGCATAGTATCAGGCTTCTGGAGCAATTGGTTGTTCAGTCTCCAGACAAAATCTTTCCTAGATCCCAGCCCCAGATAAAACAGTAGTGAAACAGGCGAATGGTCTGAAATTACCCTCTCATGAACCGCTGAGCTCACCACATTTGGAAGCAAGTGGGAACTTAATAAAATAAAATCAGTTCGAGAGAGAGATTTGTGCGGGGGTGAGTAAAACGTATACTGGCGTTCCATAGGGTGCAACACCTGCCATACATCTAGAATGTCTGCACCACTCATTAAGTCGTGCAGTGCCCTCTGCAAAGGGGAGGACCCCTGACTCCGAGAGTCTGATCTGTCCATCTGTGTATTTAGCACCACATTCCAGTCCCCACGTAATATAGTTGCTACCGACGAGTTAGTGACCACCATACTTAATAGATATATAAAAAACTCAGGGGATTCACCGTTTGGACTATATATGTCAGTGGCTCAGTAGGTAGCACACTCGCCTCCGAGGCTGGGAGATCAGAGGGATGTGGGTTCAATTTCCACATCTGGCACTTGGGTTAATATCCCAAGACTGACACTGTAGTGTAGCATGAGAGGGGTGCTGCACTTCTGAGGTGCCATCTTTCAGATGAGACGTTAAACCAAGGTTCTATCTGCCTGGATTGGTGGTAGTTGAGGTGGATGTTAAAGATCCCATGGCATTTATCGAAAAGAGTAGGGGAATTTCCCCAGTGTCCTGGCCAAATTTCCCTCATTCACTAAAAATACTACCAACAGCTTAATCTGGTTCAAGGTCAGTTGGCATTCATCTGTATCCCCCTCTCCCGGGTTGTACCTGAAAATAGGCAGGATTTGTCTAGTGCACTTGCCCGGTCAACAAAAAACTAAATAAAAAAAAAAATTAGGATTGGCCGAGCATCGATACTTCCATGCAGGAGAATGTACCTCCCATTGGGGTCATATATCTCTTTCCTCAATATAAAGGGAACATTCTTATTTATGAAAATAGCAACTCTCCTGCTATTGTTTGATCTCCTGGCACCAAAAGCCTGTCCTACCCATGCTTTAGCAAATAAATGGATATCCTCCCTCTTCATGTGAGTCTCCTGGATGCATGCGATCCCTGTCCACAAATGCTGTAGATGTCTGAGGACCACCCACCTTTTACTTTTATCCTGGGCACCCTTAATATTCCAGCTAATGAGAACGTACTGGTTGCTCATTACCTACAATGATACCTGGTCCTATAGGGGAATCTACTCCCTTCCATATCCAAGGTCTATAATTAATCCCTGAAACCTGTCCTAACCAATACTGAACAGTATCATACATATTATACACACTTGAAACCCTCCCCATCCCTCGCGACACCCCTATGACTATCTATTCCCCTTATTTCTTTCACTAAACCCCCCCAAATAAAACAAGAAACAACCCATCTTTTTCCCTTTTGCCCCCAGTTCCAACAAACTGCAACACCCAACTGACAAGGTGCGTGATGTCTTCTCACAGAGCACTACGCACCAAGACCCCTCCCACCCGCTTCCCACACCTTCCCCCATTGAACAAACAGTATGCCAAACCTACACATATTTAAACTGACTAGCTCTCCAAGCAAAACCTAATAGTAATAAGTGAAATACAACACTCTGGAATTAAACATTTGGAATCCAGTGATTTCACCTTAATCCGTCCTTACTGACCCCTCCTGAAAGGAGAAGCAGAAGGAGGGATGGAAAGGTCACAAAAAGAAAAGCGAGAGGTTTTAAATCAATCTCCGAATAATGATTGGCCCTAACTTCCATCCCTTGTCACTGCAGGTGCAGCCTGCATGGCCTCCCATATATTTGTTCACTATGCTTTACAGGTGAGAGAGACAAAAAAACCCGAGTTTCAAACAAGCCACATATAACATGTGCCAAGTCCAAAGTCTGACTCCAAAACAGTTCCCTTTACAAAGCGCCAGATGATCCTTGGCCTTGACCTCCTCCCCGTGGCATAACTCTCAAGGAGCCTCCCAATTATCTTAATTCTCCTTGAAAAAGGTCCTGCTAAATGTGTAGTAAACACCATCACTGTCCCAAATTACAGAAGATCTGCCGTTGCAATCTCTCGTCGGTTGCAGCCTTGGTAAACTCGCTCATTCTGTTCCCTTAAACAGCTCGGGGAATAATTCTCTGAGTTCCTTCAGAGCTTGTTCCTTAGTTTCCAAAGGAATCCACCGATCCTCATGATTGACCTGAAACACTGTGGGGTATCGCATTCTAAAGGGCTTTCCCGCTGCAATCAATTTGGACACTATTGGGTGCATCTCTTGTCGTTTTGGCCTGACCGACTGAGGCAAATCTTGTGCTATCCTGAGCCGATGCCCTTCCCATAAGATTTCTCGCAGATCTCTGACTTTGGCCAAAATATATTGTTTATCCAGGAAGTTAAGCAAGCGACATATCAGGGGTCGAGGAGGAGAGTTAGGGGTTGGGGGCGGATGAAGAGCCCAGTGTGCCCGCTCTATAACATACGCGGCTCCATTCAGGGAAGGGCCTGCTACCTTCTCAAAGAGTTTCTGTAGAAATAAGATTGGGTTCAAACCTTCTTCCTTCTCAGGCATGCCAAATATAAGATTATTTCTCCTGCTCCTTCCCTCAAGGTCTTCCAGTTTATCATCCAGTTTTTTCAGCCTTCTCCCAAACTGTGTGATAACTAACTTGTTTTTGTCCTGTTTCCTTTCCAAAGAAATAAGCATAGCTTCTGAGTCTCCCACTCTCGTTGTCAGGGCTTGCACAGAGGTTTTGATCTGTTGCACGTACTCTGCCATCTCTGATATTCGGTTCTGCAGAGGCCTCATAACCTCTAGAAATTTTTCTTCCAAGAGAGCAGCAGTAATCGAAGGAGTTTTACTGATATTCGGCCGGTGGTGTTTAGGCCGCTTTGCAGCCTTCTCTTTTTCCGGCGTTGATGGTGGTGAGTGCCTCAGGGTCAATTTTTTCATGAAAACCTCCATCCTGGACAATTAACCGCTTCCTGGGAGACTCCAGTAAACTCTTGATATAAGTAAGGTGCACCGTTTGCAGGGAAATACATAGAAATCAACTGTTTTAATGAGCAAAAGTGCGGAGCTGTGGGAGATTGCTACTGCCTTTCACCCTGTCATCACACGACCCCCATTTCTTTGAATCTTGATTGTTTAGGCAGGGACTGACTGACTGATTATTTTAGTTATGGTCCAAGGAGAGGAGTGGCAGTACAACACGACTTGCTACTGGGGTCTGAGAGGATTCTAACTGAAAGAAAGAAAAAAACACGGGCTTGGGCTTTGGACCTGCTTGCTGCCTGGCTGGGCATTGGGCACATTGTTGCTGGACTGATAGCACTAGGCTAGCAGTACAGCAGAGAGCAGACAGTCTTCACACTAACTGTTTTTTTTTGTTTTGTTGTAAACAAGGGAATTAATAATTATAAAAAAAAAGTACTGGGCAGGCAGCACAACACTGTTCACTTCAATCCTTCCTGTTTGTCTGAGCCTGAGAGGGGATGCATTTAGCACAGCAGAAGCCACCCCTTAGCCCCCAGCTGGGTAGTAGGGACAGGAATTTTGCTGCAAACAAGGAAATAATAATAAAACTTATTTGGCAATAGCACAGCGCTGTTGAAGTTATTCCTGACCTGTTTATCTGAGCTTTGGAGTGACTAGGGTCTCTGCTATATATAGCAGCATTTAGCATAGCAGCAGCCACCTTAACCCCAACCAAATAAACAAGGACATTTTATCATTACAAAAAAGAAAAACTTATTGGTTGGCACAGCGCTGTTGGAGCTGTTCCTGTTTGTCTGCAGCTGGGAGTGAGTCAGTCAGGACTGTGTGGGGTGGGGTGAGGTCAGTCAAGTGAGTGCAGATAAATAATACTGTGATAAATCATACTGTAATACTTGTTGCTTGCCAGTCAGCCAGCCCACCCACTACAGTCTCTCTCGGTGACTCGTCTTTTTCAGTCCGCAGTTACAGTAGTACTGTTATATACTCACAGTGAAAGCAAGTCTGTAGCGTCACCGTGTTTGCCTTGCAGCAGCAGCAGCAGTGTGTGGGACTCCTGAGAGGAGGCCTGCTGCCTGACTAGGACTTTTTTTTCTGTGCATCTCCAGCCTGCCAGGCTAGCCTGCATCTTGCCTTGCGTGCTCTGTTATCTTGTGTGCCATGACTGAGGTGTATTGCTCTGCTCTTGTCAGTAGCTGCCTAGCTAACTGAGCTCTAGCTGCACTGCAAATGTAATGCCTCTCCTCATTTCTATGAATTTGAATCTGTGACTGATTCGCTGACTGAATTGATGACCCGACCACTTGTGTTTGTTTTGTCTTTGCCTCCATGACCCGTCATGTCCAGCAGACCTCCCTCCTTAATTTGTGACTTGCTGGTTAAGCTGACTTAAAATCTCCTCCTTATTATCTCTTTCTGACCTGTAGTTGTTAACATGACTTCTTGTTATTAGTCACAAAGTTACTCAGACTAGACAGGAAGCCTGCTATAGTGCTATACTGTATACTAACTATGTCTATAACTGACTCTCTGTTGAGACTGAGAAAAGTGGAATGCTGTCTCTGATGCTGCAGCTGCCAGCTGCATCATGAATGCATATAACTGAGGTAAATAAAAAAAAAAATCTAAAGTTAACCATTCAGACTAGGGCCTGCCCTGCCCCCTCCCCACCCAAAAAATATAAAACACAGTATAGTGGCAGTGCAGCACTGAGCACGTAACATAAATACAATAAGGGTGTTTGGGGACAAAAAACTGGCAGATTAATAAGTCAAGGGATTCTAAAGAAAATATAATAAAGGAGCACCAACTAAGTGTCCTGATTAACTCAGCAACCTACACCTCTCCCTCCATCCTTGTTTGTGGATTGCCATTAAAAAACAGTAAACTACAGGCCAGCCCAGTGGCACTGAGGGTTAAGGCACTAGTCGCCTTACCTAGTGCTACACTGGTGATCTGGGTTCAGGAATGAGCCTGGGCCACTGGGGATCGGCAGGGGCAGGAAGGGATGGAGCATCTGGAGGACAGCTCTCCTTTCCTGGGGGGTTGTAGAGCAATGCATCACTCTCACATGCCCTCTGGCGACAGCTGGAGGAAGCCACAATATGCTGCAGCCATAAGGCAAGGGTGGAGCTTGGTGGATGCTGGACGTCATTGCACATCCAAGCTCCACCTCGGGAGCAAGGGCTGGGGTGGAAGAAAAACTCCAAGAAAAAATCCCTGGCTTACCAAGGTGGCAACGAGGACTCCAGGGACCTCCCTCACATGCCCAGTTCCAGGCAGGCCACTCCTGGAATCCAGACCCAACTTCACGAGAGGAATGGATCCTCTAATTTCAGATAGATGCTGACACGGGAGGGTGGGCCCCAACCCGGGGGTGATACGGGGCACTGGGAAGGTCCTCGAGTGAGGGGAGATCCAGAGGTGGCCTGCCACAAAGGGGAGTAGAAGGGTTAGCATTGAGAGGGTTCCTCTGAGAGATGCCTTGGTGGGCTGCAGCATAAATATAGTTTAAAAAAACCCCAGTAAACTACCTACATAAACAGTCCCATGCAAAGCAGGGTTTTAAATAATTGATTAGCACTTTTTTTCTTGAGACAATACGAACTGTACAGAAAGCATTTATATAGGTTTTCTGGAAGTGTTATGTTTGTTAAACACAGTGAGGCAAGTGCTATGCATTTTCAAAATGTTTTGGAACTTTTATGAGCAAAACGCTAATCAATTTTTAGAGTTAAATAAAACCCTGCAAAGGCAGTGGTGGTAGGCAGGGACTCGTCTGGTCACTGGGGCACTGGGCTGAGGGGACTGACTATTGAGCTGCAAGATTAACAGTAAAGGAGTACCTCTTTCAGAGCTACACCTCACCCTGTTTGCCAATTGCCATTACTCCAGACTGAAGCAAACAAAATATTTCAGTAAATATATAGTCTTTTCTTGCTAAGGTAGTGGTTTGAGAGTTCAAAACAATAGCTTGTAGAAGGCAACTGGTGTGGCACTGGGAATCATGTGTGTTGGCTGTGGTACTGTACCTTAGTTCAGTTGTGCTGCAGTTGAAAAAGAGTCTGAGGTAGAAGTTCAGATAGACAGCGCAAGGCGGCAGTTCAATGAGTGGAAGATAATTTTATCTTGTAATTTACAGCACTGTATGTTGCAAGCACAATACTGTAGATAAGTTTATAAGAACAGTTTATTGTTGAATGTAAAAGATGCCTCCAAAACACAAAAGTGGTGCACAAAAGCATAAACAGAAGAAGGAAGAATTGCTGTTGGTTGCAAAGCTTCCTAAAATTAGCATTTATTTCCAAACTGTGACTGATTCTGATACACCTAATAAGACTGAAACTGAAATTTGTGAAAATGACACACACACAGAGAAAGACAGTGGATCAAGTACGTTGGCTGAGATGGCCTGTGCTGATCATGCTGCTCCTGAAACTAACTTTGCTAAACAACCTGAACAAGAACTGAACATTGATAGTATATTGGAGAAAGAACTTAATGAAACAGATGCTGCATTAAACAGTGAAGAAGAATTTGAAGAACCTGCTTTTCCAAGTTTTCCTCCTGTTGATGAGAAAAACCCCACAGACAGAGGTAATTTTTCTTTATATATTAAGGACAGCCAGATAAAAAGATACATCGTATCACAAGGTTTGTGTAAACCCAATGGACCATTTTACTGAGACAAATATCAAGCTGAGTGCAGTTTCTTCACAAGCTATTACAATATTACAACAAAGGCAGGAGTTACATTACCACGTACTTGGCTTTGTTACTCCCCTAAATTAGACTGTGCATATTGTGAGCATGTTGGCTGTTTGCTGATTGAGTGTGCGCCTGCATATAATGTTGCATGGGTTAAAGGAGTTCAAGACTGGTGTTACCTAAGCAGCAAAACTGAATGTCATGAAACATCAACAATTCATCTAAAATCTTGCTTAGTGTATGAGCAGTGATGATTATATGGCACAGTCAATGAAGATTTTGAACCTCAAAACCAAAAAGAGAAAAACTTCTGGAGACAAGTTTTGGAGCATCTGATCAATGTAACTCTTACATTAGCTATGTGCAACTCACCTTTCAAGGGACACAGAGAGGTTTTAGGGCAAGTAAATAGTGAGAATTTTCTTTCAGTCATGGAACAGTTGGCCAAGTATGATCCTGTGTTAAAGCAACTAATTTCCATGCCCAGTGGATCAATTCGCTATCTTAGTCAAACTATACAAGACGAACTCATTGAATTTTTGTCAAAGCGTATTGAGAAAGATATTATTGTTGAACTAAAAGCTGCGCCTTTTTGCTCTGTAATAATGGATACCACCCAAGACATTGTGAAGGCTGACCAATTGAGTCAAATGTTTTGGCATGTCACAATACAAAGGGATGAAAGGGACATGGCAGCTGAGGTGAAAATCAACTAATCTTTCCTTGGTTTTTAGGAAATTTGTGATCAGTCTTCTAGTGGATTTGAGAAGATAATAATTGGTTGCATTGAACAGAAAGGTTTAGATTTATCTAAATGTTGTGGTCAGGGGTATGATGGGGCCTCTAATATGAGGGGTGTGTACTCTGGTGTGCAAGCAAGAATATTCCAGAAGGAACTAAATGCTGCATACATTCATTGTGCCGCTCACAACTTAAATCTCACACTGAATGATTCTGTTAGAGGAATACCAGAACTGAAGAATTTTTATGATGTGATCGCAAGACTATACACTTTTTTTGGTCACAGCATAAAATGCTGGGCCATGTTATCTTCATTCGCTTCTACTTCAGAGCTTTCCAGCAACATTACTTTGAAAAGGCTTTGCCCTACCTGATGGTCGCCCCAGTATGAATCACTCCTTGCTCTGAGTTTTGGTATTTAGATATTATGAAGGCACTCACAAAAATAGTTCTTCAGAGCAAAAATGGAGATGAGTGCAATGAGGCTTTGGTGTTAAAGAAATTATTGTAAAATTTTAGTTTTGTTTTTCTTGTCGTGCTCCAAACAAAGACTCTGGAAACAGTCAATGCTGTGTCAAAACTGTTACAGTCTAAGGACACAGACCTTTGCAAAGCAGCAAACTTACTTACAAAACCAATGAAGACCTACTCAACATTTCAAAATGAGTTAGATGAAGCCAAAAATCCAGCAATTGTATTATCAGAAAAATAAGGTCTACAAGCAAAGTTTAAAGAAAAGTGCATCAGAAAGGTCAAACACCATTTTGATGAACTATGTGAAGATGAAAGACTTGCTGATTCAGAACAATTTTTCAACGTGAATGTGTTCTGCAGGTGCCTTGATATAATAAGTGCACAGCTTTCAAATCTATTTCAAAGCTTGCAGGCAATCGCTGATAGAGTCAGCATAATCCAGCCAAGTACATTGATTTCTGCAAGTGATGATGATCTACATAAAGGAGCTGAAAAACTGGCCCATCATTTCAACAGACATTTCACTTGCTTTTTTTTTAACTTGTCTATTTATACTCCTCCAGTCAGCCGCCTCCATCCAACTGACCCCCCCCCAGCCCCGTCACCCAGAATAGCCGGCGCTTACCTTGTACCCGGCCCGGGAGCTGAGCCTGCAGGGAGCTGGTCATCATCCTGCTGCTGCCAGCATTTTCTACCTCCAGTTTTCACCCAGGATCCCCTGGAGTAGGAGCACCTACAGCCCTGGTTATGACCCCTTTCCTCCATGCCATGGCCTAGCACCCGGCCCCCTCTAAGCCCGTGCCACTCCTAGCCTCCACTAGGGGTCACCATTGGCCAAGGAATGCCTCATCACCTCCCTGGCGAGGAGAGTCTGCCTGTCAGCAGCTCAATCCAACTCCACCCCCCCACACTGCTGACCTCTGATGACCCAGGCTCATTCTCAAACCCGGGTCACCTTCGTGCCACAAGGTAAATCGTCCAGCACCTCAGCCCTCAGCGCCACTGGGCCAGCAACATTTCACTTGCTTTTCCTGAACAGTTGCTTTCATTCAGATCTTGTTTGAAATCTGAAATCTCAAAACAATCATCAGTGAAAGATCTGGCAAAACTGTTCATTGTTGACAATCGTGCATTAGCATCCAATTTTCCAGAAGTCTGTACTGTACTTCTGCTGTTTCTCACCATCCCAGTAACAGTAGCCAGTGTTGAATGCTCATTTTCAAAAGTTAAACTTATAAAGAACTACTTAAGGTGTAGTATGGGACAAGAGAGACTTTGTGGGTTGGGAATCTTATCTATCGAAAACAAACAAGCAAGAAAAATTAACCTACAGCAGATCATTGATGAGTTTGCAGTACGAAAGGCGCACAGAGGTGATTAAAATAGATGAGTAGAAAATGTTACACTGTTATGCATTGCTGTACACTGTTTCGTGGTGCCACATGCTACCATTTTGATAATTAACTGTTATGAAGTATTGAACACTTGAATTGGCAATGGCAGGTTTAATGTGTGTAAATAAGTGTTATATTCCTTGATATGTGAGGGAGGTGGGTGAAGGGTATGTAAACAGGTACCAAAAAAAAAAAAACTGGGGGGGTGGGGGGTTGATGCGCCAGGTTGTGGGTGGGAGTGGGGGCCCAGAATTACAACCTGCACTGGGGCCCATCTTTCTCTTCCTCCGCCACTGTGTCTGTAATACTTGGGTATGCTTTCCGGGATTTGCTCATCTGCTGACTGCAAACCACCAACATGTTTCTGCCGTTACCACTAGGGCCCAAAGCCGGCAAGAAAAAACTGTTGGGAGAGACATTCCCTTTTGATGATGACATCATGGGTATCCCTGGGAAGGACAGAAAGACCAAAAGAGAAAGACAGACTTTGAAAACACTGTGGCAAAAGAAAGGACTTGATGCAAAAACTGTAAAATTGAATGTCTCTAAGAATGTAATAACAACTGATCAGAAGGGTGATCCATCTCTAACCATTTGTTTCCAACAGGTGGGCAAGGTGTCAGCTAAAGGTGCCCCTGAAATGGTTATCAAGAATGATATATTATATAGGTATTGTACTAACCCAAAGACAGGAGAGATGGCGGAACAGTTAATGGCACCAGAAAAATATAGAGACCGATTGATCTATCTGGCCCATGATTTACCTTGTGCTGGACATGCCGGAAGGATAGGACTTTGGCCCATCTGTTACAATGTTTTTACTGGCCTGCTATATATGACAAGGTTACCCAGTACTGTAAATCTTGTGCTGAATGTCAAAAGGTGGCCCAGATAGGAAAAAGGGACATGGTACCACTAGAAACTTTACCACTGGTAACCATGCCAATTGAACACATGGTAATGGCCATTGTGGGCCCAATAGAAAAAAGTTCAAAGGGGAACAAGTATATCCTGGTGGTGTGTGATTACACCACCAGATATCCAGAGGCTGCCCCTTACATTCCATTAAAACTGAAAGAATAGCTGAAGAACTGGTCAAGATATTTAGTAGGTTGGGAATACCAAAGGAGGTTCAGATGGACAGGGGTAGCAGCTTTAATTCAGCCTTGCTGAAGGAGCTATACCACCTGCTGGGAATGGTAGCGGTCAGAACATCACCTTACCACCTCCAAACAGACAGATTGGTGGAACAGTTTAACCAAACCCTCAAGCATATGCTCCAAAAGTTTATCACTGAGGAGGTAAAAAAATGGGACCAGTATCTCCCCCTCCTCTCTTTGCCTATAGAGAGGTTCCCCAGGCTTCAACTGGGTATTCCCCATTTGAACTGTTATACAGTATGGGAGAAATCCTCTGGGACCTCTTGATGTGGTGAAGGATTATTGGGAGGAAGGGCAAGATGTGGGAATGACCAGTATTGCTGATTACATGATACAGCTTAGAATGCGTCTGGTGAGGTATAGAGAGATTGCCCACAAAAATGCCAGCCAAGCCCAAACTACTCAGAAAGAATATTATGACCAAAAAGTTTCTGAAAAAGAATTTCAGGAAGGAGATAGAGTGTTACTTTTACTGCCAACCACAGAAAACAAACTTCTTATGAAGTGGCAGGGGCCCTACAAAGTTCTGAGATGAGTTGGTAGGGTAATGTATGAGTTGGAAACACCAGACATTTACCATGCCAATCTTCTTAAAAAATGGCAGGAGAAACTGAGCCCTCAGTCAGTCTGTTGATTATGCCTGAGACGGGGGAAACAGATATGGATGTGGCATATAGCCGTCTAGAGGAAAAGGCTGGGATAAATGAACTTACCATAAACCCAACCCTAGATGACCAGAAAAAAAGAAGAACTGATGCAGGTCCTTAGTCAGTTCACAACTGCCATCACTAAGGTACCTGGAAAGGCAACTGGGGTCAAACACCACATCCATACCTCTTCCCCTCCAATTAGACAGAAATCTTACAGGCTTCCTGAGATGGTATGATCAGAGGTACAACAAGAGGTTTATAAATTAAGACAACTGAGCATTATTGAACCATCCAGGAGTCCTTGGGCATCCCCAATTGTGGTGGTCCCTAAGAAAAAGGGTGGTATCCAGTTGTGCTTAGACTTCGGAAAGCTCAACCAGGAATCCCAGTTCAATAGTTACCCTATACCCCAGATAGCCGACCTGGCTGACCACATAGGTAATGCCAGATACATCACTACCCTTGACCTAACCAAAGGTTATTGGAAAATCCCTCTTGGTTAGTCATCATGGGCGAAAACAGCTTTTAGTACCCCATGGGTTTGTTCCAGTTTGTCACCATGCCCTTTGGTCTGCATAGGGCACCAGTGACATTTCAGAGGTTCATGGACCAGCTTTTGACCTCCCATTCTGCTTATGCTGCTGCCTATTTGGACGATGTTGTAATTTATAGTCCAAATTGGCAGACACACATGCAACATCTTACCACTGTTTAACAAACCATCAGTGAGGCTGGGCTGACCATTAACCCTGAAAAGTGTGCAGTAGCCATGAATGAAACCAGAAATCTAGGTTTTATTTTAGGTAATGGGCAGGTGAAACCAGTAATCCAAAAAGTGAAAGCTGTGGCAAACTGTCCTGTACCACAGACCAAAAAGCAGGTGAGATCATTCCTAGGACTTGCTGGTTATTACAGGAGGTTTATACCCAACGTTGTCTCCGTAGCAGCCCCACTGTCTGATCTCACTAAGAAGCGGTGTGGCAACACTATAAAGTGGACACTGAATTGTGAACAGGTATTCCAAACCATCAAAGTAGCATTATGTTCTTCTCCAGTTCTACAGTACCCTGACTTTAACAGACAGTTTGAAGTTCACACCGATGCTTGAAATGTTGGGATTGGTGCGGTTTTGAGTCAAATCATAGATGGAGAAGAACATCCCATCCTGTACATTTCTAGAAAGCTGCATGATAGAGAGCAGCGCTACTCCACCATTGAAAAAGAGTGTCTCACTATAAAATGAGAAATTGAGGCACTTCGTTTTTATCATTGGGGTACTGAATTTGTTAGTTACGGATCACAACCCCTTAGTCTGGATGAACCAGATGAAAGATAAAAATGCCAGGATTCTCCAGTGGTACCTAGCACTGCAACCTTAAAGGTTTAATGTAAAGCATAGACCTGGCTCCCAGCACAAGAACACAAGAATGCAGATTTTATGTCCTGCTATGCTGCAGGCCTAGAAACAGGTCCTGATGATCTGAGCCATACTGTCCCTGTAAATATGTAGATTTGTAAATAGAAATAGAAAGATAAGATTATTGGATTTGTTTTCTTCTCATTTTTGGGTGTACGGTGTGAGGGTATAGGACTTAGGATAGTTCTATAGATAGCCAAAAAGGTAGTCTTTACCTTTAGAAAGACTACACACCCCAGGGCAAGTGTTTTGCTGATCATAACTAGTATGTCATGGTTGTGTAACCATGAATGGTATTGGTGTAATAACACCATTTGTATAAGGGTGCCCTGGGGTGGGACTTCTAGAGAGAGTGGGCAGAAGTCCCAACAACCCCCCCTGGGTTGTTCTAGGGGGATTCTTAGTCCTTCCTTAGGAAACCAGTAAGCTTTACCCATGGTTTCCTTTTGGGCAGCATGGCGTGTGGTAGCACTGTGCCCCCGTGCCTGGGAGACAAATCTGAGAGAGAGATCCTGCACTGTCATCTTCTTTTCCTGCTTAAAGTATGCTGCGCAACAGCACTCTTTTTCTAGCCTGTCCTCTCCTATCTTGTAGGTTGGCCACCTACACTGCCTTTCTTCTTTCCTCTTTTTCCTTTTCTGTCTCGTCCCTGCCTTGGCAAAAGCACAGCAGGCCATTGCCTGGTTTACCTGCCTCTGCCTGGCTGTTATGCCAGCATGTATTGTAAAAGGACAGATAAAAGCATATTTGGCAGAGCTGCAGACTGCTCAACTGTGTCAGTGGCTCAGTAGGTAGCACACTCGCCTCTGAGGCCAGGAGATCGAAGGGCTGTGGGTTCAGTTCCCACATCTGGCACTTGGGTTAATATCCCAGTACTGACACTGTAATGCAGCATGAGAGGGGTGCTGCATTTCTGCATTTCTGAGGTGCCGTCTTTCGGATGAGACATTAAACCAAGGTCCCATCTGCCTGAATTGGTGGTAGTTCAGGTGGATGTTACAGATCCCATGGCACTTATTGAAAAGAGTAGGGGAATTTCCTTGGTGTCGTGGCCAAATTTCCCTCATTCACTAAAAATACCACCAACAGCTTAATCTGGTTCAAGGTCAATTGGCTTTCATCTGTATCCCCTTCCCCTGGGTCGTGCCTGAAAATAGGCAGAATTTGTCTAGTGCACTTACCCGGTCAACAAAAGCTAAAATAAAAACTGTTAAAACTCTTGTTTAAACCCCCCCGTTATGAGAGGGGGAGCTGCCTTTATGTTCCCTTGCTCCTCTCTTCCCAATTGAGTTAGAGGTTTTGTGCCTTTGGTGTAAAAGTCTGCAAAACCTGTTAAAAGAAAGAAAAAGAAGCAGAAATCAGAACTATGCCTTCCTCTCTGTTGCAAGCTTGCAGCTTGTAGCACTGCTCTGCGAGTGAAAGCTCTGACCTAAAGTATGTGTATTTTACAGAGACTTTCACTTGCTGCTATATCCTGCTAACCCCGAAAAAGCTAGAAAAGGGGTTCAGATAGCAGTATCCCTGTTCTAAGTATTACAATCAGGAGCAGGAGCCTTCTTAGGATGTATTCTGTCTCTGTATCGCTTATTAGTGTTTTTTTTTGGTACCAAAAACACTAACAGAGCTACAGAGCAGAATTAAGAAATGAACTTTCTGTAAGAGCAGTGTCATTAAAGGTTTCTCATGCAGAAAAAATGCTGTTTTACATGACAACTTCTTCCTGAACTCTGCTTGCTTTCCTGATTATTTTTTTGTTGTTGTTTGTTTGGCTTTCCCTCTTTAAAGCAAGAACCTTCTGTATTAAAGAAAACAACAGTCAAGCTTTAAGCTAAACCATACCCTTACTGTTGTGCAAATACGGATGTCATTTTTTCATCCTGACAAAGAACTGAATTCTTTTGCTACTTGTTTTCTGTACTCCAAAACAATTGTAGCTCACCAGGGTGTTGTTCTGCAGGTCTTCTTTTAGGGGCCATTGCCCCTTTGTGCTGCTGTGTATATAGAGGCTAATATGTCACTCACAGCAGGTGGGTGGAGCTACAGTGGATAAATGCTCCTAAAAATGCCAAAGCTGTTTGTTTTTCTGTTGTGAGGCCTCCATTATGAATTGTTGTTGTTTTTCTTTATGATATTACATTAGAATTTTATTTTTGTAACCTAGAAATGTGTTGTACTAGACTAGGAGGTGGAACCTCACCAATCATGTGACTAGTCTGTATATAAGGTACTGTTTCCAAATCTAGAGAGATCAGTTCAGCCTTGGGAGCGGTTGAGGAAACACAGATGGTGGGACAAATGCCATGTCCTAGCTGTGTGATGCTTGTTTATTTTCTGAAAGTTTTTTTTTATTTTTATTTCTTGTAAATAAATACACACATTGGTGTGTTTTGCACCTACTTTTTGTTGTCCGTGCTTTTCTCCTACACACCCACTATGACACAGAGCAGATAATACTACCCTAGCAGAAAGGGTAAGGGGGGTCTGTTTAGTGAATGTTGGGCAGTAGGAGGTGTGAAGGGTTGGAAATATGTAAGGATTACTGCCTTTTGAGGGAGTTAACTGGGTGGCAGATACCATTGGGCTTATTTCTAGTCCTATAGGAGTATTCGGGCAGGATGAGTCTTTCCTGGGGTCCAAAATCAGCTCCAGTGTCAGAAGGAGGATGTAGCCAATGAGGGGAAGGGGGGCTGTGGAAGCCATCTCTTGGATTTATTACAATAGCTAATGAAACAGTACTATCTACAGCTGGAAAACCACAGCCAGGGAAACGGAGAACAGGGCTTTAAGAAGAAAGTGTCTTATAGTGAAGATGCCTTTAAGAGGAGGGAAGGATCAAAAAAGGGGTGGGGAGACAGAAAGCTTTAAGCTCAGCGCACTAGTACTGGGAACCAATGAGGCAGGATGGGGTAGGGGATGGAGGAGCTTAAGTGTATTTAAGGGTGGCCTGGGAGGGGGAGAGGGGGTGGGCGAATAATTTGGCAGCCGAAGCAGCAGCCAGCAAGACTGGGGCTGTGTATAGGCCATACCTGATGCTCGATTCCAGGGGGCTGGTGGCAGCAGGCTCCTTGGGGCTGAAAGAGGCATGGAGTGGTGTCCAGGCATGCAGGAGGTGAACCACGGGTGTGGTAGGTAGCCCAGTGGGCTACAAAGACGCCTTTTGGAAAAGGGACAGAACAGGGATTTATAGCCCTCCAAAGGGGTGGGAATGAAACTAAGTTTAGCACAGAGACAAAAGAGCTGCAATTTACTAAAAGAGGGACAAATAATGGGTCAAAAAGCAGACAGATAGGCACTAGCTCTATAACTGAGATTTGCAAAACAGTGGGGAGGGGCAACTAAGGGAGAAATTAAAATGGAAACTGCACTGGATTAAAATACAACAATTCAGTATGCTATGTAGACTTTCAGCTAAGAAATCTTAAACTCTGAATCCTGACTCTAAATTCTGTACATTAATAAACATAGACACAGCAACTGAGGTTACAGGTTAAATACAATACAAAAAAATGACTGCAGGTAGAAGCAACGGGGAAAAATCAGTAGAGAGGAAGCTGTAAAGAACAGCTTGGTGCACTGAAACTGAAGACTGCATGTGCAGGGATACAGGAATGCTGTAAGTGCAGGGTTTCAGCTGCAGGAGGGAGAGAAATGCAAATTTATTTCTTTACTAGTTCCAGAGTGTTTGAACAGAGGCAGCCCAAATTAATTCACTGACTTAATATCCAAGAGCTGAGTCCGGTACCAGGAGAGTAAAAAGCCAGTCTGTTGGGCAGACAGTCAGAATGCTTCTGCTCAGGAGTAGCCAATGATAACTTTTCCGGGGAAAGGTGCTGGTTTTTGAAATATTTGGCAGCTGGAGCAGCAGCCAGCAAGGCTGGGTGTGTGTATAGGCCGTACCTGATGCTTGATTCCAGGGGGCTGGTGGCAGCAGGCTCCTTGGCTCTGAGAAAGGCACAGAGTGGTGTCCAGGCATGCAGGAGGTGAACCACGGGTGCGGTAGGTAGCCCAGTGGGTACAAGGATGCCTGATGCTTGATTCCAGTGGGCTGGTGGCAGCAAGCTCCTTGGCACTTGGAAAATCCATGGCTTTGTTCTGAGTATCTTGTGTCAAATTGATGGTTCTTAGCTAAGCAAACCTCCTAAGTGACACAGCAGATGTCATTTGCCTGGATGCAGTGTCATTCAAGCTAACTGCTATCCTGAACTGTGCCTTAGCAGTTCAATACCCCTTTATGCAGCTTCCTCCAAGTCAACAGCCATGGAAGGGGGGGGAGCTGCCCTGGCAATCTGCAACACCATAGACCACATGTTTTTCCTGATACCTGCCAATGTAGGCCATATAGGATACCTGCCTAACAGCCAGTAAGGATCCCAAATACACTTTCTTTGCAATGGAATTCACCCTCCTAGTGTCCTTTTCTGGAGTGTGGGAGGCCAGAGGGATGCCAGCTTTATCACAAGCTGCAGCCTGTACCACACCTTCATGGCCGGAGTGTCTAAAAAGAAACTCAGCCCCAGACTTAGCTACCCAGTACTTCTTGTCCACCTTTCTGTCTGTGGGTGGGACAGAAGTGGGAGTCTGCAGCACTCTCACAGACTGCCTTCTTAAAGATTTGTGTAGGGGAAGGAGGAACCTCTTTGAAGGTGAAAAGTCCATAATTTCTTTATAATTATCTTCCTCCTCGTCCTCCACAGATTCCTGGGATGGGAGGTTGAGGAACTGAGCCACTTGCTTCATGAAAGCAAAATATGAGGTAAAATCCACTGTTCCCTTGTCAGGGGATTCTGGTCTATGAGGATCAGGGGAAATGTCTGGGTCATTGGAATCCCCATAATCTTCATCCTCATCTTCATCTTCATCATCAGGCTCATCTCCAAAATCATGATCCCCAAAAGGCTCCTCACTTTGGTCTATTAAACCGGGGAATTGTCTGTGAATCAGGAATTTGAGGAACCGGTTGCTTGCCAACTGGAACTGGGGACTGAAGAGATTGAATTATCCTGATCACATTAGCGATCTCTTCAGCAGAAGGAACTGCGGTTTGTTTTGGTTGTGGTTCCTGGTGCTTTTCCTTTTTTTATTCTTAACCGTGATGGCCGGATCAGCAGCCTTATCCACGGTACATTTTTTAGAAGAGCTATTGCCCCTTTCACAGGGCAGCCCTCCAATTCATCCGCTTGCTCTATGGCTGGGTTAGCAGCCTTTTCAGCCATCCTTTCCTTCAGTCTTTTTAACTGTCTGTCTATAGTAGACTGAGGAAAGTTAGCAAAAATCTCACAGTCTGTCTGTAAGTGGTCAGACCCCAGACAGAACAAGCAAATAAGGTGTGGATCTGCTTTTGAAAAACGTTCCCCACACTCAGTACAGTGCTGGAAATCTGTGGGTCCTGTTCTCTTTTTTGTTTTCTGTGACATAACCCAGATACCACACAAGAAGTAAATCTATTTTTAATTTTTTTTGTCGGTTGCAGAAACCGGTTTTAAAAACCAGGAGTTACCCCGGAAAATCAATTAATAACAAGCCCAGGAGTTACCCCAGTTGAACTTGACCTACGAACCAGGAGTTACCCTGGTTAGATTCAACAACAAACTAACTGACTATACCGAGTGAGAACAGAAAATTTTAACTTTAAACTTTAAATTAAAAACAAATAGGGAGACTGTCGGTTTCCTCTCCGTTAAGGAACCAGGAAGAAAACTACTATTTACCCCTCTTGACTAAAAATCTAAACAATTACTACCTGGAAGCCAAGGACAGTGAAAGGAATACCAATAAAATAAAGTTTACTAGTGAATAAACTGAGAAAAATAACGTTTCTTCAAGCAATGAAGGAGAGCTCTCCAGAGACGTCTTACTGAGAGGCAAGTGGAGTAAAGAATATGACAGTTTAGAGTTGTTTACCCAGGACAGTGATTTTAAAACCAAGCTCGAGCCTAGCATTCCATCATTTGCATAGTTTCTATTAACCATTTTGGCTCCTGGGCAGTCCTATGGTGAGACCATACTGCATAAGTCAGAATACAGAAAGATTTCCTGGGGTTTGAATGTTAACATTTTCCTTTATAAATGAAATTGTTTCTAAAACTTCTGTCTTAACTTGCCCTACTTTTATTGATTTTTAATGCCTGTAAACTCTGCATTGTTTTCAAATGTCTGGATAGCACTATTTCCCAATTGTATATCCTTCACCAAAAAAAATCATCAGCATATGCGCTTGTTTTGTGTATCAAACTGCCTTCCTTTACTTTCATTAGTTTTATACTTGTATCATGCTCAGTGTTTCTCATATTTGGGTCTAAACACAGGACATACAAGAGAGGGCTTAATGGGCACCCCTGACTTACCCCATTATGTATGTACATGGGTATGCGTAGGTTAATGTTTACCATAGGTACTACTTGTGCTTCCTTATATAAGGCTTGCCATAATCCAATAAATTCTTCTGGGACACCGTAATTTTTTAGAACTGCCCACATGTAATTATGTAGTACAGCATCAAATGCAGTTTCTTGATCTAGCCTGTAGATATATTCATTTAGTTTTATTTTAGTCCCTTAATCCATTACTTCTCTGATGTAAATAATCTTGTTTGATGTCCCTCCTTGGTATAGCACAAGTCTGTGCACCTAGGATCAGATTCTACACTGCTACTGCTAACCTTTTAGTTATAACTTTCGCTAAAATGTTATAGTACGATATCAGAAAGCTTATAGGCCTCCAATTGTTCATATCTGATTTTTCACCTTTTTTATGGATAAATACAGTAACACCCTGTTTCGAGCTATTTGCTATTTCTCCTGAGAAGTATACAAAATCATATACCTCCTTTAGTGTATGTACCAACTCGTCTTCATTTTTTTTATAAAATTCATTCAGTATTCCATCTCTACCTGGAGCTGTGTTGTTTGTTAGGGAATTAATGACCTCTCTAATTTTTATTTCTTTAATCTGTTCTTTTAATATTTGTCTGTCTGTTTCTAAGATTGTAGGTGTCATATAGTGTTCAAAAAAGGTATAATTTCCAGAATGCTTTATCTTCTGAAATTTCTCTTTTACATGTTCCTGAACTATTAACTTTCTTTTTCTTATATCAGTTTTTGTCCTGTAGCATCTATTAATTCTGTTATATTTCTGTTTTGTATTCTCTCTTTATTGCTATCATATGGATTCACATGAACTTTACTACCCTGAGTACCCCATTTTTGTCCCATAATTAGAGACTTTGCTCTATTATATTGAAACTCATAAAATTTTTGTTAGATTTTTTGAATTTCTTCTGATACATAATTTATTTTCTTTTTGAAACATTAACTTTAAAAACGTAGCTGTTGGGAAATTGTAAAGATGGTTATAATTGCTTTACGCTTGTAACTGTGTGTTCTTGGAAATGTAACTTATTTATGAAATAAATGAAATGTTGATAATTGTATTTTATGAATTTTAAAACTGTTTTGTAAAAGCTTATGCTGAACAATAAAATTCACTTTGAACTTTGAAGCTCTTAATCCTAAATATGTTTTATAATTTGTTCCTTTCCTTTTGGATTCTTCTAGGAGAAGCCATTTAATATCTTGCTTTGTATCCTCCCACCATTCTAATACATTTTCATAAAAACAACGCACTGATTTCTGAGCAAGCAGTTAATTACTTATTTCTTTTTGAACGCTTTCTTCCTGCAATAGTGTTAAATTCATTATCCAATAACCCCTACCTATTTTCAGATTTTCTTTTAAGTTTATTTTTACTTTAACTGCTACATGGTCTGATGTTTCTATTGGGACTATGCCTATTCTCTGTATTTTGATGATTTTCAGAAGGAACCAGAAATCAATGTGTGATGCAAACATACTGTATGAACATGTAAAATGCCAGCAGAAACAGGCCACCCGGTCTATCGAGTCTGCTCGACTGTGCAGCTAGCCCCTCAGCTTGCAGCTGCCCCACCCCTCCTCCTCTTCCCCCTCAGCCATTCCCCCCCCTTACTGTGTCCCAACCCCTCTTGAAGCAGCCCACCGTACTATAGGAAACCACCTCCTCCAGTACAGTGTTCCACTTGTCCACCACCCTCTGTGTGAAGTAATGTCTCCTGATAAAAGTTTACCTTTATAATAAGTGTGTTCCAGTGTTCTTTGTGTAATATTATATGCATCTTCTAATTCTGATCTCTTTAGGATTGCATTTAGTTTGTCTGTGTCACAAAATATTTTACTGGATTTCCTACCCCAGTCTCTCTTTGTTAGTCCACAGTTTAAAATCCCCACCACACAAAAAACCAATTTGGAGGTGTTTATTTATTTTATTTAAAAGTTGATAACCAGGAAAAGCACGCTGAGCCAAGGCTCATTTCCTGGTGCAACCCATGGCAGGGGAGAGGGTACAATACACAGTTACATACAGTAAATGGTAAACAGTATAGTTCGCTACAGTTAGCAATTGTACAGAATGCAAATTATACAGTGGAGCGTTCAGCAGTTAGCAGCTGGTACAAGACTGCAAAAAACTTGACAGTGGTAAATATTGATAAGGGTACAGGTCCTCAGGGTAAGGCAGTACTGCAACAAAGCAGCCTGGGTAGGTACAGACAAAGAGGGTGTGTGGAGGCAAATGCATGACAGTGCAGGGAGTACATTTAGGGGTTTGAGGTTAGCACACTTTAATATATTCGGACAAAGATAGGAGCTAGTGTTTGCACAAGTTCTAAAGTAGGGGGGTAGAGGAGCTGGGGGGGATGTTGCCCAGAGGCTTGTGATGGGGGGCTGGCAGAGACAGGGAGGAGGAGGAGGTGTCTGAAGTGGTTTTTGATTGACACAGTCGTTGGCAAACTGCGACTATCGATGGGTAGTGAGTTCTACAGGTTAGGAAGCCAGTAGACAAAGGCTTGCTTCCCAGTGAGAGAGTGAGGAGTTGCAGGAAAGGTTCTATTTGCTGTATTAAGTCATTTCTCTCAGTTTTTACCTGTGGGTTATAAACATTTATAATTATAATGTGGGTATTTTGGAAAAAGACACCCACTGCTAGGTCCCTTCTAGGCCATAAATCTATTACGCTGCTGACCCCCCCAAAGAGATAGATAAGGTGCCACTTGCCCCCATGGGCAGAGGTCACAATCCAGCCAAAGCACCTCTATGGTGCAAGAAGCCTGATCCACCCACCACCAAAGAGATAGGTAAGGTGCCACTTGCCCCCACGGGCAGCGGTCATGATCCAGCCATAGCACCTCTACGGTGAAAAAAGCCTGATCCACCCACCACCAAAGAGATAGATAAGGTGCCACTTGCCCCCATGGACAGCGGTCATGATCCAGCCAAAGCACCTCTATGGTGCAAGAAGCCTGATCCACCCACCACCAAAGAGATAGATAAGGTGCCACTTGCCCCCTCCGGCAGCAGTCATGATCCAGCCATAGCACCTCTATGGTGCAAGGAGCCTGATCCACCCACCCCCAAAGAGATAGATAAGGTACGACGCTTGAAAAATTGCCACAATTTCTCTGGGCTGTGTGAATGCTGAACCAGATCATCACTTGCAATTTGCTGTTTTCAATTTCAGCACCTTCTCAGGGTAGCGCTATTGGCTCCATGCCTGTGTAGAGCTCCCTGATTGGCTGGTCTCACTCACCTGAGACAGGAGCACCCGAGATGTGTGGCTTAATGTAAACCTGCATCCCTGTACTCAGCTTCTAATTTATATATTTTAATTTAGCCTGCTCTGCTCGGCCTGTGTAAAGTAACTTACCATCCCCCCCCGCTGCAGTTTCTCTCCAACTGTATGTGCACTGACTCAGCGCTAGCTCTGCAAACTTCCCCTTGATTTTTCCCCAATTAAGCTTTCACTCTGTACACTGCCTTGAACTGAGTTTGTAAAAAAGTTTTACTGGCTTTGTTAATATATTTTTTTTAATCCTATTTAAGACTGTACTGGGTTTACATGCTTTCTGCTATGGACTTAGAAAATTCAGTGAATTGTAAAATCTGTGTAGCCTCTGTCTTGATCCTAAGGCTCCTGCCCTTGACTTTCATTCTTAATTATCTTCCTTTGTCCCCCTGTCCTACTCTGTCTCTGTTCTGTCCCTCCTGCCCTCCCCCATCAGTCTGTTCTTTTGTGCTTGTTTTGGATTGCCGACTTAGCCAGCACCTTGCCTCTGTCTGAGACTGCCCCTTGACTTGTCTTTCAAGTTGGTGCTCAGCTCTCTTTGTGTGTCTCTGTTTAGCCACCCCATCTGCTCCTATTTAATCTGCTGTCTTCTTCCTCACAGGTGCCACTTGCCCCCACGGACAGTGGTCACGATCCAGCCATAGCACTTCTACGGTACAAGAAGCCTGATCCACCCACCCACCAAAGAGACAGAGAAGGTACGAAGCTTGAAAAATAGCCACTATTTCTCTGGGCTGTGTGAACGCTGAACCGGATCATCACTTGCAATTTGCTGTTTTCAATTTCAGTGCCTTCTCAGGGTAGCACTATTGGTGCCATGCCTGTGTAGAGCTCCCTGATTGGCTGGTCTTACTCACCTAAGACAGGACCACCCGAGACGTGTGGCTTAATGTAAGCCTGCATCCCTGTACTCGGCTTCTAATTTATATATTTTAATTTAGCCTGTTCTGCTCGGCCTGTGTAAAGTAACTTACCATTCCCCCCTGCTGCAGTTTCTCTCCAACTGTATGTGCACTGATTCAGTGCTAGCTCTGCAAACTTCCCCTTGATTTTTTGTCCCCCTCTCCCCCTCCCAGGCCTCCTTTAAATGCACACAGTCTCTGCCCACTCATATCTGTTGTTTCAATTTATTGGTTACTTACTGTCAACAACCGCAATTCCTCCCATCCCCTTTTTGCAACTAAGCCTTCTAGCAGCTTTATCTCATTCTGTCTTGCTGAGGCATGCCATTTTGGTACTTTAGGTTTGCTTATTGCTGACTAGCATATCCTGTCTTGCTAAGGCAGTTGAGTTAGGTCAGGTGATCTCTCTAGTACTTAGTCTGCTCCAGAGTAGTAGCTAAGAAATTTGCTTCAAAGCCTCTCTGCCCTAGTACTACTCTATAGGCAGGTGAACTCTTTCTTATTAGCCTGACTAGGAACTGTACTTAGATTACTACTTCAGGCTCCACTACCTATAGTAGTATTCTGCAGGATTAAGAAATACTCCTCTACTGAGAATCCTTCTCTTGCACCTTGTAGTGCCCATTGGGTGATAGTCTCATAATGAGGGCATATTACCTGCTTCTATGCTTGTCTCTGCTCATCTTACATGTATTGGACCCGAACGTGAATCAAAAAATAACTCCTAGAGTGGAGAATGGCTCTCTTTTTACATTGTCCGACCGGGACTTTTTCTATCAAGTAGAAGAACTTGTATGTGCTCTAACTTCCCCTAGCCCGCTGCTGGTCCTTCACCTGCACCAGCATACAGGAACTCTCCTAGAGCCTCCCACAGAGCTACACCACCTTCTGCATACTCCTCCCTACTCCCATTGACTCTCTCGGTCAGGGTATTATTGTATGCAGCATCAGGAAAACTGGGAACTAGCCTCAGAACTCCCTATACTGCTGCAGACAAATCACGTAACCAAAAGAAGACCCAGCCACCCACACTTCTCCTAGGACTCTGTAGGAAACTCTTGTTCCTGCTTTTACTATGCTCAGGAAATGTTGAGCATAATCCAGGCCCTCTGGCACCCATGGAATCCCCAGCAGAGCTACAAAGCCTCAAGGGGCTTACATCCTTGCATGTTAATGTATGTAGCCTATTAAAAAAAATCACTTCCATTCAGGCCTGGGTATGTCATGCTGCTCCAGATGTTCTGGTGATTACGGAGTCCTGGCTCCAATGGGTGACCAGTAATAATGAAGTTAACATCCCCTCCTACTCTTTGTTCAGAGCCGACAGGCAAACCAGAGGTGGTGGGGTAGCTATTTACATCAAGGATAAATTCCCTGCCTCCATAATTGACTCAACCTCCGTCCCAAAAGAATTCAAAAGCTTGTCATTAAAGATTGAAATTGCTACTGGTATCTCATTATCTATAATAGGATGCTACAGACCCCCATCAGCTGGACTACAATTGTTAAAACATCTTGAAAACATCCTGGGTTCGGCATTTTCAGAGTATATCATTCTAGGGAACTTCAACTTAGACTGTCTCTCCAGTGCATCCACCCCACTTAAAATGCTCTGTGATTCCCTTGGGTTGTCACAGCTAATAAACAAATCTGCTCATCCTAACAAGCTCAACCCTAATAACAGTACTCTCTTGGATATCATTTTAGTTAACAAACCCCATTTATTCTCCCATGCTGGCATCTTTTTCTCTGATATTAGCAACCATTGCTTCATCGCGTGTGTAAGATCCACTCTTAAATCCACAACTATACCAAAATTCTCCTTTAAAAGGTGCATACACAACTTTGATCTCCATGGGTATATATCAGAAATAAGAGACTCCATGCGATGGCAGGACTTATATCTAGCCAAGTCCCTGACTACACCTTATGATATTTTCTCAGAAATTGTGCTAGGGGCTCTCAACAAGTATGCTCCCATAGTAAAAGTTCGTGCCAGAAACAAATCCTGTTGGTGGTTTACAGAAGACCTGAAAGATGCTTTGCGGAGTAGGGATGTACTCTGGAGAACTGCTAGGAAAACTAATTTAATAAATGACAGGAATTCTTTCCAGAGGGCGAGGAACCTCTGCACCAAAATGGTCAGAGAATTCAAAGCTAATTTCTACCACTGTCAGCTGGGGAGCTCCTCAAGAAATGCCTCCAAATTCTGGAAGACTATCAAAGACATTGAAGGTCACACCACTGTAAATTCCCTACCTACTAAATTATTGATTGACAATACTGTCATCTCCGACAGACTGTCTATCCTCGATGCTCTCAATAATCATTTTGCCACTGCAAGGCTAGCCTTTGACTCCTCTCCCATGAATATCCTCTGCCAACAACTTAGATTGAATACACAAGAAAAACCCATTCCCAGTCCATCCTTCTCTCTGCAGCCTACCTCCCTGAAAGAAGTAGAATGTCTTCTCCTTCAGCTGGACACTAGAAAAAGTGCTGGGGCTGACCTCATTGACCCGTACTTCTTAAAGGTTGACTACTGTGTCCTCGCAGTCCCAATTACTCATCTCTTCAACTTATCCTTGTCCCAGGGTGACCTGCCGCCCATTTGGAAAAATGCACTTTTGGTCCCTTTGTTTGAGTCAGGAGATCCTAGTGACCTCAATAGCTATATGCCAATCTCCCTACTTCGAATCCTGTCAAAGATGCTGGAGAAAATAGTGAACTCCCAGCTTCGGAAGAACCTGGAATCAGAAAAATTACTCAACCCATTACAATCCAGTTTTAGACCACAGCACAGTACAATCTCTGCTCTAGCCAAGGTGATAAATGACTGACAGCTTGAATTAGACAAAAAAAACTTTGTCTGCACAGTTTTCTTGGACCTAAGCAAGGCATTCAATACCGTTGATCACAGACTGCTTCTGTCGTCCCTCCAGAACTTTGGTTTGGATTCCCTATCCCTTAAATGGTTCTCCAACTACCTCTCAGGACGACTTCAACAAGTAAAGGCAGAAGGGGAAGTTTCTTCACCAAAACCCCTATTGAGGGGTGTACCGCAAGGTTCCATTCTTGGTCCCTTGCTCTTCACCATTTATATTAACAATGTAGATGCCCCCATCAAAGAAGCACAAATATACCTATTCGCGGATGATACGGTACTCTATGCTAATAGCCCCACACCTGAAGTGGCCTGTAAAGCCCTTCAAAATGAATTTAATCTGCTGCAACATCAGCTTATAAACCAGAAACTGCTCTTAAATGCAAAAAATATCAAAGCAATGTTCTTCTCGCCCCTTCAAAATGCAATAAATCCTGCAATTGCTGGGACACTCCCGCAGATCACTACCATTCTAGGTAAGCAGTTTGACTACGTACCAAAGTTCAAGTACCTGGGGGTCTGGTTAGACCATAGACTTACTTTCACAGATCACTTAGAAGGACTGGCAAAGAAACTTAGACAAAGACTTGGTTTGTTCTTTAGGATTAATAATCTCCTCACAAAAGACGCTAAACTGAAACTGGTTCAAACTACCTTTCTTTCCCTATTGGATTATGCAGACTTTCTGTATAGTCAGCGACCTGCAGGTACCCTAGCCAAACTCGATACGCTTTATCACAGAGCCATAAGATTTATCACGGGTCTTCCATACTCAACCCACCACTGTGCATTGTACACGGCAGTGGGATGGTCATCCCTGGCTTACAGATGGCAAAAAAATGCTGCAGTTTGGACATACAAAGCTATCTCAAACAAACTGCCCCAGTATATCTCTGTCTGTTTACCTTTGTGCGCTCTGGGGAAGTATGCCCTGAGAAGCACCTCATATATCTACCTTTATGTTTACAAAGCAAAATCTTGCATTGGCAGAGCAGCCATCAGCTTTGTGCTCCCTCGACTGTGTAACAAGCTGCAAAAAACTTTGACATTAACTCACCCCATCAGCCTAGCAGCTTTTAAATCTCTATTGCTACATCATAATAAGGAGTCCTGTGCCTGTCTACCCTAAATAGTGACTCCTATAAGTCCAAGCACACTCTAATTACTACTGTTAAAAGACCGATCACATCTATAATTGACTCTTCCCTCACCTCTTTTTCTACCCCCATATCTTTCCCTTCCACATTCCTTTGACCCTGGTTCCAGCTCTAAATTCTCCATACTGAATCACTATATATCTTTTTATATTAGGTTTAATTTGTGTTCGGTGCACCTAATATGTATATTTCTTTACTTTTATGAAAACTTGTGTCCTACCCAAAACTAGCTGTATCTTCTGTTCCAAACATATACTACTGTCAGTGCTACCTGCTGATACTTTGTATATTCTGTATTATTGTATCTCACTTTATTTGTATTATTACTATTTTCTTGTGAGTTGCATCCCATGTATATTGTCCCTTGTTCCTTGTTAACAAACCCAGGTCCACCTCAAAAATGATCTTGCTCAATGGTGATCGCCTGGTTAAATAAAGACTTTGACTGAATGATTGAGTGATGTTTAAATCTGTGGTAGTGAAAAGGTTTCCAATTCCCGTACAACGTTCTTCTCCTATAGACCATAAAGAAGTCCCTAACCTCCATTATTTTTGTGCTTGATGGATTTCCATTAAGGTATATAACCTAGTATCCTGAATGTAAATAGCATCACCTTGCAACTCCTTAAAAATTGATAGGGTGATTAATCTTTTGTTCCTATTTTTATACTGTTTGCATTACAGGATATACATTGGAGATCAGACATCATTATGATTTTTTAGTAAAAATTAAAACCCAACTATACATGCTTAAGTTTGGCTTTCCTTTTTTTGAATACTGGGTGCCCAGGACCCATATTCCAAAGATTGTTCAGCGTGTGATGCTGCTATAAACAATGATTCTAATTCTCCTTCCAAGTCAGCTGACTCCTTTTCCTGAAGCACTCTATATTTGTTTTTTAAAAATATGCTGTTTTCCTCCTTTTTTTTTATTTAGTTTTTGGTGGCTTGAGAGGCTTTTTAGATCTTGTGACGATTTGAAAAGGTGGACCTAGAGGTGCACGAGGTGGAGGCATCACCTGGGCCTCTGGTTGCTGGGGCTATTATTTTTCCTTATTCATCTCCACACTTTCTTCTCTTTCTGTTGGTACTTCTTTCTTGTCCTCTTTTTCCTTTTTATCCTTCCTTTGTGGAGGGCTCTGCTGCATACGGGGGGGGCTGATTTTCTTCACTCTTTTTTGTTTGATCACCGTCTCTCCTATTTCTTTGGGAGCTTCCCTGGTTTGCTTCTCCATTATTAATCTTTCTTTTTAGCCAGAGTTACATAAGCATACTACTCCACTTGTTCCACAGGATCTGGGCTATTGTGCGATGCCCTGGGGCAGTTCCTGAAAGTGTGGTCATTTTCTTCGCAAAGACTACACCTCATAGGATTCTTACAGGAAGCACTGATGTGGCCTAGCACTCCTCACATTTCACTTAAGAAAATGGGTTCAGAAAATAAATGAATCTGATTGGCTGAAACACTGAGTAAAGATTCATTTATTTTCCAATAGAGCCCGCTTGAAAACAAGTGCAAATTCAGGGTACCCCAATACTTAGTATGTCCTTGGGCACCCAGAATTTTCAAAAAGAGCAGTAGTCATTTTTTTCTGTTCGCTTAACGACTGACCAGCACCCCCCTCCCTTTCCCTGTACACAAATGCCATGCTGATACTGCCTCTTGAGCTGTCTCTCTTCATCCTCACAACAGAAAAAAATAGAAACTTTTTAGCCTTATTTTTTTTCTGCGGCTCACCCTCCCTCCCTTCTGACCTTCCATTCTACCTCCCGCTTGAAGTACACCTACTGACTGCATCTCCACCATTACGCTAAAGAAGGCGCGACACAAAAAATCTTGTTTTCTTTTTAAGACACTGAGTTCCTACTCATGGCTCTTCCTTCTTTTTTAAAGTAACTCCACAGCATAGTTGCTATTCTGTTTGTGCGAATCTCGCACTGTTCCTGCCATTGCCCTTTACACTTCACGCACAGAAAAAATAAAATACTGAAAAATGAATGTGGCCTCAGCCATTAAAAAAAAGTCTTACTTTTATATTTCATTGCCTCTTTATACCTGGTACCTTTCCTGATCCTGGTAAAATCCCTCTGAGGCATCACATAGGAATGGATGGAGGGGAGAGAATGGACTAGTGTCAGTAAACACATAGACACATGCACATAAAAACACAGACCACAGCCTCTGTGTGTTTCTGCTTTGAGGTGGGGGACAGAAACTTTCTCACAGGAAGAAACTTATACTAGAGCTGTGTGTGTGTGTGGTGTGGGGATGAGAGGGAGGAACCTGTCTGTAGGCAAGTAATTGTCAAACACTGCAGTGCCCTCTACTAGCAAATATACCAGTTAAGGGACTATTGTACCCAAAAAAAAAAAATTGTTTCAACAATTTTTTTTTCTTGTCATTTTCCTTTCCTTACATAAAAATGCAACATATAGCCCATTTTCTAAGTGCAATAATACCCTCCAGAGTGGGCATTATTGCAAAATAATTATTGGTGATCAATTTTTTAAATGAGTTTAACAAGTTGATATTTGCCGTAATAACCAGTCAGTTATTACGGCATTCACGTGCTCTGTCACTCAAAAGGGAGCTCTCCTTCATTGGCTCCATGTCTGTGTGAGGGCGGTCTAAATAGTCCATAAAACATGACGGCTCCGTTGCTAGCGAGGAACCGCCGCAACCATCCTCTCACCTTCTGATAATTTTTTTTTACATCTGGTTGATCCTATGTTGAATCATACTCTGATTTTTCTTATTTTAAGTATCCGGTTGATCCTGCAGTTTGGCAGACAGCTTCAGATGCCACACACACACACACACGCTGTCGGCACGAATGGGTTGAGTCCATGGCTAACTGCTTTTTTAGAGAGGTAAGCGCGAGCGCAATTACGATTGCGATATGAACTGTAACTAAGGGGGATAAAATGAATTTAAGTGGGAACATAAGAAGCTGTAGGTTCCTGTGCCGCGTTCAGGCTGCGGTGGGTATGAGGAAGAGGGAATGGGGATTGCTGTACAGCTGGGGAATCTGGGGTGGGATTGGGAGCTGTTGCTGCATTTAGTGGTGGGCTGCTGCTGCAAAACAGGAGGCTGCTGATGCTGTATGTAGAGGTGCCTGCTGCTGCATTTAAGATTGCTGGGTGTGGATTGCTGGAGTAGGTGCGGGTGTTTGTGTGTGTGTGTGTTACTGAGGGAGAGAGAGAGAGAGAGAGAGAGGTGTGTGTGTGTGTGTGTGTGTGTGTGTGTGTGTGTGTGTGTGTGAGACAGCAATAGGGTTGGAAAAAAAATTGCTCACCAGCAAATTATATAAAATAAAAGATGGGGAAGTGTGATATGAGAATTTAATTCAAACCCTCGGTGTGGATGCTTTGATAACCCCGAGGGCGCTTTATGTAGCATCCCACACTGGGTGTGAATTAAATTCTCATATCACACACTTCCTCATCCATTATTCTCTATATACTAGGCTTTCCTGGAGCCATAAGTCCCTCCACCTGTGGCAGCAGGCCTCATTACACACCATGAGTCTTTGCTCCATGGAGCTCTTTTTTGTTAGCTTTTTGACACCCATTTTATTTTTAGGTTGTCTTTCACTTGCCTCTGAGACTTCACTCCTGTCAGCCACAGTATACTTTGATGCTGCTGCGTCATCACATTGTTTTGACGTGATGGGAGACCGGGCATTGGCCACCTGTGTTTCTGAAGTAACAGCTGTTCTTTTACTGGCATTTTCCAATGTGGACTGCAATTTTTTTCCATTCCTGCTCATGCCTTTGATCTTCTTCTAAGAGTGCTAACACAATTTCCTCCATCTAGGAGAACACAGGTATGTCTGTTTCTTCTGTACTAATTTTTACATTCCCCATTTGGTTCGTTGTAGCATCATTACTCGTTTCAGGCATTATCATCTTTTCTTTTACTTTTTTCTAGCATTTTGGTCTCTTGTGGGTTAGAGACTGGGAAGGAGATCCGCTCCCCTGCCTCTTGAATGTCCTTTCTTTCCTTGATTCTCCCAGACCGGACATCCCAGTAGCGCTCCTCCAAAATTACAAGGGCTCACACTACTCAAGAGCAAGGGAATTTTTATTGTGTATAAAGTAAATACAAACTGGTACATAATATGAGACAGTATTCTGTAGTGCATCTGGAAGGAGTCTATGTTTCTTTGGTAATATGTACAAAATATATACAAATTACCCTCTATGTAACCTCTGTTGCTCCTGTTCTATACCTTGCTCACTTCTCCAACGTCTGGGTTATCTAACATATTGTATATTGTACTACTGTCGGATAGTTTCTGGCTCATCTTGTACACCAGTTTGCTGCTGTATATAATAATATGTCACAATAATTTCACTTCTGGCACTTGCAGGATATGTATCTATGCACCTCTGTAAGCTGCTGTTAGTCACTGTGTGTACTTGTTCCCATGTAATAAGTTGCTTCTATCTCTGTATGTACTGTAATGTATTGTTGATGTATTGCAATATATTGTTAATTTGTACTTTCCCGGGTCGCATCTGAAATAGGCAGCTTTGCCTTGTATGCTTACCCAGTTACCAAAAGCTAATAAATATGCAATAAACTAGCACTAGGCTCAGTATTGTACAATTTCTTATTTTTATAGGAATATTATATTCTTCTCTCGAATACCTATTACTCATAATATCAGGTTGCTATAGTTACGGGAATACCCTTCCATCTTTTTTTCCATTGTTCCCAGGATAGCATAGCTTTTTCATACCATAACTGTGTTCATAGCTCTTTTTCCATTAACAATACAACTGCCATAGGTATCATATCTTTCTGTTGCAAAACATATTTACATTGCACCTGCCACATGGTGAATCTGATACTTGTGAACATTAGCTTCAGAGTCCCTTTCTCTATCTTATTAATTTGACTTGTAAAAGCTAGTGTAACATTCTCACAAGTCACTTTCTCACATTGTACATTCCCCCATTTCATGCTTGATTCATGCCACACTGCTTTGGCATAAGAGCAATGTATAAAAAATGTTTGAGAGTTTCCTCTGTCTGCACACATTGCATTCTTGGGCAATACCTCTCTGTAATACATAGAGAATACTGGACGGGCAACTATGCACAACCAGTGTGTTCTGCCACGGAGGGGTTCTGATTTCTTCTGATCTCGAGAGCGAAGCTTGAGAGGTCCATGGGAATCAGAACCCCGAGGTGACAGAACACACAGGTTGTGCATAAAGTTGCTCATCCTGTATTTTTTATAGTGTATAGCAGTACAATGTGAGATGTGTGCTTTGTGTTTTTTTTCTCTCTCTTTTTCATAATGAAACTGACTTGAAAAGTCTCTAGAAGTTCTAGAAGACCGTCACCACAGAATTAAATAGAGGAAAGCCACAATGTGCCAGGATTCCAAGTGGTTCTGCTGCAGTAGTGACATCACTACTGCAGCAGAACAACATAATGACATCACTACTGCAGCAGAACAAGCATATTCCAGGCATGGAATTTCATGTATAACAGCATTCCACTATACAATATATTTATGTTTAGCATTCCCTTTAACTTCAAGCCTTTAGCCAAATTACATCCCACATACATGGAGGAGTTCTTTAATCTATTAAATATTTCTCTAGCCTATGATGTTCTTGTGGACATATACACTTATATTCAATGTGAACCATATATACTTCTTCCTATATAGTTTGGTACAATAGTTTTCTATTGGGTACTGTCATCTGAGCTAGCATGATTTTCCATTTTCATATTTTCTCATTGGCAGTACACAATGTGGAAGCTGCCTGTGTTTTTTCAGAGCTAAAGGCTATTGAGACCATGTTGTTATCATAGGGTTGGCCCAATAGGCAGCAATTGTTTTCCATTCCGCTTTTTCTAGTGAGACAAATGCCTTAATGTTAGTACACAGAAAGATGCTAAAAAAGTAACTTACAGGATTAAGTAGGTTTAATCCTCTATGTTTATAATGCCTGTATAATATTTTTCTTTTAGTGGTGTTCAGTCTACTCCCCCAAATTATTTGGAAATTCTGATTTAAAATTATTGTATCAAGACATCCTGTGGGTGGGGGTGGAACATAAATACATAAATATTGGAAGTAGAAAGGTTTTAATTATGGCTACTTTTTTCTTTTTATTTTGTTGCCAATTTTTCCATATCTGAACTTTCCCTCCACAACAGTCCAGCTTTTCTTTTCAATTTTCTAAGGCTTTATCTTCTGTTCCAAAGGTCATGCCTAAAATTTTAATCGAGAAGTCTGATATTTTAATGTCCTGGATATCATCCACTCTTGCTGTATTTTTACTCAGGATATGTTCTGCACATTTTGCTTTATTTATACTAGCTCCAGTGATATTCAAATATTTGTTTATGACTTCTAAGGCAGTTTCTACTGATTTTACATCAAGTAATATTAAACAAATATAATCTGCATAGGTTGCAGTTTTTATTATACTTTCAGCTGTAGGGAGCCTAATATCTCCTAGCTTCTGGTCTTGTTGAATGAGTGTCAGTAGCGGATCAAGACAAAAAACATAAAAAAATCAGACTCACAGGTGGCCCTGTCTTGCCCCTCTATTTATTTTAACCATATTTTCCAAATGACCATTAACTAAATGTACTGATGATGCTATCCTATACATCTTCATTACCCAATTGGTAAAACTATCTGGTATGCCATATTTATTTACTACTACCCATACATATGTATGAGACCTTATCAAAGGTGTATTCCTGGTCTAGACTGAGCAGGTATCCATTAAGTTTATTCTGAATACCCATTTCTACAAGTTCTCTCATTAAAAGTAGGTTTTCTTGTATACTGTGGGTGGGATATTCAGACTGCGCGAGGCTGTGGCGCAAGCCTGGGCGCAGCGCAACTGGGATGTGCCAGGCCGCTGACAGGGTGATATTCAACGGTGCTGCGCCATGGCTCAGCACCGTTGAATCTCACTCTGTGGCCACCCGCATTGTGCAGTGGCACTGCACCAGTGCAAGTGGCCAGAGAGAACGAGATCGTAAGCTGGTGCTGTTCGCGCTAGGTGCATCAACCACGATATTCAAAGGTGCACATGCAAATGGGGCCATAATGCATGCAAGGCACAAATGGGGCTATTTGCATGTCATTATGGCCCCATTTGCATGCAGGTGCACCCATCCCTGGTGACTTGTGCCTGGCGCCCTGCCTGGCTGCAGCCGTCGGGAACCGATGCCCTCTGCACAAGCGGCAAAGTGCCCCACTGCCTGATCACGGGCATATGTATAAAGTTTAAAATGTCCCATATCCCTGGTGATCCAGTGGACCACTCGTAGCCCGATCATGGGCATATGTACAAAATTTTAAAACGTCCTATATCCCTGTTGGTCCAGTGGACCAATTGCATCCAGATCATGGGCAGAGGTCTAAAGGAAGATTAAATCCCATCCCTGGTGGTCAGCAGTACCCCCTCCCACCCTCCACTGGGCCCACCACCCGCTCCCCAGTCAGCAGCGGGCGGCAGCTCCCCATCTGCAAGCTGCCCACCTGCCTGATGACTGACTGTACCTGACCATGCAGCTGTACACCCATTGATCCACAGCATGGGCCAATGGGCATGCAGACCATACTGTACTTCACAGTCCTGATATGTGAATGGATTCATTCACATATCTGGACTGTGTAGTACGGTATGAGTCTGCATGTCCATTGGCCCATGCTGTGGCCCAATGGGCATACAGCTGTACTGTACATAGTCAGTCGGGCGGGTGGCTGGTCAGCTTGTGGGTGGGGAGCTGCCACCCGCCGCTGATGGGGGGGGTGGGGTGGCAGGGCTCAGTGGGAGGGTGGGGAGGTGGGTACCGCTGGACTACCAGGGATGGGATCTAATCTTCCTTTAGACCTCTGCCAGCAATTGGGCTGTGCTCGGTCCACTGGACCACCAGGGATATAGGACATTTTAAATTATATACATATGCCCGTGATCGGGCTGTGAGTGATCCACTGGACCACCAGGGATATGGGACAATTCATTTATTATACATATGCCTGCAATCGGGCATGGGGGAGTGCTACCTAACAGAGGGTGCCGCAGGAGCTCGCGTGGCCATCCACAGCTGGTAGCTGCCATGTTGCGCCCTGCAATACGGCAGTTCACCTGTGGGTGGCCAGCTGTTGCTCCTTTATTTTTTGGAACAACTGTATGTGGCGCATGTAGGGGTTGCACCTGCATGGGCTCCGCACATCCCAGGCTGAATATCGGGATGTGCATGGGTGTGCATGGGCACGCCCCCCCTACTTGCACCGCATACATTACTGATGCACCCCAGTGCATCAGGATTTGTGCCACACACTTTCCCCTTTTGAATATCATGCCGGGGCGCATCAGTGGGTTGCGCATGGTGCAACTGTGCTGTGCCATGCGTAACCCTTCTGAATATCCCACCCGGTATATCTACCTTTAACCATACAAGTTTGGTTGAATTCTTTTAAGTACGGAGAAGCAGAGGCAATTCTGACTGTTAAAATTTTCATTAGGATTTTGATATCCATGTTCATTATACTTAAAGGTCTCCATTTTTTTAAGTTTTGTCTATCATTCTTTTTATAAATGAAGAGTTGAATGGATGTGCCTAGTTGTTGGGCTATACAATCTTTATCCAGTATATTATAGACTACCATTAATATTTCTATTAGTTCAGTGCTAAAGGTTTTATAGAATTCAGAAATAAGTCCATCTGGACCTGGGGTTGTGTTATTTTTCAAAGTTTTAATTGTAGTTTCAATTTCTGCTGAAGTAATGGGTAATATTAGGTTATTGGCTACTGTACATCAGGTGGTAATGTGGGTACTTTACAGTTTTGAAGAGATTCCTGAATTGTGTCCTCTGTTATTCCTGGTTCTGAATGTAGTTCTTCCATGTATTGGACAACTGTTTTCAATATCTTTTCATGTGTGTTAACTATATTTCCTGCTTTATCTTGTGGTTTGTCCATAATTCTCTGTTGTATTCTATTTTTGCAACTTTCAAAGACATCTCCAGCTGCAGATTTACCCGGGGTTCCTATCCTATGTTTATAGAGGAGTGATGTTGCCCTGGTATATTGCAACTTCTCCATCTCTATTTTAATATTTTTTCCCTGTACAAAAGATGCCCCCATATTGTTCACTAATGAGAGAAATCATTTTGAAATGTTGGGATCCCAAAGTGAGGTATTTTTTTGTATTGTTCAGAGTTCTTGTGATTTGCCTGTTGCTGTAAGAACATTTCTATTTAGGTGGCAACCCACCATCTACTTAAATCAGTGTCCAAACAAGCCACAGATTTTCTGGCATTTAGTAATTCTATAATCTGGGTCTTTATATCTGGGATATTCAAGTAAATTATTATTCAATTTCCAAAACCCCTTACAAATAGTAAAGGCTTCCAGAATGGTTATATGAGATAGTACCATGAAGTGGTCAGAATTTTCAACAGGGATGGCATGGGCTCTTGGGGTTTTTAAGGAAGAAGAGGAAAAAATATAGTCAATCCTGGTGGCCAGTGTACTTTTATAAAAGGTGTATCCTCCATTAGGATGTATAGAATGACATGTGTCTAAAAGACCACCTTGTGCCACTATTTTACTTAAAGCATTAGAATCACAAAACTGTTCATTTTAGCTCCTCTGTCACCCGTAGTAAGTACACAATTAAAATCACCTGCCCAGATGATATGTCTAGAGGTAAACAAATAAGGTTTTATAAGATTTAGAAAATCTACTCTCTTTTTTGTTTGTGGTGCATACACATTTATGATTCTCCAAGTATTATTATTATGACTGATATCAATAAGCATCACTCTACCAGGACATATATTGACCCTTTTTTGAAACAGTGTAGCTAAATCCATAGAAAAGGATGCCCACTCTCCCACACCTTTCCATGCTGATAGAATAAAAGGAAGGTCCCCGACACCATAGTTTTCTTGCCACTTCAATTTCATTTGAAGTGTGAAGTCTGGTCTCCTGTAAAAAACAGATATTTATCCCAAGATCTTTGACAAGGCCAACAGTCTTCTTCTGCTATTTATTCAACTATTGGCATTTAAGGTCGCTATTTTTTAGCAGCAGGGGGATGGCAATTAAGATAGTAAAAATGTATAGATCTAACTAGGTTGATTTTTCCAGTCTTCTACTCTTCCAGGGCTGTGCTCCCAGCTGTTTTTTGTTTTACTATCATTTCCTGGACTTTAGTTTCCAGTTGGTCATCCTCTGAGCCTTTAGTCATTTCTTGTTGAGAAGATATAGTCAAAGTTTCAGAGCCCTCACCCTGATCAGAGTCCTGTGATTGTAGGGCTGTGTATTTATTTGTCAAGGTGAGAGGTTTTTGTACAACTGCTATTTTCTGCATTTTAGCCTTAGGATTCATTTTCTTAAAGTATGTTTCTTTGAAATAACAGTTTTCATGACCGGTGGTGGCATGAATGTTGTATCTTGGTCATTTTGTGTCTGTATATAATTTTCTTCTGTCAAAGGAGTGTCCATAGCCACAGGTTTGCTTTCAGTAGCACCCTCTTCTATGTGACTTATTTCCTCCTTTATATCTATTGCTTTCTCTTGAGGGGAATGGGGATCCATTGCTGATGTGGAGGGGCTGGCTGGGGGAGTTGGGCTGGAAGGGAGGATTGGGCTGCTTGTTGGGCTTGTTCCCACGTAGGAGCTGCAGCTTGGTTATATCTTTGTTTATCAATGCTGCCTTTTTGTGCATTGTTAAGAATGACCTCTTCATTTGGGCAAGTTCTATTGTGGGATGCCCATTCACAAGCTTAGCCAGGAGTAGCACACTAAGCAACATGCACAAGTGTGATATAAATGTCCTGTTTCTTCGCACAGGTTGCATTTTATTTCATTGTTGCAGTGCATGCTGTTATGTCCATATTCAAAGCAGAGGTTACATCAAATTCTGTCACATGCATTGCTAAGATGCATACTTGACCCACACTTAAAGCAACTTTTTGGCTGGACTGGATAAAAGCAATGGCTTCTGCCCTTCCTAAGAAAGAAAGCACTTGGGAGATGTCTGGAGCTTTGTGCTCCCATTTTCAGCCTTACTCTAAATTTCCATCCCCCTGTCCATATATGCTCCTTGTCAAAAATTGGGGAAGGGGGGTTCTCCCAGCAGTTCACTTCTTCGCTGCAGCCAATGTTTAATGTCATGGACATTTACCCCCTCATTTTGAAATAAGACCGTAACTTGTTTCATAGATGGTTTGGTGAGGGGTATTGCTTTAAATGGTAGCCATAAAGCAGTGTACCTAAGTTTTTCATATGTGGTCCAGAACCTGTCCAGCCCCCTGGGCATCTTAAAGCTCATGTCAAATATTGTATCCCCCAAGGCATGTATGAGAGCATAAATCTCATTTGAGAAAAAGCATAGAGATTTCTTAATTAATGTTCTCTCCACATAAATTCTACCAGATGAATGGGGTAGGTTGCCCAGATACTCTAGGCATACAGTGTTTTTTCTTTGTACTGGAACAATATTCTGAAAGGTCTGCACTCTCTGATGAAATTGTGCCCACAACTGAGGATCTTGAGTAGCTACGTTGTGGCTGTTTTTTTGCTGCTCTGCTTGCTCTACCCTTTCTCCCCAATTTGGATAAGTATTTGGTTGAATTTCTTCTGTAAGGGTAGGTGCAGTACTGACAGATAGTTTTGGGGGGGTGGGGCTAGGTTCTGGAATCTGGGCCTGTGCAGGATGAAGGTCCTCAGCATGCAAGTCAATATCAAAATCATCTGCAAATACCATAGATTTATTGTGATTAAACTCTTTTCTGAGTGTGTCTGTGGATGTACCTGGGATAAGTAGGGCTTCTCCATCTGAGATCCATTCCCCCTGAGTGGTTTGTTTCCACCCTGCTTCTGTTAGGTCCGTTCCCACAGTCCAGGGAGTTTTTTACTCCATGCAGTCTTTTCAGGGTGTTCTACATTTCTCCCTTTTCTTAAACCCAAATCCACGGTCCCACAAATCCCCTCCTGTTGTCTTTCTTGTGTGGACATTTCTTTATTCCCCATGTTTTCAATGCATGATGCAGCATTGACTTTTGTCTGGTGAGGTTCTGTACCTATGGGCTCCATGTCAGTCTCCATTGGGAGTGCCATGTTGACAGCTTGGGAAATGCTGTCAGTATTCGTGGGCATTGGCTGTTTGTTGAGTGGCTTCTTTGATACTCCTGCGACATTGGGAGGATTGCTAGAGGATCTGTCAGGCCATGCGTCACTGCTTACTGGCTCAGGGGATTTTCCCTGGTGTTCTGACCAAATTCCCTCCATTTACTAAAAGTACCAACAACAGCTTAATCTGGTTCAGTTTCAGTTGGTTACCATCTGTATTTATTTTTATTTATTTAGTTTTTGTTGACCGGGTAAGTGCACTAGATAAATTCTGCCAATTTTCAGGCACAACATGGGGAAGGGGGATACAGATGAATGCCAACTGACCTTGAACCAGATTAAGCTGTTTGTGGTATATTTTTTTTAGTGAATGGAGGGCAATTTGGCCAGAGTACTGGGGAAATTCCCCTACTCACTAGTAGAGGGATCCATGCCAGCCTGACAAACTGAATCAGTCCTACTGAAACAGTGAGAGAGTGTGGAAGTGAGGGAGGTTGGGGAGAGGGCCTCCCCCCAAGTCTTTATTCTACTAGAGGCCATGGATCGTAAAGAAAAGAAAGATGGCTTGGAGCAGATAGCAGGTGTTTCTGTTCCACTGCAGTAGGAAGAAGATTCGTCTAACATGGATTTTGGATCAGAAGAAGAAATACTCTCAGCTGAGGACATTAAACCATGCCAAAAGGAACAAATTAGAACTGAATCTAAAGAAAATTTGGCTGATATTGAGCAGCAAGAGATAGCGTTACAAACTGAACTAGAAACTAAAAAGCAACAATTATTAAACCTGATGCAAGAAGCTGAACATGAATTCCAAATGAATATTGCCAAACTTGATGAGGAAACAAAACACAAAAGATTGGCTGTCAGCTCTGTGCTTCTTTCGGGTAAGCAGGTGATTCTCTCAGCAGCACCAGATGCACTCACAGATGCTTAGAATGTGGTCACAGAGCCTGAGGATGACCTAAGGACTGCTATGAGTGGCTCTTCTATTACCATTCCACTGAACCAGAATAGGCTCTGGATACTTCCCTGCAGCAAGTAGGATGGATTTTCATGGATGGCATATGGATTCCGGACTTCGCGGTGCCAATCCCGTGATCACCAGATTGGTGGACAAACACCATTATGGAAAACAGAGGGTGTATTCTCAGCCCAAAGACAGCAGCCAATAATGTGATGGCTGGAGAATCTGCGGTGACACAGGGTGTGGCTCCAAACTCTCCAACTGCGCCAGATGCGTGCAAGCCACACAGGCCATCATGGGATCCTGAGGGGGAGAGTGGGACCGGCCTGAACAGTTCCCCTAGAGGTGACAGAGGAGAATGGATGATTGCACAGTCAGAACAGGTATGAGGGTCTCACAGGCATATAGACAACAACAATGTGAATAATGTAAATGCTGGAAATAATACGGGGGAACAGGTCCCGGGTTCTGCTACAGCAGCACAGCTGGCTTATAATGCAGAAGATACCCAGCAGCCTAGCTATGCTAGTGTTTTCCATCGACCTGTTACTGCTGCCAAGTGCAGATTTGCAGTTAGAATATAGTACAAAGGGGGCATTCGGAAGATCCCTGATAGGTTGTATGTGGGGAGAACATCGTTACTTGAATCCATGAAATTTAATAAGGCAGAAGTATCTGCCTTTATCCATGCTCCTGGGGACAGCAACTACAGTGTTAGTTTCTGTTCAGCCTACTTGTTGGACATATTTTGGAAGTTATATTACACCCTGAAGGATTCCCCTGAGTGGCAGGGGTTCTATGCCATTCCACTTTTGAAACCTGCAGTTAAAACAGTGACTATACTTTTTCAGAAAGAAGGGGTCAGGGTGAATGATACTATCTTTTGGCTAGAAAAACAGGCTGATATACAAGGTAATCCCCAAACCATAAGTGATGACAATGGGTTTTGGAATGGAGGTTGGACTTTTAGAATACAACTCCAACATAAGGATAATGGATTCAGACACCTCCCAAACTCCTTTTTCTTGGGCTGGGATCGTGGAATCCTTTTCTATCAAGGACAGCCAAAGAGTTGTTACAAGTGTGGTTCACTTACACACTTGAACTCAGATTGCAGTCAGATCAGATGCTTTCAATGTGGTGAACTTGGGCATACAGCTGCATCATGTACTGTCCCCCCAGTTTGTAATCTGTGCGGTGATAATGAACATTCCTTCCACTGCTGCCCGTGGACAGCCCATAATTAAGAAGATACTTTGGAACAAGAGTTTTACACCAACAGGGCTAAATGCTCACATGGAATGGAGCGCCCTTATGCTCATCCCCTTCCTGCTCCCTCTCCCCCTCCAGTCAGCCCAGAACCGACACCCTCAGGACAAACTACAGATACCTTTCAGACTCAGGAAACTCCTATGTTGGCAACTGAGGAGAGTGAACCTAGTGCACCTCCCCCTGTTCCCTCTCCAGAATCGACATGTATGCCCCCCCCCAGCTCCCTTGTAAGAGACATCACACTTCCAATACAATGTTGACTGTGCAATTAGAGGAGTTCAGGGAGGTGGGGAAAGGTTAAAAAGGGCCAAAGAAGAAGCGAGACATTGCAACAACACCTCTGATTGTTCCTACAAGCAATACCTATGAGGTGCTCCGAAGTTGGAGTGAACAGATGGAAGAGGAGTCTGATACCTCCTCACAATCCTCCCTTCCTGACCCTTTGACAAAAGGTCATACACTACCTGTGCCACAGAAGCCTGTGAAACCACCAGGCAGGGTAACAAGAGCCAGTGCAAGAAAACAGGACTGTCTTTAAAAACATCAGGATGTTACACCTCTTAGGCTAGCTAGTCTTAATGTAAACATCATCAAGTCGGATATTAAGAGGGACACTACTTTTATGACATTACATTCTTTACAATATGGCATTTTTCTTTTACAGGATACAAGGCTATGATCAGTGAATGAGGTGCACATTGCTGAATCTGCTTGGTTCTTAGGGAAATCCTACTGGTCTATTGGTGAAGATTTATGTTGTGGTGTAGGAATGTGTTTTTCCAGCCCTGGTCTTCTTTTGCATAAAATGGTGGATATATCCCTGGGGAGGGTCCTACTGTTAGATGTGGGGTATGCAGGATTGGTATACAGAATTATTAACATTTATGCCCCACAGACAAAAGCCCTACAGGTGGAGTTGTTGAAACTGGTCCAGTCATATTTATGCACAAATAAACAAGCATTATTTGGTGGTGATTTTAACAATAGCTTATTAGACTCTGGTACTAAAGGGCTGAAAACAAAGGTCTATAGTGACATTGTGTTTTTAAGGGCTTTGATTAAACAAGCAGGATTATGCAATGCACAAGAAGTGTGTTTTCAGACACCCAAACACACTTGCTGTCAGGGATTTTTATCCACAAGAATTGATTATTGTTTGTTTATCCCAATCTATACCAATCTCTGCTTCAGAAACCATTTTGATCAAAACCGCAGATCATGCTTTGATAGGAATTTCAATTTCCACTACTCCACCTAGGGAGGGGGTTGAGGGATTTGGTGGCTAAATTATAGTTTATTGGAGGAACCAGATGTTAGCCAGGCTCTGATGACCATAATGGATGACAGACGCTCAGTAACTGTCCTATATGAGTCCCCTTTAGAATGGTAGGAGGATACCAAACGACTGCTTATTGGGTACTTTAAAACTATGGCCCTGGAACACAGTGCATAGAAGGAGGTCAATTATTTTTCTTCATGGCATAAATTTCAAGCACTCTTGACTGAACAAATAAAGGACAGGAAAGATAATAGGGATGAATTAAAAGATGTGAAACAGGAGATGTTTCACTTACAGTATAACAGACATACAACACTGGTTATGGAACAAAGGTTTGGCACACAGGGGTCTAAATCACAGACTACACCATTGGAAGATTGTTGTAACCAGGTATAGAAACACTGTTTAACTAGTATACGGGACTCTAGGGGACAATTAATCACAGGGAACATTACTATTTTGAAAGAAATGAGGAAACAAGTAGCAGAACATCAACAGGCTGAAGCTGGATGTGAGGAGTGGTATCATCACATATTACAAGCTGCAGACATTCTGCAATTGAGCCCAACATAGGAAGTGGCCCTTTTGGCCCCCCTGTCTTTGTTGGACCTCACAACAGTGATTAAGTCTTTACAAAAACTGATAGCACTGGGATCAGATGGGCTGAACAGTGAATTTTATGTCAGATTATTGCAATTAATTCCTCAGGAATTACTTCAAATCTTTCAGGCCTTTTTTTCAGAAATTAGGTTTAATAGTTAAATGTATGAAGGTCTTTTAATTTTTCTATATAAAAAAGGTGATAAGACCAACTTGCAAAATTGGAGACAGATTTCCGTAGTTAACATTGACTTTAAAATTTTCACAAAAATTCTTAGTTCCCAGATGTCTGGAATACTTAATGCCATAATTCACCCAACCCAGGTCTGTGCAGTCCCAGGCAGGCAAATTGCTGATGCCCTTTTCCTACTCCGGGCCTTTATGGCACATGGGACACAGGGTACTGCAGATGGATTTTTGATTAGTCTTGATCAGTCTAAGGCATTTGATAATGTCTCCCACAGGTTTCTGTGTGTCTGTTTAAAGAAATATGGGTTTCCACAGGAATTCATCACTTGGATACAGTTATGTTACAAGGGGGCATTTGTTAGGCCTTGTGATAATAAATGGGTGGGGGAGAAGTGCATGGTCTTCTGTGGGGTACGGCAGGGCTGCCCCCTCAGCCCCTCATTATATATATTGACTTTGGATCCTTTGATCAGAATTTTGTATTCTTCCCCAAGGATTGAGGGGATTTGGGTTTCAAATTTGTCAGCTATTAAATGCATAGCGTATGTTGCTGACCTGATCCTTACAGTACGAAATGTAGATTCAGGGGATTGTGCTAATGCTCTAATTCAGTTCCTAACTGTTGTTTTAGGATGGAAAGTTAATACCACTAAAAGTACATGTGTTCCCCTCCAACAGAGACCTAGCACACCGCATATTGTGGGAGGAGTTAAGGTGTCCCTAGCACCTACTAAGTTGCTAGGTGTATTTTTTTGGGCAAGGAGATATGGGTAGTTTTAACTAGGCCCACCAAATTGGGAGGGGACAGCAATAGGTGACTAAATGGAACAGATGGCATATGGGGAAGTTGAAAAGGGTATATTTGTTAAAAAACTTTTTAATCCCAATTTTTTATACCTATGTCATGCCTACCCATATTGAAACCAGATTATATTATTGTTTTTTTTTTCATATCTCCGGGGGAGCAGATTGAACCCCATAAAAAGGGGGATTACCTATCTATCACTTATAGAGGGTGGAGTGGACATGGTACAACCAGTTGTTGTTTTTTTTGGAGTAATTTTTTCTAAAAACTTAGTGCCAATAATAAAGGATTGTGCTGTACCTTGGGTATCACGGACGTCTCCTTAGCTGACAGAAGTTATGCAGGATTGGAAGGATATGACATTCAGACATAAAAATAAAAGAATTGTGAAACTGGACTTTAGTTGGATGCCATGTTTTAATTATTTAGAGAAGTGAGAAGTGTCACAAACTTCATTGTTCTCCACACACAGGAAACTCTTATACCTCCAGGTAGTGAGAGATAAATTTACAGAAAAACTTTTTGATGCATTACCAATAACCGGACAAAAGGCAATAAGGGATTTATTGGTTGAACCCAGAACCCACTCCCCAAAAAAAATGTGGGCTGTGTTATGGTTGGGTGTACATAATAGAATCAATGTTAAGGGGAATCAGAAACACAAGAAACTTGCTGAGCGTTGTTGTCCCCGAAATCAATTTAGCGGTGTGACAGAGATGATTGAACATTTGTGTTTTTTGTGTCCTTATATTATAGAATTTTGGAAGGAATTGTCTCAAAATTGGGACTCTGACATTTGGATATATTTGTCCCCTAATATTTTGTTTAAAGGGATGTTCCCCGGACAGTGGGTCCAATATGATAAAAGTTCCTTACGGGTCTTGATGGCATGTTTTGTCTATTGGATATGGCAAGTACGTTGCAGGCTGGTGCTCCAACAGCAGCACATTCCCCAGACAGAATTAACACAACTTATCCAGTCTGACTTGCAGCATCTGAAGATGAAGGATTATAAAGTAGTGGATAGATCAGTGTGGCATACTAGGTGGGATGCTTTTAAGTGGTTACGATAAATTACCAAACAAAGACTTAGTGGGATTAATAGGACGGAGTATGTTTACAAAGTTAATGTTTGTACATCTCTTTTTTATGATCTGATATGCTGTAATAACATTGGTTTGAATTTACTTTTTAGTTCTGGATATTTTGGCTGTGATGTAAACATGCCTGTAAATATGCTTTTGACGATCTAATAATAAACTCCCCTACTCTTTAGGGTGGGGGGGTCCTTTTATAATAATATGTGGGAATATACTCATTGATATCGTATGTAGGGAGTAAGTTCATAATACTTATTTTTTGATTTTTCCTTTTTGATATATGATTTTTGGTGATGTAATGCCATTTGTTTTATTATACTTTCCAGTTATTTTCTATTATTTGCTGTGATGTAAACATACTTATAAATACTTGTTTTCGAAGATTTAATAAAAAATTCCACCACTCTTTTTAAGAAGTGCCATGGGATCTTTAACATCCACCTGAACTACCACCAGAACAGGCAGATGGGACCTCAGTTTAATGTCTCATCCAAAAGACAGCACCTCAGGAGTGCAACACCCTCCTCATGCTGCACTACAGTGTCAGTATTGGGATATTAACCCAAGTGCCTGGTGTGGGGATAGAACTCACAGCCTTCTGATCTCCCAGCCTCAGAGCCAAGTGTGCTATCTGCTGAACCACTGAAACTATCCCCCCCCAGTCACTCCTGAAAAAGGAAGGGACTTCTACTCTCAGTGGGCCTACCTGGTCAATAAAATTTAATAAATAAATATCTTTTTCATTTGGGAAAACACAGCAAGAGCATGTGGCATAATTTTAGATTAACAAGAGGAAAGATATAATTAATGTAAGGAAGACATTTTTACTTGGAGAGTAGTGAGATTATGGTATTGACTGCCAAAGCACACAGTAGTGGCAAGTATCAAGTAGGTTGGTAAAGCAAATCTGGACAAGTTCAGATTGGCTAATAATATAGTGATATGGACATCTGAGGAATACAGTATAAAATGAGGGCATACTGTACAGCTCATTCTGGTTAAACTGGAGCAGTACAGCTGATAAGAAATGTTAAGTCTGCTGGACCTTGGAATCCCAGATGTTTTCGCTCTCCTCAGAGCTGGGACCCATAACAAATTAATATTATACCACTTAGTGCACAACCACAACATACGAACCACAGTAACTTTGAGATGGCACTGTAATAAGAGCAGGTTATGGTGGCCTTCACAGATCATTAGGACTGTATGCTTCTATGTCCCTATATTCCTATTGTAAAATCCTTTTTGTTAGGGTCCTTGTACTCTCATATAATGTCCAAATCATTAGCTCAACTTGGCAGGATCTTTAGAGTCTTGTTAGCCCCTGGTGAAAAATACTTTTTTTGTGACATGAACTTAAAAAAATACAAACAGTAAAAGAAATAATGTATTTTAAAAATACAAAACGTCAGGCATATTACAATGACAGATCAGATACAATTAATTGTTCTTTTTTTTTTAGCAGGAAAGGAATGCTTCACAGTACTGTTGATTTTGTCCTAATCCGGTTGTGGGGGGCAAACCAGTTGAAACTGAACCATATTAAACTGTTGGTAGAATTTTAGTGTCTGGGGGAAATTTGGCCAGGGGACTGGGGAAATTCAACTACTGTTTCAAGAAGTGGCATGGTGTAGGAACAACACTACAATTTGTGAAAATATGTTATAATATTTAATTATAATATCTAGTTAATATTATGTGGTTATTTGGGGTGATGTGTGATACTAGACAATGGTTCAAAGACTCAAAAGGTTTTTTTTTTCCATGGATGGAAAAGGAGGTTTCCAGCTGTCTTTGAAAAGTGGCTTGAATAGACGTCAGAAAAAAAAATGGGATTTTAAACTTGCATTTTAAAACTGCTGTTCCCTGAAATAAGCCTCTTAAGTTTCAACCTTAACTTTCTATTCAGCCTGAAGAGATAAGGGAGCCATAACAACTGGTACCTCAAGATTGACAATTGATGAAATGCAGCTGGATTTCATGTTTGGAACAAAGGGAAGCCTCAGTACATTAATGTTGAATATTATACTTTTGTTTATTGCCAAAAGACCCAAGATGCTGCAGGCATTCAAACCACATCATTTAAAAGCTTGTGTTTTTACCTTCCAGTGGATAAAGATTCACAAGTGCAACAGTGAGATAGAGAAGATATTTACAAATATGTTTTGAGCCAAGAGTTTTGAAGGTAAGCAGTTCTTGTTTGATCTTTTATGAGAACTCACTCCATGAGACATTAAAAAATATAACCTTTAAATATTCAAGTGATGGCAAAGATGAACTATGTTGGTTTAAAGTTTTGCTAAAACAGACTTGGTAAACAAGCTGTCATTCAATGATTGATGGACCAGACCTAGATGCGCTGAAACAAAGAATTGACTTATCAAAAGGAATTGTGTGCTTTTCAAGTATTTCCTGAAGATGGATTTGAATGTAAGTTACCTTATTTTGAAGCTCAATACATGAGAAGAAAGTGATTATATTATTTTAAAGACATTTTGCTTGAGAACAATGTTTCAACCATAAATAACATCTCAGGAACTATTTCCCTTACACACATAAAAGACACATGAAGATGTGGCATTTAATGAGCTGAGTTCAATGATGTAGTTTCAAGACTATGTATGGTTGCATTCAAATACTAGAAGAAAAATTGATTTTAGTCTTTAAAAAGTGAATATATACAGAGAGGTGTGTAACAATAAGAAGAGATTAGCCATATCCACCTCATTTGCATGTTCCAATCAAAGTTAATACATTTTGCAGGATATGATGTCATGATGATTCTCTGGTAAAATGGTATAAAAAGGATCAGCCAATTTGTCGAAACCAGAGACTACAAACCTTGATGCTGAGTGGACATATGTCAGCCGAGACTGTGTTTTATGGCTAAAAACAGAATTCCCACCAAAACCTTGGACTGTCTTTCTTTGTTTTCTAGAAGAAGTCAAGTCTTTATTTCTACATTTGCAACAAGAGAGACTGCTCTACCATCATGCATCTACACCAGAATAGATAAGTTACCAGTAACCATGTGGAGTTTGAGCCTGAGACCAGCAGGACCAAAAAACGATTTTTGCCAACAAGAGGAAAAAGTACTCTCACCAATATTCTGAAATTAAGAAAAAAAAAATTCCAGAACAACCAATACTCTGAGTATCACTTTAATATTTTTAAGTAATTTAAGTGTAACTCAGAAGGAGGGTTAATTATACAGTGGGAATTTCTTAAATATTAGAATATGGGCATATAAAGAAGCTATCTAAACATTTTGCATGCAAAGAATTGCTTGAACAAGTTTTTTTTATACTGTACAAAGAAACAGTCTAAAATATTTATGCAAAGAGGTTTTTTAAGTATTTATGCCTGAACAAAAATGTTATTTACAAAAGTGACTATGACTGCATATTGTGTCTAATTGCTTTTGTTTACTTTTGTTTCTTGTTTTTTAAGTAGCTATTTTGTGTTTATGCTGCTCTTTACTGTGTTTACAAGACTTTATTTTTATGCAGCAGTTATTAGTTATTAGTGTGTATTGTATAGGGATAAAATATATTGTTATATTTTCCAAGTGAGTCATAGAAAAGTTAATTTGTAATTATCTGAACCTTTTATATGCAGTAGGTTGAGAAAATGAGAATCTGAGCCAATTTTCCATTGTTTTGTATGATCCATAGAAGTGAGGCCTGAGGTAGAGCCAAGTGCCATAATGCATGATCAAAATTCCAGCCTTTTGCTCCAACAATGGGATTTTTAAAGTCCATCTAAAGAACCACCAGAAAAGGCAGACATGACCTTGGTTTAATGTCTCATTCAAATGGTGGCATACCAGGACAGTACAGTATCCCCTTAGTCCTGCACTCAGGTGCCAGCATTAATGATACAAGCCCACATCCAGTGTGGGACTAGAACCCACAACATTTTTGCCCTTTATGCTATCAACTCAGCCATGTGGCTGGCTCTGTGGTGCCAGGTGAGGGTGTTCAACTGGTATTCTGGTAACCCAAGTTCAGTCCTGAGCCAGGGATGACAGGAGCGGAGACCAGCAGAGAAGGCCTCAGAGTGTCCCTTGGACACTGTCCTCCCAGGGAGAGCATGTCAGAGTACATCACTCTCTGACATCTCCTAGTAGCTTTGTATGGCCTAAACATGCTTAGTGGCATGGGTGACCAACATTGCTTACGCGTGTCTATGCTAGGACCCTGCAGCATCCCTCCAAGGGGGTGTGCATAATTAAACAAGGAAAAAGGCCACCCAAGCTGCCTAGATAATGGTGGATCACCCTCCTCACTACCATTCAGGCCAGTCAAGCCCCCACTGCTGACCCCCTAGGCGATGACTAAACAAAGGTGCCAGTGGGCACCAGAGGAGTCTCCCCACCTGGTCCCCCTTGCAGGCAGTTGGGGGGCCCCCCCGGTGAAGGGATACACCAAGAGAGTCAGGTTGGGACACAGTGGACGGCAGCTATGGAGTGGAGTGGGAGATGGGCTTAGCCACCCGAAGGAGTGTGCGGCTGGGCAGGCATGGAAGGAGGTAAAAAAAAAAAAAACTCAGCCACGCTGACATCTATAAACATATTATACAAAACAATACAAACAACATTAAAGAGATTTTTCATTTTTATCCAAAAACTTCACAGTATTATCAGCGGAACTCAGTTCCATGACATTCCCTACAAATTTATATTTCTGGACCCTACATTTTTTATTACTAAAACATAAAAATGTGCCAGCAAAAAATAGACGCATAGTTCATTATGTCTACCCATTTTCCTACCTGAACCATTCTACCTCATCACTGGCTATAACTTGGCCAACTCCCTAGAAGCAGATCAGCCCCTTCCTTCCTGCACACCATCCCCATACCATGCATTTCCTTTCCAATCCCCTTATCCCAACTCTTTCCATGAAGAATGTATCTGTGATAGGGTCAGAGACCCTATCTCCCTTAGAAAATTGTAATGATGTCTCAAAAAAGACCACCCAATGCCCTCCCACCTATGGAGTTCATAGTTAAATTGGCATGCTTTGTCCTTGAATCCAACTATTCTTTTTTCAGAACAGTTATTATATACACAAATGTGTTACAGCAATGGTAACCACCTTTGCACCAGAACTAGTGAATTACAGTATGGGAGAGTGGGAAGAAAAAACGCATTTATAACAGTGCTTATAACCCATTTTTTTATGAAATCAAATTATACAAAAGATATATTTACAGCAAATTCCACATATGCAATGGCAAAACATGTCCATGAGAACAATTACTCCAATGTTCAAGATATCCATTTTTTTTGTGCATTGAAAAGGTGAACTTCGGTATCAGAAGAGGAGATATTTCCAATTATTTATGCTGCTGAGAAAGTTTTTTGATCAACACTTTAAAGACATATTTGCCTTCTGGACTGAATGATGAACTAGTAGTAGTAAACTTTTATTCATAAAAGAGTTTATGAACAAGGATAATAGCTCTATTCAGCAAAGCTCATTTTCAAAGAGGTCCCTTAGTCGCTATCTAGAGGTTACACATTAAACAGACAACGTTTTTTACAGATACATTTATTTATTTATTTATTTGTATTTCGGATGACACCTTTGAGCCGAGGGCTCTTTTACAAAGGTTCCACATCAAGGCAATAAGGACAATAAGGTACAAAACAACATGATCATTACAATGGAACTTACAAAAAAAAAAAAGACAAATAAGGTTACAATAATAGCAGCCAAAGTCATTTTTAAGGAATTGTGTTGCGAGTTAATTATACAGTACAAGTCATAGTCAGCTTAGTGAAGCTTTGTTAGGAGTGGGTTACTGGGAAAAGAGAAAGAAAAGTGGTGGTGAGGGGGTTGTATGGGGAGAGAGAGAGAGAGAGAGAGAGAGAGCGGGAGGGAGGAGGGGAGAAATGGGGAGGTCATTGCTTTGGGTATGTGGTAGATGGGAAACAGCAAGAGAGGAGGAAAGAGGGGATTAAAAGGAGACAGATTCATCCTATACCCAATAATGGGGGGGTAGGAGAGGAGGAGGAGGAGCTGAGGCAGTGAGGAGGGATGCTTGAGGGTAGTATGCCTGGAGGGGATTATAAGAAGCAATCACAGAAGGCACTAGCCATGAGGTGTTGACACAGTTTACACTTAAAAGCACCAATCATGGCAATGTTGGAGATTTCTGTAGGTAGCAAGTTGAACCAGGTGGAGGCTCTGACAAGGTAAGAATGCTGAGCTTGAGAGGTCCGACAGCGAGGTATTGTAAAGGTTAGACTGTCTGCTCTTCTAGTTAGGCAGCAGACACGCTGCGGGGTCAATATTGATTGGACTCCAGGGGGCATAAGGCCCAGTGATGTCTTCTTAGCTAGGATGCAGGTCTGGTACTTTAGCCTGCCGGATAGCTGGAGCCAGTTATACATACATAAGATAATACTAAAAAGGGTTAGAATACATAAAGAGTACAGTCACATACAAGAGATTACTTATCAGGTTAACACATCATGTTGATCCATTTAGGAAGCAAAGAATAAGCACTATAGCCCTATAAGAGAACCACTTTTTAATGGGCCCAGGCTAATGCATGAAATTTCCCACCCCAAAGGTAAATGACCATAACATTCCATAGAACAGGTCCTCTGTAAAGTATATCATAGTAGATCATCAACTCTTAAATTACTGTACATTTTGGAACTACAAATTCTATGCCCTTTGCAAATGTTAAACTCTCCCTTATTTCTCTGGTTCTAAAAAATGTCTACGATATATCTGAACAATTCTTCTTTCCTTGTTTTAGTCACAAAGGCCAAAAGATGCCAGACGCTCCAATCCTGAAGTCTCAACCAGCTCAGGGCTTGATACATCTCATAATGGTGTGTTCTCCTAGGGGCATCGATGACAAAGTGAGCCAGCCTATTGTACATTACATCTAGCCTTGCCAGCTCTGTCCTAGATGCTCCAGCATACACTAAATCCCTATAGTCCAGAGCTGATGAGACCATTACATTAACAAGTCTTAAACATACTTCAGTGGACATAAAATGTTTCAGCCTATACAGTATTCCCAATGTTCTGCTTAAACATTTAACTAAACTATCGAGGTGTACATTCCATTTTAATTTATTGTCCAACCATACTCCCAATGATGAACTGTCCCTTTCTTGCTATTTGAAGTGATACCATAATTTTGACTGTTTTAACCCTACAGTATTCTGCAAGCATTCCTCTTTTTCTGTATTTTTCCTATATACTGTAAGCCTGATTTGTCTTCCCCTTCCTTCTCCCTCCCCCCTTTGTTCTTTTACATTTAGGGCTTCAGTTATCTAGTCCATAATTTCTTACATGCATCCAGTCAGCTTGTTCACGTGAACTATTATTCCAATTTCTAACATGTTTGTTTTTTGGACATTGAAAAGGTGGACTGGGATGTAAGGGGAGGACAAGTTTTACTGTTGAGAATGCGTTTTGGTTACACCCCCCCCCATTCCTCCCCTTTTATCTTTTAAATTTAGGGCTTTGATACTTTTTGCTATCTAGTTCACACTCCATACATGCAATCAGTTAATGTATTCATTAGACCTATTACTCCAATGTCTAATACATCATTCTTTTGGACATTGAGAAGGTGGCCTTGGGCATAAGGGGAGGATACATTTTCAACTAATTATACTGTCTAGAAGGTTCTTGGACACACCGTTAAGATATATTGAATGTTGATTTGTCTTTCTCTTGTCATTTGAAGTCCAACTACTATTTTTTTATATTTTGTTACTATTCAGTAAGTTTTCACTCCCCCTTCTTTCTTCCCACCCCCCTTTCTGCCTTACAATTGGGCTTTGATATGTTTTGACATCCAGTGTATTTTTCACATGAAGTAGCCTGCATATTTTTCTAGCTTTTTGTATTGAGCCAGGATACTTTTTTTGATGCTGCTTGTTTCTTTCCTATCCTCCCTTGCCATGTGTGCTTTGTGTAGTTAAGATTTACTGTCAGTTTTGTTCACACAGCCATGATCCCCCAGAATGGCCAATGTTTCGCCAAGTGAGCTTCCTCAGGAGCAAGGATCTAGGCAAAAACTTAGAACACTTTGTATTTTAAATGCTTGCCATCCCTATCAAACACATACAAGCTTGTATTGTGACAATTGGGACAAAGAGAGTTTAAAAAATCCTGTATAACAAAAATGCATACACAGAGAGAGACAGAAGGAAATGGGGAAGTTTAGTATACCATACGTGATTTCTTGTTTGATGAGGATGGCAAGCATTTAAAATACTATACAAAGTGTTCTAAGTTTATACCTTGATCTTAGCTCCTGAGGAAACCCGCTAGGCAACACATTGGGCATTCCAGGAGATCATGACTATGTGAACAAAAATGACAATAAATCTTACCTTGAAAGACGAAAAGTGGTGCTAGTGTTCTACTTGTGTTTTCATGTACTTTGCCATTTACCCAATCCAGATACAGGCCACTATAATACGAAATTGGAAGGGGACCCACTTTCTCTGCACATGCTTTGAATAGCTCACACAACTTTGTTAAGCATAGCTCTTCCAGCTCATACAACATTTTTCTAACACCCTTCTTTTTTCTTTTGTGCATGCGTTGGTCACTATATAATCATGCACTGCTACTGGATTACTTTGTCTGAGGAACGGTTCACTCCAAAACCATGTTCTGATGTAGCACAACATTTGCAGCATTTGGGAAGTTCACCGAACTTGCATGTATGCAGTCTCGGCTGACGTCTTTCAGCACCTTCAGTGTTCATTTTAGTGTTTGTTCATACCAGTTTAACACGAGCCAGTTGAAAGCTTTTAATTTTACTTAGTATGGACTTCATACGGGACTTCTGAATTTTATAAGGCAGTTGCAACAAACATCTACTGCTAAGTTCCTGTGTATATTTTCCAATGCTATATTCACTTCTATGATACATGCTTCAGTGACTTAATTCTGATTATAAGGGTTTAAAAAAAAGACATTCAAATTCGAATGGGGTCACAGCTGCTACTGGGGAAACATATTTGAACAGCTTTATGGAGACAGTTGGATACCTGGTCTGTTGAGCTGCCTAACACTTCATATGAGACATTATATAACGAATCTTGTCTATTTTAAGGGATCATGGCTGCCATTAGTGAAAAGAAGTCTGGAGGCTTTTAGTTACAAAACAATATATGACTTCTGTGAGTGGTTTTGCCACAGAATATGTTAGAATATAACAGCATTAGCCAATCTTTTAAGGATCCTTGCAGGATTTGAGCATTCAAAGACAGCTGGTGGGGCATAGTGGCTCCTAGGTTGGTGCATAAAGCCACACAAGTTTGAGGAGGTATATCTCCTACTAACAGAGTAGGTTTCTGGTTGCATATGACCTCTGTCTTAGCCATTTGGCACCTTCTGATGCCCTCCTACTCCCTTGGCTGTGGATCACTGATTTGGACCCCTGCATTATACTGATACACATGATGAATTTCTAATGCTGGATGTAATTTTCTACTTTCTTCTTCTGACATTATCCATTTAGCATGTGATTTTAGTACCAAGCATTTATGTCACACGATTTCCATGAAAGCACTTTTTCTTCTTGCACATGATTTATGGACTTTATGAGATGTGAACTCTATTTATAACACTGATTATTATATTTGTTCCCTGCTGAATTACACATGTATTTCAGTAATTTGGTGATTGGATTGTTTTATATACCATAAACTGAGTGTATCTGAGTGCATAAATAAATTATTTAAAGGTGACTTCTTTTGAATGCTGCAATTAATAGTCTGGCATAGCTATATTTCCTACTGATCTGCAAACACATCTAGCTACTGGATTCCACTGTTCGTCGAAGTGAGGAGTGTTTTGACTTTTTGATGTTCAAAGCAGCTCTGCTGCAACAAAGCACCCCCATGGTGCTAAATTAGGGATATTGGGGCCATAAAGTGAACCCTCAATGTAAAAGAAACTTTATTTATCTTTTCTTTCCTCTGTGTATGTCTGCTCTGCTTCCCATTCTGTCATTTGGCATTTCTCTGTGCCTTACTAGCTGGCCACTATCAAGGTATTTTTCTTCTTGTTCTGTCTAATTTTTACGTTGCTTGCACGCATGTGCAAGAAACATAGTGCCACCATCGGAGATTTCGAAGGTGTGTCACCTCCTCCTCCAATATAGTCAGTGTGCTGGCAGACACGGCCCCTGTAAGCCAATGCATTTTGGAGCTGTCTATGACACGCTCCAAAATGCAGTGGCATACAGTTGAAAGGGGGAGCTACGCTTCAGTGAGCACCAATAAGATGTCGGCGGCTCACGCGCAGCTCCCCCCCCACAGACACAGCATGCGTGCATGCCCCCGCATGCATTGTATAGCCGATGGGGTGCCCAATCCCTGTCGGCTGAGCTTCGTCCCCCCCAAGTAGTCCGTGCCACGCTGGGAGCCCACCCCAGCGTGGCAAGCACTCCTTTGGCTGACGGGGGGTGCCCAATCCCCCGTCGGCTGAATGACCCCTGCAACATCCTTGTGCCACACTGGGAGCCCACCCCAGCATGGCAAACGTCCCACAACATCTTTTTTTTTTTTTACCTGTGAAACAAAAACGGTCCTGCGGCGCGTCTCTCAACCTCCCTTCCCACAACCCGCACCCACCCACTGCGCACCCAGCCTCCCCAAAACCCCCCTCACCCCATACTTACCTCCAGACTCTGGCACGACAATCTTGGTGGACCGGGAACATGTCTGCACTCTTCAAAGCCGACCGCGAACTGAGGAAATGCCGGAAAGCTGTATAACGGGCTAAATAGGGGGGTTTCAACTTTGTTGCGTATCTTAGGCATTTTTGGGAATTTTTGCACTAAATTTTCAACATGGGGTTTTTGGGACCCCTTCTCATGAATGATTCACTGTCATGGTGTTATTCGGGCCCAAAGAGTGATTTCGCGCAGTGACTGTGCAGTGACTGTGAAATCACCCTTCAGGCCTAATACCACCATGACAGTGACATCATTCATGAGAAGAGTCCCAAAACCCATATTGGAATGGTGCCCAAAATTCCAAAATGACTGTTTAGCGTGCGTTGCGCTGAGTTCCTACACAGGCTCAGTAAATTCACCGAAATTTCAATATTTTCACTCCAGATTTTCAACATTACCATTTACCACACCTTCTTATGAGCAGTACAGCTGTCATTTTCACATCTCACCCAAAATGTGTTTCCGCCCATGTAGCGCCAGAATGGCGCAGTCGGTATCTTGAAATCAATGTATGGGACAAATTAAGAAAATCACAGTGACACTGTTCATGAGCAGAGGTCTTAAAATAGCTATGTTGAAAATTTGGTGAAAAAATTCCTAAAAATGACTCTTTTACTGACGTCGTTGCTCAGTTCCTCTGCGCTCGTAGGTCGTAATTTTCAATATTTTCACTCAGATTTCCAACATTGCCATTTTATCACACCTTCTTATGAGTAGTACAGCTGCCATTTTTTACATCTCACCCAAAACGTGTTTCTGCCCATGTAGCACACAATGGCGCAGTCGGTGTGCGAGATCAATGTACGGGACACTTCCAAATACCTAAACAGCACATACAAGAAAGCAACATTCGGCATTGACAAATGCTTGTTTTCTGTGTTCTGTAACCCCCTTGCAAGAATGCAGCAGATATATTGGTCTGCAGAGATGACTGCATTATCAGAAAGTCCATAAAAGTGGATGATAGGAATGATGTATGTTTGCTTTTAAATTCTGCTCTCACTGGAGAGACAGAAGAATAGTTTTGGGACAGTTAATAATATGCTTCCTTGCCTACTATATAGCAGAAGCGGCAGGTACAGCAACAGGTAGCCGGAGAGTCCTCTAAGCATGCATTTTGTATCAAAGAAAGTCAATGTATGAGCAGGTATAAAATCTTGTACAGCCCTGCTGAGCTCAAAGGTGGGAACACCATCACATGCTTAATTAAAAATAAAAGGAAAATGGCTACAGGTGCCGTTCCCTTTCAGACTGCAGCCGGTAGGAGATGGACACTAGATGTGAACCCCTAAGGGCTCCATGGCTTTTTGATAAAAAGTTCAAAATAAAAAAAAAAGTTTCTTACCTTGGAGACTGTGGGCAGAAAAGCACTGCTACAGAATCTTGGTACCCAAACTATCTTGTGTAAAACAGTGTGAATAAATTCCATTTAACAATGTCTCTGAATTGCAGTCCCAGAATTCAGCTGCCTAGTTTAAGTTTCAAGTATCAAATGTCCTAATCCCCCTGTTTGTTCTGGACACTCACATGCACATAACAAGCATTTGTCAATGCTGAATGTTTCCTTGCATGGTGTATGTGTCAGGGGTGTATTGTATTACTTAGAATTTGGGGTAAAAACATTGAAATTTACCAAAGTTATGAACCTGCGTTCACAAATTTCAATGTAGGTTCATAACTTTATTGTTTTTTAATATTTTCACATCAAATTTTCAACATAGCTTTCTTATGACCCCACCTCATGAACAAGGGCAAAGCAAATTTTCAACTCCTGCCTGAAAGATGATTCATGCAGGGACTGCAAAATCACTTTTCGGGATGTAAAAAGAAAACATTTTAGCCAGGATTTGAAAAATGACAGCTATCACAGTCATGAGGTGCTCTAAAGATATGGCTATATTGTGGATTTGGGGGAAAATATTGAAAATTACTGAAGTTACAAGCCTGTGTTTGCAAAATTCAGTGTAGGCTCATAACTTTGTTTAGTTTTTAAGATTTTTACACCAAATTTTCAACAATGCCTTCTTATGACCCTACCTCATGAAAAAGGGCAGAGAAAATTTTCAACTCCTGCACGAAAGGTAATTTCATGCAGGGACCATAAAATCACCTTTCAGGACAGATCTGCAGAATGACAGTTCAATTGTTCATGAGGTAGGATCCCAAAAAAAGGAATGTTGAAAATTCGGGCAAAATATATGCAAAAATGTTCAAGTTATGTCACTAAGTTCAAATCCCCACTGAAATACATTGAACCCCATACCTGCTTCCTCAGTTCACAGTCCAGCTTGGAAGAGTGAAGATGTGTCTGCGGCCAAGAAAGGATTACAGTGTTGGACCCCCCGATGGTTATGTAAGGGTTTGGGGGGGTTGTGAGGTGATTGGTGCTGAGTGGGAGGGTTGGGGAGAACGCTAACTGCACAAAAGATGTCGAAAGATGTTTTTCTATTTACGGGTTGGAAAAGAAACAAAAAATGACGGCTAATTCCTGATCATTACACTGGGGGATTGGGCACACCCAGTGTCACTGTTGTGTTTCAGGAGGTGGGGGGCAAGTTGAAGGCAGGAAAAAAGAGGAACTGCACCACAAGTCAGAGGGCTGGTAGCGTCAGGAGCATGCCTAAGCAGGTCCTAAGAGTTCAAGCCACAATGCAGTTTTTATTTGATGAAGCCAAGTCAAGCATTTTAAATACTGTAAGCACCTGCGGGAGGTAGATGCAAGTTGAGGGCAGGCACAAAGAGAAGCCGCACCGTGCTGAGAATGGTACAGCGCGGGGAGGGGGGTGAGCAGGAGATGCTTGGATGAGTGCTGAGAATATGAGGGGAATTTGACAGAGGGGCTGAAGTATGGGGGGAGGGTGTTGTGGAGTTTGGCTACACCCTCAGCTGTGACTGATGGAGCACTTTTTCTATCTCCATATTTCCTAGCTACCAAAACTTCTGTTGTGCAACAGTTAACGCTTTTCTCTTTGCTTTTTTCTTTTCCCCCTACCCTAGGTTGGCCACCTAGTGTAGCTCTTTAATGTCCCTACTAAACTTCCTACTAATTCTCTGCCTTCATTCTTTTTCCATTTCCATCCATCCAGGCCCTGGAATGGTGCCAAACACCCGGACAGGTGTTGTGTAAAGTGCATAAGTGCATTTTGTGTACAAAAAAGCAGGAAGGCTATTTGAGATACCAGGAATGAATACAAATAATAAAACCTTTTTAAAGAAAAAAGGACTCAAAAGCCATATACAGTAAAACAATAATAATTTCATGAATAATACAGTAATAAGACATCCTTAAGGTATTTTCACAAATGCACACTACAAACCTGTTACTGTATAAGGTTCTATGTATAAAAGAGCTTAGTCACTGTGGATCAGAGATATAGAAAGTCAATATCTGTGGATATATATACTGTACCTTTAACTGAACAAGGAAATCCACTGACACAATCCCTTCCCCCTTGGTTTTGAACCATGTCTAGACATGTAAGGGCTCAGTGAGGTGACCCTACCAAAAAGGTATAAAAACCATTGCACAGAGTTTACCTCAGTTCAGTCTAGTAGAGTTCAGTCTTGAGAGTGAAGGAGAGAGGTGCTACTACAGACAAGCTGTTGAATGCAGATGAGAAGGGTCTTAGGAGCTCTAGAATCCAGGACTGCATTGTATGAGAAACTACTGATGTTAAGTAGTGATTTTCTTTGCAATTATTTTGTTTTCATTTATTATTTTTCGAACTTTTGAAAAATAAATATCACACCAAGGTGTGTTTTAAACTTGTAAATTTGCCTCATCTGAAGTTTATTCCTTCACACTATGACAGAGGGTCAGGGACTGGAGTCATGCCATCCTGGAAGCCCTGTCTGAAAAATGTGAAACATGCATGGATGATGGATGCACACAGAAACAGGGAGGCAGCTCAGCAAAGGGTCTGGGCAGGGCACAGAGAGGCAGATGATCTCAGTGGGACAGCGAACTTGGCTGCCAAAATGTGGGTCTGCCAGCTTGGGGAAGCTCAGTTTTCACATTAATAAAACTGCTCAGCTGCCAGCATTATGCAAATGAAAGGACCGATGCACTCTCTCATTGGAGCGCTTCAGTCCTTTCAACTACACAAAGGTTCCGCCCATCCAGTGGTACTAGTGTCACAACCAGAGTGCCTGGTCATTGGTCTGTACTGCCAAGCCTTTTGCAACTTTACCAGCAATTGGCTCAGCAGTGACACACCTTTGAAAATGAAATGCCATTAAACCTACCAAAATGTTTCTTGTGCATGAGCAAGGAAACGTAAAAATGGGGTGATGACTGCTGCAACATTTCCTATGTACAGTAAAGTATTAAAAGTTTATTTTTCCTTACTTGAGCTGGGAGTTGCATTCCTCCTGGGAATTTGGGCCTTGAGCTGGTGGCAGCCATGGATGCTTCCCTGAAGCTCCTTTAGAGGTGGCAGGCCTCAGTTCTTATTTCTGTAGAAAGGAGCTGTGATGTCAAAAGTGGAATTGTCCTGCACATTGGGGAGGAACTTCCTATCCTGAGTTGTTTTGGTATATGTTACTTTGCCTATTTTGTTATAACTATCTAGGGGCCTAGAATCATGTAAATATCCCCCCTTAAGTTGCTGTTTATGGAAAATGTCCCAATTTATCTGTAATGTTTTTTGTATATTATTTGTAATTGTTGGATGTTGAGTGATAGATCACATGACTGCTGGTTAGTATAAAAGGCCGTAGAGGGCTCAGTGAGTCAGTTCAGCAGGAGTCCTTATAGGAGAAGCCCAGGGCTGTGAGCGTGGCCTGAGTTCTGAGAGGAGAAGCATGGAGGCACTGAGCTGTGTTCTGAGAGGTGAGCACTGCAACCCCTAATGAAATGCAAATGATAATCTGTGCCAGATTTAGAACACAGTAGTCCTCGCTATAGTGAACTCCCAGCTACAACAAATGGAGTACCTGGCTCCCAACAGTATACAGCTGTTCTTGTAAAAAACATCACAGTTCCGGCTTTGTTTTGCCGCTAGTGGTCTGCACTCTGGCACTGACTGAAAGCAAACCTCATTGAAATACTGTACTTTCTCAGAGTTCATTCTCAGATTGCCCCAGTGCTGGGTGAGGATTTCTGTTCAGTGGAGTAAAGGAGCAAGAACTGACAGACCCACAGGCTGAACGTCTTGTTTTCCCTGTCACTCCCCCAACTGTGGTTCTCCCCCAACTGCACACTCCTTCTCAACTGCACACTACCTTACCTTACCGGTTTATTATCTGCTTAGTTTTCTCTTTACTGAATTCATGTACTTTACAACTTACAGTCCAGCATCAGCATGCAGATGCTGTCTTAAAAAACAAAATGGAAGTCAGTTGGTCTGTCAATGAGGTGAGCAGGAGCAATACTGTAAGTAACATAGAATTTGATGGCAGATAAGGACAGCTTGGCCCACCTAGTCTGCTCATTTTCCCTATCTGCTGTAACACTTCAGACCATACATAATCTCCGGCTTCTCACCCTTTCCTTACCCCTAAAGTTTCTTTATTCCTATCCCATGCTGTCTTGAAAACCACTACAGTTGTTTCCCCCACCAACTCTGCTGGGAGATTGTTCCAGACATCCACCACTCTTTCTGTGAAGAAATTCTTCCTTACATCTCCCCTGAGCCCATCCCCCCAGCTTTGTATCATGTCCCCCTGTTCTGGAGCATCTTTTTATCTGAAAAAGGCTTCCCTCTTGAACCTTATTTATACCTGTGAGGTATTTCAATGTCTCAATCATATATTTTCTCTCTTCTTTCCTCCACAGTGTATATACTGAGGTCCTTAAGTTTCTCCTCATAGGGCTTTTGATGCAGACCCTGCACCATTTTAGTTGCCTCCTCTGGACCACCTCTATTCTATCTATGTACTTCTGGAGATGTGGTCTCCAGAACTGGACACAGTACTCTAGGTGAGCTCTCACCAGTGATTTATACAGCAGTATCATCATCGCCCTCTTTCTTTTCTTTTTTTATTTTCTATTTTTTGTGGTCTTCCCACCCTCCTCGAAGGGAGCTCAGCCCTGTCCGTACGCTGCCTCCCCATGCCCAGGCTTAACCCCCTAGTGTGCACACCCCTCCCCATGGTCCTTGGGATCATGCCCTAGCTTACCCTCTAGGGTGGGGCCATGAGAATAGGACCCCCCTGGCAGATACTTTTGGCAGCGAGGATGGCGTCAGAACCAGGAATCATGCTCAGGAATCAGAATTTTGTAACTTTGCTGCAGTACCTGGGGGCAGGGATGTGCAATGACATCCCACATCTTCCCTGCCTCCTGCAGGTAATGGCATCAACACAATGGATTCCCCAAGCCTCCGCCAGAGGTCTGTGGTGTGTCAGACACTCTACCCCCTCCCTCCAGAAAAGGAGAGCAGTTTCTAGGATGTTCAGTCCTTCTCCCCCCGTGCCAGCCCTCCGATGTCCCGAGTTAATTTCTGAACCCAGATCATTGGCATTGCAGACAGATGCCCTGCCTCTGTGCTGGTGGACCAGCATACCACTTCCCTCTTCCTGCTGGTGATACCCCTCCTTATGCACCCTAGCATCCCACTGGCTCTTCTTACTGCCATTTCACACTGTCTGGCCATGTTTAGATCATCAGATATGATTACCCCCAGATATCTTTCCTGTTTGCTGATCATCTGTACCACTCTCCCATTTTGCACTCCACCCCTGGATTTCTGTACCCCAAGTGCATGAATTTGCACTTCATGACATTGAAACTTAGTTGCCACATTCTTGACCACTCCTCGTCCTTTCTTTTTTTTTTTTATTTTGTTTCTCACCTCCAGTTTCTGAACTCTCTCAGTCTTCTCAACTTGTCATCCACTCTACCACCTACCGTGATCCTCCCCCTCATAGTATTACTGCACCCCCCACTGAACCCATGCTGGGCAATCCCTCCACCTCTGAACCCCCTGAGACAGGGCCACAATCCACTACTGGTGCTCTATCTAGAATCCAGAGCGCCTGACTTGGGGCGGTGAGGGGATTGAAGGGGCAGAGGCTGGGATATAGTATTGGGTGTGTGACTGCCTGACACTGTGGGAGTTGTCACCTATCAGAATCTGGAGGGGTTTCTCTCTTGTTTTTCCCCAGCCTCCTTCCTCCCATGGAGCTCGGTTGTGCAGTGATGGCCCGCATCCACAGAGCTCCACCCCGAGTGCCGTATGGCGGCAATGCAATTTCCCATCTGCTGCCAGAGATCACTCGGGAGTGACGCAAAGCCCTACACCCTCCCCGGGAAGGGAGAGCTGTCCATCGGATGCTCAATCCCTCTCTGCCCCTGCCGACCCCCAATGGACTGGGCTCGTTCCCAAACCTGGGTTGCCAGCATGGCGAGAGGTGAGGCATCTAATGCCTTAACCCTCAGTGCCACTGGGCTGGTGTACTCCTTAACCTTTCTAAGGCCCCTAAGTAAGCAATAAATGAAGTAGAACATCGAAATCTACAGTGTAAGTAAACTGTTTATTGAAGGAAGCCAAAACACTTAGAAAAAGGAAGCAGCATTTAAAGGGGGCAGCTGAGAGTAGAAAAGAAAGGTGGAGTCGAAGGAATATAGTGAACCCTATTTGCAATCGAGAACAGAGCTGCCTGTAGTTTAACTTCTTATTTGAATCCTTTTTAAACTAAACTGCATAATATCCACAGAGTCCACTGCTAGTGGCATGGTACAGGGCTTAAACTGAGCCAGGAACATGGTCTCAAAGCAGTAAAGGCTGCTGTGTCCAGGAGGCAGGTACTGCATAATAAACGAGTAGCAGGGTAGGGTGACAGAATACAGTATGTGTTTGTCAGGGAACGGCTGAAAGAACAGCAAGCCCCTAGCGTCCCTTGATGTAATGAATGAGTTACTATAATGAATATCTGTTATGGCTCCTAACTCATTTATTATGTTTGCTTGTGCATATGCACAAGAAACATATTGCGGCAACTTGCTGTAGTAGTGAGTTGTGGAGGTGCGGCAGTGTTGTGGCGAATGACAGCAGTCCATTTTGGGCCTGGTCTCTGTTGTGTCAATAAAGAAGCACTCTGTCCATGACAGCAGTATGGTAGCCTGCCACCAACTTAAAGGAAACTCACCACTGCAATCAGGGAGTGCCCCATCATTAACAATCAGCTGTTTTTGCTGCTAGGGCATCCCTGATTCCAGTGGTGAATCAGTTTGCCTTGTCTGGTGTCCTATTTCAATAAACATGGTGGTGGCTGTTGCCATCCACCTCTCACAGTCCCCACAAAGCCGACGGGGACGCCCAATTCCCCTGTCAGCATGCCCCCTCCCAAGTTCATTTGCCAGTGGGGGAGCCCAATCCCCATCGGCATAATGTCTCATTTGTTTTAAAGAAATATGGCAGCAACTATAGCCATCCACCTCTCACAGGCCCCATCCCCTTGTCAGCATACCCCCTCCCCAGTTCATTTGCCGACAGGGAGCCCTATCATTGTTGGCATACTGCCCCCCTACTGATTTAATTTGTGTGCTGAGGGAGTGCCCAATTCCACTCAACATCATTCGCCCCCTCAAACAGAGACACGTTTCTGTGCTGATGGGGGGCCCAATCCACATTGGATTCAGTCCTGCTCCCCAAAGATACAGGTGGGACACTGGGAGCCCACCCCAGTGTGCCAAAACACACCTGTAAGAAAAAACTGACCTGCGTTGTCTTTATGTTTTTTTTCTTATAAAAAATGAGAAAACAGCCCCTTGACATTTCTGGTGCCCTTCCCCAATCGTTGCCCACCCTCTGCATACCCCACTTCCCTATGCCACCCTCACCCCATACTAACCTCTGGAGCCCAGCTCGATGATCTACAGTGGACCTGGAACACGTCCACACTCTTCAAAGTTGACTGTGAACTGAAAAAGTGCCGGAAAGCTATATAATGGCATGAATGGGTTTTTTTCAACTTTTTTTCAACAGCTAATATTCTTCAGGTGAAGCTACCTCTGGCTGGAAGCTGCAATACTGAAAATAGGATTTGCAAGAAACTGGGTTGTGCTCACAACAGAGGGAGGTGAACCTTACAATTGTCTTTGGTTTGTAGCAGATATTCTGCAGGTGGAGGTTACTTCTAACTGAAAGGTGAAATAAGGAAAAGATAGTCTTTCAAGCAACAGAGGGAGGTGGATCTAGCTACAATTCTTAAGATTTCCAGTGCAGGAAGAGTTTCAAGCACAGCTGACTTATTTTGGTGCTGACTACTTTCAGAGCACAAACCACCAGGCTGTTTTGGGGCTGGGGAGGTTTACCTGTGTCTGATTTGGATGTCTGAATTTTTCTCTGTTTGATTAGCAGGGTATTTTCTCTGTCAAATTGTTATGTAAGGCATCTTGCTGACAGGAAGGCACTCATCGCAGCTGTGGGTCAGAGCTTTTAGCTGATTGTTTCTGAGGGCACAGTTTAGGCCCAACCCCTGCCCACCCTCACCCCACCCACCCCTGGAAATAGTTCCTTTATACCTGGGGTTCTGACATCATTTCCTCAAGAGTGCAAGGTGCATATCACTGTCATATCCTCTCTAGCACACTGCACTGACAATATAAGCATACAAATTGTATAATATATATATTTTTATATAACAAACCAATCACACACACACACACACACACACACACAAAGTAGATAAACATGTGGGGAGTAGTGAAATGTAATGGCTGTGGGGCAGCAGTCTTCCATGAGTCTTTCTGGAGGCTGAGATGCTGCCCTATTTGCAGACAACTCTCTGCCCTGAGGGAGGAAGTTGCCTGTCTTCAGGCCACACAGGACAGTAGTAAGGAACCTTCCCCAGGCACACTGGACAGTAGGAGGAACCTCCCAATCCAGGAAGCACCAGAGCCACCACCACTACCTCAGAGGTTGCGAAGAAAGCACAGCAGTTGGACCACAGTGGGCTCAGGGAGGGTGAGGATGGTGGAACAGAGGCACACCCAGTCAGTTGTTCCACTCCACAATCCATACACCATTCTGGGGGAGCATAGCTCCCCTATGGATGCACCCGCAGAGGAGACTAAGGAGGCTGAGGGCAACTGTCACAAGGGAGGCCCACAGGAAGGCGGCAGAGGACACCACAGGGAAAGGAAGCAGCTCCTGGTGGGGCACTCAATTATTAGGGGGATAGAACTGGGGGAAGCAGGGAAAACTGAAGTAAGGTGCCTGCCTGGTGCCATGGCTTGGAGGGACAGGAAGAGCATCCTCAGGATCACGAGAACAGCTTCACGGGAGTCTGAGCTGGACGTTATTGTCCACCTAGGGACAAATGACTTGGCTCATCATGAAATTAGAGCAGTGCAGGAGGACTTTGTAGAGTTGGGGAGGGGCCTAAGACAAGTAGCACACATAGTATCCTTCTCAGAGATGCTGCCTGTCAATGGCATGGGTGAGGCAAGGGTACTTTGCACCATGCAGTTTAATGAATGGTTGAAAAAATGGTGTGGAGCACAGGGGTTTGGCTTCATTGGGGACTGGGGTTCCACCTGGAGGGACACCAGCCTATACTGGCAGGATGGTCTGCATCTGTCCAGGAAGGGAACAAGTCTTTTGAGCAATCGGTTTAAATGCTTCATTGGCAAGCTTTTAAACTAGTCAAGGGGGGAGGCACTGATAAGCAGCAGGAAAATCCCAGCCTCTCCCTAAAAAACAGAGTATTAAATGAGAAAAAGACCAAGGTAGAAAGGTCAGTGGAAGATGCTGCAACAGAAGGTAAAGTCATCAAAAAATGGAGAGCAATGAGTACCAATGCCCGTAGTCTGAGTAACAAGCTTCCTGAATTAGTGGCCTTGATGGAGTAGGAACATCTGGATTTTGTGGCAGTCACAGAAACATGGTACACACAAAACCATGACTGGGATGTAAACATACCAGGATACACTATCTACAGGAGGGACAGGGAGGGTAAAGAGGAGGAGTAGCTCTTTACATAAGGGAAGGAATCAAAGCAACAGAACAAAAGGGTAAACAGGAGGAGAAGAAGCACTGTGGGTAAATTTGGAGACAGGCAATGGCACCACAATCCGCACAGGGGTTGTATACAGACCCCCTTCTCAGGGGGAGGAAATGGACAAGGAAATTATAGAAAGTATACTTAGAATGGCAGAAAAAGGGGAGATATTGCTGATGGGTGGTCTGAATATGCCAGATGTTAACTGGAGTGCAGTTGCAGCAGCCACTTAGAAGAGTGGGGTTATTCTAGATGCCCTACAGAGGGCATTCCTTAGACAACTGGTATTGGAGCGCACTCGAGGGGGAGCAATCTTAGACCTGGTTCTCTCAAATGGAGATGGACAGAGGATCACAGAAGTAGAAGTGGGTAGCCATCTGAGAACTAGCGACCATCGAACAGTATGGTTCACAATAAACACAGCAATAGAGTCAAGCCATACAAAGGAAAAAGTACTGGACTTTAGGAGGGCTGACTTTGCCAAAATGGGTGATTGCCTAAGGAATGCACTAGCAAATGGGCAGGAAGGAGGGGTGGAAGAACAATGGGGAATAATAAAAACTGCCATCACAGAGGTAACAAGCCTTTGTGTGAAGCAAATAAACAAAACAAAACGATGTAAGAAACCACTATGGTTCTCACCGGAAGTGGCAGTGAAGGTTCAAGAGAAAAAGAAAGCATCCAGGAAGTACAAGGGATCACAAAAGGAGCAGGGCAGAGAACTGTATCAGTTAAAGCAAAAGGAAGCTGGGAAGGCAGTCAGAACAGCAAAGGCCCAAACCGAGGAAAAGATAGCCAACTCAGTTAAGAAGGGGGATAAAACCTTTTATAAGTACATCAGGGAGTGAAGGAAGACCAAGGGATTGATAGTGAGGCTTAATAAAGGGAGGGAGGGTGGGCAGAGGGTGACTGTGAAAAGGCAGAGATAATAAACAAATATTTTTGCTCAGTATTTACAAATGAAGAGGGGGAGGTACCTAAAACAAACAGTATCACTCTCTGGATACAGAAGTTGATACCAGTCCATTTACAGAAGAAAGGGTTCTGAAAGAACTATTAAAACTGAAGGTGGATAAAGCAATGGGGCCTGATGGGATTCATCCCAGAATTCTAAAAGAACTAAGGGTAGAACTAGTGACACCACTGACTACCCTCTTTAACAAATCATGGGAGGATGGGGTGGTACCCGAGGGCTGGAGGAGGGCAGATGTGATTCCCCTTCACAAAAGTGGGAGCAAGGCAGAAGCAGAAAACTACAGACCTGTTAGTTTTACCTCAGTGATAGGAAAAATGATGGAATCAGATCTGAAGGAAAGAATTGTCGAATATCTAGAGGCCAGAGGGGCACAGGACCCAAGGCAGCATGGATTCACAGCAGGAAGGTCATGCCAGATGAATCTGATAGATTTCTTTGACTGGGTGACCAAAGTAGTAGATCAGGGAGGGGCTGTGGACATGGCCTACCTAGACTTTAGCAAGGCATTTGACAAAGTCCCACACAAAAGATTAACATACAAGTTAGCCAGCCTGGGAGTGGGTCCCAAGATGACAGCCTGGGTAAAGAATTGGCTGGAGAATAGGACACAGACAGTAATAGTAAATGGAGTCCACAGTGAAGAAAGGGGGGTTACTAGTGGGGTACCGCAGGGTTCAGTATTAGGACCAGTCCTCTTCAATGTCTTTATAATCGACATTGCAGAGGGACTGGAAGGAAAAGTATGTCTCTTTTCAGATGACACAAAGATCTGCAACAGAGTTGATGCACAAGGTGGGGTGGAAAGGATGAGAAGGGACTTGGGGAGGGACATGATACAAACTTTCAAGTACCTCAAGGGAATCAACAAAGTCCAAGAAGGTAGCATCTTTCAAAAAGAGGTGTGCAAGAACAAGGGGGCACAATTTGAAGATGGGGGCGGCTCAGAGGTAATTTAAGGAAGTATTTTTCACAGAGAGTTGTGGATGCATGGAACGGCCTTCTGGAGGAGGTTGTGGAGTCAAAAACAGTGGTGGAATTCAAGCATGCATGGGACAGTCATAAGGCAATTCTAGGGGGGGGTAGGAAGAAGTAGGCTGCTGGTTAACTAGGATCTGCATCTTATCCAATAGGTAGGGAAATGGGCAGACTGGGTGGGCCAAGCAGTCCTTATCTGCCATCAAATTCTATGTTTCTATGTTTCTATGTGGATATCTCAACTATTTTTCCAAATTTTGGCACCACATTTTCAACATGGTTCTCAGGATCCCTTCTCATGAATTCCGTGACTGTCATCTGGTTATTTGGTCCTAAAAGGTGATTTCACAGTTACTGCGTGGAATCACCTTTTGGGATCGATTAATGAAATGATCATCTTCAGATACGGGTGCCAGTACTGCACGCAGTACTCCAGGTGCAGTCTAACTAATGACCCATACGGTGGCAGAATCACCTCCTCCCTCCTTGAGGATATACCCCTTACAATACAACCCAGCATTTTGTTGGCCTTTGCAGCTGCCTTCCTACATTGTGCCGAGTTGTTCATTGACCCTGTAATGAGCACCCCACGATCCTTCTCCTCCTCTGTCTGGGCTAGCTGCACTCCCCCCAGCTAGTAACTCCTCCTTGGGTTCTTCATCCCAAAATGCAGCACCTTGCACTTTTTGGCATTAAACCCCAGTTGCCAGGTGTCTGACCAGGTTTCAAGCTTTGCCAGATCATCCTGCAACCCCTGCCATCCCCTAGGTCATCCACCACTGCTCCTACCTTGGTATCATCAGCAAACAGACTGATCTTGCTCTTGATGTCCAATGATTTGTCTGCAATGAATATCCCAAACAACACTGGTCCCAACACCGAGCCCTGTGGAACACCACTCGTCACTACCCACCACCACCCTCTGTTGCCTTCCCTGAAGCCTGTTCCCTATCCATCTCACCAGCTTTGCACCTGCCCCGTGTCTACTAACTTACTTCCCAGCCTTCCATGTGGCACTGAGTTGAATGCCTTACTGAAGGTTCAGTACTTCACTGCCATTCCTATTCTGCATCTGTCTGACTCCTGCATGTCCAGTGCTAATATCAGCAAGCAAACATTTGCCATTGAAAAATGCTTGTTATACAGAGGGACCACTGTTCTACAAACCAGACACAGGCTCTGGACTTGCAGAACTCCAGAAAAGAGACCTTGTTAGAAGCTAAATCATGTGAACTGAATTGTACGCATCCTAGCATCATTTTGTGACTTTTTCATGAACTGTATTGCTGTAAATAATAAAATAACACATCCTGTGCCTTGCACCAGTGCCACAGTGTGTCATCTTAGTTCTTCCTTGTGACCCATCCACTTACCATTACCTCATGTCCTTCCTGAATCTACTCCCTATCTCCACCAGCTTACTATTGAGCCCCCTGGTTGCTAATCCCTTGCAATGTTGGAACAGGTTATGGCACTCTTCCCTGTTTATTCCCCTCGGGTATTTAAAGATTTACATCTTGTCTTCCTCCTGGCCTCTGGTGAGTACATGTTCAGACTGACAATGTACTTCTCATACGTTTTCTTCTGCTGACCCTGTGCCATCTCTGTAGATTGCCTTTGGAAAGCTCTGTATGGTCCTTATCCTATTTTAGGTGTCAGCTCCAGAACAGGACATAGGACTCTAGGTGTGGCCTCACCACAAACCCATAGAGGGACAATAATACCTCTGTTCTTCTGCTGGAGAAATTCACCCTCTGTATCCCAACATCCTTTTGGCCTTTTCAGTTACCCTAGTGTACCGGCCTTGGGACTATTATTAGTGATGACCCCAAAGTCCTTTTTCTCAGAGGTCACAATGATTTTTTTCAATGCCTCCATCCAATAATTCATCCTCAGTTTACCCCTGCCTAGTTTCATAACTTTGCATTCCTTAGCATTAAACTTTAGTTGCCACACCTTGGACCTTCCCCATTCTATTATTCCTAGGTCCCTCCTTAGAAGCCTAATCCCCACTTCAGTCTACTGTAGCCTGCCAGGACTGTACTGAGTATATGTTCTCATTTCAGCAGACCCCTCTTACCTTGAACCTCCTCTGTTCTTGATGCTTATTCTTGTGGTGAAGTCATAATCTGCTTATTACATCACAGTCTGTTGCCATTACAGTTATTCTGGGCTGGTTCCATGGTGACGAAAGACATGGGTTCACTTGGCACACTGACAACCCAGGTTCATGCTCTGACCCAGGATAACAGGAGTGGGGGCCAGTGGGGTTGGGGGGTTAGGGGGTGTCTGAACATGTACTCTCGTCTCTCCGCAGTTGCCACCACATGGAATACTCTAGCCACTTGTTTTGTACTTTAGCCACAGTTTGTACATAAAGGACTAGCACTTCAAGTGTTTATTCATCCAAGTGTTTATTTGTCTGTGCAATGGGTGCTTTGTTTTTTTCCTGGTGCCAATTCCAGCTGTAAATGTTTGGCAGGAAACTGCTATTAATTATGTCTGTGTGTCATAAGTTACAAGTCATTTTTCTTAATGTGTTTGTAAAAAACTATTAATCCTTTATGAGGAATATTTGGGTAATTCCACATCAACCACTAAAATGACATTTCCAATAGTGACATCTCATGGTCAACTATTAAATTGCAGGACAAGTCAGATTCCCCACCTGTATCCTGTATGCTTTATTTTTATTTTATTTTATGGAAAGGTTTAGACAATAACTTTGAGGACAGGTGCTCATTTACAAAGATCCTATGTCTGTGACAAAGTAACAATAAAGGCAAAACACAAATACAAACAAGCATATTTTAGAGAAACATTGTCAACAGAGTGAAGATACAAATACTACTGGTACACTATTGGGATTACAAAGTTATACAGTGAAAATCAAATTTCTAACAGCAGACTGTATACAGAATAAGACAGGATCATCATAGCGTATGAATTTAGTCAGGTAATTAACAGTTACTGTTGCTCTGAACTGCTAGTGCAGACTGCAGGGGTCTTTTGAACTGATTTACATAAAACATTTGTAAAACCCCTAGAGTATGAAGCTACTGAAGGGAACAGAGTGATAGAATAAGGTTCAAGATTATTTGTTCGCCAAGAAGTTTACAAAAATGTAAAAATACTTTATAATACAAGATGCAAAGCATGTGTTTAGTCCCACATTCTAATCTTACTATACATAATCAGTGCTGTATGACATATTATTCAATACTTCAGTCAATCTACATCCAATAAAAAGCTGCAAGGGCATCAGTAGCATTAGTATGACATGAAGTTGAGCACATTAGCTAAATATGTTATGAATGGTTTACCATATTTGCAGTTTCTTAGACCTTGTAGGCTATGGAGTGAAGATGATGATTTTTCTGAGCAGGTTCAAATAATGCACATCAACAAGGAGTTATCACACACTTTCAGTATTGTTATATATTTATTATTTGCAGGATATGTGCAGATATCTACTGTACATTGGAGAAACTGGCAGCTGCCTGGCTGACCAATTCAGGGAACCTTACAGGACAGTCAGAAATGGAGACACTGATATATCCATTGTGTCCCACTTTACCTAGAGGGATCATGATGTCAAGTAAGCATTAAGCCACAACGAAGGTGGCATCTAATGCTGGATTAATACATGGTTGGGAGGGTTGTGGCCCGAGGCCGGAGGTCGAGGGCGAACAATGGCCCAACCATGCATTAATCGCATTAGATGCCACCACCGGAGTGGCTTAATGCGCTTGCAACATGGGCTGCGCAATGACAGAGTTGTTAGGATCCTGTTTTGTGTGCATTCAACAACATAGCACAGGAAGTCAGTGTTCTGAACAAACATTTGTACTGTACTTTCAAATCTTGTAACAAATCAGCAGTAAGATGCTGATGCAGTGAAAACATTCAGTGGGTGAAATTAAAGCAAACAGTGTGGCTCACATGCCAGTCCAGTGAATGTGCCGATGTGTGCGGTTATTTCTTTCATGCCAGGCACTGGAGGTCTCCGGTGGGCTGCTGACTCACCATGGTGTGTGGTCACTCACAAATTTCCATGTAGTCCAGGTCACTTCCCCTTGCCTCTCGCAGACTCGTCCAACATTGGCTGCAACCATGTGCCTCTTGCCTGCAAACTGTGTGTGTGTGTGTGTCGGACTGCCCTATCTATCCCTACTGTGCGCGCCTGCTTCTTCTCCCCCTCTCCATTTCCGTGTGCGTCTAGCTTGTCTCACTGTCACTGTGCCACACTTGCTTCTCTAAAACTCGCCGCCTGCTGTGTCCAGTGCTGCTAACCTAGCTGTCTGGCTCACATTGGTAGTGCAATTTTCAACACGGCATCTAACGTGGATTAATACCTGCTCCAACTTCGCCCCCGTGATGCCATTTGACCAATTGTGGGTCCCCATTCCACCATTCACATTATTGCCATGTTACAATCATCTTTGAGTATATGTCCCTCAGTAGGTTTTCTGGGATACTGACCAAAGAAAAAACATGAAAACCAAGCTGATCATGCACCTACTGTAGGCTCCTGGTAGTTCTTTGATTTAAATGACAGAGTTATGTTCTAACATCTTTCAGCCACCTTATGGTTAGAGATGCAGCAAATTTAAATTCCGCTGCTGAAGTGAACGTGAAGTGGGCACTTTGCGTTGCCAATCTGCTATGTGGAGTGGGCAATGCAAAGTGTTTACTCCGCCTTGTCATTACCACTTCGCGTTAAGGCGGAATAGCAGTGCGAAGTAAGGCAAAGTCATTGTTTTTAATGGACTTCGCGTTCCTCATTATGATTCTAAGTGATCCACTTGGTGTTTCAGATTTGGCAGCCCCCGCACACATCACATGGCTTGTAGTACTGTAAGTCACATGCTCTTTAACTAGGCAGGAAGAAAGTGAGTCATACAAGCAGGCACTTTTACTTTCTCCTGTGCAGACGGGAAACAGCAGTGTGTTTTGTGACTGCTGATACGTTGAGATCAGAGCGAGGAGAAGATTTAAACTTTGATTTAGACCCAACAGCTTTTTTAAAAGCTACATTTTTTTATCTTTTCTGTACTCTTGTTACTTAATGTGTTCTTTCTGTAAATTTTATTTTTCTTACCATTATAATTAGTTAGTTGTTTGTCTGTGTGACTGTGTGTGTGTGTGTGTGTGTGTGTTGTGTGACAGTGTGAGTAGTGATTGCTCAGACTGGGGGAGCTCAGTAGGAGAGATGGACCAGGGTGAGGGAATGTCTGGGGTGGGGGCAGCTCAGGGAGAGCGTGGTACTGTTAAGCATCAAACCGTACGCATGTGTGGAGGGCATGGGCACTCATTCCTGTTGGACTGCTTGATACTTGTGAGTGCCCCCCCCCAGAAGCAGGACTAGCACCGCCTTCTGTCCTGACTCTGAGGCAGTTGAACCACCACCACCACCAAGTCCAGGTTCTCTGGAGCAGGATGTGCATATTTCCATGGGCCCAGGTGTGGATCCCATTCCTGTTCAGCACTCTGACCAGCCGGCTGCCAGTTCATCTGGCCATCCCTTGCCTGTGCCTGGTTCTCCCCGCACCTCCATTATTCAGCAGTTTTTTTACTGGGTGGGGGAGACAGCAGTGTGGTCAAGTGCCACCTATGTGAGGTGGAGGTACGCCATGGTCCCCAGGGGACTCACCTGGGGACTGAGGGCCAGTGCACCCATATGCTCAATCACCAGCAGTTGGAGTGGCAGGCTGCCACAGAACGGGCCATGCCTGCACCTGCTGGTCATTCTGTGGCAAAGAGTGCAGCTGTGCATTGCGGCATCCCTCAGAAGAGGAGGGCCACAGCAGCACCTGCTGCTTTACCAGCACCCCCACCACCACCACCACCAGCAGGTCAGCCTGTAGAACGTGTGGACCCCAGAGAACTGGATGTAACACAGGCTGACTTGGCAGTCCCCTGGAGTGCTGTTGAGGAGAACAAGAGGGTGAGTGCTGTGCAGCAGTGGCTGGATCACACAGAGGGGCATCAGTTGCAAATCATGTCCATGCTGGAACTGCTGCTGGATCACCATGGGATCCCACATTCTTTTTTTTCCTCACACCATGTGCCCCCCCACACCTTCCTTGCTTTGTTATAAAATGTATTCCTCCACCATCCCTGACCCTTGTATGTAATTATGCCATTTTTTTGTTGTCTTTCATATGCGTGACACTTTGTATTCTGAGCAGTGCAAGTATACTGTGCTAAACTGCATGTGTGCAGTTAGTCTTCTTTCCAGTCTGTGTATGTACTGCAGACACTGTCCAACTCCCTGATTTACAAACATTTATTAATGAGTACAATGGTGGGATGGTGAAGCCTGGAGAGATACTATGAAACAGGCTTACAATACATCCAAGTAACTAGTAAAAAAATTAATGTTGTGATTTGTGACGTGATCATAAATTGTAATTTGTGACTACATTTGTGACCGTGATGATGAAGAAACATGAATGCCTACGGCTGTACTTCCCCGGGCCCCGATGAGGTGTGGTACAAAACTCCCAGACTTGAAAACAAACATTAATGAGTACAATGGTGGGGTGGTGAAGCATGGAGAGATACTACAAAACAGGCTTACAATACATCCAAGTAACTATTAAAAAAAAAGTTGTGATTCGTGATGTGATCGTAAATTGTGATTTGTGACTGCATTTGTGACCGTGATGATGAAGAATGTGATTTGTATCACAAGTGACTCGTGTTGATGGTCCTGACTTAAAAACGCATATTAATAAGCGCAATGTTCATGCAGAATTATGCACCACACCTGTCCAGTACTCTGAAGGGAAGCCAAAGAAACAACTGTGACTTAAGTTAGAGATGGAGATTGGGCCCTAAAGAGATGCAAATGCACAGATAGATTAAGATTGCACTGCGCACTGAAGAGATACAGATGCAAAGGTGCAACACCTAACCAGTGCTCACCATCATAAATTCAAATCTGGAAAAGAATACCTTTGCCAATTGGGGCAGGCCACGGGAGGCAGTGTACTGCACTGCTGCAGTAACAGTCACTAGTTCTAGTCCATTAAAGATACCACAAAGATGTACAAAAATTACACAGCTGCAGTGGATAGCAGGTTCACATTGCTGAAATTATGTGGCACAATAAAAGATGTCTGATTTGATGACAAGCGTCACACACGTAGTCACACACACTAAATAATGCGTAGCAAATTGAAAACTTCAGTAATAAAACCACATAGTTTAAGCAAACTAAAATTATGCACAGCTGCACCACACCAATCAGCAAAAAAATGGCAAGAATTATTGAAAATATTACTGTGTGTACATTAACACAGTTATACAAGAAAAATATCACCAAAACAGAAAGCACTGTCTTTTTCTCCAAGTTAATCTATCTACACCACAGATACGTCCCTCCCCCAAAGCACACTTTCACTGTCTCTCAGTACACAGACTGAATGCTGTACATTAACATTCAAAATCCACACACAAACAATAAACGCTCGATAATATGAGCAAAGAAGGGTTTCCTATAATAGATGAACTAAAGTTCCAGCAAAACAAAATGACTCAAAAGGCTTTTTTAACAGCTTTTAGAAGGTTTGAATTGCAGAGAGGTTTCAGAACAGATTGTCTCCTACAGCTTCATACACACACTACCCCAAACTGAGGCTGTGCAGAACATGGGTGTAGGCAGGCATACTCCAAGCACTCCATGGTGTGCAATTTTATTTAAGGGGGGTAGCAAATATACTCTGAACTGCTTCCTTTTTCCATGAAAACTAACAAAGAAAATACTGAACCTTTCTGTAATTTAATTCATAGGAGTCGAAACTAGAAGGACTGTTCACTAATACTCTCTTTGCATCCCAAGGACAATACAACTTTACAGGCTCTGGGCTGGTATGTGGGTGTCTTAGAAAACAATGCATGGCATTTGTATTTACACATGCATGGCAACAACCATTGTCATGAGATACAAAAGTTGTATTTATTGTGCCAAATGAGGCAACAAACACAGTCCTGGTGTACATTTGTATATTGTCTGGCTACACCCCGGGGGGGGGGAGCTCACCCTAACAAGGAGGGGTAGCTGTGAGTCCACTTGGTGTGCAGCTCTGAAATCACTGGCTACACCCCCGGTGCAGAACACTCTAGAGCCCATGTGACCTGAAATCCTATGAGTCTCTGCAAAATTCACCTTTGGAGCTTAAAAACAAGGCGAAGTGAGGCGAAGTACATTGTTTTCAATGTACTTCGCCTTAAGAATTGGTTGGAGTAGTGTTTTGGGAAGGCAGAGTAACACGAAGCCATTGTTTCAATGGACTTTGTGTTACCTATTTGTAATGCGAAGTACTCCGCTTCGTGTTTCGGAGCAGTCAGTGAATTGGCCTTCACTCCACAGAGTGCTCCACGGAGCAAATTGGGGCCACTTCGCCCATCACTACTTATGGTTTACCACTGTATTCTGTCTTTTTACCACCACCCCTGTCATATTTTCACTTGCATGTGTGGATATTACTACACACACTTCCATCCAATATGTGTGTGTAGGGGGAGGGCATACTCACATGAGCATTCCAGCTATGTGTGCACATCAATTTTCATTTTTTATCCATGGCTCCATCTCTTTCTCTTTCTATTTCCCCCACATTTGTCACCTTTCAGCCTTCTTATTAGGCCCCTGCTAATTAGTCCCCACTAGTGGACTCCTCAGCTTGTTCAATCCTACTATACCTTTTCATACCCATCATCAACTATTTATTTATCAGATTCTTTTCTTACAGTACCGTATCTATCAGTTTTTCTCCTAGAGCCTCCACTTTTTTCTTTCCTCATGTATATATATATATATATATCCATCATTTCCCCTTACAACTCAACTAAATTTGCTTTTTTTCTGTTTTAGATCATTCCTGAAGAAGACCTATGGTTGAAACATTGATTTAAACTCTATTTTCTATTTTAAACATGCATTTAATATTACCATTTTGTTTTGTATTAGTTAATGCTGATTTCATAAGGCATGTAAATTTATCATTATCAGAGGTTTGGGTATGGTTACCTGGTATCCAGTCAAGACCATGTGTGAATAAGAGCGCAGTAAAAACCACATGAGCAAAAGAGCGTATGTGAAAACAGCTACAGGTAAACTACAGCATGGACACAATAGCACTATACCTGTAGCTATTTTCAGAGGGGCCCAGTGCACTGTAAAATTGTGAATGTATGCTGACTCAGCATGCTTCCAGTGTGGAGTAGCGGTTACAGTGATGGGTTGCGAATGCCTGTGGTGGCTAGCAGCCCTGGGTTCAAGGCTTTCTCCCTCCATCATAATTGTTTTGTGGTGGTGTTTTGTGCATTTCAGAGTTAGTATATTTATATTATGGGGGGCAGGAGGCATAATCCTCCCATTTAAAACTGTGGTAAGGTTGTGAGTGATTTGAATTCCCTACCCTGCTACATCCCCTTGACTTTGTCATGGTAAGTGATCTCCCCCCAACTTTCTCCTCCCGACTAGTGTCCCCACCTCTTTGTCCTCCCAGCTTGCGTCCCCATCCCTTTCTCCCCCCAGCTTGTGTCCCCACCCCTTTGTCCTCCTGACTTGTGTCCCCCAGCCCCAGAATAGACAGTCCCACTGCTTCGTATTGTTTGTGCCTTTTGTTGTTCCTTGTGTGGTGGGCCTTGCAAAGCAGTGTGGTTGAGCACTGTATGTTTCAGTTGGTGTTTTTCAGCATCACTGTCATTCCCAGTGCTACATAACAACATAAGAAAGTGCCAGCAGAAGGTGGCCGTATGATCCATCTACTCTGCCCATGTGGGCAACCCCCCAGTCTTTTTTCCCTCCTAAGTTTCCACAGTGCCTATCCCATGCTAGCTTGAACTCTCTCACTGTCTTTGCTGCCATGACTTCTGGGGGTAGACTGTTCCAAGGTTCCACCACCCTTTCAGTGAAGAAAGACTTCCTGAGGTTGGTTTTGAATCTACCTCCCTGTAGGTACATGCTGTGCCCCTTTGTTCCTGTTAATGAGCTTTCTCTGAAAAGGTCCTGAGTTTGTGCTGAGTTAATTCCTTTGATGTATTTTAATGTCTCAGTCATATTCCCCCCATCCTTCCCCCTTTCCAGTGAGTACATCTTGAGATTTTTGAGTCTTGACTCATAGAGTTCTTGATGAAGTCTGTGAATCATCTTCATAGCTCTCCTCTGAATGGTCTCCAGATGATCTCTGTCTTTCTTGAGGTGTGGTCTCCAGAACTGCATGCAATACTCTAGGTGCAGCCTCAACAAGGACTTATACAGTGGGATTATCACCTTGCTTTTTCTACTCGTGATGCCCCTACCTACAGTATGCATCCAAGGATGCCATTAGCTTTCTGTGCTGCCTTTTTGCATTGCCTGGTTGTCTTTAAATCATCAGGTGTGAGTACTCCTAGATCCCTCTCAACTTTAGTTTTCATCAGTTGCTCCCCTTCTAGGACATATTTCCTGCCTGGGTTCTTTCTCCCTAGGTGCATAACATTACATCTCTTGGCATTGCATTTCAACTGCCATTGTTTTGACAATTCTTCCAGCGTTTTTTGATCAGAGTCCATTCTTGTGGGCCCCTCTTGCATGTCTACTTTGTTGCACAGCTTGGTGTCATCTGCAAACTTGCATACCTTTCCCTCCAATCCATCAGTGATGTCGCTGATGAATATGTTAAAGTGGAAATGTCTACAGGATTTCTTAATGTCTGAAAGCCCACAGAAAGCTAATCTGTGTGAGCCATTGCGTTTATCTGTGAGCATTTGCAGTACAGCATAATTCATATGTAAATCAGCCAGTAATTAAGGGCTGGGGGCAGCCTTCTGTTTTAGGCTTCTGACAGGAAAGGATGTCACTGAGGACCTTGGCTCTCTTTTGACTGTAGGTTAAATAGAAAATTATGTGTTTTAAGGTGTTATTACAACACTTTCTACACTTTCTACATTTATAATAATTGCTTTCTATGTGCTTTATGACTAGTGAGTCATCACCTTTACATTTCAAACTGTTCATAAAAATAAACCATCTTCAGGATTACTTTAACCTCCTTTCCTGCCTTTGTGGTCTCTCCTGTAGACAGTGTACCCTGGGAAAGCAACATCCCAGATATGGTTTTCATTGAAACAAGTCTCTGTTACAGCTACTCAGTCAAGGTTAGCCTCTGCCACTATGGCAGTCAGGTTTGGTATCTTGTTTACTAGGCTACATGCATTGAGACAGAGTGCCCTCTAGCTTTAGCTGTGTCTGTTTGTTGTGTCTTTCCTTGTGTTTTGCTGTTTTTGCTTCTTTAGTGGTTTGGCTTGGGCTGCACTTGTTATGTCCTGGTCAGATCCTGTTGACTTATGACCTGTTGCAGAACTAACAGGTGGTGGGTGAGGGGCAACTGCCACCCCTGATGCCATAGTGGGTGCTAGTGCCCTCTCCCCTTCCACTAGTTTAAATGACTGATAAATACTTTGAACCTTTGGCTGATTGCATGGGTTCCCTTCTTTGTGAGGTGTAGACCACTGAACCTGAAAATGTCTCACTCCTAGAAATTCTCCCAGTCTCCCATGAAGCAATGGCCCTTTTCATTGCACCAGTCCTTAAGTCAGGTGTTCAAGTCAGTGACCTTCTTTTCTCTGATTTTCTGCCTGCTACCTCACTTCCCCCATACAGGCAGAATTTCAGAGAAGGAGACAATGGACGAAATAGAAGCCAATTTACCCCCAAGGTTGGATAGCTGCACTTCTGTTTCATCTACAGTTCAACTAGCCAGGTTGTTTGTTCCTATATGAATCAAGATGTGTGCATCCTTAGCTGTGTCCTGTGCTATTCTCTCAATGCAGTTCCTGTCCCTCCAAGCTGATGTCCCAGGGAGGCACCTGACTGCAACCACAAAGTGTCTATTTTGCTGTAGGTGAGATGTTACTACTCTTATCATAGAGTCTCCAATGATCAACAAGGGTTTTTTTGTTGGTCTTCTTTTGTGAAATGGCCTAGGTGGTATGCTCATTTGCTTTCTGTGCCTGGATGTGAACTGATTCATCCTGTGCCTCAGTGGAAGGCTTGGATGAAAGCTGTGAGTACCAATTTAAAATCTAAATCAACAATCTGATGTACATTTGTTTGTCTTGGCTCTGCAATGTGCAATGTGACTTAGAGTGTTTGACTGTTTGCCAGCCACCCAGTCTGGTTGTCCTCTGGGGTAGTGGTGATGCTGCGTGGAAGTGGTTTTGTGCTGCCAGCGGATTGCTCAATCCAACTATGCTATAATTGTTTAGCTTTTTTGACCTAGTTCCTGGTTATCTACATCATTTTTTTTCTTTATCAATAATCTCAATACCAAATGTGGATGCTCCAAGATCTTAAAGAGCAACTCTGCATTTCAGCATCTGCTGTCATTAATAAGATCTTTCAGCTGTTACAGTTTACTAGAAAATATATTTTTTTCACTTTCAATTTCCAGGATTTACAGCACATCCTGTTAGTCCATCTAAAAAGTCTGTATAGAAACCATTTGAAAACATTTTCCTCTCCCCTGTTAATCTCACAATACCTTTGTTTATGACATCATAGTGCTCACCATGGCAACAGACCATGATGACATAAAAAAACTATTATGTGGTTAGCAGGAGAGAGTCAGATACATTTCAAAAGACTCAGTAAAATAATTGCTGACTTATCTACAAAGCTTAATAGACCAACAGCAGGGAAAAGTAAAAAAATAAAATAACTAGAAAACAATAAAGTTAAAATATAATTGGTGTACATCTAGTGTTGAAAGCATTTTATTATAACAGAGAGCCTCTGCTTAAGATATATCAACTCCAATTCATACTAAGTACAGCAGAGCAGTGTGAAATTCTCAAATTCTGCATTCATGAGAATTTTCATCTAATTCTGTGGAATTCTGTCAGAAGGAGAATTTGAAAATTCAGGAAGCAAAATGTTAACTGTAAAATCATATTACACAGTTTATGTATACTGTGGATTAATGTCCCCTAAACTGTGGAATATGTGGATTATGTAGTCCAATGATAGTATTATTCTGCAGTTTACAAAAGAAGAGACTTTTCAGAATTCCCCAGAATTAAAAAAGAAATTCTGAAAAGTGTTTCAAAAGTGGAATTGCCATTCCTCACAAATTCCAGTGGTGAAATTCCCCATTCTGCACAGGTCTAATACTAAATCACATAGCATGCATCCAGCAGCTATGATTGGCACATTACATTAAAGTGGGAAGGGGACATAGAGTTAAAGTGGACCATGACTGTCAGCAACATTTACATTACATTCTATTTTTGTGTCATCAGACAGAGTTGTAGAGTAAACTTGGATGTTAATATATAGAAGTTCAGACTGCGTAATGCTCTTGTAATATACTGGCAATAAATTAAAATTGTGAGACTGCATCTGTTATTCTACCTAGTTCTTTAATCCTTTAATGTTTAATCAAAGGACTTCCAGTTGATCCACTAAAGAATGATACATGTCTGTAAATCACCACTGCTTTGGGACTGACAAAATGACATGCTTAGAACTTCTGGATATTTGTTGCTCAGAATAGTACAGTGGATCTTTTAAGAGATAAAAGCAATCAAATCCCATTGTAATTGCAAATTAACTTAGAGATACTAGAATATTGGCCATAGCAACAATTCAATATTATTTAGAGATGAGCTTGTCAGACATTGCCAAGGGGTTATTTTTCTTTATATAATAACAAGTTGATCTGGAGCTGTCAATTTGCATAATGAATATTGTTTTTTCAGTTAATAATTTTTATTGAATTTTCCAGGTGAACACATACAGTACATATCAGAAACAAACATTCAGAACACATATCAATAGTAGAGAAGGATCATTACAGTTGTATAGCCACAACCTCCATAGTGCTGTATGCATGTAGAAGGACATAGAAGGAGGGCTAATGAAGGAGAGTGGGGGAGGGGGACCCCCAGATCTCTCTGCCCTATAACAGTACAAAAACTGCAAAAGAGACTGGGTATACCTAGGTGACTAAACATACTGTAATTGGGCATTCTAGAATTATGCAAAGTATAACACAGAGCATGGGTGAATCTACCGAGCTGGTGCAGGAGACAGTCATTCTGGGAGAATATAGAGGGGAGTACCAAACAGTGCATATGCATAAGATCACCCTATCCCCACCCTTGGCTTTAAATAAACAAGAAAGGGGGCCCAGCAAGCAGCATACACAATACACTGCATGTTTGTTGGCAGTAGCATGTGACAAACGATCAAGTGAGGTCAGCAGCATAAGAGCATGGTAGAGCTCTGAGATGGAGGGGACTACAGTGAATCTCCAATGACATAAGATAAGGCATCTGGCTGAAATGCCAGGAAGGGCTAGCCAGTGAAGCTGGTGAGCCTTAAGGCAGGTTCCTTAAGAGGGGAGGCCTAAAATCCAGATTAGGGGGTCCAGTAGAATTGTAAGACCAAGAATTTGGGTAGTCAATAAACTTACCTCCTTCCAGAAGGGAGCCAATAAAGAGCATTGCCAAAGAACATGATATAGGTCCCCTACTTGAGCCTGGCACTTCCAGCAAAGGTTAGTATCCAGAAGTTTAGCTTTGTACAGTATGGCTGGTGTTCTGTACCAGTGGTGCAGAATTTTGTTTTGGATAAGTCTGCTGTGGTGAAGATGATGTCAGTTCCCGGTTTCCAGCAGAAGAAGGAGGAGCTGAGCAAATGCCAGACTCAGTGGAAGCAAGAAGGAAGAATGGCGAACCACACAAACTGAACTCTTCTGCGTTTGCATTTTGTTTTTGTTTTTTTGTTTTTTACTTTTTCTATCTAAATGGCTCTCCTAAAAAGCTGTGAAAATTACTTGTTTATATTTCTTTTTTCTTTATCTCTATGGGATGTCTAAAAACATGTGGTGGACAAAGGAACATTGTAAGCAGCAATTAATTAAGCGGAAGAAAGCAAAGCAGGATTCGGACCCGAATATTTCATTTCAATCAGAAGCAGTAGTTCAGGCAGCACTCTCTCTGCAACAGGTACCGCCTGATATCACCTCTACGGTAGTGGTAAGTGGGAATTTGATCTCGCCCATACCAAGAACACCGATTCCAGGTAAAAATATGTTCTCATTGTTTGCAAAGCAGGGCGTACAGAGCAATATCATGCCTCCTAGGAGCTTCCAGGTTACCACGTTTCCTAATGGGAATCAGGCGATTATTAAAGATTCAGAGGCTGAGGGGGATAAGGCACGTTCTAAAGAAGTCAATGCCTGGGCTATCTGAGTGGAATTGGATGCAAACCCTGATGTGGGGGGTTATGGAAAAGACTGAGAGGTCTTTGGATTCAAACCTGGAATCAGCTCCCTAAATGGGTTTCGGCTCAGGATATGTTACAGGTTTTGATGGCATTTCAGCATGAGATGAAAGAAGCCATTTTGGGTATTAAGATCACAATAGAAGGAGTTTCAGACTCTATTGGCTCTTTGTCAACACAATTTTCTGATTTGTCAGTGAAAACAAAAGAGCTTGAGGACAGAATTGTGGTAATGGAAGGAACTTTTAAGATTGCATCCAGTGCTATAGCTGGTCATGAAAAAATGATTTTAAACATGCAGCAAAAAATTGCAGAAATGGAAGACCATTCCTGATGATGAGTTAATTTGAGAGTCTGCAGTCTCCCGGAGGGTGTTGAGGGTATAGAAAATCAATTAGTTTTCTTTGAGAAGATGATTACATCTGCTATGGGCCTTTCGTATCCTGACCATAAAATCATGTTAGATCGGGCCCATAGGACAGGGAGCAGATTCGGTCCTTCAAAGCAACCTTATCCTAGACCTGTTATTTTAAAATCACATAAATTCCAAGATAAAGAATCTATCTTGGCAAAGGCATGGACTGATAATCGCCTAAAATACCAAGGCATGTATTTATCTGTTTTTCCTGACCTCTCGGCTGCAACCATGACCAAAAGAAACCTTTTTAATCTGGTGAAAAAGGAACTATATGAGGCCTGAGTGAAATTCACCATGCAGTACCCAGCCAGAATTTGTTTTTTGGTAAAAGATAAAATACAAACCTTTGATGATGCAAATGAGGCTATGGAGGCATATCAGCGATGTTACAATCAAAATGCTCTACTTTTAAAATCCAACAATATACGAGTGTCTCCATATTAGTAAGATTAAATGAAATTTTTCTTCTTAGACGCTGTGCTGGGTTAATTAACAATTAATGCTTATGCTTAATGATTAAGTGACGCTGCATTATTAAAAAAAACTTCTTGCTATGAGTCATTTTGGTGATAGAAATTATGCTTCTTATTGTCTCTGCTAATGAGGGGGTGGGTCAATTTAACCTAATTGGCTTCACTGGTTAAATTGGTGTTATTTTTATATTTTTTCAAATTGGGTGGGTTTTCAAGGGTATTTTGAATTTTTTTTTCTTATAAATATATCCAGGACTCCATGTTTAAGCACAAAGGTTATTTATATATACAGTACTGCTATATGGGTGATAATGGGTGATACAATCAGGGTAGCATCATGGAAAGTTAAGGGACTAAGAGATAAACTTAAAATTAATAAAATCTTGCAATATTTAGAAAGAAAGCACATTAATTGTATTTTTTTTCAAAAGACTCATTTTCAAGAGACTGATTTTCTTTGAATACAGAAAAGGTGGGATCCAAAGGTTTTCTCCAGTGGTAGTCGAGTTTCGGCTGGAGTAGCAATTTTTTTCATAAAAATCTTAATTAATTCATGATTAATAAGGTTATTTCAGACAAAAGTGGTAGATATGTAATAGCAGAGATTGTTTTGCAAGAGAAACCGTATTCATGTGTTTCTATATACGGGCCAAATATTAATTCTCCATCTTTTTTTTCTGCTTTTTTTTTACAACTTGTGGAGTGTTGGGCTCCATATATTATTGGAGGAGACTTTAATTAAGTTTTGAGAAGACAAGATCGAACGTCTCTTGCTACCTCAATTTTTCTTTCATCAATTAAAATAATTAAGAATTTTATGAGGGACTTAAGATTAGCAGATCCCTGATCAGTATTAAAATCAAATGAAACTAGCTTTTCCTTTTTTTCTTTGTCTCATTTATCTTCTCCCAGAATATATACAGTATATTTTTTTATATCTGACTCACTGTTACATCAGGTGGGGAAAATTGAAAATATCCAGGCATAATTATATCGGACCATTCTCCTTGTATTATGGATATTTTTTGCCTAATCAATAGAAATTAGGAATATACCTGGAAAATGGATATAACGCTTCTCAATGAAAAAGCTATCTTTTTATTATTTCAGGCCAAGACGGATTATTTTTTCAAAGAAAACAATGAAAAAGAGTCTTCCATAACACTGATTTGGGAAACTTTTAAGTTATGGATCAAGGTTACTTTTCAACAATATAAGAATAAAAGGGTTTAAAAAGGGGGCAAGAACAAGAAAAGTGCTTACAAGAAGAACTTTGAATTTGAAAAAAATATATATCTGGAATAATGATCAGGCCATTTATAAAAAGATAGTCAAAAAAAGAATAGATCTCAATAAGCTGTCAACAGATAAAGCTGAAAAGTCAATTATGAAAACCAGGGCCGATTACTGTATGATGTCTGATAAACCTCTGAAACTCATGCCTTGGCAGCTAAAGAAAAAGCAAGGGAAAATGATATCAACCTAATTAAAAGTAAGAATTGTAATTTGGAAAGGGATCCTATTGAGATATCTAAGATGTTTATGGATTATTATCAGACATTATATACATCATCTTTTGATGGAAATTATGGGAAAATGGAAGAATGTTTTTCTAATATTCAATTGAGGAGAATTAGTAGTGAAACAAGAGATGCCCTGGATAAATCAATAATGATAGAAGAGATTTCTAGAGCAATAGATAGCCTCCCCTCAGGGAAGGCTCCTGGCCCTGATGGAATTTCACTTGATTTTTATAAAAAATGTAAAATATTTTTGACCCCTATATTATTTAAACTTTTTGATAATTTTGTTACAAAAAAGAAGGAGCATAGAGGAGCACCAGGACTCATATGGTGCTATAGTAATACATGAGTGAGAGCAGTGAATATATAAGCACCCATACAGCAATAAAATGGACAACTGACAAAATATAACTCCAAAGTTTATAAATATGCAGACATGCACAAGTACAAAAAAGGGGCTTAGAAAAGTATTAACATTTCACCTGGTACACTGCCAGGCTTCATCAGAGTGAAAAATCAGTATGTAAATGACTCAATAAATACACAGTGCAATTAAACCTGTGACACAAACTCACCAATATATGTTATACACCCATTAAGTGGGTAATTATTAATTAATAGAACCAAAGGTCCTTAATTAGATCCCCAATTCAGTATGTTAACTCTTTAATCCCATGTTTCAATATAATAGCATAGGTAAAATAACTTGGTGACCTCAAATAATATATGTCCTCTATTTTTATAATATTATATTATGCTTTACTATTTAGGAAAGAATAAGTTCTAATTTATAGTTGTTCTACATATCAGTCCCAATATAAATCCTAGTCCATACAATTTACTTACTTAGGACATGCATTTAAAATAATAAAGATAGAGATAACATGTTACATGAGGTGACCAGGCACTATCTTATGTCATAGTAACAGGGGAGAAAAATAGAGGACATATATTATTTGAGGTCACCAAGTTATTTTACCTGTGCTATTATATTGAAACATGGAATTAAATAGTTAACATATTGAATTGGGGATCTAATTAAGGACCCTTTGGTTCTATTAATTAATAATTACCCCTTAATGAGTGTATAACATGTATTGGTGAGTTTGTGTCACATGTTTAATAGCACTGTGTATTTATTGAGGCATTTGTATACTGATTCTTCACTCTGATGAAGCCTAGCAGTATACCAGGTGAAACGTTAGTACTTTTCTAAACCACTTTTTTGTACTTGTGCATGTCTGTATATTTATAAACTTTGGAGTTATATTCTGTCTGTTGTCCATTTTATTGCTGTATGGGTGCTTTTATATTCACTGCTCTCATTGATAATTTTGTAAAGCCTTGCAAGACTTTTCCTTCTTTTCGGAAAGCTACTTTGTTATTATTTTACAAACAGGAGAAGGACCAACTCTCTGTGAGTCTTATAGACCTATCTCATTTTTAAATTCAGATTATAAAATATTTGCTAAGATATTAGCATTAAGAATGGAAGGGACTCTTCTGGGCCTTGTAGATCCTGACCAAACTGGACTTATTAAAGGTAGAAAGATAGCAGATAATATCTGTAGAAGTATTAATATCATAGCAAATAATAAACAACAGGATGCAGTTTTGCTTACAGTTGATGCTGAGAAGGCAGTCGACCGAGTGGAATGGCCCCTTCTCCTGTTTGTATTAGAAAAGATGAATTTTGGTAAACAATTTTTGGTTTGGGTTAAACTGTTATATTGATCTTCTGAGGCCATTATTAGATTAAACAATATTCAATCAGACCCTATTTTTCTTAATAGGGGTATGAGACAGGGTTGCCCCCTCTCCCCATTGCTTTTTGTTTTGGTGATGGAGCCTTTGGCTATAGCTATTCGTAGTAATGTGAACATTACAGGAAATAAGGTGGGGAGTTTGACCTATAAAACTAGCCTTTATGTAGATGATCTGTTATTGTTCTTAACAGATCCATTAAGATCAATACCTGAGTTTATTAATTTAGCACAGTTATATGGTAGCTTTTCAGGATATAAAATAAATGGGCAAAAAAACAAATTAATGAAATTAGATCAAAAGTTTCATTTGGATATGACTAGATAAGGAATAGGGGGTCAAGTGAATTATTTTAAGTATGTGGGTATTCATCTACTGAATAATTATGAAGCACTTTTTCAGACAAACTTTGCAAAACTACCTGAACAAATTAAAATAGATTTAGAAAAATGGATTCATCTCCCTATGACCCTAATAGGTAAAATCAATATAATTAAAATGAAAATTCTACCAAAAATTCTTTGCAAGTTTAGTGCTATTCCTATTATATTGCCAGATAACTTTTTTGTTAGTCTTAGAAGGGTAGTTTCAAATTTCATTTTGAAAAAAAAAGAAACCTAGAATATCCCACCAAAAAACTTATTCTACCTAAAGAAAAATGAGGATTTGCTCTGCCCAATTTTAAATATTATTATTTGGTGTCACAAATAGGAGAAATTTGGTACAGTATGTGCCAAATGTACCATCCACGTTTGAAATGGACAATCGGATGTAACGTACAATCGCTATTTGCCAAAAGCCTTTTAGCATCTGGTTCTATGTTAAAACTTACATTTTAAGCAGACGTTGTGCTACGTATTTATTGTTCGGTTTTCTGCCTGTCAGCAACTGCCTTTCAACTGTCAAACACAATTAAACAATTACTCAGCTACAGTAGGTGTGATCAATCTGCCTATTAGCAACTGTCTTGCAACTGTCAAACCCAATTAGCAGCAAATAGGTGCAATCTAGCTGCCTATCAGCACATGTGAACCCTATTAAACAATTAATGAGAGTCAATTAACAGGTGCTATCACTATGTTATGTTCAAAAAAAGGAAAAGAATAGCAGTAGAGTAAAGTTTGGTTTTCTGTGTCACCCTCCTGTTGTCGATCTTCTTTCGCCATGTCTCAGTCTCTGCCAGCTACTCCAGCTTCACCATCTACCAGTGGTAAATGTACCTGTTTGACCTTAGCACGTAAAGTGGAACTTATTCATCAAATAGACAAACTTCCTAAGCTAAGCCTAAGGGACCTCAGCTCGCACCTCAGAATTCCAAAATCCACAGTGAGTGACTTGTTAAAAAGCAAAAGTGCACTCTTAGTAGATTGGCATGCAAACCAAAATCCAGACAGAAAAAGGAAGAGGGATGGGAAAGATAATGATGTTGAAGAGGCTCTTCTTCAGTGGTTTAGCAAAGCTAGGGGAAGGGAAGCATTGATTAGTGGCCCACTGTTGATTCAAAAGGCAGACAAGATTGCTGAAGCCCTAGGCAAAAATGAATTCCAAGCTACTGATGGTTGGCTAAGTCGCTGGAAGCAGCGACATAACATCACATTCAAAAAGATTCATGGGGAAAAATTAAACGCCGATGCTAGTGCTGCTTCCAATTGGTTAAAAGATGTCTTACCTGTACTGTTAGAAGGTGAGTATATACGACACAGAAAAAAAAGCAGACTGCAATTACCGATTACATCAGCCAGGTTTGAATTAGATGTCCACTGAATTTTAAGTATAAAGTTTTGCTGTTTTGAAAAGATTAAAACATTTTGCATGGGGTGACACAAGGAATTTCTCACTAAGAGAGCTGTATTCACTTCCTACACCCTGTTGCTACTGATGTTTGTCTGTTAATGTGTATGATTATTATCATTACTGTTATCGTTAACGAGTCTTTACTTTAAAGCACTGTGACGGACGCCGCTACTACCAGACACAACAGCGCATGTCAAACTAGTCCAGTACAAGCGGCGCATACTGTATTGGTTGAGTGATAAAGAATTCAGATCCTTGTTTATGGAAATGGAACAAGATATTCATGGTGTCCAAAGTTTGAGTCAGTTTTTATTATCAAGATATTATAATAAAAAAAACAAGCTGCGGAGAATTATTAACCCAACCACTTATACATCAATTAAAAGTTGGCAGGAGTTACATAAATTGCTTCAGATTAAACTTCCTATAACAAAATATTCATCAATTTATAAAATGTTTTATCTCTCTTCAGGGATCTCTGATGACTGTTATAAAGATTGGAATGAAAAGGGTATTTCTTCTTTCGATCAGTTATATGAGAATAATAATTTTTTATCATTTATTCAGTTACAAGTTAATTATAAAGGTCCTAAAGCCCATTACTTTAAATATTTACAGTTAAAGAATGCCATTAAAGTAGTTAATGACTCCGGTAACTTAAGTAGTACTTGTTTTTTTGGATCTGCTGGAACATACAGTGCCGTGAAAAAGTATTTGCCCCCTTCCTGATTTTCTCTATTATTGCATATTTGTCACACTGGATGTTTTCAGGTCTTTAGAGAAAATGTAATATTAGATAAAGGGAACCTGAGTGAACAAATAACACTTGTTTTTTTTTTTAATTTCACTTATTTAATGAAAAAAAGTTAACCAACACCAACTGGCACTGTGTGAAAAGTAATTGCCCCTTACACTTAATAACTGGTTATGCCACATTTAGCTGCAATGACTGCAACCAAACACTTCCTATAATTCAATATCATTCTTTCACATCGCTGTGGAGGAATTTTAACCCTCTTCCTCATAGAACTGCTTTAATTCAGTAACATTTGGTAGGTTTTCGAGCATGAACTGCTCGTTTCAGGTCCTGCCACAGCATCTCTATTGGGTTTAAGTCTGGACTTTGACTAGGCCACTCCAAAACTTTAATTTTACTTCTTTTTAGCCATTCTGATGTGGACTTGCTTTTGTGTTTTGGATCATTGTCTTGCTGCATGTCCCAACTACTCTTCAGCTTCAGCTGATGGAAGGATGACTGGACATTCTCCTTAAGAATTTTCTGGTACAGAGCAGAATTCATGGTTCCTTTAATTATGGCAAGTCATCCAGGTCCTTAGGCAGCAAAGCATCCCCACACCATCACACTACCACCACCATGTTTGACTGTTGGTATGGTGTTCTACTGTGGAATGCTGTGTTTGCTTTACGCTAGACATTATGGGATCCATGTTGTCCAAAAGTTCCACTTTGGACTCATCTGTCCATAGAACATTTTCCCAAAAGGCTTGTGGATCATCCAGGTGCTTCTTGGCAAATGAGAGACAAGCATTTATGTTCTTCTTGGTTAGCGGTGGTTTCCACCTTGCTGCTCTCACATGAAGCCCATTTTGCCCAGTCTCTTTCTGATTGTGGAGTCATGAACACTGACCTTGGCTGAGGCAAGAGAAGCCTGCAGTTCTTTGGATGTTGTTTAGGATCCTTTGAGACTTCTTGGATGATTTTACACTCGCCCTTGGAGTAATTTTGTCAGGCCGCCCACTCCTGGGAAGGTTCACTACTGTTCAAGTGTTCTCCATTTGGAGATTATGGCTCTCACTGTGGTTCGATGAGTCCCAGAGCCTTAGAAATAGCTTTGTAACCCTTTCCAGACTAATAGAGGGCAACAAATTTTTCTGATCTTTTCAGGAACTTCCTTTGATCATGGCATAATGTGCTTGTTGAATCTTTGTGCTGTCAGCGTGACTCTGATGGTAAGGGCCAAAATAAGTGAGGTTTATATTGAGCAGGGCTGGCTGTAATCAAGCCTGGCTGTGTTCAATCAGCTGACTCTAATTATCCCTTTAATTGGGTTGATTTAACTGGGGGCAATTCTTTTCACACAGTGCCAGTTGGTGTTGATTAACTTTTTTCATTAAATAAATGAAATAAGTGAAAAAAAAGTGTTATTTGTTCACTCAGGTTCCCTTTATCTGATATTATATTTTGTCTAAAGACCTGAAAACATCCAGTGTGACAAATATGCAATAATAGAGAAAATCAGGAAGGGGGCAAATACTTTTTCACGCCACTGTAGCTCAAATAAAAAATTAGTATCAAAGTTGTATAATTTATATAGATACATAGATACATAGACAGTGTAGGCAGATAAGGGCCTATGGCCCACCCAGTCTGCCCATTTGAGCTTGTAAGTTCACTTTATGTTTTCCTAGAAGTCTGTTGCCCCTTACCCTTGACCTCCAGAATTCCTTTATGTCTATCCGATGCATTCTTAAATCCTGTGATTGTTTCAGCCCCCACCACTTCCTCTGGCAGGGTGTTCCACTTGTCCACCACCCATTCTGTGAAGAAATTCTTCCTCTTGTTTCCTCTGAATCGTCCTCCCTCCAACTTCATCCCATGCCCTCTAGTCCTGGAACATCTTTTTCACTTAAAAATAGTGTATTCCTGCACCCTGTTCCTCCCTGTAAGATACTTGTATGTCGCTATCATATCCCCTCTCTCCTGCCTCTCCTCCAGGGAGTACATGTTCAGTTTCTTCAACCTGTCTTCATAGGACTTGTGATGCAATCCATGCACCATCTTTGTTGCCCTCCTCTGAACCTTCTGTACCCTATGTCCTTACGTAGGTAAGGTCTCCAGAACTGTACACTGTACTCCAGGTGGGGCCTCACTAGTGTCTTGCTTAGTGGAATTATGACCTCCCTTTTCCTGCTGGTGATGCCCCTGCCTATGCATCCCGGCATCCTATTTGCTTTACCTGCTGCCTTGTCACACTGTTTCCCTACCTTGAGGTCATCAGAGATGATAACCCCAAGATCCCTTTCCTGCTTGGTGCATGTTATATCCTCACCCCCCCAACTGATATATTGTGCCATCCCCATATGCATTATCTTGCACTTCTTTGCATTGAATTTCAACTGCCAAACCCCTGACCATTCTTAAAGCTTCTGCAGGTCCCTTCTCATTCTGTCTACACCCTCTGGTGTGTCTACTCTGTTACAGAGCTTTGTGTCATCAGTGAACAGTGAAATTCTGCCTACTAGGTCCTGTGTAATGTCACTGATGAAGATGTTGAATAGGACCCGTCCAGCACTGATCCCTGTGGTACCCACTGGTCACTCTTCTCTTTGTGGGTGACAGCCATTTACCACCACCCTCTGTGTCCTGCCACCAGCTTATCTACCCACCACACTGCTGTCCTGCCCCACCCATATTCCCCAGTTTGTGTAATAGTCTTCTATGTGGCACAGTGTCAAAGGCCTTGCTGAAGTCCAGATAGGACATGTCCACTGCCTCCCTGATCCACCTCCCTAGTCACCCAGTCAAAAAAATTCAATGAGGTTGGTCTGGCCTTGACCTCCCCTAGTGAAACCATGCTACCTTGGGTCCTGTGGTCCATTGACAACCAGAAGCTCCACCAATCTCTCCTTCAGTAGTGCTTCCATGATCTTCCTCACTACCGAGGTGAGGCTGACTGGTCTGTAGTTCTCCGCTTCCTCTTTGTTCCCACTTTTGTATAAGGGGACTAAATCTGCTGTCTTCCAGTCTTTGGGTACCTCCCCTGTTTCCAGTGATTGGCTAAACAGGATAGCCAGTGGTTCAGCCATCACCTCTCTTAGTTCTTTAAGGACACTGTGGTGCACCCCATCTAGCCCCATTGCTTTATCAACTCGTATTACTTCCAGTTCCTTCAGGACCCTTTCTCAGGTAAAGGGACTTGTGTCCATTTCTGCACCATTCTCACCCCTTGTACTCCCATCAGACCCAGTACCCTCCTCTTCCTCAGTAAAGACTGAGCAGAAATACCTGTTCAATATGTCAGCTTTACTGTTCTCATCTTTCACGCGGCTCCCCTTCCTCCCCCTTCAGTCTCACTATCCCACCCTTTGCATTTCTTTTTTCACTTATGTACCTGTAAAAGGTTTTGTCCCCTCTACCCACTGATTTTGCAATGTGTTCTTCTGTCTGAGCTTTGACTTCCCTTACTGACCTCCCTGCCTCCCTTTGCTTCTCCTGGTACTTCTCCCTATCCCCTTCTACCTGTGTCTTTTTGTATTGCCTGAATGCAATCTTTTTGGCCTTCACTTTCTTTGCTACCTCTTTGTAAAACCATAATGGTCTCCTCTTCCTTTTCCTCTTGCTAACTTGCTTAATGCATAATTCTGTTGTTCTTGTAATCCCCATTTTAAAATACTGCCCACTGTTTCTCAACCCCTGATTCCTGCCCCATTCCCCTTAATGCCTCTTTCAAGTATCTCCCCATTTTCCCAAAGTCTGCCCCCCTAAAATCCAGGATACGTGCTTTTGTGTGGTTTGGTTCTGCTCTTTCTGTGATTTCAAACCACAATGACTGGTGGTCACTGTTCTCCAGGTGCTCCCCCACTGTTACCCCCATCACACTGTCCCTGTTTGTGAGCACAAGGTCCAGTATTGCCTTCTGCCGAGTTGGTTCCATGACCAGTTGATTATTAATGATGAACTTATAGGAGGGGACATTGCTCTATTAAAAGAAAAATGGGCAAAAGATACAGGTATTCAAATAATGGAATCCCTTTGGGATCAAATATTGGCTTTTCCATTTGCTACAGTTAAATCAAGTAAGATATTTCAAATGCATCTTAATACTTTGCATCAGACCTATTTTACCCCTTATAAGTTAAATAAAATTGATAATAACCAACCATCCAAATGTCCTAGCTGTACATGTACTTCAGGTACTTTAGTGCATATTCTACACAGCTGTCCGTGACTGTCTAATTTCTGGGTGAAAATTTATAATTTTCTTAATGGGGTGTTGTCTGTGAACATGCAGTGTGACCCTATGTTGAGCCTTTTAGCTTATTCTGAACAGAATGAGGGTATGACTGACTCTCAAAGCAAGCTATATGCTATTGCGATGATACTGGCAAAAAAATGTATTTTGCTAAAATGGAAAGATCCCTTTCCCCCATCCTATGATTCATGGTTGAATCTCTTTGTGGACTCAATGAGATCAGAAAGAGTTTATTATTTAAAAGAACAAAGATTAATATGCATTGAAAAAATTTGGAGTCCCTTATATGTACATTTCCATGAATAAATTATGTGATTAAGTTGGTGAAACTTATTGTATTAGATCTGTATATTTGTGTGAATATGGAGCCCTAGATAACTTAGTTAAAGGAGGATGGTGATGATGTTCATGTGGATGTTATCATAAATATTAATTCTTGGTTGATTAAATCTTCTAAATTAATTATCTGAGTCCCCCTAAAGAAAAAAAATAAGATGGATAAGTCTGCTGTGTGCATCAGGATAGCTAGAGTGTGCCAGTCTCCAGCAGAGGGTCCATTGGTCATCTTCCAATGTTATATTTAGAGCTCTTTCCCATTTCTGCCTTGACTCCGCAGACTGCAAGGGAATGGTCTCCCATATGTTGGTGTACACCTTGCTGGTTTGTCCCCTAGGGAGTTTGAGCTATCCAGATAATTTCTGAGAAAGGGTCACATCAGGCAAATACAAAATCACACATACCCCCACAATGCAAAGCATCATGGGCTGCATATGCAAATCACCACAGAATGTTATGCTGGTCCAACTTTAAGCAGGCAAGTTCAGTTTAAGAAACTCAGGCAGGGAGCTGTGTAATTGCAGGTGTCTCCAAAAGTCATTCTTGTCCATCCCTTTCACCCTGGCAAGGTCTTGGAAGGATTGGATCCTTAATCCTGTCTTGTCTAAGACATCAGCTAGAAGCTTGATGCCTTTGTGTTTCCACTGAGGCTAGCAAATGTGTTTGTTGTCAACCAAGATGTGCTTATTGCTAAAAATAGGAGTATAAGGGAGAGGCCTAGGATTAGCTCTAAGCCTCGAATGCACCTTATTCCAGATCTGTCAGCCGGAGCCATAATGGGGTGGGACAGCAGAGATTTGGGTAGTGGATTATATAGTAGGAGAGGAATGCTATGCACCTGGGCAATTACCTTTTCCATGAAGAGCCATTGTGGAGACTTCAAAGATAGGGCAGTAAACCATTTTAGGGATTGCATGAGGGAGTAAGCCCATATATACCCCACTAACCACAGTAAGCCCAACCCACCGACCTTCCAGTGTGAACACAGTTTACCCCACTATAGTTTTTTTTATTTCCCTGGATGACATTTCCCACATTCCTATCTATGGTGCAGAGCCATTTAGTAGGGGGGGCCAGGGAATATGGGAGAGGGGGTATAGAAGATTGGGAGTAGAAATCATTTTGAGGGCTGCTATTTTGCCTGCCAAGGTGAGATGGAGCATGCTCCATCTATCCAGTTCCTTGTGAAGGTCGGCAACTAGCAGGTGCATATTAAGATCCCATATTTTCGAGAGGTCAGAGGAGATACGGACACCAAGATACACTAAGGACCCAGAGGTCCACTTAAGCCCAAAAGGGGCCACCCTAGTCTGAGTGCAGCTAAGATTAAGAGGGAGCAGTTCAGTTTTGGATGTGTTCATCTGAAGGCCTGACAGGTTTGCAAAACTCCATTAATAGGGTAAGGAGCGCCGGGAGGGATATAGTAACATCCTCCATTGGGACCAGCAGATCGTCCGCGTACATAAACGTGGCATATGCGTGCTACCCAAGTGAAATCCCGCATATGGGAGAGTGTTGCTTAATAGCAGCTTCTAATGGCTCAACCACTAAGATAAAAAGGAGAGGGGACAGGGGGCAGCCTTGTTGGGCACCTCCACCTAGCTGAAAGGGGCTGAAGATCACTGTATTGGTCCAGATCCTAGTCATGGGCTGTTGATATAGTGCCTGTATTCAGTTTCAAAATGGGGCTCCAAAACCAAACTGGTACAGCACCTGCTCCAGATAATCCCATTCTAGGGAGTCAAAAGCTTTTCAAATTCAATGGCTGCTGCTGCAGCAGGGGTAGAGAGGGTTTTGGTGTGGTGGAAGATATGCAATAAAGATCTAATATGGTCTTGGCCGAAATGCCCTGGGACAAAGCCTACCTGCGAAGGCGAATAAGGAAGGGGAGAAGCGGACTAAGCCTGGTGGTCAGGATTTTGGCAAAGATTTTGCGATCAGTATTAATAAGGGATATTGGGCAATAGCTGAAGGGGACTGTAGGGTATTTGCCTTTTTTCAAAAACACGGTAATAACTGCTCCTCGGAGAGTAGGAGGCAAGATGCTGTTACTCAAGGCCTCGTTATACACTTGCAAGAGGAGAGGGGAAATTTGAGGAGCAAGAATATGCCATAGTTCAACTGGATAACCATCGCCGCCAGGGGGTCTTACCTGGATTTAGGGCCTTGATTGCAGCTGCAACCTCAGCAGGTGAGATTGGCAGATCCAGCTCTGCCGCCTGGGATGGTTGGAGAGTAGGGAGTTGGAGGGAGGCAGGAAAAGGTGCCGCTGTCCCAGCATGATGGGTCCTAGTAGAAGAGTAAAAATCCAAATAGAAGCATTTCATGATATCATTTATTCATTTGTGGTCCTTTCGGATTGTACCAGACTGGTTCCTTAGGCCGGAGATGTGGCGCTCAGCCTGTTGCTTGTGCAACTGATAGGCTAGTAGTTTGCCAGCCTTCCCCCCCACCAGTAGTGGTGGTGAAGTCCCAGTATGGCGATCTCTGCCTTGCAGGTCAGCAAATCATTAATCTCCACATGGATCTGAAGCATTTCCCTGTTTAATAGAGAGTGTAGCTGCAAATGAGGGATCTGTTTAACCTGAGCTTCTAAGATCTTCAGCCTTGCTTCCAAAGAGACCAGAAAATGCTCCCACTTCTTCCGATGTTTAGATGCAAGCCCCATTATAGCCCCTCATAATGTGGCTTTGAAAGCCTCCCACGTAACACCTGGGGAGGTGTCCTGAGGTGGGTTCTCTGCGAGGAATAAGGCAGCCTCGGAGGTCACCCATTGCACAAACTCAATGTCTTTAAGAAGAATGGGGTCCAGCTTCCAGATGGCAGATTTAGGAAGATGAGAGCCCCACAGGATATAGAGGTGTACTGGAGAATGGTCCGATATGACCTTGGGCAAAATTGTGGAATCAACAGCGCTCAGGCAGATATCCGCAGACACCAGCCAGTTGTCCAGCCGACTGTGCGAACCATGCACTGATGAGGTGAAGGAGTAGTCCCTCATCCTAGGATGAAAGGTTCTCCAGATGTCTGTTAGGCCTACTTCTGTTATCATTTGCTGTAAAGCAAGGCAGCCTCTGGAGTGTTGTGTAGTAGTGGGGATGCTATGGTCCATCTGGGGCACCAAAACAAGGTTGAAATCTCCCCCCAGGATGGTCGGTGTGGGATTAGGGACAAGGGAGCTCAATTCTTGGGCAATGGCATGGAAAAAGGAAGGGTCGTCCTCGTTCAGGGCATATATAGCAGGAGCAGGGGACCATCAGGGATGTCCATCCGGGGTTTCCATCAGGGCTATCACCCACCTTTCCTGAGGGTCCATCCAGACTGGAACAGCAGACCAAGTGAGCGATTTATGCAGGAGTATAGCAACCCCTCTTTTTTATGAGGGGGGAGAGGAGGAGAATACCTGCCCCACTCAGTCTCTAGTTAGTTTAGCATGGTCTTGTTTCATCAGTTTGGTTTCTTGGAGGAAGGCCAGTGTGGCCTCTTCAAGTGGGACAACACCTGTTTACATTTTACCAGGGTATTCAGGCCCTGCACATTCTAAGTGTAGGCATGAAGATCAGCCATGATCTCTGAAGGGGAAAAAAGTGTGCAAAAATAATGTAAGAGCATCTGGGGTAGAGGCTGAGGGGGCAGCTGCCTATTCTCACATGAAACTCCCAGTGGATTCCTGCAAGCCAGTACAAACACACCATGTAGTACCCAGAGCAAAGGTATACCTAAACACTACCCAGTCCCTTTAATAAAAACATGAACCAGTTGGGCAACCAGCCCAATGCAACATTCATTTATTTACAGTAATCACAAAACACAATAGCGGTTGCCTAGATGGAAGGAGGCAGTTAGACTGGCAGGCTAGCTGCCAGGGCCATCCATCTGCTCGTGAGGTAGGTACGGGGAGAGGATAGGTGATCTGCTGTAAGCGGCTCATTAGAAATCAGTACCATGTGTAGCCTGTACCACTTCTGCCCCCCCCCGTGGGACGTAGACTGCGGGGGACAAAGGAAAAGGGACATGGCCCACACTTGGGTGGACAGTTTGTAGAAAGTCCCAATGCAGCCCCACAATAAGGAAATAAGCAGGTCTGCAAGGATCAGAGGGCGCGATAAGATACCCCCCAGAGATAGCGGGCAGTAAAGCATGACATCAGGTTAGGGCCATAGGTGAAGGAGAGCAGCATCCCTTCCATATAGTGCGCGGATCCCATACATTAAAAGGGAATAAGGAAATTCAGGCTTGAAAAGCCTTTGGTCCATTGAGGAGAGGTTAATTACATATGATGGCAATACCAGAAGGAGGTGTAGCCATTGAACCCCCACGAAAACGTACAAGGGACAAAAGACAACAGAGAAGCATAGCCCGAGGAGCAGTTTGTCAGGTGCTGGGCCTGAATCCTAAATGGCACAGAGAATCACAAACAACTGAAGGTAATAGACAAATGGACCTAGGAGGCCCTGATTCAGTAATACAGAGACAGATATGAAACCCCATTTGCCCCACCATATGAAGCTTATGTACAAGTGGGCCAAAGGCTGAAGCATTAAAGTTGCTAGTCCAGAGTCGAGAGTATCGCAATGCAGTCAATACCGCTAGCTTTGGGGCTTAGAGGAGCTAGACGTAGGTAGTCCACAGATCCCCAAGTAGGAGGCCAAGACCCCGAAAAACAGATTGCCCCAAGTCCGTAGAACATAGCAAATGGGGAGAAAGCCAAAACTATCAGGCAGGACCAAAACCCTTGCTTTAGCTCATCTGAGAAGAAATAAGCAGAACAAGCCACTTATCTGTGCTCTCAGGGTGATGCTTCCTTGGTCTGTGAGGAGGGCAAGCCTCTCAAAGTGTCGCATCCTTGCACCTGTCACCGGGAAGGGCTTGAGTGGTCCTGGAGCTGCTTCTCCAGGGAAGTGTGCTGCCCCTCTACTGCTACCACTGCTGCCCAGGATTTTTGTTCACTGGATGGTAAGAGGGAAGTTGGCTACAGTTCTTGAGGGGCACCATCCGAGAGGGTCAGCAGGGGAGCAAATTTGTTGGGGGAGAAATATTGTTGCAGGCCCGCTTCATCTTGTTCGGGGCCCACCTCCTCCTTCTGCCTGGTATTCAGATGCTGCCTCTTTTCATGCCAATGTGGAGTGTGGCTATTCTTAGCCCAAGGAGGAAGTGCAGAACCGGAGGTCTCGAGGGATGAGCTGGCAAGCTAAGCATGTCATCCATGTGGCTTGGGGTGTTGGGGAGCCTCCAGGTGCTCTGAAGAGCTCCAGATTTTGGAAGTCCTTGGGAAATTCCCTCCTAAGGTAGTCTAGCAGGCTATCGGGGAGGAAAGGAGTGTAGGTGCTCTGTTTATGATCACCATCATAGTCGTAGGTAGTGGAGAGAGGAGATGTGGTGTGCATGGAGAATCTTTGGCACACTGTGTATGCCTTGCGCCATTCAGTTAGCTCACGGGAATAGTCCTGATAAATTTGAATGGCGCTGCCATTCCAAATGATAGGACCCTTGTTCCTGGCCACAGCAGTGACCATCTCCTTCTGTCTGAAGTTGAGAAATCGGGCCAGAAAAGGGCGCGGGTGGTCCCCTGGCTTAGGAGGCGAGGCAAGTGAGCAGTGGGCCTGCTCAATATGCAGGACAGTGGTGGGTGGCAGGCAGAGGATCTGAGGTAGGGTGCACTGTAGAAAATTGATGGTATCATGTTGTTCAGCACCCTCCGGGAAGCCGATGAACCGCAAGTTGTTACAGCGGCTGCGATTTTACAAATCATCCACCTTGTCCTGGAGTGAGTGAATTAATCGAGCCTGATCCCTGGTAACAGTGGTGAGGTCCTGTATGACTGAATCATGGGCTTTGAGGTGTCTCTCCATATGGAACAGCCATGTTTCAATAGCCTGTAGAACGCGAGTGTTACTATTTAAAGCCATAGTCATCGGTGCCATTTGGGCAAGAAACTGATTAAACATTTGCTCTGTTTTTGTAGAGTCAGTCAGGCCTGGAGTGAAGAATGCCATCTTGTAGGCCACAAAGCAAGGCAGGGCTTCTGATTTAGCTGTACCTCCCTGAAGAAGAAAATGAGGACTCCAAAGTGTAGCAGGAAAGTCCTTCTTCTGTTTCTTGTGCCAAGGGAGGATAAAGGCAATTCCCCTTATGTTGGATGTCTCAAGACACTGTCCCACAGTCAGAGGGCTAAACACTCATGCTGCCATCTCAGTTCAAGGCTAGGCCACGCCCCCCTGCATAATGAATATTTAATTATTTTCATGAGCCTTTATAGGAGCTTCATTAAGAATCATACACATTTCATTTAGAACTAATCTGGTATCTATGTAAGCATAGAGGTTAAGAAGGAAATACTTCAATGTTCCTTCCAGTAGGGTGCTTGTCATGTAAGCATTAATGCACGACAGAGGAGGGCTCTGCTAGGGGATTAATGCCTGCTTGAGGGGGGTCGGGGCATGAGGCTGAAGAGCAAGTGCCTCCAACCACCATTAATTCCCTAGTAGAGCCCAACTCTGGAGTGCATTAATGCGCTTGTAACATGGCAAGTGCAAGGGAAATATTGCACCAATACTGTTTCATGTGAAACTACAGAAAAGTTCCCCAAAACACTAATCCTATTTGCAAAACTATGCTGCATTTCCTTGCTTTTTAAACAGCGTGATGATCTAACAATGTGCACTTTCACATTGGATGCTAAATATTCATTTATATAGTGTCTACTATTTTTTGAACAGAGAGCAAGAGAACATTACTGTCTCAAACACACAACAACGTTAAGATTTTGCAATTCCTACTGACACTTTTCATGCTTTGCCCTTTGTGGTTATATTCCAATGATGGATCACAGCACTGCATTGTAGGAGAACTATAGATTTACATCTTTGTTCCCGATTACATGCCGCAATAATGTGCTACTTTTACAATCCAAGGTTCATTCTATGATATGCACTCAGTGGTTTGTTAGCACACACCCGTCTATGCACATCTTTTATCACCTTCCTCGGATGTATGATAATATTTCTACTGTGCCGAGAATACATTACTGAGTGGAAGTAAAATGAGGATTGTGGAATTCTGATGGAAAAATAAAGAGTGACACTAACAAATATACACACACACTGATTTCTGTTGATTGTTGTGTTTCCCTCTCTTGAAGGCATCAGTGATCACTGCAGTGTGGAACTTGCGCGTGGGGCTGCATGCACTGAGCTTTTCCATAAATCGAGCATTCTACAGTATCTTGTTTTCTGCCTCGAACACTGGGTATTATATATTTCAGTTCATGGAGCACTTACAGAGGTCGCATAATTTCTCCATGGTCTCCCAAGCCAGTGGGTGAGTGCATGGGATACCGACGAGCATTCCATCTCTTGGAACACTAGCACCATCTACAGGCATGGACACAGAGTGACACAAACAGAGGTGGAAACAGACAGTGATTATTTTACTTGCTCTGTCTGTGTGTTTGAGCACTCCCGATACCAAACGGACATTACTAGGGAATTAATACCAGCTTGGTTTTGTGTCACAAGTTGTGTTTCCACCAATCTAGTTACTCAGTTTGACTACACTAATAACTGCCATGTTACAAATGCACTTACAACATGTGGAGTGCTGACTGTACTGTAGTTTCTCCTCTCAGGTGCAATTTTTTGAGATGCATTTACATTTTCCAAAAATAGAAATTGCACCCCTATGAATAAAATACAGAGTAATGAACTACTGTAATTCAAACAAGATCTTCAAACATACATACCACAACAAATGTCGCAATGTCAACTCAAGTTCAATGTAATCTAGTCATGCATAATTAGGAATCAGAAACACTCTCTCTATTATTAACATCTGTTGCACTCTGGGAGGAACAGAGTTGGCAGAGGAGTTGCTGGGGTTTTTGATATACTCTTCCATTTTGAAAACCTAGATACTAAACGCAAAAATATTGTCAGGCACCCTGGGTGTACCCATTGATTTTTCATATGTACAGTTGTTAGTATACTTTTACTCTCTTTGTACGACATCAACCCTGAAAAATGTACAGTCTGGAAGAAACAATCTGAAATATAAATACACCAAAAATGGGACCACTCTAAAATCAGTAAGTAAGGAGCAAGACCTGGGGATTATAATTAGTAACTCACTTTCCTCTAATGACCATTGTCCTCAAATAGCCAGGAAAGCAAATGATTTAATTAATGCAATAAGACACTAGGGGTGGGCGAAAATTGTGAATTCCACTTTCGCAGAACTACCGCGACATTTCTCGGAAATTGCGGAACTTTCGCCATTGATGAAAGTAGGATTTTCCACGGATTTTCACCGAGTTCTGTGGACTTTTTTTGTGAACTGCAGAAAAATGCATATAAACTGCGGGATTTATTCTTTCCACAGTTTAATGAACTGTCAGCAAATGAGCGCCTGCTTGTACAACCATACGGTTATTCACTGACAATTCAGTGGGACACTGGTAGTGGAGGAGAGAAGAATGCTGCGCTGGTGCCTGCTCAGGGGCAGGGTGGGGAGGGGAGTTGGGTGGTGCCAGATGAAGTGTCAGAGTGGTGTTTGTGGGGTTCTAATAGACACCAGGGAACTGAGATTATTTTTTTACAAGGGATCTGGGATGGGGAGGTCCACAAGACACCAGGGAATACTGGGACTATAGGGGGATGAGTTGGTGGACTGCCAGCAGTTTATTTGTGGACTAAGGAATCCAGGATAGGGAGGGGTCTGCTAGACATCAGGGAAATAAAATGGTGGGTGGGGGGGCACTAGAAACCATGAGGGTCAAGGAAGGGATTGGAGGTCTTTACTGGGACCCCTGATTAGTGGGGGTAGATTAATGAGTTAAACTGCAGTTAAAAAAAAGCCTCAGAAATGACCACTGGCAGTGATCCTTTCTGCAGATTTTTTTCCCACAGTTTAATAAATTATCCCACAGTTTTTCATATTTTTTCTGCAGTCTTAAGACGGAATTTCCGCAAAAGTTCTGAAAATGATTTCTGAACTTTTGTGGAAATCAAATTCGCACTTTTGCCAAAATTATGCCTGCGAAAATTAATTTTCGCACATCCCTATAAGACACTCATTTGTAACACCACAACCCCATTGCATTATCCAGGCGTATAAATCTTTTGTTACTCCATATCTAGACTATGGCTCCCCCTTCTGGTGAACTTATCTGAGAAAAGATATAAATCTCATTGAGAGACCCCAGAGATGACTGTCAAAAATAATTATAGGTCTGAGAGACATTAATTCTGACACTAGACTCATTAGATTGGGCATGTTTAGCTTACAGGAAATGAGTCTTTGAGGTGATCTCCAGCTTCTAAACAATATTCTTAAGAACCTGGATCTAATGAAAGAGCTGGGTATCCAGTTTAACAATAGAATCCCGCAGTTAAGATCTCAGGACAAACAACTTACAGTACACAGGGATAAAGCAAACACAAGAGCAAACTTTTTCACAATTAGGGTTGCTCAACAGTGAAATGCTTTACCAAGATCCCTAGTTAATATGGAATCTGTGGATTGCTTTAAACATGGATTAGATAAATATGTCATTCAGTGTAGATCCTGGAAATAACCCACCTGGTGGTGGTAGACAATCTCGATGGGCCTCGGCCTTCTTTTGTCTTGCATGCCAAGATACCAAGATATCTCTTTTTTACATAACCTGGGTAAAAAAAGATCTTTTTTCCCTCCATTGTAGCTCATTGTTTAAACACATTGAGCTGATTTTCAAACAACTGTGTTGTAATTTTGCTGCATTTGTGTTACTTGCAACATAACTTTTTTTTGTGTGTCTCTTTTTTTCTCCTCTTCCCTGCTGATCCTCCTTCCTGCCAGACCTCCCAGCCTCATCACTCTGATTTCCCTTCTATTGCCCTCCATGGCAGGGGTGGGGAGCACCCCAACCCCCCAGACTGAATCCAGATTCGGGAGGTGCCTGACTCACCAAATGCAGGGCCTGCAGAGGCCAGCGTTCACCATGGGCAACTAGGATATTTTTTCCTGTTTTCTCCCCGGTGCAGAGGTAGTGATGTGCAGTGATGCCAATGGCAGTGTTGCTCACACTCACATGCATAACACACTGGGTGTCTGCCCCACATCCACCCCCACAATTGTGCAGCATAGATGTGTTAACAACCAGTTTCCACTAAGGGCCAGGCTAACACCAACCAATGATCCCCTCCCTCCCTGGGAGAGGAGAGGAGAGGAGATCAGTCCTCCAGACGCTCAGTCCTCTTCCTCCTCAGCCAACCACCAGCAACCCACTTGCACCATAAATGCAGGTCACCGATGTGGCAGGAAATAAAGCATCGATGCCTCAGCCCTCCATGCCACTGGGCCAGCATGCAACATAACTTTTAAACTACATAAAATATGGTCTAACCTCATGTCACAAGTGCCACCAGTTGTGCATCAAAAATGATGCAGCTGTCAAACAAAATGACATGTGTCATTATTCTGCCATAAAGTTAGCGAAGTGTAAAAATGCATCAAAATGTTTGAAAATCACATGCAAATAGAAGGCTGTATGCACTAATAAGCCTGGTACCCAATGGTGGGGGTGCATAGTGGGCCTTACAAACTTGTGCCATGTAGCCCAACCCCTCAGGATGCATGTGGCCAGTACTAAAATCCCCTGGGCAGACCTGGGCACCTCAAGCATGGTTGCATACCTCTGCACTAGTGGCAGGGCTGGTCAGAGGGACAGACATAAGCCAGACAGGGAACTTCAAACTGGAAGACCTAAACAGGCCCCACAGTATATCCCCCACTCAGTGGGAGCAGGGAATCATGGAACATGGCGGCCTCCAAATAAGCTGCTATGTCCCCAGTGGCAGGCATTACATTTAACATATCCCAAAGTCAGCACCCTGCAGACTACCACCACCCTCTAGTCCTCTAAGACACTTTGGGGGTGGGTCCATGGCTTTGGGGCATCATTGTTCCCTGTGATAGCAGGTCAGGTGGGTGAGCAGCCATTACAACTGCCCTCCGGCTGGCATAATGGTATGGCCCTTTGACAATGACCTGGTAGAGTGTAAATTACATAATCTATTCTACACTGCACTGGCCCCCTGTGGGAACTCCCAATCCCTGGCCCCTGCCTATTCTGGCCACATCGCTGTGCAGGATCCCCTGTCCATGGTCTCGGGCAGGGGTGTGAAGCAAGTACGCATCAATAATGCATCCAGGTATGTCCATCAAACAGCCAGAATGTGTATATCCTGACCCTACACACTGCATAAAATTAGGCACATAGTGCCAGGATACCGTAAATGCATAGGGCCCATTATGACAGTTTTAGTGATGCAGCTGTAGAAGAATGACTGTTGCAAGTTCTGCATGAAACACTTGGAACATCCAGGTCATTGCCTTGAAAATTCAAAGGCTTATAATGATACCTCTCAGTATTTTAGTGTTCTCCGGCTTTGGCTTAACCACACTGAGAGCTCTTTCAATCTGGAAAAGCTGACTGTCCTTTGTAAGTTCAATAAGAAGCCTGTCCACACACTTAAGCATGTACTGGCCCTCTACTACTTCTCTAACATTAGCCAATCTTAAATTATTCCTCTTGCAACTGATCTCCTGCTCATCTAGTTTATCATCCATTTAACTGTGTTCTTTGATTAACTTTTTTATTGACTTTCTTCTGACACTCTGTTCTCTGTTCCACGCTAGTGTTCTTTGCATCATTATCTCTGACCCTCATCACCATCAAGCTGTGCTGTGCATCAAAATTTCATAAATTTAGTAGCTAATTTGAAAAGCATTAAGTTAATCGCAGATATTACCAAGGAAAGCTTATCATAGTGCAACGTAAAGCTTTTCAAACTTAATACTTTCCAGTATGTTTTGTTGCAGTCAGGGACCCCATTTACCAGACTGTTCTTTGCTGCAGAGATCACTTCTTTATGATCAGTCATGTGCTTCAGGCAAGAATTGAAGGCCACAGAGTTAAAAGCAAGAACAGACTTTTGTTTGAGAAAAAGGCCTATTTGAACAGTTCTTAATTAGTTACGAATTCTTAAAAAAACATAGGTAATGCAAATTAAATAACTACTGATTCTAGACATAGGTTAATATTTGTTAAGGAGCTCCAGGAAATGCTGCCTACCCTGTCCTCAATACATCAAAATGCTTGGTTATCTATATAGGCACTAACAACTGAATATTATCTTGAGAACAAAACACTTACAAGTAAAGAATCAGATAGAGACCTGTGAATAATCATAGACAAACAATCACATACAAATGTTGCAGCAATTTAATAGCATCACAAAAAAGCAAACTATCTGATACATAATATAAAAAAGAAATAAAGCAAGAAATAAAATATGGGGTGGAATATATTGGGTTCCACGTCATAATAGTGAAGATATAACAAAGCCATACATATGAGTGAGTACACAAGGCTGAATACAGAAACCATGTTCATGCACTAAAGCGGCCAAAAAATAGTCAACCATAACAACATGCTACAAAGCATGTGAACATACAAACATTCAAATCTGCCTGATTGTACAGCTCTTAGTTTTATATTACTGAAGCTACCCCAGCCTCACCCAATCCCCTCCATTCCTCTCCTTTCCTAGTCTTTCCTCCCTTTGTGTTCTTGTCTGTGCTAATCCTGACCTTGACTCTACCCTAACCCCGCTTAAAGCTATCCACTGTCCTCAGTTCAATTAATTCCTCTGGTGGTGCATTCCATCTCACCACCAATCTCTCTGTAAAGTAGAGTCTCCTTATCTCCCTCCTGAACTTTCCCCCTTTCAACTTCAGTCTGAGCCCCCTAGTGACCCTTCCCCCCTTTAAGTGGAACAATTCTCCCTGTCTGACTTTGTTTATGCCTTTCAAGTAAAGGTCTCTATCATGTCCCCTCTTTCCCTTCTCTCTTCCAGCAAATACATGTTGAACTCCCTCAATCTTTCCTCATACAGCATCTCCCCAGTCCCATGATCATTTTCATAGCCCTGCACTGCACCCCTTCCAGTAATCTCACAGTAACCTCCTTTTTGAGGTATGGGCACCAGTACTGCATGCAGTACTCCAAGTGTGGCCTCACTTGTTATCTATACAATGGCAGGATGACCTCCTCCTTTCCAGAGATGATCCCTCTGGCAATGCACCCCAGTATCTTATTTGCCCATGCTGCTGCCCTCCTACGCTGTGCTGATATCTTCATGTCCACTGTGACTATTACCCTGGGGTCCCTTTTCTCCTCTGAAGCTGTTACCTGCACCCCCCCAGCCAATAGCTGGTCCTGGGATTTCTTGTTCTGAGGTGCATGACCCTGCACTTCTTAGCATTAAACCCCAATTGCCACTCCCTAGACCAGTGTTCTAGTTTAGCTAGATCCTCCCTGACTGCCTGCCTCCCTTCCTCATTGTCCACTTTTGCACAAATCTTAGTGTCATCTGCAAACAGGTTGATCTTACTCTTGACCCCCTCTGCAATGTCTCCAGTGAAGACATTGAACAAAACAGGGCCCAGCACTGAACCCTGTGGCACCCCACTTGACAATGGCCTTGGCTTGAATTTCTCCCCCTTACAACTACTCTCTGTTATCTGCCCTGCAACCAGCATTCAACCCACCCCACCCCACCAGTTTCTCCCCAACCCCCCTGTCCCTCAGCTTGCTCATTAACCTCCCATGGGCACTGAGTCAAAAGCCTTGCTGAAGTCCAAGTATAGGACAGCCACAGCGTGGTCTTCATCAACCACCCCAGTGACCCAGTCAAAGAAGTAGATCAGGTTAGTTTGGTAAGATCTTCCTGAGGCAAAGCCATGCTGTCTCTCATCCTGTAGACCATTACTATCTAGAAAGGTTATCTACCTCTCCTTTAGAATGGTCTCCACCAACTTCCCAATTATGGAAGTCAAGCTTACCAGTTTGTAGTTGCCTGGTTGGACTTTGGGTTCACTGTTATGAAGGGGCACCACGTGAGACATCCTTCAGTCCCTGGGTACATTCCCTGTCTCCAAGGAGGTGTTGAAGAGGCCCTTCAGAGGGCCTGCCAACACCTCTGACAGTTTCTTCAGGACCCTTGGGTGTACACCATCTGGTCCAGGTGCCTTGTCCACCAGCAAGGTTTTAAGGCCCTTCAGAACTCTATCCTCTTGGACGACCTCATCTTTTATCTCTGCCCCTCCCTTCACCCTTGCCCCCTTTTCCCTGCAGTATTGAGCCATCCCTTTCTTTTGTGAACACAGAACAGAAGTATTCATTGAGTGCCTCTGCTTGTTCTTCCTCTCGTTCCACCCATCACCCATCCCTCTTGATTATAACAATGGGTTCTATGTGATAACAGCGAAAGCCTAAAGGCGATCATCATTATTGATAAGTCACAATGCCAATAAAAATTTGTGGCACTGTGACACCCCAGCACATAGGAAAATGGCATCAGGGACTTACTTTTAATTTTTTCTGTAGGGGGGCAATGCCCACCCACACTCCTTCATGCAGGGAGCTTTGCCCTCCACACCCCCTACTGAAGGATTCTCAACTCCAGGGGGTGCATGTTGGGGGGGTGGTGAAAACATTTATAAAAATAACAGTTTAGGCTGGGCGCAACAAAAACACACCAGCAACTTGACCCAAACCTTGTACACTGCCGAGCAGCGCCGGCAACCCACCCACCTCACCATGGGGTCGGCTCGGCTACCACTATGGCACAACCCCTCACGTCCCCTCCTGTGCATGCTTGCTCCCCCCCACACACATTTGTATAGTGTCAGAAAGTCACTATATTCACCCACCCACCCCCATCCAGCCACCCTACCCTACCTAGCTGTTCCTGAAATGCACTGGGGAAGGGGTTGCCGTTATTGTAGGTGCCCTTTCGCCAGCACCTATATCTTACCCCTTATGTGTTTATAGAACCCATTTTTCCCCCCTCTCTGATCCCCTGAGCAAACTTCAGCTCTATTGCTGACTTGGCTGCCCTGACTGACCTGGTCACCTCCCTAGATTCCCTTGTGAACACCTCCCTATCCTCCTCATGCCCTGATTCTGTGAACTTAATGAAGGCCAATCTTTTTTCCCTCACCTTATACTCCATTTCCTTCCTGAGCCAGCTAGGTTTTTTGGGACCTGGACTGCTTACTCTGAGATTTGGCACATGTGTTCATAGCCTCATTCAGGCCCTTCCTAATGATTGTCCACTTCTGTCCAGCATCTATCACTGGTTTAATTTTAGCTACATACTCCTCCAAGATGCTGCCCATTCTGGCAAAATCTGCCTTCCTGAAGTCAAATACTCTTGTTCTGGTCTTAGTTGACTCCCTCCCTGTGTTGAGGAGGAACCACACTGAGCGGTGGTCACTTCCTGCTAAAGGGTCCTGTACTACCACATCCCTGACTTGATCTCCATTTGTTAGCACCAAATCCAGTATGTTCCCCTCTCTCGTAGATTCCATCACCTCTTACACTAGGTAGCTGTCTTGGATAGCCTTCAGCAGCACCTGTTCCCTGGTGTGTGCTGTAGTTATTGTCTGCCAGTCAACCCAAGGTAGGTTGAAGTCTCCCACTATAACTGTATTTTTCTGACCTTCTTGATTTACTGCCTTAGCTCCCTATCCACCTCCTTGCTCTGTGAGGGTGGCCTGTACACCACCCCAATCCTGAGCTTCTTACTTTTAGGGCTTTGGAGCAATACCCATATGGCTTCTGGCCTCCACTCATCCTCCTCCTTTCTGGTGCACAGTATCCCCTCCTTGACATAAATAGCCACCTCTCCAGCCCTTCCCCCCTCCCAGTCACTGCAGAACACCTTGTAACCCAGGGACCATAAGATCTGAGTCATGGTATTGGGTGGCCCATGTCTCTGAGATGGCTGCAATATTAATCTCTCCCTCTGCCATCATTGCCTGGAACTCTGCCACCTTGTTTACTAAGCTCCTTACATTCAAGGATACTACAGCTAATGCTGTATATATATATGTAATGTTTTATGCAGGGGGGGCTGTGCTCCCCTCACCTGCCTTTCTTATAATCAACTCTGATGGGGGGGGGCTGACACTGGAATAAGGAGCCAACCCTGTAGGTGGCTATTTGAGGGTGGGGAGTTGACAAGAGATGATGGATCACAGTTCTGGATTGTCAGGGTATGGGAGACAAAAAATACAAGGTAGGGAATGGGAGACAGAAAATACTAAGTACAGCAAAACACAGTGTTAAAATATCTGTATACACCTAGCAAGGTCCAAACATGGGACCTCCTGCACTGGAGGCACTGATGCAAACCACAGCACCAAGTAGCTAGCTGGGAGGTGCTTGCCCCAACTACCTGTCATATGCTTCTTCCATAAAGCTCCCTCTACCGTTCTCTGTCATTCTCAGTCACCATTCTGTTACTTCCATAGTAGCTCATACCATGCCATGCTATACTTTTCCATTTACTCATGTCACAGGTGATCATACTGAGATTCTCATATTGAGTCACTCAATTTGAATCACCCATATCACTGGATACCACATATTGCACCTACATATACCCTCACCTAAACTCTGGATCTCAATCTTGGGTCACTCTATAAATGTCTGTTTCATTGTAACTGTGGGGTAGGTAATCATTAATTACAGTACACTGTACTTACATGTTTTGTTGCACATAACTATATTTCTGTTGCAATGCAGTTACAGTGTAGTTACACTGTAACTACAGTGTAGTTAAAGAAACTTAAAGTTTTACCCAGTTTTGGTCACCATACAAAAAAGGGGGACATAGCAATTGTGGAGACAATACAAGGTAGATTCATTAAATCAATCTGGGGGCTAAAATAATTGTTGTATGAGGAAATACTACAATCCCTAAAACTACAAAGCCTTGAAGAGAGCAGAAGTAGGGGGTATATACTACTAGTGTGCAGCTTCATTCTAGTTGAAACACTCCCTAATCCAGTGGGAATTTCACTAAAAGAACAGTTGCTCATAATCTTAAGGACATGCCAAACAAATTAAGAGTTCAAGATTCAAGAAGATAAAAGGAACACGTTTACAAACAAAGGATCGCAGTGTTATGGAACTCTCTACCGGATACTCAAATAAATATTAAAACAAAAAATAGTTATAAAAAATCTGGGTGAATTCATGGGATTAACCAAAAAAAAGTAAATTGCCACTGAGAAGTGGGGGAGTAGGCAAGATGGATCACTAGGCCTAATACTATCTCTGAAGACATTAGATTTGACATTAGTATTGACACTATGAGCCACAGGTCTACTAACTGTTTACATTAATTTCACTATTCTGTATAGAATGCTGCATAGCTCCATTGTGATGACATCAAGCATTCTTTCAGCTGCTGTTCCATTGGCTAAATACAGCATTATGAAATGTATTTCCATGTTACTTTTCTTTGTGACATATCTAACGTCAACAGTATGTCATCAACAAAAATAATACTGCTCATCTGGTGAAATGTATTCTTACCGAAGTGATGTAAACTGTGTTTTAATAAGGGTAGACTCATCTTAATTAGCTATAAATTATGTAACCCCTACCCACTAGGCATGTGATGAAGCCCTTCCAAATTTGGATTGGGAATCTTTACCTTTAAATCTTAAGGTGGATGACCATGGATCAGGTTTTGCTGTGGCTGGGGATTTAACTTGATGCAGTGTCACCACCTGAGAAAGCCCTTTTGCAGTACCAAAGCACCCATGACAATTCCCTTCAGGGAAACTAATAATGTCAGTTACCAGCAAGTCCACTCCATGATATCCACATAGACAATTCATCAGGGAATTATATACAACAATTCAGTGCAAACAATCAGGTTTATTAAGAATATCGGAATGCAGCTCTTGGTAAAGAAGGACGATGGTTAAGCAGTGAAACATAAACAATATGTGAATATACTATACAAGCCTACCAGACCTGCCCAAGCAGTCCCCACAGTCCTTCAGTACACTGGTCTTTAGCTAAACCCCACAATCTCTGAGAGCTCCTTGTTTATGACTGTGAGCATAGTACAGCAGGTGTTTTGCATTCAGAAAAGGGCCCATGTCATTTTTGCTACCAAACAATATGATATAATGTTAAAAATAGATTCCTCTGTTGAAGCCTCATTTCTATGCTGCCTGTGTGTGTATAGGAATCTGTAGAGCACAATTTTTCTTCTGGCTTGAGGAGTTTATTGAGCCCACAAAAGTTAACTCATTATCTTCTGGCAGTCATTCTATGTCAGATTACCAATGGATAGTACAGACATCATAAAAAGCAATTGGAAGTAGAATGGGTTAAACACTTCCTGGAGCTTTATGCATAACAGATAAGCTCTGCTGTTCCTCTAAGCCCCTATGAACAGCCTCATTAAGCCATTTGACACCACCATCCTAAGAGAAGATGCCTCTGCAACTTTGCACATCTGGCACTTGGGTTAATATCCCAGTACTGACACTGTAGTGCAGCATGAGAAGGGTGCTGCACTTCTGAGGTGCCGTCTTTCGGATGAGACATTAAACCGAGGTCCCATCTGCTTGGATTGGTGGTAGTTCAGGTGGATGTTAAAGATCCCATGGCACTTATCGAAAAAAGTAGGGGTATGTTTATTAAAAGCAAAATCAAATATACAGTAATTAAATTCAAAAGGAAAATACACAGGTTTGTAAATTAAGAAAACTCAGAGCCCAATTCAGATCTGAAAGAAAAAACTAAATAAACTAGAAATAAGTCAAAAAAAAGTTCCAATATCGTTCCCATATGTTCCTCTTCAGGATTTTTCTTTCTCCTTCTCTTAGACGAGCAAGATGGGTTAGTATCTTCTTGAATAAATCCTCTGAAGTTAGATGCCGTTGCTGAAATAAAAAAACACATCTGACCTGCCACACCCAATACAGAATTACAATTGCTATAATGTTCAGGGTGCTCGAATTACATTTCGACCAAGACTCTGGAAATAAACCAAAAAATAAAGCTCTTTGATTCCATTGACACCAGACTTTATCCCAGAAGTGGCGTTTCCACAAAAACCAAAAACGTAAAATAAAAGGGCAAGAAAAATATAGATGAGTCATTGTTTCCGTGAGTTCTGCACATGATTCTCGAAAACAATTCCTATCCATTACCTGCTTATGCTTTTGATTCCCACGTACATTAATTTTACCGTGTGCACCTAACCATGCAATATCCCACATTGTTACTGGAACACGGGAGTCCATAAGGAGTTTACCAATCTGTGTCTGTTCTATAGGTGTAAAACCTGGAAATACGTCTACCTTAAAATGGGATTCTACTATTTCTATATACAATTGTTTTCGAGATAATTCTTTAATCATAGTAGCCAAAATGTTCCATGTTTTTAGCATGTCAAATACTATTCCCCAATCTGTCGATAAGACATATTTTCTTTTATTTTTGTGTAAACATTTCCCAATACTCCATTCTTGAAAAATATCTTTAATTGATATATATACCAAAGGAATCCAAGTTTGGATAGAATCCTTAACCAAAGGTTTTAAATTAGTTGCAAAGAAAAGAGTGTAAAAAAACACAATTGGGTGAATCATAGAGACCCCTCCTTGCCGATAGGGTTGTAATAGAACATTCCGTCTAATAGGATTGAGACGGCTTCCCCAGAAACACGAAAAAAAGAGATTTAAAAGGGGTACAAAAAAGCATTTAGGTAGTGGGAAAATATGTGCTACATGTAAAAATATGGGCAGTAGACATGTTTTAATCAAAAAAATACGTTTCTTCTTCCCCAAAGACCACTTATGCCATTTACTTACTTTCTCCCTACCCTTATTCAGAGCTATCTCCCAATTATATTGTGCTGCATCTGAGACTCCAAAATAAACTCCTAATAACTTATGCGGAGAATCTACTACCTTAATTCCCCCTAATTGAAGACACAGTATCTGCAGAAGAGGTCAAGTTAAAACACACACTTTTCTGTAGATTTAAACTCGATCCAATAACTGATAGAAAAACCGGTAATATGTCACTTAATAAACAACCCTCTGTAGTGTTCGGTACTAAAACACAAAGATCGTCTGCATAACAAATTACTTTAGAATAAATACCAGGAAGCCCTGAAAATCCAGGAGATTGATGAAGTAACCGAATAATAGGGTCCAAAGCTATAACAAACAATAAAGGACTTAAAGGACATCCTTGCCGTACTCTTCTACGTATATAACAGGGGGATCCTAGTCTTCCGTTAATATACGGCCTAACATAGGCTAAAGAATAACATAAAACAATCCAATTTATAAAAATTTGTGGAAATCCATAACTTTCGAGGGTTAACCAAATAAATTCCTGGGAAAATACTATCAAAGGCTTTAGACAAATCAAAATTAAACAAATATCCTTGTAAAGTACCTTGAAGACCTTGAGAAAATAATTCTCTAATTAGTAATAAAGCATCATGGATGGATCTACCAGAAATTGAACAATATTGGAACGGTGAAAGCAAAGAGGGCAAATATTTGGAAATCCTATTCCCTAACAACTTAGCAAAAATTTTGTAGTCTGTATTCAGCAATGTAATTGGTCTCCAATTCTTCAAATCTTTTCTATCTCCTTTTTTGTACAAAAACAACATTAATCCTTCGTACATCTGATCTGTCAAACGATCTTCCTGTAAAAAACCATTAAATACAGCTACTAATTGATGTGGTATAAATTTCCATAAAAACTTATAAATCTCTGCCGATAAACCGTCAGAACCAGGAGCCACCCTATCCCGGAGACCTAAGATAATGTCTTTTACCTCTTCAGAAGAAAAGGGCTTTATAAGCTCTCTTTGTTGTGGTGTCGTTAATGTGGGTACATTCAATATTTGTAATAATACGCCATATCTGTTGAAACAACATCTGGGGTTTCAAATGCGTGCTTTATAAATTTTGTGACACATGCCATAAGTTTTTCTTGCCCTTTTACAACTTGACCTTGATCATCCAACAATTGGTATATTTGTTTGCCACCAATTTTTTCAGTAGTATTCTCAAGGGGGTTGAATTGACTCTGAGTCCCAGTAGTTTTAAATTTTTGTTCAAAAAGTATGGACTTTTGCCTATTGTACTGCACTTTAGCTAAAGCATTTTTAACTTCTTTGATACGGGCAGAATGGTCCGAACCATATAAATAAGATTCTGTAAATAATGCTAATAGTTCTGCTCGTAGATGTTTAGAGGTATGATGTCTTTCATCAGCTAAAGATCTGGTAGGATTTAAAGTATGATATCACATATGATTTAGTATCACTCCACCAGTCTATTATAGAATCATATATAGCGACTACTGTAATACGGTCTGTAATTAATTCTGTAAACCCCTGAATAAATGCAGGGATTAACAACAAAGACGAGTTAACTCTCCATACCCCAGGGCCTTGTGATAAAACATCTTCTAATTGGATTTGTATCCCTATTAAATGATGATCAGAAGTCGCCATCGGTACTGTGATACCCTGTACTATTCCAGTGGTTTGTGAACATAACCAGAAATCAAGTTCTCGAGTGCAATTTCCCTTTCACAAAGGTAGGCCACGGGGACTGGGCAAAGACATCCACCAAGTTTAGTTCTGTGATAAGATTTCGTAAAGCATGAGTGTCGCAATAAGTTTTCTTACGTGAAGAGATTTCCAAACTTGTATTAAAATCTCCACCCCATAGAATGATTCGATTTGTACATAAAAAAGGTGTAATTTGACGCAAAAGCTGAACTTTGGCAGCTTTCTGTTGTGGTGCATAAATGTTTATGAGTCTATAAGGAAACTTATGCCATATAAGGTCTAATAAAAAAACTCTGCCAGGTACTAAGTCCACAATTTTTTGTAAAATGAAGTTAGATGTACTAAAACAAAACCAACACCAGAACAAAGGTCCTGTCCTAATGATCAATATGACGGTCCTAAGCCCCATTCCTCGAGGCCATTGTTGCTTCTCCTGTTGTATATAGCCTAATATCCTGTAAAAATAAACATCGTGAGGCCAAGCCACGTGAGTTAAAAGTCACAATTGCTTATATTTTGAACGAATGCTATTTACATTAAAACTAGCGTAGACGTATGGCAGACATGAAAAGAACCAAAAGAACAAAAAGGAACCCTTGTATAAATAACCACCTCATTTCTTTTTCTTCAATCTAGTAGACTTCTTTTTTAAAGTGGTCCCAGAACTATCAGTTGTAGGTAATGATGTAGAGGTTATCATGGAAGGAGGAGTAAGAGATAGATTCCCTGACTCTCTGCCCTCCTCCTCCATAGCCTCACCCCAACTTTGTAAGGGGTGATACAGGTTAGATATTGGGATAGATACAATGTCTACCTGTGTGGCGGAGCGAAGTCATCGAGCAACTGGTGGGGGGGGAGTGAAGTTTCCTCTTGCTCCCCTTCTCCCTTAGAAGTAAGAGATAAAGTTTGTTGTGAAGCCTGGTTTGGATCACTGGAAAAACTCACTAACCCTCCGAAGGAGGGTTGCTCAATGGTTTCAGAAATGTTAGGGGGGTTAAGGGATATAAGGGGCATAGGGGGCTCGGGAATTTTGGGGGGTCAGGGGCTTTAGGGGGTTCAGGGAATTCAGGGGTATCTGGAACAGATATTTGCTCAGTGATTTTGGGAGTTGGTAACCGTTCAGTAGGGGTAGGAAAAGAAAGAGGCTTTTCTTTATTTTTAACAGGTTGCACTGAAACTTGGGGGGTGGTCTCCATAGCAGAGGATTTAGCTATGTAAGCATCATGTTCTGCATAGTTTGAGGTGTTATGGGCCGCCCACGGACAGGCTATAAACACATGTGAAGCATCACCACATAAATTGCAAGTGGGAGGAACTGTACAAGCCAGCACAGTATGACCTATCATACCACATGAAGTACATTTCAATTTATCACAGTCGGAGCTTAAATGGGACAATGAGCCACATCTATAACATGATCGCGGCTGCCCTGGATAAAATAGTATACCATGATCTCGACCCAGGTAAAAACAATTAGGAAGATGTTGAATTCCAAACTCAGTAATTTTAAGTTGCACAGTAAACTTCCACCCTCCCGTCCAAAACCCACTTTCATCAATCAAAGCATGTGGTGCACCATTAACTGTGCAACGTTGTTCTAACCAGTATAATATATCCAAAACATTTACCCCGTCATTCCTAAAAAGGACAGTAATAATTTTTGCAGTTGGCCTAGTAATGGGAATAACTACAAAATGTTTCCAAACAGGGTCAGCACGTGCATTATAATAAGCAGACCAAAATTTGTCTAGTAATGCAGCAGTACGAAAAGAAACATCAAAATTAGAATCCCCTGAAGAATGTATTAAAGCATACACTTCTGAAGGTTTAATCTTTAAGGATTTAATTATTAATGTCTTTCCCACAAAGTTCCGATCCGGAGGGAGATCCATATCCCCTTTATAATGTATTCGTGCTACAAATCTTTTTCTCATTGGGACATCTGTCTGTTTAAAAAGGGATGCATAACTGACTGGCTTAATTGCAGGAAAAGTGTTTGCAGAGTCATGTAAAGTGCTAGCAATATTTGTTTCTCCTTGCAGGTACTGACCTTTCAGCTGCGTTTTCAGCACAGTAGCCTGATCCAAGTTCGTGGCATTTTTCAGTTCTGCAGAGGTCTGGGGCAAAAGGTTCGATTCCACTGGTGACTCAGACGATCCCCCACGCATAGATTCAGAGGCCAGCGGCGGAAATGACACGGTATTCTGGTCCGTCACTGAAGAATGTTCCCCCGCTGCACTCACTGCGTCTAAACGGTCCTTCTGCTGTTCCGATCCTCTCCCAGGCAAGGGAAGGTTAGGATCTGGATTCCTCGCTGTCGGAGTCTTGATCCATCCTGCTTTTTCCAGCTCTTGTTCTGGAGTCCATGTAGAAAGACGAGCTGAAAAAGGGAAGGAGTCTTCCACCGGTGCACTGTCCGTCACACTCGCGTTTGTTTCCATTGGAGCCATAATAGCGTGAACATTGCTTTTTTTTACAGTACCAAAAGAAGTTGTCTGACAATTCTCTGGTCGTTTCCTTTTTTTCTCCTCCTCAATCATGAAAGTTTGGTCTCTATCTGATTCTCCTTGAGTTTCCTCTGTTTCCACTAGATACATCTCCACCTCAGGTAATTCAGTATTTTTGTGTTCTATATCATTAATGACTGTTGGGGCTTCCTCTAGGATTTTATCTGACTCTTGCAGTCCGTCATCCAGCACCTCTGTCCTCTCCAATGGCTGAGGCATACTGAAGCTGGTTCAGATGTCTCATGGGAAGGGTCCCCACCCATCAGAGTAGGGGAATTTCCCGTGTCCCGGCCAAATTTCCCTCATTCACCAAAAATACCACCAACAGCTTAATCTGGTTCAAAGTCAGTTGGCATTCATCTGTATCCCCCTCCCCCGGGTCGTGCCTGAAAATAGGCAGGATTTGTCTAGTGCACTTACCCGGTCAACAAAAGCTAAATAAATAAATATAAAAAAAATAAAAATACAGAAGAAAGGGGAAGCAGATAAATAACAGTGACAAATTTACAGAATGGGATTTAGTTGGAGGTACAATTCAGGAACATGAACAGTTGAGTGATGCATTGAAAAGAAGTGCAAGTCCTATGGCACCCAGATACTGCATGCTGATGAGCATTTCCGCTGCATGATCTGCCTAGGCCCCAAACACTGGGTCAAGGATAGTGCACCCTGCCAGTCCTTCAACCAGGCCACATGCATTAGGCACCAGATAAAGCTTGAAGCCCACTTTCTGGAGATGTGCCTAGCTTTGATGGAAAAAGAGCTGCAGAATCTGTGGGAAAAATAATCTTCTTCAACGCCAGAACCCAAAAAGAAGAAAAAGGACAAGGAGAGGCACCAAGACTGTGATAGGTCTCCATCCACTTAGTGGAAACCATCGGGCACCACTGACACTGGAGGGGACTCCACTTTGGTAAGTACCCCTACTGCCAGGTCTCCTACCGCTCAGGCAGATCAGACCATGGCCTCCCTGCCTGCTTTACTCATTGTGCAGTTGGGCTCTTCCTGGATGACAGAGCTCCTATTGTGTTACTTAGGTACATATCTTCTTCAGGGTCTGCCAGCAGCTAGGTCAATAAGTCACTCCCCAGCCCCACTGAGGAGTGCATGATCACAGCTGGTAAACTGGACTCCAGCTCCACTGTTCTGTGAATGGCCAAGGCTGATACGTCGGATGTTAGATCTTCTGATGTCTGCAATGCCGCAGCTTATAAATCTCCCCCCAGTTCCTCTGTGGACCGCACAGCTGGGGTTCTCCCTTCAAGGTCACAGTATACCCCAAACATTGAGTTGAGCCAGCTGTTGGACATGCAACAGTTTTTTTTTAAGGTTCCTTGCTCCCACTGACACAACCAGACCCTCTGGGTTTGCCTGAAGATCAAGAGTCAGAGGTGGGCACTAATCTGGAGGTTCCCCCTCCTTTGCTGAGTCAGTCTCTTCCTGATTTGTCTACTGGGCCTATTGTTAATCCCTCTGGGGACCTTCTTTCAGAACCTCCTCAATGCACACCCCCTCAGACAACCAGGTTCCACCATCTTGGACTCTGGCTTCCCAGATGATGGTGGGTCTTTCATCAGGTTCTACTCACACCCTGATCCCAAGAGACCTTTTGCCATGTGACCCTTTATGGGGTCAGGGTATATCTGGCACTCCAGCCATTTCTTAAATGTTGGACAGCCTTCCAAGGCTCCCAGGCACAGAATCTTCCAGTGCCAGACATTCCTGTGCCTGATCCAATGCCAGCCACTTCGAATGTCCCTATGGGGCCAATGCCTGGTCCTTCTGGACTTTCTGCCAGGCCTTCATCCCCACCTTCTGCCAGGCCTTCAACTCCACCTCCAGCTAGACCTATGGGCAATATTCCAAGCTATCCACCCCCACAGTACATAATGTACCCTTCAATAGGGTATCCAACGCCTGGTCATCAACCCCATTATGTACTGGGATGCCAGACACCAGACTAGGTCTAATCATGGGTATGCTCCTTCTGGCTTTCCCTACTCCAATCTGGCTCATGGATACCTCAATATCAGATGCCAGGCTACCCATTATACCAGCCTACTCCTCCTCCACCACATCCTCAGCTTCTGTCTTCACACCAGCCTCAGACTGATATCCAGGCAGTGTTTCATATCCTATTTCAGGAGGACAGGACTCAACTAACCTCAGAGCTTGACCATTGGAAAAAAGTGGCAGCCTCTACTCCTGCCTCCTTTCCAATCCCTAGATAAGCCTCTCCATTGGATTCCCACCTTTCTGGAGAAGGCTTCTCTAGACACCAGGTCAGGGATAAAACCCAGGACACTCCCTTAAAAAGGGTTCAGACCCCCAGCAGGCACACTTCAGACTCTGACTTGTCCCCCAGCTCTGGTACACATACACCTATAGAGCCTCAGACTAAGGAGTCCCCTCACCCGACAACTAATACACCGAAATATGACTAATGGAAAATCATGTACACAAATGCTCACAGTCTGGGAAAAAACCTGCAGGCAATAATGACAGAGGCTAAACTGGACATAGTAGCCATTAACAAGACATGGTTTACCAGTAACCACACTTGGGAGACTTCAGTACCTGGCTATGTACTGTTCAGAAGAGACCAAGGTGCAAAAAGGGGGGGCGGAGTGGCCCTTTATGTCAAAGAAAATATTAAAGCTACAGAAATTCAGAATACACATAAGGAGCCAGAAGAACTGTGGGTCACCTGGGAAACAGGAAATGGGACAGCCATACGAACTGGGTTGTATACAGGCCTCCAGACCAGGGGGAGGAATTAGACTCGTTACTGTTAGAAGATATACAAAACATGACAGCTAAAGGGGAGGTTCTGATAATGGGAGACTTCAACATGACAGATACAGATTGGTCAATACCAGCAGGGACATCTACTAGAACAAGATACATGGTGGATTTCCTGCAGGGGAAGGGCCTCAAATAACTAGTACAACAACCCACTAGAGACAGGGCTATCCTAGATCTAGTACTGACTAACAGGGAACAGACCACAGATCTCCAGGTAGAAGGTCACCTGGAGGCCAGTGACCATCACATGGTATGGTTCAATTTGGCCACTAGAACAAAATCACCCCATTCCAAGGCAAAAACATGGGACTTCAAAGGAGCTGACTTTGATAAGATGGCCAACAGAGTTAAGCTAGCCCTGGCAAAAAGAAATACAGGTGAGTGGGTATAGGCAAAGTGGGCAAGCATTAAAGATGCTGTACTTGAAGCAACATCCCATTGTGTTAGTGAGAAGAGGAAGTGCAAAAGAAGAAGGAAACCACTTTGGTTCTCAAGCACAGTAGCAGAAAAGGTCAGAGCCAAAAGGCTGGCCTTCAGGAAGTATTAGGGAATGCAGCAGGATGAAGATAGGGAGGCATACCAAACTTCCCTAAGGGAAGCAGAGAAGGCAATAAGGCAGACAAAGGCCCAGACTGAGGAAACACTAGCATGAACAGTAAAAGAAGGTGACAAGACTTTCTATAGATACATTAGTGAAAGGAGAAAGTCCAGAGGGGGTATTGCTGATTAAAGCGGATAAGGGGGCATTTGAGGAGGAGGAGGAGGAGGAGGAGGACCATGTAAAAGCATCTATCCTAAATAGATACTTCTGCTCAGTATTTACTGAAGAGAAGGTAGGGCAGGGCCCACAGCTTTGCACCATGGACACGGGGGGGGAGGTGTGCACTAGTTCCTTCACAAAAGAAAGGGTCCTACAAGAGCTTGATAAGCTCAGGGTGGACAAGGCAATGGGACCTGATGGCATACATCCCAGGGTACTAAAGGAGCTAAGGGTGGAACTAGCAGACCCATTATCAGAACTGTTTAGTGAGTCTCTGAGCACAGAAGAGGTCACAGAAGACTGGAGAAGGGCTCATGTGATCTCGCTCCACAAGAGTGGTAGCAGGGACTAGGCAGGGAACTACAGACCAGTCAGTCTTGCCTCAATAGTGGGCAAGATTATGGAGACACTCCTTAAGGAAAGGGTAGTGCAACACCTGGAATCCATAGGAGCACAGGATCCAAGACAGCATGGGTTTACAAAAGGAAGGTCCTGTCAAACTAATCTCATAGATTTCTTTGACTGGGTAACCAGAGTGGTGAACCAAGGGGGTGCAGTTGATATTGCCTACCTTGACTTCAGCAAAGCTTTTGATACTGTTCCACATACAAGATTGATTAATAAGCTGGGTAGGCTCAGGGTGGGTCAGACGTTGGTCAACTGGGTGGCAAACTGGTTGATGGGTAGAAAACAGAGAGTGGTGATAAATGGTATACAGTTAGAAGAGATGCAAGTCACAAGTGGGGTACCTCAGAAATCAGTCTTGGGGGCCAGTCCTCTTCAATATCTTCATCAGTGACATTGCAGATGGACTGGAGGGTAAGATTTGTCTGTTTGTAGATGACACCAAGTTCTGCAACAGAGTAGATGATCCAGATGGTGTGAACAGAATGAGAAGAGATCTGGATAAACTAGCAAAATGGTCAGAAGAGTGGCAACTGGGGTTTAATGGAAAGAAGTGCAAGATCATGCACATAGGAAAGAGAAACCTTGAAGTCACCTATAGGCTGGGAGAGGAGTTGCTGGCAATCACAAGGGAAGAAAGAGACTTGGGCGTCATCACCGATGACCTGAAATCATCCAAGCAGACCTCTAAAGCAGTAGGTAAGGCTAGAGGGATGTTGGGGTGTATTAGTAGGGGTATCGTAAGTTGGAAGAGGGAGGTAATAATCCCTCTTTACAAGACACTGGTTAGGCCCCATCTGGAGTACTGCATGCAGTACTGGAGGCCACACCTTCACAAGGACATTAACCAAATTGAGGCAGTCCAGAGAAGGGCAACCAAAATGGTGCAGGGACTGCATCAGAAAACATATGAGGACAGATTTAACTGAACTCAATATGTGTACCCTAGAGCAAAGGAGGAAGAGAGGTGATATGATTGAAACATTCAAACACCTTAAGGGAATTAACAAGGTGAAAGAGTCTAACATGTTTCAATATAAGAAAAATAGAAGAACAAGAGGACACAGCATGAGATTAGAGGGAGGCCGATTAAGGGGTAATGTGAAGAAGTTCTTTTTCACAGAAAGGGTGGTGGATGCATGGAATGGCCTATCTCAGTAAGTGGTGGATATGAATACAGTGCAGGGCTTCAAACAGGCATGGGATAGGCATAAGGGAGCAATACAGATGAGTATGAATAGATAGGCCATTGACAGAGCAAAGGCCTATGGCACATTCATAAGGTAGAAAAAAGAAATGGGCATACTGGATGGGCCTTGTGGTCCGTATCTGCAGTCAACTTCTATGTTTCTATGTTCCCCGAAGTCCACTCTGGAGGACCCTTTCTTTGCAGAACTCCTCAAAAACTATACAAAATGCCCATGGCTGGGCTATCGAGGAACAGGATCCAAAGTGGAAAAGGCTTGCAGAGCATCTAGGCATGACTGACACAGATTCTGTGCCCATACTGCATTGTACTGTGCCCCATGAAGTCCTGATTTACACTATCTTGCAACAGCCTACTTTCATTCTGGTTGCTTCAAAAAATGAAGACAGGTTATACCACCCCCCAGATGGGGTCACACAACTCACTGACCATCCTAATGCAGACTCAGTTGCTATCACAGCTGCCTATGACTGGTCCTCTAAACCTAACATTTGAGCATGTCTCCTCCTGATAAGGAGTCTAAGCAACAGGACAATTTTGGTCACAAGATCCATTCCTTCTCCACTTACATCCTCAGGTCCCATAATTATGTGACTCATATGGTTTCCTGTCAGAAAACTTCCCTGGCCTCACTCGAGTCAAAGATGGAAGCTATCCAGGATCAGGAGCTTAAGGCCAAGATTTCCAAGACAGTGAGAATGGCTAAAATCTTCTGTCGTTATGCCCTCCAGGCCACTTATGATACAGTAGACTCAGTTGCTTCCACCACAGCCACTGCTATCTGCAGTAGGCAATATTCATGGCTCAGGATTGCTGGCCTGGCACAAGACATCCAAACCTCCATCCTGGATGCCTATTTCATGGGATCCGTTTTATTCGGAGGTGATGCTAAGGAAGGATATTATCACTGAATTACAGGACCTAGGTAAATCCATCCATGACATCCTCTTCATGTACCGAGGGGGTTAGAAAGGCAAACAGGCTTTTCTTCAGTAGCAGAGATGACAGACCAAAAAGGCCCCTGCCAAACACCAGGCCAAATGCTGGTATCCAGCATCAAAAATCCCTACTACTCCTGCCAAGTCCCAGAAGCTCCCCAGAGCAGCTGCTGACTCCCTCCCCTCAGCCTCCTGACTTGTGAGGGACTCCCCCACCTCCTCCAGATCCACTAGGGAGAACCAGTGGGTGGAAGATTTGCCCTTCACCTTCCGGGGTTGCAGGATATAACCACAAACTCTTGGGTCCTTCAGTTAATAGCAAGAGTTCACACCATAGAGTTCCTAGTAAGGTCTCTGGACAACCCCCAGGCCTCTCCCATCATCGTCCAAGGCACCTGTCTCTAATAGGGGATGAGATCCAGGATCTTCTGCAAAAGTCAGCTACAGAGCCAGTGGCTCCAGCACAGATAGGAAGAGGGTACTACTTCCATTTCTTCCTAGTGCCCAAAAAGGCACGGGGTCATAATGTCGCAAGACATTATGCCACATGCATATACCATGCTGCCAATACAGTGCGATATATTATGTGCAGCAGAAGTCTTTTTTTCGGAGGGTCACTGCTCCCTGCAATCTGTTATGGGGGGCTGCCCCCCTGAACACCCCCAAATAAAATAACTAACTCTAGGGTGGGGTTAAAGTAAATATCACACAAAGTGCAAAAAAGAGAAAACTTGCATGTGTCTGGGACCGGGAATTGAACCTGGTCCTAAACGCACTGCCTGTATCCCTTGCTGCCAGTGGCTCATCCCATCAAGCCTCGGCAGTTTCTTGGCTGCACCCCATCCCATCAGAGGTCTTATCCTCTGCCTGGGACAGTGAGATGGTGCAGTACCATGCACAGTCCCATTATCAGTATTGCACCCTCTCGCTGTCTTATACTGCACTGTTGCAGTTTCAGGGTTTTGTCGCATGCTATTAAGCATATGACATATTGAACTGGTAGGACCAAAAAGATGGGTGACCTAAGACCCATCTTGATCCTCAGCTTGCTCAACCTGTACATCATGCGCAAGAGGTTCCACATGCTCACCATCCAGGGACTTCTACCCCTGCTCCACAAGAGCAATTGGCTTTGTGCGCTGGACATGCAGGATGTTTACCTGCACATCCCTGTCTTCCAGGCCTATCACCACTTTCTTTGGTTTGCCTTCCAAGGGGAACATTTCCAGGTGAAGAATATCCCATTTGGCTTACCCTCAGCACCTCGGGTTTTTACCAAGTGTCTAGCAGTGGTGGTGTGGCCCTATTCCACAGAGGAATCTAACTGTGCCTGTATCTGGATGATTGGCTTCTATCAGCCCCATCACAGAATAGTATGAGGGAGTCACTCTCCTTCACCATGGAGCCCTTTTCCAGACTTGGAATAACAGTCAACTATCCCAAGTCCCACCTCTCCCTTCCCCTCCCAGTGCCTACAATTCATTTGGAGCAGTGCTGGATACAGTCCAGGGCAGGGCCTTCCTTCCATCAAATAGAGCGGACACCCTGCAGGAACAGGCCAGATTAGTGGCCAGCTCATGCTGGACCACAACCCAGTCAATCTTCCATCTTCTCAGGCTGATCACAGCTGCAATCCCTACAGTTCCTCTAGCCAGACTGCATATGAAGGTGACCCAATGGACTCTTCATGTCCAATGGAATCAGTGGCTGGACAATTTGGACCACAGGGTCCTAGTGTCCAGATACATGAAAAAGGATCCTCTTTGGTGGCAGGAGTTGTCCAATCTCTCCACGGGAGTTCCCCTTTCAGCCCCCTGCTCCTACCATGACCATTACAATGGATGCTTCATGTCAAGGCTGGTGACCCCACCTAGGAGACCATCAGACCCTGGGAACATGGTCTCAGCTGGAAGCCTCTCTACACATCAGTGTGTTAGAAATGAGGGCAGTACTGTATGCCCTCCAGGCCTTCCAGCCTCTTCTGTGTCCAGGGAAACTCCTGATTAAGACCAACAATATGTCTGTGGTCTAATACCTGAACAAACAGGGAGGCACTCACTCATACCCTCTATGCTGGGAGGTGATGGAAGTGTGATACTGGGCAGTCCAACATGACCTCTACCTGACTGCTGTCCACATGCCAGGCATCAGCAACATCCTGAGAGACAGTCTCAGCCATACCACTGTCAAGGCTCATGAGTGGGAGCTAAATCAAGAGGTGGGTGAAAGCTTATTCATCCTGTGGGGTCAGCCGGACATAGACCTCTTCGTCTCCCCATCCAACCCAAAACTACCCAATTTTTGCTTGCTCGTTCCCAGGCACGGTGTTTTTTGGTGAGAAGCACTGTCCCTTTGCTGGACAGGGAGGTTCTAGTATGCCTTTCCTTCCTTCCCAGTGCTTCAGAGTGTTCTCCTGACGCTACAGGCAGAAGACGCTCACATGATTCTAATAGCTCCTCTTTGGCCTTATCAGATTTGCTTCCCTCTGCTTTTACAGCTGTCAGTGGAACCTCCAATACCTTTGCCTCTCTGCCATGATTTTCTGATTTAGGAGCAGGGTAGATTGGTGCTTCCAGGCCTCAAATCCCTCCACCTGTATGTGTAGCACCTGTGGACATATGTGGAATAACTCCCATTGTTATTATTTGTTTACAAAAATTGTCAACTGTGCAGATGCATTTGTAAAAAAATGAATTATAATAGTGAGACTTTTTGAAATGTTATTTGACATACCATATTCATGCTTGTCTACCCACTTACTCAGTCTCCTACTTGCTTCTGTCCTTGTGTTAAATAATCTTGTTGCTTCATATCAAGGTGTTGTTGATTTTAATATTGTGTGTGCCTGGGGTGGAGCAGCAATAAAAGATAATCTATGCAATACCCTCAATAACACACCTACCCCAGTTTACTTTTACCTAACACCCATTTTTAGGTCTTATACAGGAAGATCTTCCTTCAAAAGAACAGCTTGCAATGAAATGTGTAAGATTTACACTGACATTTGGGTATATGCACTTTTATATTATACTAAGTATGTGTGTGAACTGTATAGCAATCTCTAAAAAATCAATTAAACACATCAAATGTCTTCAAAAACATGTCTCAATATTGTGTTTATTTTTCACCTTGTCACAGTATACAGTATAACTGTCTCAGCAGTGTTTGCAATTAAGGTACAGTACCTTTGTGTATATGATGGCCCAGTTCTGTTGAGTTGATTGCTATAACAGTGCATAGAATAAATTGTGAAACATATAGATAACTGTAACACAGAAGGTGGCATTATTTTTATATCTGCCCTTTCTCAATGTAGCATACTTTGATTCAGTTAGTGTATGCAAAAGCAATTCATGTTTATGTTTAAGCCCATGAAACACCCTTCACTAGTTAATGTATTTACAGTCATAGTGGCTCTGCCAGAGCTTGTCAATTATAATAATACCATGTAGATACTGTGGAGGACATTAATTCTGCAGACCAAAATGTTCGCAATGTCAGGTATGCACTGCGATTTGCGGGTCATAAATTTGGCGCACCTGGTACTTAACTGGCACATTTAGTTTTGGAAATCTGCAAGGCATTGCTGTTCTATGTTGCAATCACACCATGTCTCTAAAATCTTGTTTAAAAGGCAAGACAGTAAAGTTTGAGCAGCCGCTTGATGTGACTACCATCAATCCCAAAGAGCTGGCACATACTACCTGAGCTCATTATTTCTGTAGAGAACTGAATAAGGGGATTCACTGAAGCTGGTATTCTGAATGCCTACTCTGACTGAACTGAGTAAGGATTTGGTTTGCTTATTTCTACTTCTTAGGTGTGGTAGTTCTCCATTCTCTCCCGCTGTAATTTGCAGCTTGGCTTTATGTTTACAGGATGTGTCGACTGATGCAGTGATGTCAGATGCCAACCCGATCCATGCGGCTGATTCAAAGGCAGAAGGAGAGATCGAATAAAGTTAATGGATTCTTCTCATATTTCAAACCAAAACAACTTGTTTTTTTCTGTTAAATAATAAATATTAGTTTGTTAGTTTGTATCATCAATACAACCTGAATCTCTGTCTTTTCTTTTAATCGAACATGATGTGCAATGATGTGTCACTGCCGACTGGTGATACAGCGATCCAGCAAGTCAGTGCTGTACAGTAAATAAAACAGAAAGTTACAAACTGAATTTAACCATCTCTATGTTGTTAACAATAAACTATACATTGTGTACCAGACCCGGGAAATCGAGCTGTACTCAGCTCTCTACTCAGATGCCTGTTTAAAAGTCCAGTTTAGCACTGATACAGTCCCATAATTTTCACTGAGACATAAATTTCACTTAATTATGAATTAGTGAAATATATGTCCTCTACAGTAAAGTGATGACATATTGTGGGTCTGTTGCTGAGTAGATGTTGAAATAAACTGTCACTTAGGTAAGCGGAATCAAAGAACAAACCAATTAAAAATGTGTAATCCTTTGCATGATGGCCTTCATACAGGCCTTCAACCATGGTTGCCCTCAAGGCACAATCTATCTCATGGCTTTGGATACCTAAAACCCTAGCTATCTAACTTACACTAAAAACAGTTACCAGACCTTGGCCCTGATTAATTGTTCATAGTTGTATAACCCCTATGTCCTGAAAGATATCAGTAATGTGACAGGTAACTCATCATTGGTTCTACTGCTACTAGTTTCAAGAGTTAGCATTTGGTGGTACAGCTGTCACTGCAGCACTTCTGCAGCATGCATACGTGAGCTACAGAGTTGATATCTTAGCCCCACTAGTCTTGACCCCCACATGGGGACTTTACTGTCTTCATCTTTTGCTGAGAACATTTTCTCCTCTTCTGCCCTACGTAGGGATTTCTTTGAGAAGGGGCTAGTGAACTGAGGTAGTTTGGCACTCATTCTGGCTCTGCTCAACAAGCTGGTTTGGGCTGTAGTTGAAACATTCTATTTCAGACGGATGCCTGTCAAAAATGGGTCTCTACTGTTTTGGCTGTAGGCACCATGCAGTAGCAATGCTCAAATGGCAGCTGCCCAAGTCACTGAAACTTTTCGGTAAGTCCATGCAGGAACTGCTTTCTCCTTCTCCTGCAGAACAGATATGTTGTCTTCTGCTATAGCTGCAGACTTCTAGCAGGTAGACCTGACCCCTAGATTGACTCAGTCCTTCTGGAGGTGGGCTGAACACACAAATGAAGGCCATTCATTGGTTGAGCATAGGCAGGTTTTTCTTTTTGTCCTTCCACCCAGAGTTCACTTTCTACCTTTATTTCTAGTACTTCAGAGCACCCTGATGTGTAATTTGCTGTCCATGCTTAGGCACAATCTGAAGCACCCTTTGGCCCCAATGCCTACTGTGCCCAGGTTCAAGGGTGAAACACAGTTGCTATTTGTTCATGTTTCTGTGTTCCCATGGCAGTGGCTAAGGACACTGCCAGGAGGGAGCATGCTCAGAACATTCAAAGTTTGATCCCTCATTGTTGATAGTAAGACCAGTCCTTGAGGAACTAGCTGTGTGAAGAAAAAAGTTGGAACACTGCTCCAGCTACCTGGTCCATACTGCAGCAGTGCCAAAGGGACTGGATGACATTGATGGTGTAGAGAACTATGATGACGGGAGTAAGGCTCCATTTAACCTCAAGGTATACCCCAGCTGGTATTGGGATTACACTTTCCTCCTGCTTAAATGTTGATGCCCACATACTGGCAACAGTACCATAAAATACACATAAACATTAGCATATACATTAACACATTTCTGACTAAACACGTTACCTGTCTAATCAAATGTGTGTTCAAAAAGTGTCACAAAAAGAAACTTTAAAATGCTCTAAACAGCGCAATGGTTGTGTAACACAAATACATTTCTCAACCCTGATTTGGGGGCAGTATAATAAGGGGGGGATGCAACATGAGGTCTAATGCTGAAATTACACTTTTTATAAACCACATGCATGGGGTATTGGTGAAGGTCACTTAAAAATTATATATTTGATTATTGGTTTAAGCTCACATTCAGATCATCTATGCACATGTTCAGCCTCAGAAGATAGGGAGTAAGGTCAGCTTACAACTCTGTCTGGCACAGCAACATATGCAGGAATAGCAAGTTCCACCACAACATCAGGTTTCGGGTTCTTCTCAATGTCTCCTTCAACCTCCTGGATGTCCACTTACTGTACCTGTCTGTGTGTACTTCATCCAGGAGTATAGTAGAGCCTGCATAGGGCTCTAATATAGAAAAAGGTAGTGTCTGTGCCATTATCAATAGTAACAGGAGTTTTTAAAGGTCTCAATTGAAGATAACATGGTTAAAATACTAACAGCATAGGGAGTTGGAAGTCCACATCTACACATGGGTAAACAATGAGTAACTGACCAATGGGAAAGAAAAATAGCATTATGGGGTGCATAGGCAGTGGAGTCTGCAGCAAAAGGAGGGAGATGATCCTGCCCCTGTACAGAGCCCGGCTGCAGTCGCATTTGAAGTGCTGCCTGGAGTTCTGCAGAAATGGACAGGAATACGGTTGTGGCACTACAGAGGTGGGGTACTTGGCAGCAGAGGGACTGCAGTCCATAGTGAGGACCCTTTGAAATCAGGTGTCAAGATTTTCAACACGGCTACCATGTTATACCCACAGCTGTGTACTTTATAACCAAACAGTCTGCCTCCTGCTGGTTCAGGTATAACTACTACAGAGACGGATTCTCACTAAGAATTTGATCATGGATTGTGTTCCCATTTCATTTCATTCTATTATAAAAAAAATCATATTACTTCTCTTTCAATTTGGTCATCTATGCATTGTCAATTTTCTGTACCTAGAATGAGGCCTTTCATTGGCCAGAAGACTACTTTTTTATAAGCTGCCTTTACATAGAAACAAAGAAACAAAGACTTTGACAGCAGATACGGACCACTTGGCCCACCCATTCTGCCCATTTCCCTACCTACTAGATAAGCTGCAGATTCTAGTTAACCAACACCTACTTCCTGCCACCCCCCACTACAATTGCCTTGTGTCTGTCCCATGCATGTTTGAATTCCCCCACTGTTTTAGCCCCAACAACCTCCCCAGGAAGGCAGTTCCACGCATCCACCACTCTCTCTGTGAAAAAAAATGTCCTCACATTACCCCTGAGCCGTCCCCCCCCCATCTTTAAATTGTGTCCCCTTGTTCTTACACATCTCTTTTTCTGAAAGATGCTACCCTCCTGGACTTTGTTGATTCCCTTGAGGTACTTGAATGTTTCTATCATGTCTCCCCTGTTCCTCCTTTCATCAAGGGTATACATATTAAGCTCTCTCAGTCTCTCTTCATATGATTTCTGATGCAGACCCTGCACCATTTTAGTTGCCCTCCTCTGGACTGCTTCCATCCTGTCTATGTCCTTGCATAGATGAGATCTCCAAAACTGCACACAGTACTCCAGATGGGATCTCACCAATTGTCTGTACAGAGGGATAACCACTTCCCTTTTTCTACTTGTGATGCCCCTTCCTATGCATCCCAGTATCCCCCTGGCTCTCCTTACTGACTTCTCACATTGCTTACCAACCTTTAGATCATCTGATATGACTACCCCCAAGTCCCGTTCCATTTTTGTTGTTGCTAGTACCTCCTCTGCTATTGTGTACTCTTCTCCTGGGTTTTTGTTTCCCAGGTGCATTACTTTGCACTTCTTTGTGTTGAATCTAAGTTGCCATATGTCTGACCATTCCTCCAACCTTGCCAAGTCCCTTCTCATCCTTTCTACCCCCCCTTGTGTATCAGCTCTGTTACAGATCTTTATATCATCTGCAAAAAGGCATACCTTTCCCTCCAGATCCTCTGCAATGTCACCTATAAAGATGTTAAAGAGGATTGGACCCAGTACTGAGCCCTGAGGTACTCCACTAGTGACCCCCCTTTCTTCGGAATGTGTTCCACTCACTATTACCTTCTGTGTCCTGTGGTGCAACCAGTTTGCAACTCAGGCTACCACCCTGGGACCCACTCCCAGGCTGGCTAACTTGATTATTAATCTTTTGTGTGGGACTGTGTCAAATGCCTTGCTAAAGTCTATGTAGGCCATATCCACAGCACCTCCCTGGTCTATTACTTTAGTCACCAAGTCAAAGAAATCTATTAGATTTGTCTGACATGACCTTCCTGTTGTAAATCCATGCTGCTTTGGGTCCTGTGTCCTGCTGGCCTCTAGGTACTCAACAATTCTTTCTTTCAGAAGTGATTCCATTATTTTCCCTACCACTGAGGTCAAACTTACAGGTCTGTAGTTTCCTGCTTTTGCCTTGCTCTCACTTTTGTGAAGGAGAATCACATCTGCCCTCCTCCAGTCCTCAGGTACCACACCATCCTCCCATGATTTGTTAAAAAGTGTGGTCAGTGGTGTCACTACGTCCTCCCTTAGTTCTTTTAGGATTCTGGGGTGAATCCCATCAGGCCCCATTGCTTTGTCCACCTTGAGTTTTAGGAGTTCTTTCAGGACTCATTCTTTTGTAAATGGACTGGTGTCAACCCCCCTACCCAGAGTGCTTCTATTGTCTGGTTTATGTAACTCCTCCTTATCTTCTTTTGTGAATACTGAGCAAAAGTATTCATTCAGTATCTCTGCCTTTTCACTGTCTCCCTCTGCCCACCTCCCCTCTCCCTTATTAATCTTCACTATTCCTCCCTTAACCTTTCTATGCTCCCTAATGTACCTATAAAAGGTTTTATCCCCCTTCTTAACTGAATTTATTCTTTAATGTTTCAGTAACCAGTATAAATAACTATGTATCCTGTTTTAGACTTGCACAAAATACTGTCTGCTGCAAACTGTCATTGTAAATGATTGCATAGCTAGAATTTAGTATTTTGTTTAAATGTATATTTATCTTGCTTGTTTCATGTGCATTATTCTTTTGAATGTATAGTTACATGTTCTGGTTGCCCTTGAAAATGGGTTGTTGGCCCATGGACTAACCAGATTTTAAATAAACAAAACATAAACGATTTAGTGGCAGCAAGATAGGTCCTACATGAAGAGGCTCAAGCACCTCAACAAGTGCAGTATACACTGGAGACTAGGAAGGAGGTGGGAGAATGCTATTAAAACTTTAAAGTTCCTTTATGGGATAGCCAAGGTGGACACTGGGGAATTGTTCACAATAAGTGGAAACATTGGCACAATAGGAAACTCAAAGTCACTTGCTGGAGGGAGATTCAGGAAGGACATCAACAATAATTTCTTTACAGAGAGGGTGGTGTATAAGTGGAACAGACTGCCAGTGGGGGTCATCAGCACCAAATAAGTGGACGAATTCAAGCAAGGATGGGGCAGACACATGGAGTTGGTGAGGCTAGCAGAGGAGGATGGCATGGGGAGAGCGAAATGAGCGACCAATAGGGTATTCATATCATACTACAGATAGTGCCAGGCAGACAGAATGGGGAAGCAGGCTTTTCTCTGCCATCATTTTCTGTGTTCCTGTGTAAGAAGCTCCTCATCCTCATCAGAACTTTCCACAACTAGATTACTAACTGGTGTACTGGCATTGTCAGTAACCTCTCAGATCTCTGGCCAGTGCTTCTTGTAGCAGGTAAAAAGCCAGAGTTGGTTGGTACAGCAATATCACTCTCGAGAGCAATTTGTCCAATTGGCATTAAGTGTTTGTGATGAAATGCCTCTAAAATGCTTCATTCTTTTTCCTATTTTACATTGCAGAGTGGGATGTTGAGCAGCTACTCCATGATGACATACTGGAGGTTCCATCTTCAATGGGTTCTCTATCTTGTACTTTTTTTACAACTCCTAGTTTCTGAGCAGTACACAGAGTCCATTCTGAAGCATTCACTCATGAACATGCTTATCATATCTGGCTTTGTAGGCCACTTTTGTTTTTCTCTGTTGCCACTGATGCCAGGCAATAAGCAGGAGTTTGAAGTATAGGGAGAAGGAAAAGGGACAAATAGCTGGAAGAAGGCTGTTCCAGAAGAGTGGGATGTCAATCAATCAATCAATCAAATTTTATTTAACCAGGCTTTACACCTTTGCAAGATTGTCCTGGACAACATATATACAATTGACAACAGTAACAAATGGCAAGGGTATACAAATAAACAACTGATACACGTAGGAAATTATAGTCATCATTACATCTTAAAAATGCAGGAGTTACTAGCTATAGTCACAAGGACTAACATGTATCATTACAATATAATATACTAACAGGTAGAGACTGAAGAACGGTGATGTGGTGGAAGAGGGAGGAAGGAACAGGAAGTCTAAGGAAAGGAGGGTGGAAGTCGAGGGAGAAAGGAACAGAAAGTGTTGTCATGACAGGTCAAGTGCGGTAATGAGTCACCAGTAATCTTGAGCACTTATCCGAGGCATGTGCAAGTTTCTTTCAGGACAGGTGTGAGATGAGACTTAAAGATGGATATCTCTGGGATGGTAATAATCTTAAGGGCCTTCTGCAGGGAGTTCCATAAGGATGGAAGAGCAAAGCTAATAGCTGCAGCACTGTGTCATGTTTGAATCTTAGGGACATTGAATGTGACAAATGAGTATCATCTCAAACAGCAGAACCCCATGTTTCATGTAAACAGGTTGTAATTGTAAGAAGGAAGTTTATTTGTTATTGCCCCATGAAAACAAAGGGTTGTGTTCCTCTTCCTCCTAGTAGTAAGAAAGGATCAGCCTAGCATCTCATAGAGCGAACAGTGGTGGGTGATTAGAGGACCATCAGAAATTAATCTCAAGGCATGGTGGCATAAGGTGTCTAGTTTATTTAGGGCTGATTCAGGGCAGTAGCCATAGAGAATGTCAATGTAATATAATAGAGGTAGGAAGGTCCTTTGGACTAATTCCCTCTTTGCCTCATGGGTGAAAAGATGCCTAATATGGAAAAATATGCACAGGTGTTGTCTCAGCTTTTTAACTAGTTCATTCAGGTGTACCGTAAAATTAAGCTTACTGTCTAACCAAAAACCTAGATATTCAAAGTTGTCAACAATTTCAAGTGGTTCACCAAGTAAGGTGTGTATCCTATGATGTGTGGTCGCTGCTGATGAGTGAGTTTTGGGGGAGATAACCATAGCTTTTGTTTTCTTAGCATTAAGGAGCAGCTTTAGCTGCAATAGGTTTTATTGCAGGATGTCAAATTCATGTTGTAACTCCTTAACAGCAAGCTCAGGAGTAAAAAGCAAGGCAAATTTTATTTAAAAGAACCCGAATCCCTGAGGCTCTCAGCACTGTACAGAGATCAGTAAACAATAACAGTTCAATAACAATACTATAAAACCCAATAATAATTAATACAAATTTAGATTACACACTTATAGAATTTAAAAATAAGTCCAAAAAACAAAACTAGATACATAACTAAACAGAACATGCTGTATATATCACTGTGTCATCTACTGGTGTGATAGGAGATGGCAGCTTGCCCAACAGAGATTTTATAAAGAGGCAAAAAAGGAACAAGAATCAGAGGAGCAGAGGGAGTACATGGGTTGGGGGCAAGGGTAGAGTAGAGGAAGAAGTGGTGCATATGGGAGTGCAATTTAGGGTAAAATGCTTGAAGGTGCAAGAAAGGACATTGTCTGGCCAGAGCAGATATGTGGTCAACATTATACGCAAAAGCCATCTAGTCAAGCACTCAGAAGATTATCTTGAGAAAAATCCAGGAGTAGAAAGGTAGGATTTGCTGTGGTACTGTGCCAAGTCTGGAGAAAAACTTCTTATCCATAACTACAATTATAGTCATATAGGGGAACTGCTTACACTAAAAGTGTAATGGGCTGAGTTTTCAGAAGCACTTTATATGCAAAAGTTGTGACACAAAGCAATCACGTCTGTAAAATGGTTATAAAATACAAAAAGCCCAAATGAAGACACTTTCATTGACTTCCACATTTGTATTTTTAGAATTGCATGGCGATGTGACTAGATTCCACCAACCATAGTACAGGATTTCTATCCATATCTAAAGAAAGTTTTGTATATTGCTGAATCCTGATTCCACCAACCACAGTACAGGATTTCTATCCATATCTAAAGAAAGTTTTGTATATTGCTGAATCCTTTGTAAGTTGTCAGAAAGCACTCTACAATTTGCAAATGTATATTCCCACTTTGAGAATAGCATGCAAAGCGTAATAAGTCAATTTGGAAATCCAGCCCTGTGTGGTTTGCCACTCCTGCTAGCTGTTTGCATAATAGATATTGCTAGCATAATGGCCGATGGACTTCATCTTGCATATTGCAAGTTCAAAATGGGGATACATTGTTATCCTGTAAGGGTATAAAAAGAGAAGAATTTGTTAAAGAATTAGAAACCTGTACTCTATGCATATAAAAGGTAATCCTAACTGATAAATATTTGAGATGCAGAGCCAGCCCAATGGCAAAGAGGGCTGAGGTGCTGGATGCCTTACCTCTCACCATGCCAGTGACCCATGTTCCAGAATGAGCATGGGCCATCAGAGGCCTGAATGAGGGGGGTTGTGGTGTAGGATTGAGCTGCCAACAAGCAGCTCTCCTCTCTGGGGAGGGATCTGAGATTCCCTCAGCTCTTGGCTGCCTCATGGTGGAGCCAGGGGGCAGAGCAACCTGAGGGAACAAGGCCACTAGGCCAATAGGGTGGGAGGATGGGGCCATCACCGGAGCAAGAGGGCACATGTTCACCTCCATGCACATGTGCCTCTCTCTCTCTGGGGCCCCAAGTAATTGGGGAGGAAAACCAGGAAAAAGATCAGAAGCCACAGTGGGATGAAGCCTACAAGCTGGCTCCAGGGGGACTGCCAGGGTACTTATTGTGTTACAAGTCCTGAACGACCCCAGAGTCCAGTAAGGCTGACAGACAAGCAGCCGTGGCTCGCTGAAGGAGAATAAATACTTCTATGGAAAAAATATTTGAGGTGCAGAACAGGATTTATGTACTGAAAATTATTGTCTTTATCAGCAGATAGCACAGCTGAAGAGACTAAGGGACCAATCCACAAAATTCACATAGAAATGCACCAAAGGTGCATATTCACACATGGATCCCAGGTACTATAACTGCCAATGTCCATTGAAATGCTAGCATCCATAGCACATGTTCCCCTTTACCACTACATGCATGGAAAGGAGTGCAGAGGGGCCAAAGGCCTGTTGAGGGCAAAGTGGGGTCAGATGGTATTCATCCAATCAGATCCCATGCATTGTGCTAGAGTGGATCCTCTGCTCCATGCAGAATAGGGCAATGTGAGATATGACAGTCCTCCAAGGATTTATGTATCCCTTTAAAGGAAACTTATTTTTAAAAACAAAATGTCAAGCCATGGTCCTTAGGCTTCAATTTTACCTAGGTGGGATGGGCATATGTGGGTGAGGCCAGATGAGGTCCCATGAATGTGTTTTGAGTATGGGGTGACTTCTGTAGAATGCATGCAAGCAATGCCACTGCCCTCTTGGTAACATACCTCTGCCACTTTCTTCTCCCTTTCTGCAGAGCAAAGTTAGTTTTGGAAAATGGAGGTATACGTGTCCCTACCAAGACCTGCTTCCAAATAGATCTTGTGCATGGCGACATGGATTGGGTCAGGGTAGGCTTATGTGGGGGTATATTTAGGCCATGGATGTATGGAGTTCTCTCCATGTTATAAGGAGGATCTCTATGCACCCCCAACCAGCCTACAGAACCCCACAAGGGTGCAGAAGGCCTCCTTAGTCATTTGTAGATCCAGTCCTTAAAGGGGAACTGTCATCTACAGTGTTTCTTACTGTCTGAAAGCCCCAAAAAAGCTAATCTGAGTGAGCTATTGTGTTTATCTCTGAGTCTTTGCAATCCAGAGTTATTCATATTTAAATCAGCCTTTAATTAAGGGCTGGGGCAGCCATATGTTTTAGGCTCCTGTCAGGAAATGAAGTCACCGAGGGTCTTGGCCATCCATTGACTGTAGATTAAACAGGAAATTGTCTGTTTTATTAAGTATGTTTTAATTTCTTATTACAATATTTTCTGCATTTATAATAATTGTTTTGTATGTGCATTGAAACTAGTGGTTATCAACTTTACATTTCAAACTGTTAGCAAAAATAATCCATCTTTAGGATTGCTTTAATCTCTAGGCTATACCACCAGCTGATCAATAAAAACTACACATTTCAAGGCTGGCTCTGTGTTGCCAACAAGTATTGGAGCCCCATATCAAGATTTCTAAACCCTGGCTGTGTTCATGTCAGTACAGATTTCTGGGGCTACCACAGCACTAACTTCTGTCTTATTCCGTTTCTTTTCTTATAGCCTTTTCTCTTACAATTTTGGGTGTGAACTCAGGTCTACAAGATGCAAATCTGGCTATGTACCTACTGGCTTGGCATCATGGGGCCAGCCTTGAAATGTGTAGTTTTTAATTAACAGCTGGCAGTATATAGCCTAGATGTTAAAGCAAAGAGCTGTGAACAAGCTTTGTTCATCCAGCAGGAAGGGTTTTGATTCCAACATGTTCTATTTGTATACTGTGTGACCAGAGCAAATCACTTAATCTCTGTGTGCACCCTAAACAAGCTGCAGCTGTGTGCCTTTTCTGGACAAAGACAGTAAAAACAATTTGAGCATGTTATGATTCTGAAAATATTATGCTCTTTCTATCCAGATGTGACTTGAAAAGAATAAAATAGGACACCATTGATTTTTTATTAGTTGCAAAAACACATAGATGAACAACTTTGTTAAAACATGCATAATCTGAACTGTATTATTAAGCCATAAAATGAGTCATGAGATGCCTCGGAGCCGAGCGGCTGCACGGTAGTTGCGCTCCCGATCTCTCCAACCTAATCTCCAGTTTTACTAGCAGTAACAGCTGTTATTTTGTGCAAAACTCAGATTCTTATTACCTGCACAGCAAATTAGATGTTTATTCTTCCTGGGTTCACTGATCATCTCCTCTGGATGGACGCTGATATGCGGCAGGCCTTGCCAAATCCACACACCTCTCGCGACGCCGGAGAAAAGTAGTAAGAAGGCCAAGCAAGGGGCCTCATCAGCCAGAACTTCAGTTGCGGTGTTGTAACCCTTTCCACTCTCTGAGGAGTGGTTTCTGACAGAGATACAACCCCTGAAGGAGCTCATGCAGTCAATGTCGGCTGAGCGCAAGTCCCTAAGTGCAGCTTTAACTTTAGCTAACTGATGGATTGGAGACACTGAGACCCGAGTTATCTACCTGGAAGGGTGGAAGGACCGAGAAGAAACACAGGTCTCTGTGCTGAGACAACGGATCACCAAAATGGAAGGAAAGTTCAAGGACTTAGAGGCTGGAAGCAGACATAATAATCTGCTAATCTTCAGGCTCCCTGAAGATGCAGAAGCTTCTATCCCTGTTTTGTTTACACAGAAGCTGTTTGAGAAAATAGCAGGTCTTTCTCTCAATTATGCCTGCTACATTTTAGAGACAGCAAACAGCTCCCTGCGAGCTAAACCACCCGAGGGATCTCATCCTCGGCCTTTGATTGTTAAGTTCCTCAATTATTTGAATCGATAACATATACTACAAAAATGCAGAGACTTAAAGGAGATCCTGAGGGAGGGCCAGCGTATTTGCATTTCTCATGACCTTCCTATCTCAGTCCGGCAAAAGCGAGACTCATTTCACCTGGTGATTGTCAAGCTGTTAGCTGCATCGATAAAATTTAAAATGTTGTATCTGGCAAAGCTGCAGGTCTTTGGCAAGGACAAATGGTATGCATTTGACAGTGTGGAACAGATGAACCAGGAGTTACAGGGTCTGGTTCCTTATCTGTTCAGTCCACCCTGGTAGGAACTTGTGTGGACTCAGTATTGGTTCCCCAGTAATCTTGGATTGATAGTATGTGTATCACTTTGTGCTATCTTTGCCCTGATTTGACCCGAGGATATTGGCTCTCTGCAGCATTATTAGCCCTGGTGGGAGGAAAATGCTCGCTCACTGAAGGAAAGTGTGTGAGTTTCTACTTGGAAACCAACTTGCGAACTGGACCCCAGATGCTCCAGTTAAGTGTTTCTTTTTGCTATTATTTGGGGCTGCACCTTATGAGACATAATTTTTGTCATCTCATTAAGGGATGTGGAGTGTCCTTGGATATGCTGTTCAATGACTTGTTAACCACGGCTTAATGTGAATATTTTGAGTTAGTTTGCGTGGGGCTAATACCCCTAATTGGACACTCCATTCATGCTTTTTTTGGGACTGTGACAGCGTTGTGTCTTCCAGAACAGTTTGCTCCTAAATTATGAGGGACTGATACAGTTTACTGTTACTTAGGTTATACAGGTATATGCTGGGTTGAGAGGAAGGTGGGGGGGCGGGACGGTGTGAGAGTGTGGTATGTCTGTGTCGGGGCTGATGCGAGCTGGTAAGTTAAATGGGGGCTCTCTCCTGTGGGACAAGAATGTATTTTGATTCACTATTGGGTTGTTTCAGTTTTGGGAGAGATTTGTGTTTAGGGGGTCCAGGTTCCAGGATTAAGGACTAGTCAATGTCCTTTTTATTTATTTTTTGTTATTGGGGTGCAGGCTGAGGGGAAGGGGAGAGTGGGTTGATGGAGGAGCTGGGGCTTCAATTTTTGGGACTCATGTGCACAGGCTGGTATGGAAGTCATGGGAAAAGTGGCAAAGATGGCTAGTTCGATAAAATTGTTATATTTTTCACTCTTTTTTCCTCCGCACCCTGCCATCAGGTTCTCTGCCCTGATCATGGTTCCCCCATGACTTTCAGCTCTACTGAGCCCCTGATCTCCTGGTTACCCCTGGCTTACCCCCCAGGGGGTGGGGTCACAGCACCGTACAGGCACCAGTACCGTAAGAACAGTAACTGGTTGGGAGAGCTTAGCCAGGAGGCTAATTGAAACCTGGGGACTGGGCTTCATAGAGAAGGCAAGAGCGGCAAATTTATCCCCTGTAAGCTGGGGTGAAGATATGCAATGATGTCCAGTGTCTGTCTTACCCCGAGACAGCATTGATCGTGCGTCAGCTAAAGGTGGCATGCTGGCCTGCACCGGGTGTTTCCTGCACCGAACACAAAGCCCCCTCCCTCCTGGAGAAGGAAAGCAGTCCTAGGGAGGCTCGATCCTTCTCCCCCAGCTGGCCCTCCGATGACCTAGATCATTTTCCAAACCTAGGTCACTGGTGTCACAAGTGGAAATCCTACTGCTGCACCGGTGGGCTGGCATTAGTTCAATAAACTTGGCCTCGTGGAACGTAAAGGGGTCTAGATCACCTCAAGAGGATGCAGATTCTTAAACATTTGCAACAGTCTCACTGCCAGTCCACCTTTTTGCAAGAGACACATTTATTGGCAACTGAGTTGACTTTGTTTTGTAGGCTGTTCGTGGGGCAAGTTTATGGGGCGGAGGGCTCTACTGTCAGCAGGGAGGTAATTATCTTGTTCTCCAGGGGAATCCACTTTCAATGTCAGCAACAAATTATAGACCCAGATGGTAGGTTTATTTTTATAACAGGGGTGTTGGACCGAACTGAACTTATCTTAGGCTCGGTCTATGGTCCCAGTCAGGCTGATCCTCCATTTTTCATAGATCTACTAGATCAGCTCTCAAGATTCCCCTCAGTCCCAATAATTTTAGGGGGAGATTGGAACATTATAGTGTCCCCGGATCTTGATAAGTCCAGATCGGGGTGATATGGGTTAACTGCTGGGACATGATGGTAACACTGGGGCTCTGTGACCCATGGAGACTGTTGCATCCACAAGACAGATCCTACACCTTTTATTCCCCAGTTAACAGTTCCTTTTCCAGATTGGACTATGTACTGATAAGTTCTTCTCTTTTTTGGGGGGTTATTCAAGGAGAGACTGATCCTAAGGTCCTTTTGGACCATTCATTGGTTTGGTTGTCACTGGTCCTCAACTCCAATCTGGAAAAGGATATCATTTGTAAACTTAATAATCAGCTGCTTGCAGATAAAGAATGTGTGGCCCCGCATTAAGGATCATATAGCTTTATTTGAGCAACAAAATTTGGGCTCAGTTGCGCAGGTTGATCTGGATGTAAACGCTTTATAAGGGAAGAATTTATCCGCTATACGTCCAAATGCAAAAAAAAACCTTATCCTAAAGGCGGAAAAACTCCTCCAGCAGATTAATACCATCGAGAGAGGTCTATCTCCTCAGATGGATGAGACCACCTTGAGGGAGTTAGTAATATTGCATGATAGGTACACTAATCTGATGAAAGATAAAGCCGAGTATGCAATACTAAAGACTACAGCTAAATATATAGATCAAGGGGGAAAGAGCTGGCCGATTGCTGGCCATCAGGATGCAGCATGTGGAGTATTCTAGGCTGGTTGCAGTAATCAGGGCTCAGGATAGGACTATGTTATCCCATCTCTGTGAAATCGCCCAAGAATTTGCCTCTTACTTGCTAATTTGTATGGGGCCAGACCTTCAGGTAGATCTAGTTCTGACATCACTTCCTGTCTTCTAGGGTGTGAGCTTCCGAGTCTGACGTAAGTACATAAGGTACTCCTGTCTCAACCTATATCTGAAGCTGAAATCCAACAAGCCATTTCCAGTCTAGCAGCAGACAAATCCTCTGGCCATGGCTGGTTTTCCCCTAATTTTTATAAACTCTTTGCCACCCAATTATACCTGATTCTTTTTCGTTTTTATACTCACATATACGAATCTGGCTTCTCCGACCCTCGTTTTTTAGAGACCCTCATAGTGGTACTCCTGAAGCCAGGTAAATCCCCAGAATCTGTAAGTAACTACAGGCCCATTTCACTGATTAACTGCAATATCAAGATCCTAGCAAACATTTTGGCAGCAAGGATACTCCAAGTGTGGAAAACTCTTCTGTCTCGGGAGCAGGTAGGTTTTGTTCTCAACAGAGCATCCCTGGACCATTTCTGGACACTATCACATATCCTCTCCGCATCCAGGGAGACAGGTGTTCCCATGGCCTTAGTCTCCCTGGATGCAGAGAAAGCCTTTGATAGGGTGGATTGGAGATTCCTGTTTAAAACCCTAGAGATGATGGGATTTACACAGGCTTTTATCAGATCGATACAGGTTTTATACTCCTCTCCATCTGCAAAAGTGTATCGTAACAGGGTCCTTTCCAAGTCCATCCCTCTAGGGTCAGGAACTAGGCAGGAGTGTCCTCTGTCCCCCCTCCTTTTTAACTTATATTTAGAACCCCTACTCTGCAGGATGCATATGTCCCCAACAATTATGGGAGTCTCCTTGGGCCCAACGTCATACTTAATGTCTGTGTATGCAGATGACAACTTGTTCCACCTCGCTAACCCGGAGATCTCTCTTCCGGCTGTGTTACAAGTTATTGAAGAGTTTGGTACTTACATTACATGCTCATCCTCAATAAAACAAAAGTTTTTCCCCTTACGGCCACCGTTAATAAACAGTTAGTGACTTCCTTAGGTTTTGTCTGGTCCCCTGTGTCTCTCAGATATCTCAGCCTTTACCTGGCTATAGATTGCTTTATGATGGTCAAGCTTAGTCTGGAGGACTTGCCTTCCAGAATTAAACAAGTTCTGCAAAGGTGGCGGGCACTCCCTCTCTCATGGTGGGGTTGTATTTCAATTATTAAAATGAATGTTCTCCCAAGGCTTTTTTATCCCTTTCATAGGTTAAATGTCTGGCTCCTTCTGAGCTGGTTTCACAAGGGTCCACCATATTATTACTGATTTTATATGGTTGGGTAAATCTATTTGGCGTGCTTATAAAAAGTTGGCCGCTCCCAAGCTGCTGTGGGGGGGGGGTGTTAGAGTGCCTAATTTCCTGCTTTATTACTTTTCTAATCACCTTAGCAAATTGTTTCAAGGGTTTCTCCCCTCCTCTCAAAAGCCTCCCAATGGATATAGACCACCTTGGTTAGAGTTGGAGATGCACTTACTGCACAATAGTGGTCTTGCTGTCTCCTCTCTGCCTTTCCTTGCTTGGGCTAATGTCCCTCCCAAGATCAAAGATTCGGTGATTGGAACTGCCCTATGGGTATTTACACAATTCTGGGCCATGATCAAGTCCACTATCACCAGGGATGTCTCCCAGCCTATAATAGGCAACTTAAATCTAAAAATTGATGGCCAACTCATTAAGGAAAGCTGATTCCCACAGTTTAAGGTTTTATTGGTCTGGGATTTATTGGCAGAGGGCACCCTGAAATCTTCTGAGGCATTACTCCGTCAATTGGGTCTAGATAGTAAGGATATTTTCAAGGTTTTCCAACCTCATCATACATTGCTTAAATGGTTTGGCCAAGGTCTGTGGACTATGGATCACTCTAGTTTTTTTGACTCTACTATACTATACCATTGTGTTCCCAGAAACATGCTGTATCCACTGTCTATGGCAAGCTGTATGCTGTCTACGCTCCTGAGATGAATGGTTCCTCCTCATACTGGTACCAGGTGTTCTTTACATCTCCTCAGAAGTGGCAAAACATCTGGAAGGGGTACACTGCTACTGTGGCCAGAATAGCTTGTGACTTATTCAATTTAATATTCTGAACAACCTATACTACACACCACAGAAACTGGCTAAAATGGAACAGTTACAGTCTGATATTTGTACCAGATGTAATGAGGTAGGCGGTTCCTTGTTACATATTTTCTGGTCCTGTCCCAGAATAGCTCTTCCATGGAAGCTGATTGAAGATGGGGTGGATCCTCTGCTTGGTCTTCAAGGGTTTTTCAACCCAGAGACATGTATATTAGGGGATATGTCAAATGTCCCAGTGTTAGAACGTAGATATTTTTTCTCTTTAATCTCCCTCTCATTAAAGAAAGTGGTCCTCAGACATTAGCTAGATCAAGAAATTATTTCTTACAATGAATGGTTGCAGCAGCTATTGTGTGATCTCCACACAGAGGGCATGATTGCTCACATAAGGGGATGTACGCAGAGTTATGATAAAAACTGGAGTAAACTATACACTTTGTGTGCAGTGGGCCCCTGATGGGGCAGTTGCTACTAGCCTTAGAAGGCCAATATGATGCTGGCTCTGTGAATGGAATTTCTTGACTGTATCCATGAGCTGAGGACTGATGCACATGACTCTTAAGAAACTTTTGTTGTGAGCTCCACTGGGGTGGGCGGGGGTTGTGAGAGTTAACTCACTTGAAACATTTTTTCTTTTGCATTAACGATTGTGTGTTGGAAACTTTGATAAAGTATATTAAATTTAAAAAAGATATAGAATAATGTGTGTGTGTGTGTGTGTCTGTGTGTGTGTGTGTGTGTGTGTGTGTAAATTCATTTTTTTACACCCACCTACCCATATATTATTTTATTTAATTAATGGTGATAATTTTTTCCCTTTCAGTTAGTGCAGCACTTCTGTTAGAGACAGAGAGAGACACACACATACACACACACACCTGTCTGTCCCTTTTTTTCCCCTTTCTTTTTTTACATTACAGTGAGAATGTCATTCTGAAAAGTTGCAGTCCATCGGCATAGCTGAGGAGTATAAGAAACACTCGAAGCATATGAGCGGCAGGATCAACTGATTTATTTTTTTCCCTTACGATAGAAAATTCCATTACATCCAAAGTACTTCAGTAAGAAACTGATATACTTTTAACTTCATCAAAAGAAGTAAAATACTCTTTTAATAATGCATTTCAGGTTATGCATGTTTTAACTGTGTTGTCCATCTATCAGTTTTTACAATTAATAATAGTAATGTTGTCCTATTTTTTCTTTTCAAGTCAATCTGCACAGAAAGAGCATAATATTTTCAGAAACATAACACATGCGCAGATTATTTTTACTGTCTTTGTCCAGGAACGGCACAAAGCTAACATTTGTCCCAGAGTGTGTTTTGGGATCACAGGGAGGTTAAGTGACTTGCTCTGGTCACACAATGTACAAGTAGAGCATGTTGGAATCAAAACCCATTCTGGTGGATGAATGAAGCTTGTTCACAGCTCTTTGCTTTAACCTCTAGGCTGTACTGCCAGCTAATAATCAACAACTACAAATTTCAAGGCTGACCACATGATACCAGGCCAGGAGGTACATAGCCACATTTGTGTCTTGCAGACCTGAGTTCACACCTGAAATTATAAGAGAAAAGGCTATAAGAGAGTAAACAGAAAAAGAGGCTAGTGCTGTGGCAGCCCCAGAAATCTGTACTGACATGAACACAGCCAGGATTTAGAAATCCTGATATGGGGCCCCAATACCTGCTGGCACCACAGAGCCAGCCTTGAGATGTGTAGATTTTGATGATCGGCTGGCAGTATAGCCTAGAGGTTAAAGCAATCCTAAAGATGGATTATTTTTACAAACAGGTGATAACACACTAGTTTCAATGCACATACAAAACAATTATTATAAATGTAGAAAGTGTTGTAGTAACACCTTAAAATACACTTAATAAAACAGATAATTTCCTATTGATCATACAATAAATGGAGAGCCAAGACCCTCAGTAACATAATTTCCTGACAGGAGCCTAAAACTTATGGCTGCCCCCAGCCCTTAATTAAAGACTGATTGACATATGAATAACTCTGGACTGAAAAGATTCACAGATAAACACAATGGCTCACTTAAATTGCCTTTTTATGGGCTTTCAGAGATAAACAAACCCTGTAGCTGACAGTTCCCCTTTAATTAGCAATACACTGTGATAAGGCAGAGGATTTTTAATGAACACTTAGTAATAAATACACAACAGGAATAAATTAAAACAGATAAAAAATAAAAACTTTACAGATGCAAAAATGCTAGTCATGACTGTGATAATTTCATCTATTCTTAGCATTTAGATCACATGAGCTGTACAGTAAAACATGTTAAATTGGATGAAGTTAGCTGTACAGTAAAATATGTTAAAACTTGCTGCATATATTACATACCTTTGCAATCACAACAGATGCATAAGTCACATCTGAAAATGAAAGACAGAAAACACATTCTAATAAGTTGGAGTTTAAGATATAAAATATGACACAGGGCCACATTTAGAATGGTTTATGCTAAGCCGGTTTTAGTGGGTTCAGTTGCTATGTAAGTGGACCAGTGCTGCTGCCATTGTGTGGATGAGCAAGTGATGTTTAAGTACTTTAGAGTTTGGGGAACAGTGGGGAATTGTTTAAAACTGAAGAGTAGTAGGATCAACCTATCATATGCTAACATAATTTGGAAGGTGGGCAGGATCAATTGGATCTATAGTATAGGGGTGGTGCTAGGGTGGAGTAGGACGTAAAGGTGCTGGGAAATGAGGATTATTAATTTTAATGGAGGGAGCAGGATCAACCAGTTACAATAAAGAGAGGGGGAAAGACCAATTAGATTAAATTAAATATGTAATGGGGGGGGAGTTAGCAATAGTAGGGGCTACTGGGTTGGGAGATGGGGTGTACTTGCTTGTTTGAATCTTGGATAGCCAACATGATTCACCAGACAAACAATATAATCTACATTATAAAACTATGGCTGGCAGTGGAGCATTGCAATTGGTTAATGCATTCTAAAAGTGGCTTTTCAGCTTTTTTTTTTTACTGCTACTGATCTGGTTTACAAGTTATATTTAGTTGTTCTAACCATATACTATACTGTCCATTTGCCTAGGATTGGGAACTGCTTGAATTTAGGAGGGATCGGGGATTGTTGAGCTTGTTTTAAATTTATTGCTGTGTTGCCTCCTCACCCTCTGCTCTCTCTCCCAGCTCTATTTTTTGTTCTCTCTTCTAACTAAGCCTTGCTTCCTTTCCCCACCCTAGCTCTGTAATTCCAAAATTTTATCTAACTCCGATTGTGGCACCATATCAAATTCAGCTTGCCTCCTTGCTGTCTGGCTGTGCCCCACCACCCCACTCGTTTGAGTCTTCCTCTATTGTACCCTTTGTCCTTCTCCTCCACCTCCTGATTTACACTTTTAGACAAGCTTTTGTCCAGTATTCCCATATTTAACCTTTCCCCTAGCTCTACTGTCTTCTTTCAGGAGGCCTGGACCAGGAGAAAAGCTTATAACCTCAAGTGGCCATGACCGGAGAAGCCAGCTGGCTGTGCACCTCCCTCTGCCCACCGCAAGCACTCCACACCTGGGTAAGCCTGCCACCAAGATTGGGAATACTTCTGGGGCTCCAATTGGATGCAGCACTGCAGAACTCTCATACCATTGGCTGCTGCCTTATGACTTCTGCTCTGATAGGTGCACCCTTTTCTTCCATGGCTTTTTGGCTTTCGTTTTAACTTTTCACTGCTACTGTTCTGGTTTACAAGTTATATTTTGTCCCGCCCTCCCTCCCAGACTCTGGCCTCTATTAAATACACTCTAAGCTCTGCCCCTTCATTCTCCATTGGCTGCTCTACATTTGATTCAAAAACTTAAGTTACTGACAGCTACTCCTGATTTGTGCTCTGACCATCCCTTAGCCCTGCTAACCTTCTATCAACCTTTTTTCCTTTGTCATCTCTCTCTTTCCCCTCAACCCTGCTGTTCCCTACTTTTGACCACCCTGCCACTTGGCTTCTGTCATCCCTCCTTACCTTCTCTCTCTACCCCCTAAGCCCTGCTGCTGTCTGTTGTTGCACCACCATTTGGCTGCTGCCTTGGTTTTCTGGGGTTTCCTCGTTGTGCCCTTGGGAGCATATCAATTTCCCTGACAAACCCAGATTAGCCTCCAGTGCTATCTGTTTTGGCATTCTCATGGGTAGCCTAAGTTGGCTGGACCTGTTGTCCTGCCTTCTCCTTTTCCTCTGCACTGACCAGTTTATTGCTGTGTCCCTACACTACCAGCCTCTCAAAACCAACCCCCACCCCATGTCACATTTGGCTAGACTCCGCTTGTGTACTTTTATATAGTATATCCCCTGTCTCCCTAAACCTGACACTGCAATCCTCGGGCTCTGGCTCTGCAAACGTCTATGTATAACTTTTAATATTACTACACAAAAAATGTTTTCATCCTGTGCCTCGGCTTGGGTCCATCTATCTATTCTCCTCCTTCTGGCCCATGCTGGTGATGTTGAGCTTAATCCTGGGCCTCGTTGCCCTACCCCAACCCACACCCATTTTTCTACTACATTACACCATGTAAAGGAATAAAAATTGCTCATATGAATATTCATAATCTCTGCCCAAAAATGGCTAGACTTGAGGCATGGACCTCTGAGATGAACCCTGACATCCTATGTATTTCAGAGTCTTGGCTCAAACCATCAATTAAGCAGCATGAGGTGGCATTACTGGGTTTTAATTGCTTCAGAAAGGATAGAGTGGGCAAACGAGGTGGTGGGGTTCTTATGTACTCATTATCTGACCCAAATGTTGTTGAACTCTTTGGGCCTGATTCTGGCCTCCCATTGTGGGATCCATATTCATCTCCCTAACCCTCAGAAATGTCAAGAAACTTATCCCCTTTCCTAACCTCCCTCATCAATCTTCCCCGCAATGAAGTTATACTGTGCAGTGACTTCAAAATTGACTGGCCTCATCCTGATGCTGACAAAGTGTGTATGACACTCATTGATTCAAACCTTGTATAACTCATTCAGGACCCTACACATATCAATACGAAGTCTGGAAAAAAAGCACCTTGCTGGACTGGATGGTCACTAACTGTCCTCACAAGATCAAAGCAGTGGGTGTCCTCTTGGACTGTATTAGTGGCCATTCCCCTACATAAAGTGTTTGGAGGAATAATTGTCCTAACCCCCTCCCAAGAGCTCCCTGGTTCAGGACAAGTCTAAATTCTACGGAAGCAGCTTCATCTCCTCCAACAACACTGATTGGCACCCTATTAAGACTCTCCCTGATATAAATCAAACCTTAGATTTCTTAGTTTCTGCCTTCACTCAAATTGCCAATATCTATACCCCTCTGAAAGAATGTAGGTCCAAGGGAATCAGGGCTCTCTGGCTCACCAAGCAAATTAGGTCACTCATGTTCCATTGTGGCAAGGCTTGGCAGACTTATAAGAAAAGTGGTCTGTCCTCTGACTGGCAAATATATAGGCAATATCAAAACAAATGAAAAAATTCACTCCAAAAAACCAAACACCACCATTACAAGTCCTTACAAACCGAGCACCTCGCCAACCCTAAGGAATTTTGGAGACAGGTTAATTCTTTGATCAAAGAGAAGGCAGCTGAAGCCCCAAGCTCCATCTTAGCCAATGGTACAACCCTTGCTTACCCTGCATCCATCACCTCTGGATTTAATGAATTTTTTACTGACCTCCTAATATACACTTTGATCTTCAGTAACTTATCATACACCCCTTCTGCTCCACCTCCTCCAAGTACCCCTGAGGCCTGACCTGCTTTGCATTTAAAACTTGCCTCCCTTGAAGCTGTCCAGAGACTTCTTGCCAAATTAAAAGCTGAGGTCTCTTCTGGCTATGACTTCCTTGAGCCAAAATTCCTCAAGCTGGGTGCTCCAGCCCTTGCTCACCCCATCCCTGACCTATTCAGTCAGTCATTCTTAACTAGTACTGTACCAGACAAATGGAAGGTGGCTGTAATCATTCCAGTGCATAAGGGGGGACCCAACACTATTGTCAAAAACTTTTGATCCATATCCATTCTCTGCCCCTTGGCTAAAATTCAACAGTGAATTGTTTACAACCACCTTCAGAACTACCTGGAATTTCACAACCTTCTATCTCCATATCAGCATGGCTTTAGAAGGAAGCATAGTACCCTTACCACCCTAGTAAAAGTAACCTCTGACATATTCCAGGCTATGGGCTTTGGTTATGCTACTGGCTCCATCTTTGTTGACCTTTCAAAAGCATTTGACCTGGTGAATCATGGTCTTCTGCTCCATCAACTTCATGTTCTTGGTATGGATTCCAGCTCACTGAATTGGATCCAAAGCTATCTGTCCTGCCCAAAGTGTTAAGTGGGCTGGCTCAGTCTCTGATCTGAGACCCATAACTCATTGTGTTCTGCAGGGCTCCATTTTGGGACCAGTGTTGTCCTCGCTATTCATTAACGACTTATCCAATGTTTGTGAAGGGACTACTGTACACCTGTAAGCTGATGGTGCCATAATCTATCACTCCTACCCTGATGTTGTTCAGATTAATCAAGAACTTGCCTCTGACTTTGCTTCCCTCAAGGACTGGTTCAGGAGCAATCATCTTGTTCTCAATACAAAAAAAAACTAAAAGCATGCTATTCACTCACCTTCCCTCCTCCTTGCGTACTCACTCCCCTCTTAGCATTACATCTCTCAGTGGAGAGTCTGTCCAGTCCTTTAAATAATTGGGCATTAACTTGGTATCCTTGCTCTCCATTAATGTACATTTCTCCAGTGTCACTAGATCTTTGAACCAGAAGCGTGGCCTCCACTATCACATCCATCTCTTTGTCTCTGCAGCTTCCTGTCTCAAGATTACATCTTCATCTCTCCTTCCTCTCCTAACCTATGGTGCTCCCCTCCTGCTCTCTACTAATTCCTCTTCACTGTCTCTCCTCTCCTCTCCCAGGCTTACCATAGAGTTGGAAGGTTAATGCCCGTCATCACCACTGTGATGTATTGTCCTCTCTGGGTTGATTGCCCTATGAATCCAAACTCCCTATGTTTCATGCATAAACTTGTCCACAAATTCACACCTCCCTGTCTAAGTGATACCATATGACTTAAGACAAGCTCCTCGTACCCTTAGATCTGCCTCCCTCACCCTTCTCATAAAGCCACATTTGCGTCTAGCTATTGCTCGTAAGTCTTTCTCCTTTGCGGCAATATCTGACTGGAACTCCCTGCCTCCCTCTGTCCTAGCCTGCTCCTCTCTCCCCAAGTTCCAAATGAATTTGCTTGCCTCTTTCTCTCTGGCTCTGTATCTTGCCCCCTGCTTCTGCTAATGCCTTATCTAATCTCACTCTGCCCTACTCCTCTCTCCTCCTTTACTATCCCTGAACCTTCCCCCCCTTTTCTCACTCCTCCTCCTCCTATCCTCCCCTGAACCCTCCTTCCCTCTTCTCTCTCCCTGCTCCTTATCTTACTGTGCCATTTGTTAATTGCCCCCTATCCCATAAATTACTCCTCCAACTTTGGAACTGTATCCTGTGAACTCAACTGTATAAGACTTGCATCTTTGTACAAAGTGAAAATTGTATATACCTTTCTTATACCTTGTTATATTTATTGTATAATGCTTGATTTTGGTACCTCCTTTTATTGCATACCCATTTTTGTAATCCTTACTATGTGTATCTGCTTAATTCTGACAGTACTAAATATGCTTGTTTCAGTGTGCCATTCTGTATTTGATTGTTTCTACCCTGGGTCGACCCTTAAAAGGGGACTGTAATTGTTTCAGTGGACTTACCCAGGTACCAAAACTCAAATAAATGGGTTAATTTAATGCATGGAAGCCCTCCTGTACAAATGAAAACATTAGAATTTTAACTATGAAGACATTAATTTAACAATTTATAAAATTATTTTAGTACATAAAAATAGCATTAAGGTGCTCCAAGAGCTAGATTCCCTTAATAGTTCATATTTTGGGGGCATGAGGCCTTTGGCTGATTTTTATGGGTCATGACCCACTAGGGGACTAACCTTTAGCAGTGCCTTACTGTATAAATGGGGGCAGTCAGTAGGACCAACAAAAGCTAATTTTATTCATCATGACATTATTCTAGCTTGCCTCATACAAATAATGCTAAAATTCTACAGCTCTAATTTCAGTTAGCATAGTCCATTTCTTCACACAGAGGGGTTCTCAAATTTCTATAAATTTTTAATTTTTTTTTTTATTTCAGTCTTTGGTAACTTGGTAAGGTACACTAGGCACAAGTGCCTGTTTTCAGGGGCAACTTGAGAGCACTGGGTGGTTAAGTGACTTGCTCAGAGTCACACAGTATGCAAGTGGAGGTTGTCAGAATCAAACCAAGGTCTGGTCTGCTGGATGTACCAAGCTTGTTCATAGCTCATTACTCTAACCTTTAGGCTGTACTGCCAGGCTGACACAATTTTATTTTAAATTCAAATTCATTTAAAAACCAAAAACAAATCCTCAACATGATGTATAATATGGTTATATTTATTTATTTTTATTTATTGAAGCCTAAAAATTACAACCCTTTGAGTCAGGAACTCTTTCAAAGGCTCCATGTCAGTACAAAATGTGGCAGGCAAGTATTACAGACATCATGAACGATGACAGTAATTGTATACAAAGAAAAAAATTAAATAATAGGAGCCATTACAAAGGTTCCACATCAGTGCAAAGTCTGGCAGGCAAGTGTGTTACAGATATTATGAATGATGACGGTAATCATATACAGAGCAAAAAATGATACAATAGGGAGTTATCTAATAATGATGCAGTACAATAAGCATTGTCAGTTGACATGGGAGTAACCAAAATTATTGAAATAAGTCAGAAGAGAAAAAATAAATATTGGAGACAGGAGCAATGGAGCTATGGAGGAGAAAATGAGAAATAGGCCCAGGAAGTGGACCAAAGGAGAGATGGAAATATAGTAGAGACCAGAAAGCCACCCAGTGGGCATTGTTATGGGGCTAAGGTGCAGAAGAGGAAACAGTTGGAGGGTTACAGCAGTGTTAAGGGCAGTCATATTTTGATGAAACCAGAATGTGGTCCGGCAGTTCTTTTTTGAAAGGGCCCAACCTGGGTATGGCTTGGAGGGAACCAGGGATGGAGTTCATCCGTAAAGGGGCCCTATATTTGAAGGATCTTTGACCAGCGGTGGTTCTGTAGTAGGAGACTTGGAAAGCAGTTTTGTCTGTGTGTCTGGTCACCCACCTGTGCTGCCCTGGAGAGAGGGGAAGGTTACAATTAGTGGGTGAGTGGCCCATAGAGAAATTTTTTGCTAGTAGGCAAGTCTGATAGTAGAGACACCTTAGAAATTTAGCCAGACCGAGTGTTTATAGAGATCACAGGGCTGTATCAACCTGTCACAGCCACTGGCCAGGCAGCAGGCTTTGTTTAAGTCAGGTTTAATTTTTCTCAGGGCAGAGTTTGAGACAGACCCATAGATGACTATACCATAGTCTACCTGGGATAGAATAGAGCTGGAGATAGCCAGTCTAAGAGCAGCAGGGGGGAGGCAGGATGTAATTCTGTAGAGGAGACCAATTCTTGCATTAACTGTGGAACAGGTAGTGGTGATGTGTTCATGGAAGGAGAGGGCAGGGTAGAGGGTGATACCAAGGTATATAAAATTGGGAACAGATTCCAGGAGGGTGCCATAAGAATTGAGGATGGAGAGTGTGGAGGACTTGTACTTATTTTGGTGATGTGTGAATAGCATTTCCTTTGTCTTTTTATAATTGAGAATAAGTTTATGGGTTGAAAACCAGGATTCAACCTCCTTGAAGGAGAGCTGCAGGTCCTGTTGAAGCAGGGTGGGATCAGGGTGGTGACTGAAAATACAGCGCATCATCCACATAAAAGAGAAGATGTTCAGTGCAGGCCGAGGGGAGAGAGTTCAAGGTACAGGGCACATTGGAGTGGGCCAAAAATAGAGCCCTGGAGTACCCCTGAGTGAACCTGCAGACTAGTGGATAGGGTGCCATTTATCTTCACTTGCTGGGCTCTTCCTTGCAGGTAGTGGGTGAACCAAGCAGTGGCCTCCTGGGACAGGCCATTGAAAAGGACAGAGTCTGATAATAGGGAAAGATTGACTGTATCAAAGGCCTCGGTGAAGTCTATGTACACAGACCAACCAAGGTCCCTTGGTCGAGGTCATTGTGGATGTATGAGGTGTACTCCAGGAGGGCAGTGGTGGTGCTGTGGCCCTTCCTGAATCCATGCTGTTGCTGGCAGAGGAGGTTATGTGATTCCAGGTAAGTCAGTGAGTTGGTTGACAATGATTTTTTCAAGCGCTTTTGAGAGGGGGGGCAGAATGGAGACAGGCCTGTAGTTATTATGGGAGGCTCTATCGCCACTCTAGTGGATGGGGGTGGCCACCTCCCATTTCCACTGGGAAGGGAACTGACCAAGGCATAGCAACATATTCAAGATTTTGGTTAGGGGGTTAGGACTGTGTCTAGATTCAGGCTGAGCAGCTTAAGGTCTAGTGTATTGCCACTGTGTCTGGATTTGCCAAGGAACTTTGAAAGGTAGGAGCAGGCAGTAATCAGGGAGATGGTCTTGAAGTAGAACAGTGGTACACCAGTCGTGGGGGGAGGAACAACCCAGGGGAAGAGGAGAAGAAGTCAGGGGAAGTACTGAACTAAGGTCAGTAAAAGCCTCATCAATGGTGTTGGCAATCTGGTTAGGATCTTGGGTAGGGACCCCATTTATGATCAGTAGGAAGGGGGGAGGAGGATTTATCACTGAGTTCCTTGATAGTCTGCCAGAAATTACATTCCTGCCCCCAGGAGGTGGTGAGTTTAGCTTGGTAGTAAGCAGCCTTAGCATGGTGAATGGCCAGGTGCAGGAATTTTGGGCAGCACAGTGTAACTGATGGTCTGCAGGATGGCCAGATTCCAGGGCTCAGCACAACAAGCAGTCATTTGGTCAATTATAGACTGGTTGACCGAGGGAGAGAAGTGATATTTTACCACCCACTTAACAAAGGGGGCAAAGATATCACAGGTGGAGTTAAAGGAACTAATAAAGAAGGACAGCACATCATCGACAGATGTAATATAGTCAAGTGGGGTCCAGTCAAAGTTGAGAAGACAGTTGCAGAAATGCCCTAGAGCATCTTTTCTAAGGAGTCGGTGTCTGGTGATGGGGGGGTGGTTTCCAACTGTCTGGCCAGTGGAAGGTGACTGGGGAGTGATTGCTAAGCAAGTCAGATAAGACCTGGACATCTGAGATACGTTCAGGGTGATTGGAGAAAATAAGGTCAATGAAGGTCCTGTTGCCCAAACAATTGAAGAATGCACTCTTAACTACAACTATAACTACAATAGATTAATGTTGGTCAACATTTCTGGAACTCCGGCAAAACTGCAGATTTTGCATTCTCACAATTTTCACAAAAACTGTACCAAAATCTGACATAATGTTGCAGAGGCTCATTATTAAAATAACACAATTTTACCACAAATTGCACATTTTTAAAAATGTGAAAACATAAAATTGCACAGTTTTTGTTTATTTCGTTTTCATTTACCAGGTAAGCACATTAGATAATTACAATGCATATTTTCAGGTGCAACCTGGGAGAGTTTCAAAGCAAGGCAATGAAGACTAACAGTATCACAACAATAGCACAGAAATATTATGGGCTACAGGAGGACAAGGTAGCATAACATGAACAAAATACAGTATCAAGTGCAAAATCCAGTTTACAGTGCTGATCAGGAACAGAACATAAGAGATAAAGCATAATAAAGGAATAATGCACGACAGGGTGTGTGTCGTACTGTGATAATGCCATAATGGGGGGGGTTGGGCATGAGGCTGCAGGCCAAGTGCTCCCAACATCCCAGGCGTGGCATTATCCCAGTACAACACACACCCTGGAGGGCATTATTCCTATTATACAATATCTTGTTATTATATGCAGAATTAAAAAAACTTATTTTAAAGAATGTTTTTGTTTGTGTGGAAAATATTTTTGTTTCTTAAGAGAAGATGCAAACAAAGATAAACAAATCCAAATTATCCTCAATTGGTTCACAGCACTGAGACTAGACCCATGGTGTTATGCTGAGATAACACCATGGGTCCAGCCCCAAACTGACCAATCACAGTCCAAGATTCTTTCCTACCATTGTATAATACAATACAATCAAAGTAAGGTGAACAGGCAGTTTGTAAACCAATCACATCAGCCCCCCCCCCACTCCCAGATTAAAATGCAGCTTTCACTCACTTTGACTCTAACGTTGGCTCTTTTAACAGGTACCTTCTAATGACAATGCTATTTTTCTGATCTTGATTTTTCACATATGTGAATTGATGGTCCAGACTAAAATGTAGTGGCCCTTTGATCTTGTAAGTTGTGCTCTTCAACAGACACACACACTCCAGTGACAATTAGATTCTTCCTGTTTGTTAAGAATGTTAATTGACTGTAGTGCTTTGATGTGCAAGCTGCTAGTCAATAGGCTCGTTCACATGACCAATTGTGAGCTATTGTCAGTGGCTCACAGCGGCAAAATTGGTGCCACTACACACGTGTGAACCTTACCATTTTATTTTCTGTTGCATGTCATTGCCACCATGATCCCTCTTTCCCTGGGTTTGCGGAGTGGTGTTGGTGGTTCCCTGTGCCATGTGAACTGCTAAGCCACCTGCAAAGCTGCAGTTCTCCACCTACCCAACACTGACAAGGACAACGCTTGAATCGCCAAAAAGGAAATGGACAGCGGCAACACCGATGCCACGTGAATGAGGCTCTCTTGTGCTTCCAAAGAATTTTTCAGAAAAATGTGAAACTAGCTGCTGCGGCATGGTGTAGTGTGAATGAGCCTTATGTCTTGACTCCACATCCAACCATTATCTCTGCCATGCTATTCAGCTCTGTTTTTTCGCTCTGACCTGAAGAAGACAGTATTATCTCCTGAAAGCTAGTTTCAGAAACAATTTTGTTAGTCCAATGAAAGGTATGACCAGCAGCATATATGTTTTTCTCTACATAAACCAATTAAGATATACATGCAGGAAAGCACGGCAACCTCTAGCATATGGATGGTATTCTTGAAGACTAAGCACATGTGCAGGCAGAGTCATCCTTCAAAAAGTCCCAGGGGACCTATTAAAGAATGAATTGGAGGCAGCACTACAGACAAGGGTTGGAAGAGAGTTCCAAAGCCTATTTTTTTCCAAACTTCATTTTTAAAAACTTTGATTCTTAATATTGGCACAATTTCAATAAAAGGTGCTATTTTAAACACACTGTTATAGTTTGCAAAATTGCACAAAATTTTGCAAAAAGTAAACAGTTTCACAAAATGTGCATTAAAGGGATTTTCACAATTTTTATGGGTGCTACAAGAGACTCTGTACCTGTACATATAATTATAAATCAAGAGACCGATTTTCAAAAGACTAGGACTGGCACAAGGGGCTTGCATCAAGTAGAAATGGTGCAAAGTGTTCCTTGTACCAAACCTTGCACTAGTTCTTATTTTGTAAGGCACCCTGTGCCACTGGGAGGACTGTTTGTGCCAACAGGGTTTGCATCGTCCCTGCAGTGGCCACACTGGTGTGCCATGGCAGAAGGGGTCTTGTGCCATAGCAGGGCTGTAGGATCCCTTAATTTGGGATTTTAAAAATGGTGCCATGGCCTCAATTGTGGTTGTGGTTAGACCAGCCAAGAGCTGGTCTAACAGCCCTTGCAGAAAAAGTCAGGACTGTGCCGGGGGGGGGGGGCTGCAACTGGCTTTATTCAGTGCCAAGGGTCCTGTGGGAGTTAACTATTGGGTGCTGTGTGACATGGTGTGTTGTGCCATGGAGAATCGTGGCATGGGGCATGTGTGCCTGCAACAGTTCTTAGCATGCAGTCACCAGCCCTGTCCCAGACCCACTGGTGTGATCAGCCCTGACAGCTGTCCCATAGCTGTCAAAGTCCCCAACAAGCAGGAACTATCCCAGGCTGCACAATATGTGGGGCAGCTTTGTGATATACATGGACCCATAGGCAGCTTGATATGCCTCTACTGCTCAGCCCACCATGTGCTGGCAAATCACATTTACAGGTGTCATAGTAGCACTAGCAAGTTGGTGGGCACCCCTATAGGCAGGTGCCATACAGAAGTCTGGGTGAAGGACTGACAAGGACCCTACAACCATAGGTACTGGAGTGGGGAAGCTTTGTCCCAGCCACTGTGCCCTGATGTGTTGAAACACTGTCAGTGACATGTCAGGTGAGTGGGTATTTGCTGTCCAATGCCTACATATCTAACTGTCAGGATCAGTCAACATTAGGTACATGGACATTGTACAGTAAGCACCCACCCATCCAACATATCAGTGACAGTGTTTCAACATAGCAGGGTATGGTGGCACTGACAGAGCATCTCCACTCCAGTACCTATGGTTGCAAGTCTCTTGGCAGTCCTTCACCCATACTCCTGTATGGCATCAGCCTGTAGGGGTACCCACCAACCTGATGGTGCTACTACAGCACCTGTGAATGTGGTTTTGCAGCAATCAGTGGACTGTGCAACAGGGGCATGTCAAGCTGCCCATAGGTCCTTTTATATCACAAAGCTGCATCACATACCATGCAGACCAGGACAGTTCCCACTTGTTGGTGACTTTGACAGCTACAGAACAGCCATCAGGACAGATCACACCAGGGGTTCCTGTACAGGGTTAATACCTGCCCATTAAGTACTAGCCTGTCTGTAGGTGTGAGTCAGTTGTAGGTGCACCTACCCGGCGTCACCATTCTCTCTCACACTGCATTCTGTGTCTCACAGCACCCAACAGGGCACTCCCACAGGACCCTTGGCACTGTCCAAGACTGGTTGCAGGGTTCCTTACCCTAATTACTGCAGTCCAGGTGCTGTCTGTACACCAGGCGGGGGGGGAGGGCATGACGGCACTCTCTCTCAGACCTCTCCAGCACTCCTCCTGTTGTGTGCAGCACCCAACCTATGGAAAATCTGAAGACTTTTGCAAAGAGACCCCTGTTATATGAAAATTCAGTGCAGGGTCCCTGGTGCACTCCAAGTTTGCTGCAGGTGTGAGTCTGGCACAACCTGCCCTGATCTAGCAGCCCTTTGAAAATCAGGCCCATGTCCTTTTTCCTTTCCTGTTGAAGTGATTGGGAGAGAGTGCTGCATGGTGAAACCTCTTATAGACCACAGACGTCTTCACATGCATTAAACTCTGTCTTTGTGAATGTTTTGAGTTCTACATTCATGTTGTTTTTCTGGTTATCTAAAATCAGCTCCTTAGTCCCAATTCATACACTGACGCTGAATGATCAGTTCAGCCAATGATAATTCAGTGACAAATGTAAGCACTCAGCAAGCATTAAAACTTACTACCCCCCCCAAACTGGCCTTCTTTGCCACCAACAGTAGCCAGATGCTTACATATGGATCACTATATTTTTTTGTTAATAAAAAAGTATTTTTTGGTAGCCCCATTGTACCATGTACCTCACAGAAGAGATGCAAATGAAGCACAAGCCTAGAGGATCATTTTAACCATTTCTCCCTAAACCCACAAACCAGGCATAAAAGGACATCAAATAGACATTTCAAACACAGTAGCATATTAAGCATTTTCAGTCTTATACTGTATGTATCTCTGAATGGGATATTTTGTTAACTAGGACATACAGATGAGGATAAGGCAGAATGAGGGGAGGGTTTTATGATGTACCCTGTAGCAATGCCATCACAGAAAGTGAAACTATACAAAAAACACAGAATTTTGTCCCCTACAAATAACAACATATTGCATTTTCCAGAACCTGACAAACTTTGTCTGTGGAAAGAGGAGAGTGAGGGGCTGACAAACAGTCACAAAGGGTGGCAGGTATTCATTACGTGTGTGGGCTTTTTTGTCTTTCCAGTGAGAGTTGTGTGATTGTCTGTGCATAATCTTTACTGGTGGTAGGCTATTACACTATACATATAAATTTATTCTTACACTTGAGAAGTGCATTGACAAAATTTAGAAAACTCACATGACTTATAAAAGTCAAGTTGGGCTTCTGATATATCTCTCTTGGCTTGTCAAAAGTATAATCTCAGACCTCCTTAGGGACTCAGAGCCCTAAAAAGGTTTAAGCTGATACTCTTGATAAGCCATGAGAGCACACAGAAGCCCCATTTAACCTTATAACATACATCACACAGACCATCAAGTGCTTATTAGCAGTTGTCAGTTCTTCAGACAACTGTGTAAGCAATGGTGCTTTGTGAAAATAAAATTATGCTGGCAGACATACCATGAAAGTCAGAAGTTCGCTAAAGCAAAATTTCAGAATGACCTCTGCCAACGTTTGTGAAATTCTGACTTACAATAGTGGAGTGAATGTACAGTATGAGCTGCAGCTTGACGTATTAAATTGTGGAAAGGAATGCCACAAAACTGATAATTGAATTGCAGAATAACTGCATGTATTGCGGATTGATGTATTAAACTGCAGAATGGATTTCCTTAGAACTGTGATTCTGCAGTTCAAGTTTATCATTTCACAATTTGGTCAGAAGATTTTGTGGAACTGTATGAAAACTTGCCAAACACATTCAGGGGATTTAAATTTCACCAAAGTCAGAATTTCAAAGAATTTCACAAAATTTGTGAACTTTCATGGACTTTTCATGAATTCAGATTCACATTTCCCTCCTAGCACTAGTAATCAATAACCCACAACAGAACATACATTTCTAGACAATTAATGCATGCCTCTGGTGAAGTGGAAAGCAGATGGTCAACTGCTGAGTGGCTTTGAATGCATCTGGGTGGGAAGTGTAGTATTTCTCAGGAAGCCCATGCTCTAGAGTAGGCTATTGTGCTCATAAAATAGAGAATGTTTTGTAATGGAAAAGAGTTTTACTTTCCCTTAGATAGGTTGTTTCTTGATAGCATATGGGGGTTTGGAAACAAAGGCAATTGCGTGTGATTGAATCTGGGAAATGCATTTATTTTGAAGAGACTTATTCCTTGTTGTGGGTTTCTGTTTTTAAAAAGCAAGAGAAATTTTTATTTTATTGGAAAAAAGGCTTTATTTTTATTTAATTAGTCTTTTGCTAGGTAGATTCAGGCAGATTAGTTAAGAACTGTCAGTAGAAAAGGATTGAAGCACTCCAGGTCACAAAATTGTTGGACTCCGATAAGTAGCGAAAAGTCACATATTTATGCTTCACATGAAGCACCAACTGTAGAGGTAGACTAGCCCCAGAGCTTCTGCCAAACACTCTGGACTTCATCCTCCTGATGATGGGTACTGCCCTACAGAAAGGAAGGGGTCACAATTTGGCTCCAAGAAGGGGACCATTGATCACAAAGGGCAATACCCCTAAAATTCTGATTACATGCGTAACTGACTCTTGCAGAGGTAAGGGAGTTTAATATTAAACCAATGAAGCACAGCAAGCTATCTAATACAGTTCCTCAAAAGTGCAAAAATAGGAGGCTGGTTCATGTTGCATTGATTGGCATGAGCACTTGGGGTGGTGTGTCTCGGAACTAATATTTTGACAATCTCCATGTGGAATACTTTGTATGGATATGATGAAAATGTTTGTCTAGAATTGCACATCTGATAGCTTTCTTTGACTATGGGCAAAGGACTTAGAGCATGGTAAAGCAGTGGATGTGGCCTAGCTAGATGTCAGTGAGGCTTTTGACACTGCTCCACATAGAAAATAGTAATAAGCTGGGTAGCTTAGGAATGGGTCCAAAGGTGGTAAACTGGATAAGATATTGATTGGGGATGGGCAACAGAGGGTGGTGGTAAATGGAGTTCATCCCGAGAAAGGGAGGGTGACCAGCGGGGGTGCCTCACAGATCAGTGCTCTGACCTGTCCTCTTTAATGTCTTGATAAAGGACATTGCAGCGGAGCTGGAAGGGAAGGTCTGCCTCTTTATGGATTACACCAAAATGTGCAGTAGGTTGGGGGGAGCAGTGGAAAGGATGAGCAGAGATCTGAGAGAACTAGGGGAGCAGTCAATAGTGTGGCAGCTGGGTTTCAATGTCAAAAGTGAAAAATAATGCTCTTAAGGCAAAGAAACCCAGAGACAGAGTACAAAATGGGTGGAGTGATACTGATGACCACCAAGCAGGAAAGAGACCTAGGGGTAATCATATCTGATGACTTAAAGGTGGTTGGGCATTGCAACAAGGCAGTCAAGAAGGCTGGTGGGATACTGGAGTGCAAAGGGAGGGGTATCACCATCAGAAAAAGGGAGGTGGTGTTGCCTCTGTAAAGATCACCGGTAAGACCCCCCAGAGTACTGTGAGCAGTTCTGGAGACCACATCTCTGGAAGGACACAGATAGAGTGGCGGTGGTCCAGAGAAGGGTAACTAAAATGGTGCAGGGTCTGCATCAAAAGTCCTATGGGGAGAGGCTAAAGGACCTCAGTATTTCCACCCTGGAAGAGAGGATGTAGATGAGAAATATGATAAAGACCTTTAAATATTGCACAGGGGTAAATAAGGTGCAAGAGTGAAGTATCTTTCAGAAGAAGAGGTGCTCAACAACAAGGGGACATGCTATGAAACTAGAGTGGAGTAGATTCAGAAGAGATGTGAGGAAGTACGTCTTCACAGAAAGAGTTCCTGGAACAGCCTTCCAGCAGAGGCTATGGGGGCAAAAACAGTGGTGCGGTTCAAGAATGCATGGGACAAGCACAAGGGGATCATAGTGGAAAGGAAGAGGATGGGAGAATGAGCTGTAGATCAAGTATGGTCTGTGGTGATACTGTAGGTAGGTAGGTAGCCCATCTGCGGGCTTCCTAAGCTGCTCCTGTGGCCCTGGCTCTCTCTGAGCAGGCCACAGCTAACAGACCACCCGACTGACCCTCGAAAAGATTCAGACAGCCCATCTGCGGGATACCCAAACTGCTCCTGTTGCCCTGGCTCTCTCTGAGCAGGCCACAGCTAACAGACCACCCGACTGAACCCTGGACAGATTCAGACAGCCCATCTGTGGGTTTCCCAAGCAGCTCCTGTGGCCCTGGCTCTCTCCGAGCAGGCCACAGCTAACAGACCACCCGACTGACCCCCGGACAGATTCAGACAGCCCATCTGCAGGCTTCCCAAGCTGCTCCTGTGGCCCTGGCTCTCTCCGAGCAGGCCACAGCTAACAGACCACCCGGCGGACACCTGGACAGATTCAGACAGCCCATCTGCAGGCTTTCTAAGCTGCTCCTGTGGCTCTGGCTCTTTCCAAGCAGGCCACAGCTAACAAACCACCTGACTAACCCCCGGACAGATTCATAGAGCCCATCTGTGAATTTTCTAAGCAGCTCATGTGGCCCTGGCTCTCTCTGAGCAGGCCACAGCTAACTGACCACCTGACTGGCCCCCAGACAGATTCAGACAGCCCATCTACGGATCTCCCAAGCTGCTCCTGTGGCCCTGGCTCTCTCTGAGCAGACCACAGCTAACAGACCACCTGACTGACTGACTGACCCCCGGACAGATTCAGACAGCCCATCTGAGGGCTTCCCTAGCTGCTTCTGTGGCCCTGGCTTTCTATGAGCAGGCCACAGCTAACAGACCACCTGACTGACCCCTGGACAGATTCAGACAGACCATCTGCAGGCTTCCCAAGCTGCACCTGTGGCCCTGGCTTTCTACGAGCAGGCCACAGCTAACAGACCACCTGACTGACCCCTGGACAGATTCAGACAGACCATCTGCGGGCTTCCCAAGCTGCTCCTGTGGCCCTGGCTTTCTACGAGCAGGCCACAGCTAACAGACCACCCAACTGACCCCTGGACAGATTCAGTCAGCCCATCTGAGGGCTTCCCTAGCTGCTTCTGTGGCCCTGGCTTTCTATGAGCAGGCCACAGCTAACAGACCACCCGACTGACCCCTGGACAGATTCAGACAGACCATCTGCGGGCTTCCCAAGCTGCTCCTGTAGCCCTGGCTCTCTCTGAGCAGACCACAGCTAACAGACCACCTGAATGACCCCCGGACAGATTCAGCTGAGGAACTGCCACTCAGGCTCCCAGCTCCTGAGCGGCGGGATTCCTAACTACTGGGTGGTCAGCACACCTCTAGCCAATGCTCAAGACTGCAGACATGGAGCCAAGGCCCTACAAGGTATGGCAACTGCCGCAACCAACTGGATTGCGAGCGCCCTCTCAGACCACGCTCTGATGGGTCCCTGGCGAAAGCCGGCTTCTGCTCTTTGATTTTAAACCCTAACAATTTTTATGTTGGGACAAATGTTAAAAAGCTGAAGTGTTAACCCAATCTGTAATTGAAAGGACTTGAATTGTGGTTTGGGAAAGAAATTTAGTATTTACAGCCCTTTCTCTGCATATGTGCACTGGCCTTAGACACTTTTTGGTGCCAAAGTAATACACGTCCTTTTGTTTTGCAAATTTTGGACTCCCCACTGTTCTGTCTAACCCTTTATGTGAATTTCCTTTATTAATCCTCACTCTCCTTCTCTCCCTCAGGTGAGGAACTTCCATCTAGGCTTCCAGTTCCTAAGCCATGGGATTCCCTGCTACCGGGCTGTCGGCGCCCCTCTAGCAGACGCTCGAGACTGCAGACATGGACCCAAGGCCCTACAAGGTACAGCAACTGCCTCAACTTTTTTGACTACCCCCCTTCCCTGCCTCTGCTGATTATTAAATACAGTAGCTCTCACCAAAATATTAGTCCACGTCCCCTGGCACAGTGCCCCACCAATAGAGACTTAGCTTGTGATCCCCCTCTTCTCTGTCAAGCCTACGGGATCCAATTCTCTGGGCCTCGCCTTATTAAAACACATATGGTCTCCTTGGCTGTTCCTTCACCACTAAATATTTTTAATGCTATCAAATTCGGGTCGACCAGAATAGGAAAGCTACTGATAAACTGCATTAATCCAGCAATCCCACTGACCCCTGGGCTAATTGAGTGGCTCCTTTTTTGAGGTACCATCATGTTGGGCCCTATATGGCTCCTTATACTGCCCCGTCTTTGCTGATACCAGCTGCCTAGCATTGGACACCTGAACTACCATCATGTTTGGTCTACAATGGCACCTTGTGCTGTATACCACATGGCAACTTATCCTTTAATTTTCTCCGTGATTCCAAGTACCAATACCTTGAACTCTGCTCTTGGACCACATATACCAGTAGTACTTATAACAATCCCCCACTACAAGGCCCACCTCCCACCATGCAGACTTCTATCTCCTCCCTGCCTATTGCGGTAGAAGTACTAGCTCTTGCTACAACAGATCAGCTCTCCTATGGTGGCTACTTTCTAGTCCCTAAAAACATCAGATCTACTAGACGGGAGAAAGACAGGAATTACAAGCTTATAATTTGTGCTCTTAGAAAAATCCTACTTATCCTCCTGCTATGTTCAGGCAACTCAGAACTCAACCCTGGCCCCCCAGAAGCTATTGCTTTGCCAGCAGAACTAGCAAATTTAAAAGGAATAAGCTTCTTGCATATTAACGTTTGTAGCCTCCTTAAAAAGATAACCTTAATACAAACCTGGGTAAATCATACCTCTCCTGACATACTTGTGATTTCTGAAACTTGGCTTAGACCCAGCACCACTGATAGAGAAGTAAACATCCCCAACTATGCCTTGTTCAGAGCTGATAGGCATGCCAGAGGAGGAGGGGAAGCTATCTACATTAAAGACAAATTTTCTGCCTTCTGCTTATCCTTGGCATCTGTCACCAGCGAATTCGAATGCCTAATTCTCAAAGTGGAAATTACACAGACTACTGCACTCTGCGTAGTAGGATGCTACAGACCACCGTCTGCTGGCCTACACTTGTGTCACATCTAAGTGACAAGATGGGACAGGAGTTGCCAGAAACTATTATTTTAGGAGACCTCAACTTTGACTGGCTGTCTATCACAGCTGCCCCACTTGCATCCTTCTGTGATGAACATGGGCTGATGCAACTTATTACTAACCAACAATCCCAAACATGAAGAACCCCAGTAAAAGTACACTTTTGGATGTGCTAATGGTGAGAAAACCTCATCTTTTCTCCCATGCTGATGTCTTCTTCTCAGATGCCAGCGACCATTGTTTTATTGTGGGAGTAACATCCACCAACAACCCAGCACCCATCAGCAAGTTCTCTTTGAAGAGATCCAGGCGCAACTTCAATGAACATGCCTACCTAAATAAGCTTAAGTACTCCCCTCAGTGGCAAGATTTCTACCTGGCCAAAACAATTATGCCAGCTTACAATATCTTCCACGACATTCTACCAAGGGTCCTTAATAAGTATGCTCCCCTGATTAAAGTTCGAACTAGGACCAAAACCTGTAAATGGTTCACCCCTCAGATTAAGTCTTTGCTTCTAGAAAGAGATAAGCTCTGGAAAAAAGCACGCAGACTGAACACTGCAGAGGACAGGAGCCAGTTCAGGAGACTATGAAATTTATATACCAAAACAATCAGAGAATCGAAGGCCACCTTCTTCAAATCCGAATTTGACTCTGCCACAAAAAGCCCAATCAAAGTCTGGAACACAATCAATGATCTGCTAGGCCACTCCCCAGGAAATTTACTCCCGACCAAGATTACCTCTGGCAACTCGACTATAACCGAAAAGATGGATATACTTGACGCATTCAATAACCACTTTGCTACTGCAGGCATGGCATTTAATAACTCCCCTGCAAACGTACTTATCTCTCAGGCTGCCAGCCAACTGCCTGAAACTCCGATAGCTTTGCAGCCTTTCTCGCTTCAACCTGCCTCACTGAAAGAGGTAGAGGACCTCTTGCTTCAGTTGGATACTAGGGGCCGACACCCTTGACCCCTTACTTCCTAAAAATTGCCTACCACATACTAGCAATACCTGTCACCCACCTTTTTAACTTATCCCTGTCTCAGGGCACCTTACCACCTATATGGAAGACAGCACATGTCATACCACTGTTCAAATCAGGTGACCCTGGCGATCTCAATAACTGCTGGCCAATTTCACTCCTTCCGGTCCTGTCCAAGCTCCTAGAGAAAATTGTAAATGCACAGCTGAGGACTCACCTTGAGTCTAGGGAACTGTTAAACCCTATGCAATCCAGATTCAGAGCTAAACATAGCATTATCTCAGCCCTCGCCAAAGTTACTAATGACTGGCAGCATAATCTTGAGAGCAAAAACTTTATTTGTGCTGTTTTCGTTGATCTAAGCAAGGTTTTTGACACCATTGACCATAGCCTGCTCCTTTCCTCCCTTCAAACCATAGGTGTGGACCCCTCCTCTCTGCTCTGGTTTACTGACTATCTTACAGGGCACCTTCAATAAATTAAAGCCGAAGGAGACCTGTCCCCCTTAAAAACTCTGCAAAGAGGGGTAACTCAAGGTTCTATATTACGGCCCTTACTTTTTGCAATCTACATTAATAACATCGGCTACTGTATAAAAGAAGCCAACATCCATCTGTTTGCAGATTATACAGTTCTATACGAGTCACCCAGCACCTGAAGCTGCCTGCAATGACCTACAGTCAGAATTCAACCTTTTGAAAGCCAACTCCTCTAAAAAAAGCTACTTCTTAATGCCAAAACAACTAAAGCGATGGTCCTCTCCCCTTTCATCCGTTCAGCTAACCCTGTGTCCAGTGGGACAGTTCCCCAAATCACCACAGTTCTAGGTGAAAAACTAGAATTTGTTACAAAATTCAAGTATCTGGGAGTTTGGATAGACCAAAAACTCTCCTTCATTGAACATATTGAAGACTTGCTAAAACGACTTCGGCAAAGGCTTGGCCTGTTTTTAAGAATCAACCAATTTCTCACCAGAGATGCCAAGAAACAACTGGTCCAATTCATTTTCCTATCATTGGCTGATTACACTGATTTCCTCTACAGCCAATGCCCCAACTCTTACATGGCTAAAGTGGACATACTCTACCATCGAGCACTGAGGTTTATAATGGGACTTCCCTTCAACATGCATCACTGCACCCTATATGAGGCAGTGGGGTGGACATCACTAAAGTTCAGGCACCACAGAAACGCTGCTCTCTGGACCTATAGAGCCATCTCTAATAAGCTGCCTTACTATATCTCCTGCTGTCTTCCCCTGAGTATAATTGGGAAATACGCATTAAGAAGTTACTCAGCTATTACACTTGAAGTACCCAAAGCAAAATCCCATTTCAGCAGGGCAGCCATAAGCTTCATGCTACCTACCTTATGGAATGATCTACAAAAACCCTCAAATTAAGCACTCTAATCAGTATAAATGCCTTCAAGATGCTTTATTCCCGTACAATCAGAGAAGTATGTAACTGCTTCACCCACTCAGACCCAGTACCGGTGTCTGCACTGGTATATAGCCACGCCTAGACCCACTTTTAAGTACTGACCCCCCAGCTCGCTCCTCACAAGCCTAATTGTTTTCTGTCTTAACCCCCTGTCTTATCAACACTAGGCCTGTCCATCCCCTTATCCTTCCTTTCCCAACCTCGGATAGGAGCTCACTGCCCCTGAGTTGTGACATCCTACCATGCCCCGTACTTTATAGCATTCAATCCCGGGGCTCACACATACTCCTTTTCCCCTTCCTCCTTCTCTACATCCCATTTTTATCAACTCCACTCTGTGCACCGTGCCCTTCTAGCCTTTCGCCGCCCCTACCCTCCCTCCCTCTTCCCCCACCTTCTCGCCTCTACCTGGTGTACTTTTTCCTCCACATTTCCTCCTGCAACCTTAGATAACCTGCTTTATCTTTCTATAGACACTTCTATGTATGTAAACACCCAGTAACCTGTACAATATCTGTATAATTCTATGTACATATGAACTTCTTTTTCTTCCTCTCTGTAAACAGTATTATCTGTATTGCCTCGTAAATACCTGTGTTGACCTGTATATACAATTGTTCATGCTCCACCCAGGTCCATCCTGCAAATGAGCTTCTGCTCAACGATGAATGCCTGGTTAAATAAAGACCTGAAGACATGAAGAAAAAGGCAGACTGGATAGACCAAGTGGTCCTTTTCTTGCATTAAATTCTATGTTTCACCACCCTAGGCGACTGTTCTGATCAAGACACTATGAACTAACCTCCAATATTTTGCACTTTAAGTTTTGCTTCTGCTGCTAATAAGTAATCTGTTTGCATATTATAAAGGGCTGTTCCATTTTTAAAAGTCTGGGTTTACTCCATGCAAAGGCCCTAATCTGAATGCAAATTAGTGCACTGCCCTAAATTTCCCTACATTCAAACAGGACTGGAGCACAGCATAAGTGTCCTAAGCATGTCTGAATACATCCCCCTAGAGCAAAACTGTAACTAATCACTAAAAAGTGCACTCAACATTAAGTACACACCCCTGCCTACCACAGGGTGAGATGTACCTATATTTTCCATAGGCTTTCAAGGAGTAAATCTCATTTAGGGTGTCCCAAACCTGTTAGTGCTTGTGCCCTAAACTACAATCTATGCAAATGACAGTGTAGCCCATACAAGGTGCTAAGAGATCTTTTAAATCCTATTAAGGCCTCATTAGGTTGCAAAGTCATAGCTGTTGCTCCATGGATTGCATGCAGGACTGTCCATCTCCCTCCTCCTGTCAATGTCATGCGCAAAACATAAAACTAGTGCTAGTATCCTCCCTTGCGCTGATCCCTGTTGGGAGATATGACCAGAGGATTGTTTGCCAGAAGTTAATCCAACCCTCAGGTGTGTAATGAGGCCACAAGGTGTAACTGGGGGCTTCATGTACCTGGGGGTTGATATCATCTGCTAGGAAATTTACTGAGCCAACAACAATATCAGCCTCAACAACTGTTGACTTTTCTGTTGAAATCTCATGATACAAAAGTGGTTAATCTCCGTGGTCTCACTTCTAAAAATAAGCTCTCAGAGAGGGTTCCTTCTTAAATGCATCAATCTCACAATAATATTGCACATTGTTAATGTTTATATTAAAATGATCCAGAGAACAATTAGAATCTCTCTATAAAATTATGTGGCACAGAAGCAATTATTCTTTCATTCTTGTTATGAGGGCAAACTTTTGTTTTTAAGATTGTTATATGATGTCAATGTGTTACATGCATATTTACAAATAAAACAAATATTTACTATTTGATTGTAATGGTCATTTGACTGACCAATAAAAAAATTTTACTACTACTACTACTACCTGGGGGTTGGATTAAATACTTCTAAACCAACTTGCTGGAATGCCATAATGCTATTATTAAAATCAACAGATATAAGGAAATGTTTAGATATATGTTTGCTATATTCATAATTTTTAAACAGAATGTTCTTTCCCACTATACAAAAATAAGTCCCCTTTTGTTACTTTTTCTCTTAGTTTGGAATCATACCCTTTGATTGGTTCACATTCATTCTAAATTACAGGACTGTCAAATGAGCACAATAATGATAAAAGAGAAAACCTTTTTAGGTAACTTACTAATACCCCAGTGAACTGACATGTTCACCCCTTCCCCTGAACTTCCAAGTCTCCTATGATAATAAAGTGGCTATATCCTTCCTGCTACCTCAGCAGCACTAAAACAGAAATGGTAATATACATATCTGCAAGCGTTATGTGTATGAAACATACTCGTCACCCAGATGACCCAAGGGCAGTGAATTGTATTGCCATTCAGGTGACCTAGGGTTAGGCAGATGCTCAGGTAGCAACATCTTCTTTTCAGTGTCAAGATGATGGTCATGGTGGTGGGGTGGTCATAGGGCTACTTAAATACAGGGGTTACCTGGACAATTTCTGGGAGCACATGATGATTAAGTCAGTGCAATAAAGCCATTAGTAAGGCAAATAAGATGTTGGGTTGTATTGGAAGAGATATAGACAGTAAAAGGAAAGAGGTAATATTACCTCTTTTATAGGCAAATGGTAAGGCCACACCCAGTTTTGGAGTCTTCACCTCAGAAAGGATAAGGACAGACCACAGGTGGTAAAATGAAAGGTGACCAAGATGATATAAGGTCAGCAGTTCAGATCTTATGAAAAGCAGCTTCAGGCACTAAACATGTACTCACTAGAGACCAGATGGGAGAAGGTTGATATGATACAGACCTTTAAATTCCTAAAAGGAATAAATAAGGTGAACAGCAAGGAGATACTTAGTGTAAGCACAAATTTGAAGCCATGAAGACATAAACTGAAACTTAAAGGGGGAAGGTTTAAGAGGAATGTAAGGAAGTATTCCTTTGCTGAGAGGGTGGTGGAAACTTTGAACAGTCCTTCGGCCGAGGTGGTAGGGGCCCAAACCATAAATAGTTTCAAACATGGCCAAGACAGAGTAAAGGCAATTGTGTCTACTCATGGTAATACTAGCAGGGTGTGGATTAGGGTACATTTAAGTACCTAGGCATTAATCTTGATAGCTCCCTCTCCTTTGCTCAACTCATAGATCATGTTGTAAAAACAGTCAACACCAGAATCTGACTGCTTTACAGACACCAACACAATATGACTTCCGAAGCCTTCTGGCAGTCACTACTGTAATTCTATAATCTCTCAGCCCTGTGCTTCTATGCTTCCGAGAAATGCAATGTATTGCTTGGTTGTAATTGTTCTTTGTGGGGCTCATATCCAAGGAAAAATAAATATATGAAGTGTCTTTCCAAACTGCCAGCATTTCATTGCATATGGGTTAAAATGTAGTTTTTGTTTTGTTACCTGTAAGTCAGTAAATTTTTGTCATTGTGCTCTGAAATTTGCTATGATTATAGTGGAAGACAAGATACACATTTGGTGCATTTTTGACTATGATTACTCTAATTGTGGATTTGGCACCAAGATGAAACTTGGAGGAAATTTTGGGGTGCAGTGCATTTACCCAATGGATATTTAGTGGGAGATTATGTGTTACTGTTGTACTGCTGATTGACACCTATTTGTGTGTGTGTGTGTGTGTGCGTGTGTATATATATATATACAGTATATATATATATAGAGAGAGAGGGAGAGAGTAGCCCTTTTAAGGTTAAAGGGTCAAACTTTACAAATTAATAACTTTGCCTGAAATTTTGAGTGCACGATTTAGAACCATACATCTTGGGATCTAGCAACTTTAGTAGTGGTGGATATTCGGCTGTGGAGTTATTAAGTGAGATCTGTGTGCCTGTTTACGCTTTTTGTGAATTCTTTGCTTTGTGACTCACAGGCTCAGACGGTTGTGCCGACCAGCCTAAAACTCAGGAATGTGCGGCTTGGGGTCCCTGATGTGCCTTTTGAAGATTTCATGAAAAAATATTGAACGGTTCAAAAGTTATTCAAAAAACAAGTTCCCATTATAAGTCAATGGGAAAAGTTAACAAAAAGTTTGACAGTGTCGCAAATTACCCTAGTAGTGTCGCAAATCAGCCATTTTGTTTTCAGTTGATGATCAGAAAAATGCTTGGCATTTAAAATTGAGACAATCTAGGAACACAATTATTTTTGTGTTTACCTAATCGAGCCCTGAGGATGCTAGGCATGTCTTTATTTTGGGGTTAAGTACCACAGAAATATGTTTTTCAAATTTCTGGAAAAAGTAGTGTCACAAAGTAGTGTCACACCTGTGACACTTTTGCAAATTTTTGCAAAAGCTTTCGCAAATCACAACACTACTTTTTCAGACTATGGCCAAAATGACAGGAATTCTTTGCCACCATGCTGAGAAGGAACGGTTTGGTCTTTTGAGCTGAAATTTGGAGGTAAGGCAGCCAACATCTCCTAGATGTACCTTTTTGTGGTGTGGTGAAAAAATATTGTACAGATGCCAAGTTACAGCACTCCAAAGTTGGCATTTTTTTTCCCATAGACTAACATGGTGGCATCTGCTGTGCCTTCCGGGGCTTGTATCTCGGAAATGGTGCGAGATACAGAATTTTCGTCTTGACAGTGTGTACCCTGTGGCTATGCATTCAGCAAAAATGTAGCCAGGAAAATCATGATTCATGTGAATTTTTTTTCCCCCTACATCGTACAGTTCCTGAGATATAAGCAATTTACTCTTCCAAAAGCTCATTTTCTGCCCTGAGTCTCATTATTATGCATACATTCTTTGTACACACTGTGTTTCTCTATGCAATTGTTGGGCAAAAACAGGTTGTACACTTACGTTACTGTTACACTTGGCGTTACCACTTGTGTTTCCATACCCATTTATGTTTACTGTTCCCATGTACACCACTGTGTGCGTTACCCTTTGCATTCTTGTTTGCGCTCTCGTTTGCGTTACTGTTACCATTTGTGTTTCTACTACTGTTTGTGTTTGCATTTTGGTTTGCATTACTGTATGCATTGCCATTGGCATTTCCGGCAGCCCTTTCATTTGCATTTGTGTTTCTACTTCGTTTTGCATCTTTGTTGCTGTTACTGTTACCATTTGCGTTTGCAGTTGCATTACTGTGCCCGTGCTCATTACGGTTTGTGTTTCCGTATGCGCTTGCATTTCCTTTTGTGCTTCTGTTTCCTTTGCCATTATTGTTGCTGTTACCATTACCATTTGTGCTTACAATTGCAGTACTGTGCCCATGCATGCTATGGTTTGCGTTTCCATACACGCTTCTTTTCCCATTTCCATTTCTGTTTCCTTTGCTGTTATTCTTCATGTTATCTTTACCATTTGTATGTACAATTGTGGTACCATGCCCGTGCTCATTACGGTTTGCGTTTACTTGTGCCCTTGCGTTCGCGTTTCCGTTTCTGTTCCCTTTGGCATTCTTTTTGCTGCAACACTTAACATTTGCATTTAAAATACCGTTGCCATCACTGTGTGCATTACCACTTGCATTTCTGTACAAGCTTATGTATTGTTTGTGTCTCTTTTCACTTCAGCATCACTTTGTGCTTGCGTTTCTATTAACATTTACTTTACCATTTATGTTTGCGTTACCATGTGCGTAACTGTTGGCGCTATAATTTGCATTGCTGTTCCTGTTACTATGTGACAAGACATCATGTGGTGGGAGCTTGGGGCCCAAAGGGCCCTGCACTCCCACCACTTCATTACATGCACTATTTATCATACTCATTCTCAAAAAGAAGGGAAATTAGAGGCAAAAAAAACTCCATTTAATGCATCAGTTAGGGTTGTTACACAGCAACAAAAGTGAGGAAATTTGGTGTTAGGGTTGAAAGCCCCCCTTGGACCTCCCAGCCCACTCCTCCAACTGGCAGTGGGGTGCGGGTTGGGGTCATCGGTCCTTACTCTGACCCCATTCTCCTATACCTCTGCTTCTTTATACATGTGATGGAGTGAGAGTTAGGGCTGATGACCTCAACGTGCACCCCAATGCTGGTTGGGGGGTGGGCTTGGGGAGCCCAAGGGGGGCTTTCAACCTTAACACCAAATTTCCTCACTTTTGTCGCTGTGGAACAACCCTAACTGATGCATTAAATGGAGTGTTTTGCTCTATTTATATATATATATATATATATATATATATATATATATATATATATATATATATATATATATATATATATATATATATATATATATATATATATATATAAAAGACAAAGAACCTCTGTGCAAACACATACATTGTTCCTTATCTCCAATTATTGATGAACTAACTTATGACTTGTTAAAGTTGCAGTGTTATCCTATGAGAATTTTCATAATTTTACATGTCCCCTAATTTTTTTTTTGGGGGGGGGGGATTATGCTTTGACCATTTTTTGATACATATATTCTCCCTTACCTCCACAGAGTAATGGAGTTATAGGAGTTATAGCTTGTTAAATCTGCAGTGTTATCCTACCAGAATTCATTTTTTTAATTCTTATATATTTTATAAATAGCCTGTAATGTTTTAGGGGTATTATGTGTTAGTTTTTTAGTATTCATTGAGACATTTTTTTTAAATGTAGATGTTCCCTTAACTTCTTTTTTATACACAGAGTCTCCCTTAACTCCACAGAGTGATGGAGTAATAGCTTGTTAAAGTTGCAATGTTATCCTATGAGGATTTTCATTGGTTAATCTTTATGTTTTTTTATATGGCACCTACATTTTTTGGAGAGGGTGTATTATGTGTTGTTGTATTACTCACTTAGACCCTTAAGAGAAAAGCTCTCTCAGCCTATTTTCTTCATACCTATGTAGTTTGTAGGCATGAATAATTATTCCCTCTCTTGCATCCCCCTAATGTTATCCTCATTTAAATATAAATGAGGTTGCTTCACACTGTTTTGTCCTGATGTTAAAACCTGTTTGGCTCTGTTGCAAAGGTCACAACTCCACTCATGCAAAGCATCATGGAAATTGATGCATACATGAAAAAAGCCAGCAGAAGTTATACTCTCATTCTGTTCTGTTACATGTCTTGTAAAGTCCCTGTATTCTTTAAACACTTTTCTTCTAACTCAGATACACTTTAAACTGCAGAAAACTGCAAAGCACTTACTGTACTTTGAAAAGTTTCAGGACCAGTATAAGACAATAAAATACAGGCTGAAGACAACAGCAATAGCACTGTCTGTTACAGTGTAACTACAGCAAGCTTTAGCAACAAAACATCATAAAATTCCAGGATGCCTTACATGAGTCAGGGTCATGACTGTTGCAATAGAGTCAGTCAGGTTTTCAGACCAGACTTGAGTGCCATCATTTACATTTAAATCCTGATGAATTTAGCAGGGTACACTAGAGAAAATCAGTTTGCATGCTTACAAACTACATAGGGAAACAGAATAAAAGGCTGAAGGGACTTCCCTTTAACTCCAAAGACTGACAGACTTACAGATTGTTAAAGTTGCAATTTTATCCTAAGGGAATTGCATTTTTTACATTTTTATGTTTTTTATATGGCCCCTGACTTCTTCTGTAGGACATTATGTGTTAGTCTTGTAGTACGCATTAAGACCCTTCTTTCAATATATGGATTGTCCCGTAACTGCAAGTTGTGATGGAGTTATGACTTGTTAAAGTTGAAATCTGGACAAAAAACTAAGTCCAAATTATTTTTTCTTATAAAGAAATCTTTTCTAATGAGATTGTGTCATTCTCATGAAAAAAAGATTTCTTTATATGAAAAAAAGAATGTGAAAAAACTAATTCTAAATTCTTTTTTCATATAAAGGCAAGCTTTTTTCGTATGGCACTGTTTCTGTTTCATGAAGGCAATCTTTTTTTTTTGCATAGCCTTATTCCTGTTTCATGTGACTATATTAAAAAAGAAAATCATCTCATGAAAAAAAAAGATTTTTAAAATGTGTTCAAAACACACTTCTGGGTAATGTTTCCAAAAACTAATGGCAGAATCCAGTTAATGGGGACCCAATTGACAACATACATGTGTTGGTGTCTTTCTATGATATGATTTTCATGTATTTTTAAAATACAATTATGGATAAAAGATGGCAGTCATACAAAAAAAATGTTTTTTCTCATGAAACAGGATCCCACCCTCCCCCCACACAAACAGCCAAATTGTTTTTTGTATGAAACAGCTATTCAAAAGATTGTTCTGAGCATGCTAAGAACCAAAATGTAAGATCCTTATAACTCAAGAATGGAATTATTCTGGTACTCATACTGGGTATAGAGTGAAATAAGGCACTCATTTTCCATATTATCACTCCCCACATCAGTGAGTCCAATGATCACTGTTTTCTATTAACCACTCATCAATTCTGAATTTAAAATATTCTAAACTTCTACTATTCACAACATCTGCAGGAAGCCTGTTCCACAACCTACCTGTTCTATTGATGAAAGAGTGATGCTCACTATTCAGTCTAGCTGTTAGTAACTTTATTTGTTTTTTTATGCCCTCTTAATCCCCATGGTTTATCACTCAACTCAATATTAATTTTCCTGATTAATTCCTGACCCATCATTATTTTGAACAACATTAGAAGGTCTCCCCTTGCTCTTCTCTGCTCCAAGGAGAACAAACCAGTCCTACTCAACCTTTACTTATAATTAAGTTTTGTCAAGGAACCTACAGACTTTGTATATCTTCTCTGTATTTTCACCAAACTAATGAAAGGTAACACTCCAGGCCAATCCTTTTCTACCCTGAAAATTTCAGAACAAAATTCCAAACCATCTGGGCACTAGGTGATGACAAATGAAATAGAAACAAATCCCTATTTTTTATTTTTTTTTACATTTTTCAGTATCCAGTTCTTGCAATCCACATCGCTGACCGAAACAAAACTTGGAACATCAAGAGACCTTGCCCCCAAGACTGCGCATGCAGAATTTTTTTTTAATGTTTTACCAGGAGAGACACACTAAGCTGAAGATTGTTTACATGTACAACCTGGGAGCACAAGGAAGTTAAGTGACTTGTTCTGGGTCACACAGTATGCAAGTGGGGGCTGTGGGATTCAAATTCCGGTTTCCAGGTTTGTAGCTCAGAGCCTTAAACCACTGCTATATACTGCCTCAAGTCCACTGAACAGGGACAGAGCTATTAAAGTACAAAGTTAGTGATTAAACAGCCTACTCAATCCAAACTATAAAAAGACCAAGTGGCCAAACAACCCTATGCTTCCACTAGAAGTTTATCAGAGAGTAGTCAGGGCTATTCTGCTGCATCCTTTGGTACATGTATGTGGCACCACAATGTGTGTTCAGATACAGTTTACTGTCACAAATCAGTTCTATTTAAATATTTTGTATTCTAGCCAGCTACATCATTCTGTCTGTAGTGTGTGTGTGTGTGTGTGTGTGTGTGTGTGTGTGTGTTTGTGTGTGTGTGTTTCTGTAAGTCAGTGGACTGACCACCCCTCTCGGCATATCTGATTGCACTTCCCCTGTGTGGCTTCCACTGTGTCCAGGGTTTGACAAAATTAGTACTGTTAACATGGTCAGTTTATAAACCTTAACTCTGGATTTTATGACTTTTTCACTTTTATTGTATAGAGTTTCTATGTAGTTAAAATTGTTGTCCAGGTTGTCCTGCGACACGTGTTAATGCTACTGCTTGTGGCATTGACAAATCAGAGAACAAGCCTTGAGTGGTGGAGGATCAGTCAGGGAGAGGAGGACTGAGCACCCAGCTGACTGCTCTCCTCCTCCTGAGGGGAAGGACACTGTACCCAGCAATAGTCCAACCCCTATCAACAGCTGGGGGGCTGGTCTGCCAGAGACTGTTGGAGCTGCATGGATTAGTGGAGTTGCAATCATTGACACATCAGGTGCAGAAGAATGGCTGATGTTGCCCAGACCTCATTGTATGCCCACTCCATTGTGGGAAACTCCATGGGAAACCATCCTTGGCATAAAGCCTGGGATCTTCTGCAGCCCCACACCTGCTGGTACCAGGACAGCACCTCTGGCCAACCTGAATTAGCATCTTGGTCCTCTGCCCTGGGGGGAACCACACCACTGAGGGAAAGCCATAGTCTCTTGGGAAGACAGCTCATGTAGGACCTAGGTGAAGCTGGGCACTGGATGTGGTGATGGGTCCCTATACTAAGGGCTGGTAAGTGGCACATCCCCACCAAATATGGGTGAACAATAAAGCTGAAAAAATGTTGTCTAGGCACCTTGAGCTTGAAATCATTGTGAAGTGTGACATGGGGGAGGGTGGTACAGTGGTGAACATAGGCAGTCAGTAGAGTACAAAAACTGCAAAGAAATTTCAAACTAACAGAAAAAATTTAACTAACAGAATTAGCTCAGAATGAAGTGTACAATAAGTGCAGTAATACATGATGATACAAAACAAATTTAAAAACAGAACACTAAAAACTGATGTTAGAAGGTTCAGAATGTGTGAAGGGGCAATACATACCATAGGTGTAGGCAGTGTGGACCAAAAATTACAAACTGAAGCAGACAAGATATAGGTAAGAAAACAGTGCTGTATTAAGTATCCAGGAAGAGACTGGTAAAAAATCATTTTAGGCTAGTTGCAGGAGCAAGAAGGAGCAAAATGGTCCTGGAGATTGGCTTTGAAATACTAGGAGGAGGAAGAGCATTGGATGGAGATGGGAGGATGTTCAGAGGTGTGGAAGGATTTTGCAGAGTCACGGGAACTGGGCAGAGACTGCAGCTTGCCTAATTAAGTGAGCATGTGTAATAAGGGTGAAAGAATGAGCAAACATCCAAGAAACAAATAGGCAGCAGGGAAGGGAGGTGACCCAATATCTGGCTAGGAAAGTGGAAAGGTGGGAGAGGCATCTTCCCTCATGCAGAGAGAGAGAGAGAGAGAGAGAGAGAGGTTCATGTAGAGAGCACAGTAATAAGTGTACATGGGCAGTTAAGGGGCACAATGGCAAGAGTGAAAGAAGTGTCCAGTTTGGCATGGGTAGACATGGAGCCAGGATCTGGCAATAAGGAACACACCTTGCCACAACAGTGTCAGCTGCAGTCCCAGAGAATTAAATCTTCAGACCAAGTTCCAAGCAAAAAAAAAAAGAGCTTTATTTGTGAAGTCAAATTCCAGTCACCAACAAAAGCAGCAGCACCTCTGCACTTCACCTGTTATAACGGGCGACATCAGGAGGTGAAGACATTTAGTTTCAGAGGCATTATGTACCTGTACACTGCCACATCATATATTTTCAACACCAATCAGAAACATGAATGTGAATTTTAAAGCTTAAAGGAAAAAATATTTAAATTAAATAGTGGCATTGTAACAACAACAGTAAATAATAATGAAATTCAAGTAAACACAGTCACTGGGCTTGGCACCTCTAATTTAAATTCATTTGCGAAATCAAACAAAGCTGTGTTGAAGGATCCAAGTGTTGTCTCAAGCTGTATATCATGTAATCACCCATAACATTTTTTGACAGGAATTCCCTGGGCATCCACATAATGTCAGAGGAGAGTCCAGTCTTGGTGGTTCCAACATGCTCAGAAAGTAAAAGGGTGCTCCTAAATTAAGAGAACAAAAAACTAGCTATTGGTATCTTAAAGGAAATTAAATATCCAATTCAACACTGTTATGCTATTCTAAATCTACACAGCAGATCAGGTAAAGGGGGGGGAGTACCAAATACTTGGCAAATACCTAAGAAAAATAAAAGGGGGGGTTGAAATAAATATCAAAACACACCTAAGTTAATAGGTGAAGGCACATTTCTTGGGTGGGAGGGGGTCCATGAGCACCAAGCCAACTTATCTATCCAACAGGAAAGGTTTTAAGTCACAAAGTAAGCATTAAGCTCTGAGGAAGGAGACTTCTGCTAGGGATGTAATGCATGGTTGGGGGGTGGAGCATCAGGCTGAAGGCCGAGTGCACCAACCATCCAACCATGCATTAATTCCCTAATAAAAACAACCTTTCAAGGGGTTTAATGCACTTGTAACATGGCTGACATGTGCTACAAATTGTTAATAACAAATAGAATTACACAGGTTTCATTCTGTGTTCAGGATTTATTCACACAAGTGGTTGACAACACCACAACTTGTTTTTTCTCTGCAACCACATCATTTTAAATAGTGATTAGGTTTTACACAGAAACAACAAACATGTTTTATTTGTTAACTACTACTTCTAAACTTTGGTTAGCACTTCTATTTCTCTTAAATTATGTGTCAAACTCTTTCTATCTTGCATGCAAATCTCGTGTAGAACACATTTCGATACAGAGCTAAGCATTGTGGGATTGAGGTATGTGCTTTTTTGGATAAACACAGCAACAATATTTTCTCTCTGATTATAGCCAGAGTGTAGATCCGAAGTAAACTTAAACTGTTATTAAAGGTAAAATTTTTAACGTTCTCTCACACTTAACTATTTATGGAGCATTTCTGCAAAAAGACATTATTTTTCTGTGTTGGCTACCCAGAAGTGCAAACACTACATTTTACAGTGCGCACTATGGGACTGCTGCTTTTCAACTCTCTGGCTCATAACTCCACATAGGAAGAACATATAGGTAACATTCTCTACTTCCATAAGGGACTTCTATCTGTGCCATTGATCACTTTTTTTATGTTTGTTTGTGCGAATGCACAAGGAATGTTTTGGAAGAGTAGCACACTTTGGAGGTGTGCCTCTCCCTTGCAATCCACTGCTCAGTTGAGCAGGCGTGTCGATCCTGCACCACTGGGTGCGGGAGCTGTGTATGACAGCGGTGGTCTTCGCTTCAAAGAAAACCACCACTGTCATACAGAGCACATCATGCCTCCCCCCCACGCCATGCCCCCCGCATCACGACATCCCCCAAGTGCTTTGGTGCCATGCTGGGAGCCCACCCCAGCGTGGCAAATGTCCCGCATTGTTTGCCACGGGTGCCCAATCCCCGTCAGCTCCTCGGCCCCCAGCCATCTTCTGCCATGCTGAGCTGACCCCAGCATGGAAAACGTCCCACATTGTCAGCCGATGGGGGTGCCCAATCCTCCATCAGCTCCTCGGCCCCCCAGCCATCTTCTGCCATGCTGGGAGTGCACCCCAGCATGGCAAATGTCCCCCATTGTTTGCCGACGGGGGTGCCCAATCCCCCATCAGCTCCTCGACCCCCTCAGCCATCCTTGTGCCATGCTGGGAGCCCACCCCAGTGTGGCAAACATCCCATGTTGTCAATTAAAAAAAAAAACTGTAATGTAAAAATGGTCCCATGCAGTCTCCCCGCCCTCTCCCACAGCCCGCACCTACCCACTGCACACCCTGCCTCCCCACACCCCCCTCACCCCATACTAACCTCCAGAGCTCGGGGCGACGATCTTTGGTGGACCTGGAGCACGTCTGCACTCTTCAAAGCCGACCACGAACTGAGGAAATGCCGGTAAGCTGTATAATGGGCTAGATAGGGTTTTTTCAACTTTATTGCATATCTCAGGCATTTATTGGAATTTTTGCACCAAATTTTCAACATGGGGTTTTTAGGACACCTTCTCATGAATGAAGGTCACTGTCATGGTATTATTTGGGTCTGAAGGGTGATTTCGCAGTCAGTGTGCAGTCACTGTGTGAAATCACCCTTCTGGCCCGGATAATGCCATGACAGTGACAACATTCATGAGAAGGGCTCCCAAAAACCCCATGTTGAAAATCTGGTGGAAAATTCCAAAAAATGACTGTTTTATGAGCGTGCATTGTGCAGTTCCTCCGCACGCTTGTAAGTTTGCGAATTTTCAATATTTTCACTCCAGATTTTCAACATTGCCATTTTACCACACCTCCTTATGAGCAGTGCAGCTGTCATTTTTCACATCTTGCCCAAAACGTGTTTCCGCCCATGTAGCACACAATGGCACATTCGGTGTGTGAACTCTGTGTATGGAACACATTAAGAAAATCACAGTGTCACTGCTCATGAGCAGAGATCTTAAAATGGCTATGTTGAAAATTTGGTGAAAAAATTCCTGCAAATAACTGTTTTATGAGCGTGCGTTGTGCAGTTCCTACGCACGCTCGTAAGTTTGCGAATTTTCAATATTTTCACTCCAGATTTTCAACATTGCCATTTTACCACACCTCCTTATGAGCAGTACAGCTGTCATTTTTCACAACCTGCCCAAAACGTGTTTCCGCCCATGTAGTGCACAGTGGCACAGTCGGTGTGCAAAATCAATGTATGGGACACAGTAAGAAAATCACAGTGACACTGTTCATTAGCAGACGTTTTAAATGGCAATGTTGAAAATTTGGTGAAAAAATTCCTAAAAATGACTGTTTTACGAGCGTGCATTGCAAAACTCCCACGCACGCTCGTTGGTTTGCGAATTTTCAATATTTCCACTCAAGATTTTCAACATTGCCATTTTACCACACCTCCTCATGAGCAGTACACCTGTCATTTTTCACATCCTGCTCAAAACGTGTTTCCGCCCATGTAGCGCACAATGGCGCAGTAGGTGTGCAAAATCAATGTATGGGACACATTAAGAAAATCACAGTGACACTGATCATGAGCACAGGTCTTAAAATGGCTGTGTTGAAAATTTGGTGACAAAATTCCTAAAAATCACTGTTTTACGAGTGTTCATTGCACAGTTCCTATGCACGCGCATAAGTTTGTGAATTTTCAATATTTTCACTCCAGATTTTCAACATTGCCATTTTACCACACCTCCTCATGAGCAGTACAGCTGTCATTTTTCACATCTTGCCCAAAATGTGTTTTCACTCATGTAGCGCACAATGGCACAGTCGCTGTGCGAACTCAGTGTATGGGACACATTAAGAAAATCACAGTGTCACTGTTCATGAGCAGAGATCTTAAAATGGCTATGTTGAAAATTTGGTGAACAAATTCCTAAAAATAACTGTTTTATGAGCGTGCGTTGTGCAGTTCCTACACACTCTCGTAAGTTTGCAAATTTTCAATATTTTCACTCCAGATTTTCAACATTGCCATTTTACCACACCTCCTTATGAGCAGTAAAGCTGTCATTTTTCGCATCCTGCCCAAAACGTGTTTCCACCCATGTAGTGCACAATGGCGCAGTCGGTGTGCAAAATCAATGTATGGGACACAGTAAGACGATCACAGTGACACTGTTCATTAGCAGAGGTTTTAAAATGCCAATGTTGAAAATTTGGTGAAAAAATTCCTAACAATGACTGTTTTATGAGCGTGCATTGCACAGTTCCCACGCATGCTCGTAGGTTTGCAAATTTTCAATATTTCCACTCCAGATTTTCAACATTGCCATTTTTACCACACTTCCTTATCAGCAGTACAGCTGTCATTTTTCACATCCTGCCCAAAACATGTTTCTGCCTATGTAGCGCACAATGGGGGTAACAAAAAGGTCATGCTGAAAATTTATTGTGCAAACACCAGCAATCGCACAGGGCATTAGGGCAAAGCACCATACATGCCAAACACCACTGCAAATACCTGCAAGCGAACGTTCGGCATTGACAAATGCTTGTTAATGATATGCAAGTGATGCACTACTTAGCTAGGAGACAGTACAATGTCCTTCGGGTGGGTGGGTGAGTGGGAAATAACCTTTTTTCTGCTTTTATCTTTACTGATGACAAATGCAATGTAGAATCACTATGGTTTGCAATAGTACTGCATCAGTGGGCATTAATAGGGAATTAATACCCGCTTGATGCAGATCACACGTTGCTTTTTTGGCCAATTAATTCTCTTATTTTCCTCAGATATTTATTGCCATGTTCCAAACTCATTTAAGTCATTTGGGTTCATAGTATTATGTTTGTAAATCCATGAACTCTCTCTTTTGAGGAGCATATTAGTTCAATTACCTCCTCTGCTCAGTGGCGTCATTGTCTCCAGTGCCACAAATCTGAGACATGAAGAATCACTGTTATGTATCTCAAGAAAATGGTGCCCTAAAACAGTGTCAAATCTTCCATTGGAAATTGCTCTTAAATGTTCCTGCAGGCATTCCTTAGCCATTAGTACCATTCTGCCCACATACTTGAGGTCACAGGATCACTGTAGCATATATACAGTACCACAAATGTAGTGGTGCATGTTAAGAAGACCCTAATTTGTACAGTGCAATTGGGGTGATTAATAGATTTTGTTGGCACGGTGTAGTTACAAACATTGCAGTTACGGCACTTGAAAAGGCCATTGTATTTATTTCAATGTCAATTAGAGTTATCCTGGATTTTTTCTGTAAAGTGGCTTTTCACCAGGCTATCTCTGATGCTGGTGGCTTTCCTGAATATGATTCTGGGGGATGTATGAATGGTTTCTGCCAAACCAACTTCAGATAGCAAAATAGGCCAGTTTCTCCATATTATGTTCCCAATTTTCCCTGTTAAGTAATAATACTCAGTGGAAAATGTAACTATATTCAGATCTCCCTTTTACCCCTTTGTTAATATTTTTGTTTTAGCAGATCCCTTTGTTCTTTATGTTTTACCTCATTAAATGTTAATGTTAATATTTCTTTATTATAGCCTCTAGCCAAGAAGTGATCCATTAGGTCCCTACCCTGTTCTTCATAGTCTTCTATCTTAGAGCAGTTCCTCCTGAGTCTCAAAAACTGTCCATATGGGATGGACTTTTTCATAGCAACCAGATGTGAGCTTTCAAATCTAAGTAGAGAATTTGTTGAGGCAGCTTTCATATAGATCTTGATGGTAACTGTTATTCCTGCAACATCCCCTTTTAGAACCACATCCAGAAAATTAACTTCCACCACTTCCACCTTTGAAGTGAATTTTAAGTATTGGTCATTTTTGTTGAGCCATTCAACAAACTCTCACATCATGTTTTCTTCACCATCCCATATGCAAATGCAATTGTCTATGTACTGCAATCAACATACAATATTTCACAGATAGGGTTGTTCTCGGTATAATACAGTAGATGAAATCCTCCTCCCCTAATCCCAGGAATAGACTGGCATATGTGGGGGCCATGCATGCCTCCATAGCAATACCACATACCTGTGAGTAGTAGTTCCCATCAAATTTAAATTAGAGGTGAAAAGCCCAGTGACTGTGTTTACCTGAATTTCTTTATTTGCTGTTGTTGTCACGATGTTATTTAATTTAAAACAAATGTTTCCTTTAGCTTTTAAAATTCACATTCATGTTTCTGACTGGTGTCTAAAATGTATGATGTGGCAGTGTACAGGTACTTAATGCCTCTGAAATTAATTGTCTCCACCTTTTGATGAAGCCCATTCTAATGGGTGAAGCACTGAGGTGCAACTGCTTCTGTTGGTGACTGGAACTTGACTTCATAAATAAAGCTCTTTTTTGTTTGGAACTGTTTCTGAAGATCTACTTCTCTAAGTCTGTTGTTCACTCTGTTGTGGTTAGGTGTGCTCCCTTTTTTTGGATTTTGTGTACCTTTGAGATATCCAATCCCTTAGGAGCACCCCTGGTTTACCTCTAGTGCTGCTGAATTTGTGGAGCTATGATTACTGTGCATTGAGCGGGTGACAAGGAAGGCATAGCCACACCTTACTGGATTGTAAACTCTCTGTTGTGAGCCACTTATACCTACTGTGGAAGCAAGGTGGTGGCTCCTGTGAGTACCTGTGACAGCTGAGCATGGACAGGTGTGCCACCTTGTACATAAAACAAAAGATCCTGGAAAAGAAGGAAATGAGCACCACTGTACTTATTAGCTCTGTTAATCCAACGGACTCTGAAACTGATATCAAGAGCAGCTTCTGTCTGGAGACTCAACAGTCACTTGAGGACTGGTGCTCGGAAGGGAGGAACAAACTTTGTGGCTTAGCATTAAGGAATGAGGAATCAACCTTGACTGCCATTGGCATAGGTAACATTAAAATTGCATTCTCTACACTGGAAAAATTGCTATTCAAAAAAGTTAATTTGAACTAAGAGATTGTAAAGCAAGAAACCTACATTAAAAAGGATCAAGCCCCTATGGGCTTCTGTGTTTTGAAAACACCATCAACTGGCATAGAGGCCTTTAAAAATAAAAAAAAGTTTGGATAAAACTGGCCCATACTTGCTCGATTGAATTCACAAAACTAATAACTAAGGAAGACATTGAAAAAATAGAATAACTTAATGGACAGCTAGCCGTGGCAGAGGCAACTGTTGCTAATTTTACCAGTCTCCCTGAATTTGAAAGGTTAGATAAAGCATTACAACAGAAAGTGAAAAAAAGATGAGGAAGAGATAATTATGAGAAAACAAGAGAAACTGGAGAGAAATTAAAAAGATTGCAACCAGGGCCAAGAGTTTAGTTGAACCACTGAAACATGATCTTGATCCAGGAGTCGGAGATGACAGGGGAAGGTTGCAATGTACTTGCAGACAGAGTGAAAATACTATTAAAACAAACATGGCACTAAGAAAGTTACCACAGTGGTCAGTAAAGTTGAGAAAAATCAGCCTGGCAATAGTTCAACTATAAGAGAACCTTTTTTAGAAAAAAGAAAAAATGGAGAACACGCAGGGGGAGAAGAGGAGAGGAGAGGAGAGGAGAGGAGGAGCTCAGTAAAGGAGACAGGGGAAGCAGTACACAGAAATAGAATTTGAGGAACAAGAAAAATACACACTCCAAATAGTTACCCTCTTGACAGACCTAAACGAACATGAGATAAGACTGTTACAAAGGATCTAAACTTTGTCCCATCATCTAAACCGTATGACGTTTAAATACAAATTGATCTTTTCAAGCTTTATTGGAAATTGAAACTTAAATATTTATTTCCATGGCCTGAGGACACTGAGGTAATAGAAATGGGTAAGGAGATAAATGAAGGATTGCCTCCTGTTGAGGACATTGATTGGCTGTTGGCTGCTGAAAAAGATTTGGACTGGGAAAATCAAACAGTGAACAACTTACTGGTGTCAACTAACTAACAGGACTCTTTGGACTTGCAAATCCTTACAGAATTATAAGTAAATGAAGCTGCTTCTGAAGTAGAAAAGTTCACTGGTGAAAAACTATGTGAAGCAAGGAAAATACTTTTCAAATCTACCTCTGACCTTTGTCCCTTGATTTCTAACCATGCCATATCCACATTTGAGAAAGTAGTGGGTGAATAAGTTAACAATTTGCTGTCTAAGCAGCACCACTTTGTTGACAACCTTTCCCCATGAGAGGAAAGACCTTAAAGAGCTGTCAGGAGACCCAAATGTAAAAATAAAACTGGCAGACAAGGGTGGCAGCATTGTTGTAATGGATAAGGGGTGGTATAAAAATGCTGTACTGAACTTATTAGGGGAATGTAAACAACAATACAAAATTGCCTAACAACACCATTAATGGATTTAAACAGGATCTAAAGTATTTATTGCAGCAAGGGATAGACGTAGGGTATATAACAGAAAAATAATTATTCTTTTTCTGCAATGATTTTCAAATCTGTCACACTTTTTATCTGCTGCCTAAAACACACAAGAGCCTGACAAATCCACCAGGATGCCCCATCATTTTGGGGATAGGCTCATTAACTAAAAATGTGGTGAAATTCCTTGACTTCTTCTTGCAGGATAATGTACTCTCACTCTCATCATTTATTCAGGACACCAATGACATTATATGCAAATTCTATAAAACTGAGTTGAAAGAATCTTGAAAGTGGTTCAGTGTGGACACTGAGTCCCTATATACATCCATAAGACATAGTGATGGCATAAGGGCATGTTATTATTGCCTGTGAAAAAGTCCAATTAGTGAATTTATACCAACAGCATTTCTCTTACAGTGCCTAGAGTTTCTTTTGAACAATAATGTGTTTGTTTTTGATGGGGACTACTACTTACAGGTCTATAGTACTCTTATGGGGGTGTGGATGGCCCCTGCATATGCCAGTCTATTCCTGGTATTATGAGAGAAGGATTTCATCTATAGTACCAAGAACAACCCCTATCTCAGAAATATTGTATGTTGGTTCTGGTTCTGGTACATAGACAATTGCATTTCCATATGGGATGGCAAAAAAGGGAGGGTGTGGGTGTTTGTTGACTAGCTCAACAAAAATGACTGAAACCTTTTTTTTTTTTTGCAGTTTATCTTTTTAAAGTGGTGTAAGTTAGTTTCTTGGTTGTGATTCTAAAAAGGAATGTTGCAGGAAATACAGTTATCATTAAGAGCTATAGGAAAACTAACTCTACAAATTCTCTACTTAGATTTGATAGGTCATACTCAGTCGATCTGAAAAAGTCTATATCATATGAACAGTTTTGCCGAATCAAGAGGAACTGCTCTAAGATAGAAGACTATGAAGAACAGGGTGGGAACCTAATGAATCACTTCTTGGCTAGAGGCTATAACAAAGAAATATTGACAAAAGCATTTAATGAGGTAAAACATGAAGAACAAATGGATCTGTTAAAACCAAAATGTAAACAAAGGGAGGGAAAAAGGGAGAGCTGAACCTGTTACATTCTCCTCTGAGTATCATTACTTAGCAGGACAATTTGGGAATATAATATGGAGAAACTGGCCTATTTTGCTATCTGAAGACACATTGACAGAAACCACTGGCACATCCCCCAGAACCACATTCAGGAAAGGCACCAGCATCAGAGATAGCTTGGTGAAAAGAAAATCCGGGATAACTCTAATTGGCTTTGACATAAACCCAAGGGCTTTTCAAGTGCCATAACTGCAATGTTTGTAACCACATAGTGCAAACAAAATCTATTAATCATCCCAATCACACTGTACAAATTAGGGTCTTCTTAACATGCACCACTAAAATTGAGGTAAATATGTTATGGTGTTCCTGTGATCTCTATTATGTGGGCAGAAAGGTGTGAATGGCTAAGGAATGCCTGCAGGAACATGTAAGAACAATCTCCAATGGATGATTTGACACTCCTTTAGGGCACCGTTTTCTTGAGACACATAACAGTAATTCTTCATGTCTCAGATTTGTGGCACTGGAAACAGTGAAGTCACTGATCAGATGAGGTAATAGAACTAATATGCTCCTCATAAGAGAGAGCTTTTGGATTTACAAACTTAATAGTACAAAACCAAATAGCTTAAATGAGGTTTGGGACTTAAAACCATTTCTGTTGGAAAGATAAGTTAGCTTGGCACTCATGGTCCCCCAACCCTCCACCTCTAGGAAATGTGCCTTCACCTGTCTGTTAATTAGGTATGTTTTGATATTAATTTCACCACCCTTTTATTTTTCCTAAGTATTTGCCCATAATTTTACTCCCCCACTTCACCTGATCTACAATGTAGATTTAGAATAGCATAACAGTCTTGAATCAGATATCTGTATTTCCTTAAAATACTAACAGCTGTTTTTTTTGTTCTCTTAATTTAGGAGCACCACTTTTACTTTCTGAGCATTTTGGAACCACCAAGGCTGGACTGTCCTCTGACCTCATGTGGATCCCCAGGGAATACCTGTCAAAAAATGTCATAGGTGATCACACGATATACAGTTTGAGACAACACTTGGATCCTTCAACACAGCTTTGTTCGATTTCTCAAATGAATTTTCTTTAAATTAATTTCAATTATAGATGCAAAGCCCAGTGACTGTGTTTACTTGAATTTTATTTTATTTATTTATTTAGTTTTGACTGACTGGGTAAGTGCAGTAGACACATTCTGCCTATTTTCAGGCATTACATGGGGGAGGGGAATACAGGTGAAAGCCAACTGACCTCGAACCAGAGTAAGCTGTGGGTGGTATTTTTAGTGAATAGGGGGAAATTTGGCCAGGACACTGGGGGAAAATCTCCTAGTCACCAGTAGGGGAACCTTTGCCATCCTGGCAATTTGTCAAGATGGCTGCTCCAGTGTACCCAGGTGGAAGGTTGTGTACTACAGAGGCAGAGGAGATAGGCTCCTCCTCCGCCCCTTTACTGATTGAGGCTGAATCTAATTTTCATCTTAATGTAGAAGAAGAAAATGTCACTGAGGATTATGTTGACACTGACGTGAAATGGTCACAACAAGATGAGGATGCCATAGAGAATGCTTAGATACAAGTTACCAATGTTATTGACTCTGCTGAGTTAACATATAAAGAAACGTTACTGCAGAAAGTGGTGGAGAAATAGACAAAGGGTTAAAGAGCAAAGGGAAGCGCTGCAGGCTGAGCTTTCAGCATTGCATGCCGCTCTCAAGACAGGTAAACTCGCTGACTCATCACTGTCCAAACAGTTGAGTAATGACACGGCCCTATTAAAGGATGGCACTTGCCTGAGCAGAAAAACAATGAGCAGAACTGTTTCTATGGCTGGCAGCTTTATGCAACCTCCAGTTGTGTGCTGAAAGCCACAGAGACACAGAAAATCACTACAATCATCTTCCACGGCAAAGGACGATGACTTGGAGTGTCACATTCTCCTGGGCCTGATATTAGAACTACACACTTTCAGGTAGCAAACTCAAACTTATTGAATTAACCCTCTGCCTCACAAGCTACTAAACTGTTAACAGATACTAACTCAAATAGCTCAGAGAAACCCAATCTGGATGTCAGGATCGGTGAAAACAATGATGACAATACCTTACCTAAAACACCCTGGTCACGTGCTAGAGCCTTGGAAAAAGCAGAATGGAGTCAAATGGACAATGGACGCTGGCTGCCTGACCCAAATGACACAGATGTTCAAAGAGCTCACTCATCGCAAGTAGCTACCACTTCTAAAACAACAACAAACAGACTGGAGATTTCAAATGCAGAGACAATAAGGAACTCAAAAAATACAACTGCAGCAATGGGCCCCAATGTTAATGTTTTTTAGGAGGTAATTGCACAAAATGTCTCAGTTCCCAATAGTCTTATTGAAACCACAACTGTAAATGACAACAGAATGGGTCCCCCTGATTCTGTCTTACAAGACCCCTTAAGAAATGCTTGGCTTAACCCTATGTTTTGTCTATCAGATCTATTTCAAGACAAGGGTGAGCCAAAATGCACTTAGATTGGTGTTTAAAGGGGGCCTAGAAAAACCGCCAGACAGGCTATACATGGCCAAGCAACTTTTAAAAGGATCAATGATTTTTTCTTCAATGTTGACTTTAAAACAGTATCATCCCTAGACAGATTTTGGTCACAATATCAGACTGTAAAAAACAACCGTGCTTGGATCCCCTACATGGCCATCCCTCTTACAAAACTTTCTATCAAACATATTACCATCATGTTTCATAATGAGGTAGTCCATGTGGAGGATATTATTTTTTGGCTTGGGCAGAGATGTGAAATCTTGGATCGATCTGCCCCCTTTCTGGATCACGAACAGATTTGGAATGGGGGCTGGAAGATCAAAGTAAAGCTGTATTCAGGTTATAATGGCCTTGTACACTTGCCCAGTACCTTTTATTTAGGTAAAGATTCGAGGGTCTATATAGGGCAACTGAAATCTTGCTTTAAGTGCAATTCCCTCATGCACCTCAATTCAGCATGTGATACCACAAAATGTAGTCACTGTTTAGATTATGGCCACACCTCCCGGAATTGCGTCAATTTATTCAAGTGCAACTTGTGTGAGAACACTCGTCATAGATATAGCAAGTGTCCCTGGGCATCTCATAATCAAGAAGATTGCCCTTCTCAGGAAGGTTTAATTAACAAAGCCCAGCAGATGCAGGCACAGAGGGTGGCAAACCCATAGCTTTGGTTGTAGCTGCCCACCCAGCCACCCCCACTGAAGAAGCTACCCCTGCAAGACAGGACAATACAAACCAGAATATTATGGAACAGCCAGAGTTACCTTCAAATGCGGGTACATCAATAGAGACCCCCACATCATAAAACCAGGAGATCACCCTCCCTGATAGACAAGAAGAAGGAGAAATGCTTCCCCCTCAGCCAAGAGGCAAACTTCAAAAAAGTGACTGCAAAAAAATGAAGCAGATTATGAAAAGCTTTGGCTAGTAAAACAAATACCAGCCTTAGGTGGAAAGAAAGCCCTGCTGAGACATGGAAAACATGAAATAAATTGTCAGAATTGGCTACTGATAGGCAAGATAAAGACTCAGAGGACAAAGAATCTGATTCCTCCTCAAAATCCTCTGTTACAACAAAGGCTATGACAGATACAGAATGTGGAGGGGGAAATGTTCATATCTCCCAATGTGCCAGGCATAGAAGATGTGGCAAAACACCTTGACACTGGATAAATGTCATCCTTAATATGTATTTTTCTTTCTCTCCTTTTTTTTCCTTAAAATGTGTCCCCTAGTAATTATTATGATTAACACTAATAGCATGAAAAGTCACTCCAAGATGATTACATAGGGTGAAAAGAAAAAATTACTCACCTTAGTAATTGTGTTTCTTCTAATGGAGTCTTGCTGTATTCTGACTATATGCAGTTAGCCCCAGCACTTGAACTGCTACGGAGAGGAAAGAGTTAACTCTATGCCAAGGCATAGAACGTTGAGCTCTAGCTCGGTTTTCAAACCTCTGTCCCAGGTACTCTTCAGAGTAACCATCAGATTCTTACTAGCCCTATGCTAAGCAACTAACAACCCAGAAATTGTTTTTAAAACTTTGTGCCAAAGGGCAAAAGACATCAATTTGGGGGTCCAAAGACTCAAGTTGAGACCCCCAAAAAGAATTCAAGTAGGTAATAAAACAAAGGAGCAAGAAACAATCTTCAATTAAGAAGAGGCACCCAGGTAACCCCTGGGGTGCAACACTGCGCCTACCCACCCACATCCCAAAACAATTAGGTTTTAGGAGAGGAGGCAGGGAGGGAGGTCAGAATACAGCAATACTCCATTAGAAGAAACACAATTACTAAGGTGAGTAAATTTTCTTAAAACAACATTAAATCTTGCTGTATTCTGACTAAATACAGACTACCAAGCAGTACCCACAAGGAGGAGGAAATTACAGAACCTATTTTGGGAACAGGATCTGCAGTCCTGCAGTACTGGCCATACAATAGTATTTCCTCACCTCTATATAACCATCTTACTGCCTCAGCCTGTCCCACCTCCCTTTTCCTGCCCATATACAATCTTGCACTGCAGGCATCTTCCTTACACTTACATACACTCATACAATCTAATTTCATGGCTTGCTCCCCTCCTCCTCACTTACCGACCTTTTCCTTAATGACACCCCCTGCTCTCAATGGTTATTTCTTCCTTTTGTATTACCTGTTTTGGTTTTTGTGTGCCTTGTTCTGTTCATATGAAATGTCACCTGATAATTTATTGTCCAAGGTCCTCTCTATTCATTGCATAGGTAGGCACCTATGAACTTAAGAATGGTCTACTCTGTATGTCTCTGATATATTGTATCCACTTTAACTCATTGTATGTAAAGCGCTTTACTTTGTATGTTCTGATACACTGTATCCTCTTTAACTCATTGTATGTAAAGCACTTATAAATTGTTATCCTGTTAAGTTTCTGCATGCCTGTACTCTCCTGGGTTGTGCCTGAAAATAGTCATTTTATGGCTAGTGCACTTACCCAGTTAACAAAAGCTAAATAAATAATAAAAATAAATAAATAAATCTAGCATCATTTCTAGCCTGAATGTCCAGGGGGTAATGCTTGGTGAATGTGTGAACAGTCTTCAAGGTGGCTGCTTTACAGATTTCCACTAAGGATATGTCTGTAGCTGCTGCGACCGAAGCAGCTGTACCTCTGGTGGAGTGAGCCCTCAGGCCTGAGGGGAGCTCTTTCTTTCTTTTTTTTTTTTTTGTTAATCCTTTTTCCTCCCCTGACTCCAGTCTGCCTATCTTGACATCCTGGCATCCCTTTGGTCTTCAGGCCGCCATCCTGAAGATCCCTCCAGCTTCAATGTAGGTCTCATGGCTGCTACCCACATGGCTTGCCCCCCACAGCAGGGTGGTGGAGAGCCCTACCCCATGCCCTGAACCAGAACCAGGATCCATATTGCCACGCACCTTGGAGCTGAATGATCTCCCCTGAGATGGTCATCATGCCACCACGACTGGAGCCATTTTCCCCTTTTTCTTCCCCCCATGGACGTCGGTGGCATGCAATGACGCCAAGGGACAGGAGCGAGCATGCTACCGCATGTGCCCCTTCCCAGCGCCAGTCACAGCACGTCCCCCCCAAGTCTATCAATGGCCTGCCATCACCCCCAGCCACTGCTAGAGGTCACTAGGCCACCAAGGTGTCCCACCCCCCCGGAGAAGGACAGCAGTCCTACGGATGCTCAATCCTTCTCCTCCCTGGGCAGCGACCCAGGCTCATTCCTGAACCCGGGTTGCTGGCATGGGAGTGAGGTGTGGTGTCCAGTGCCTCATCCTTCAGCGCCACGGGCCAGCCAGAGGTGGCTCTTTCCCCAATTTTGAGTAGCAGAACTGTATGCAAGACTACGCATCCACCTAGCAATAGTTTTCTTGGTGGTAGGCTTGCCTTTACCCACCTCCCCATAAGTAAGAAACAGCTGGGAGCAGTTGTTTGTATTGGGCCTATTGGATTCTAAGTAGTAACTCAGAACCCTCTTTAATAATAATAAAGAATAATATTTTTAGTTTTAAGGCGCTTTCAAAAAGCCAAGGCACGGTACAAGATAAAATCAAACAGTTCAGATAAATAAACAATCATTAAAATCAAACAATACCATAAATATAATGACATAAAATGGTCAGTCACCATAAGCCTGGTGCCACAAATGAGTTTTTAAGACCAATTTAAAGCCCTCCACAGTCATGCACTCCCATAACTGATAAGGTAGAGAATTCCATAGTGTGGGGGCCATGAACATAAAAGATCTGGCCCTTGAAAAATTCAAACATACCTTAGGAATCTCTAACAACCTCTTGCTGGCTGAGGGAGCGATCGGCCAGGGCAATAGGGAATCAGGAGCTCTTTCAGATAGTCCGGGCTCAGTCTATGTAGGGCTTTGAAAGTCAGCAAACCAACTTTAAAGGTGATCCGCCACTGAACTGGCAGCCGGTGTAGTTCACGCAGCATCAGCATAATATGACAGGACCGAGAGAATCCTGTCAAAAGCCGGGCTGCCACATTCTGCACCAGCTGCAGGCAGTGGATTTCTACCCCAGAAAGCCCTAGGTATAGGGAATTGCAGTAATCTAAGCGTGAGGACACAAAGGCGTGGACCAAGGTGGGAAGGTCGCTGGACGGTACCAGATGTTTAATCCTGGAGCTATTCCTTGGATGGTAAAAGAAAGATTTGATGACAGCCGACACCTGCAAATGCAGGGTCAACCCTTCGTCAAAAATAACCCCCAGGTTTCGCAACTGGTTAGAGGTCTGGAGGAGGACACCCCCGAGAACAAGTCCAGAGGGTGACCCACTTAACATAGAAGCATAGAAACATAGACTTTGATGGCAGATAAGGACCACTTGGCCCACCCAGTCTGCCCATTTCCCTACCTACTGGATAAGCTGCAGATTCTAGTTAACCAACAGCCTACTTCCTGCCACCCCCCACTACAATTGCCTTATGTCTGTCCCTTGCATGTTTGAATTACTGAACTGTTTTAGACCCAACAACCTCCCCAGGAAGGCGATTCCATGCATCCACCACTCTCTCCGTGAAAAATAATTTCCTCACATTACTCCTGAGCCATCCCCCTCTATCTTTAAATTTTGCCCCCTTGTTCTTACACATCTCTTTTTCTGAAAGATGCTGCCCTCCTGGACTTTGTTGATTCTCTTGAGGCACTTGAAAGTTTCTTTCATGTCCCCACTGTCCCTCCTTTCATCAAGGGTATACATATTAAGCTCTCTAAGTCTCTCTTCATATGATTTCTGATGCGGACCCTGTACCATTTTAGTTGCCCTCCTCTGGACTGCTTCCATCCTGCCTATGTCCTTGCATAGATGAGGTCTCCAAAACTGCACACAGAACTCCAGATGGGGTCTTACCAACTGTCTGTACAGAGGGATAACCACTTCCCTTTTTCTACTTGTGATGCCCCTTCCTATGCATCCCAGTATCCCCCAGCTCTCCTTACTGACTCCTCACATTGCTTACCCACCTTTAGGTCATCTGATATGACTACCCCCAGGTCCCTTTCCATTTTTGTTGTTGTTAGTGCCTCCCCTGCTACTGTGTACTCTTCTCCTGGGTTTTTGTTTCCCAGGTGCATTACTTTGCACTTCTTTGCATTGAATCAAAGTTGCCATATGTCTGACCATTCCTCCAACCTTGCCAAGTCCCTTCTCATCCTTTCTACCCCCCCGTGTATGAACTCTGTTACAGATCTTTGTGCCATTTGCAAAGAGGCATACCTTTCCCTCCAGACCCTCTGCAATGTCACCTATAAAGATGTTAAAGAAGACTGGACCCAGTACTGAGCCCTGAGGTACTCCACTAGTAACTCTCCTTGTTTTGGAATGTGTTCCATTCACTATTACCTTCTATGTCCTGTTGTGCAGCCAGTTTGCTACCCAGGCTACCACCCTGGGACCCACTCCCAGGTTGGCTAACTTGATTATTAATCTTTTGTGCGGGACTGTGTCAAATGCCTTGCTAAAGTCTAGGTAGAGCATATCCACAGCCCCTCCCTGGTCTATTACTTTGGTCACCCAGTCGAAGAAATCAATTAGATTCATCTGACATGACCTTCCTGCTGTAAATCCATGCTGCTTTGGGTCCTGTGCCCCGCTGGCCTCTAGGTACTCAACAATTCTTTCTTTCAGAAGCGATTCCATAATTTACCTACCACTGAAGTCAAACTTACAGGTCTGTAGTTTCCTGCTTTTGCCTTGCTCCCACTTTTGTGAAGGGGAATCCTCACACCTCCTGTCCAATGACCAGGTTCCACAACCATCACCTCAGTCCTACCAGAGTTCAACTTCAGCCAGCTCGAATCCATCCACTCCTGGATTTCTTTGAGACAGTTATTAAAGATCGAGAGAGCTCTATCCTGGTCGGATGCAAAAGAAAGGTAGAGCTGTGTATCATTGGCATACAATGAAACCTCAGCCCATACCTTCTTACAATGTCTCAGAGGGGTAGCATATACACTGAAAACAACATGGGTGACAAAACCGAACCCTGAGGAACCCCACAAGACAGAGAAACTGGATCTGATGAAAATACTCCAGATACCACTCTCTGAATTCTTCCAGTGAGGAAAGATGTAAACCATCTGAGGAAAGTCCCTGTTATTCCACAGATGTACCTCAGGTAGCTAAGTAACAACTCATGGTCCATGATGTCAAACGCTTATGATAGATCCAGAAGAACCTAGATAGAATGGTTCTTCTGATCTCTAGCCATCAGGAGATCATTGACCACCCAAACCAGCGCTGTTTTGGTGCTATGTCTCTTTCGAAAACTGGACTGGAAGGGCTCATAGATGTCATGGATGGTCAAGTGGTCTTCCAGTTGTGCTGCCACTACTTTCTCAATAACCTTCCCTAAAAAGGGAAGGCTAGAGATAGGTCTGTAGTTAGAGTGGCAGTTTGGGTCCAAAGTAGCTTTCTTCAAGAGAGGTATCACTACCGCCTCTTTCAGAGTTAGGAAACTCCCCAGATTCCAAGAAGCAAGAAACTATCCTCGCTAGAACCGGAATGATAACATCAAGACAACCCAAAATCAGGGAATTTGGTCCAGGGTCCAAGCTACAGCATGTAGGGCATACACCCTGGATGATCCGCATGACATCCATGAAGTTGAGGTGGCTGAAGGTACTCCAGCAAAACTGGGGGACAGTGACCTCATGCTGATCACAAGCAATACCCAGAGAGTGCGCTGGCAGGAGCTCCGCCCTGATGCTGGCCACCTTATCAGCAAAGAAACGAGCAAGATCATCACAATCTATTTTCAAAAATGCTTTCCAAACCTGAAGACAGGCTGGGTTGCATAGTCTGTCCACAGCTCAGAACAGCTGAGCTGGTCGGTTTTGAGTTGCCACAATCTTCCTGGACAGGAACTCTGCCTTCTTACGGGTGATTGCGAATTGATAGACTTGATAATGGTCCATCAATCTAAGGCGGTTGGCATCAAGGGCGGATTTCCACCAACGATGCTCTAGCCTTCATCCTAGTTGCGGCATCTCCCTCAAAACCCCATCAAACCATGGGGATCAAGGGTGAAGGGAAATAGGATGAACTCGGACTGGAGCAATGACATCCAGTGCCCCCAAGACGACGATATTATATGCCAACACGAGGGTCTCTGGATCATTACTTGCCCCAGAGAGGGATGATAGGTCAAGAATCGCAGATAGGCTCTGAGAACTTATATCTCTTAAAGGGCAGTACCTGACCATCTCCACAGGGGGAGGCCTACAAGGGGGGGTGCTAAAACTAAACCTGACGGTGTAATGATCAGACCACGCAACTGGTTCCACCCGCAAATTGGAGGCCTCATTCCCTAGGAGGAAAACCAGGTCAAGAGAATGTCCGTACTTATGAGTAGCAGTGGTAACCACCTGTGTAAGGCCCAGAGATGTCATTAGCTGTTTAGATTGAGAGAGTTCGTCGTCGACCCAGGCATTAAAGTCACCCAGAACCATCAGTCTGGGTGACTCCAACGTCACTGCAATGACGAAGTCTGCGACTTCCTGAAGGAATTGCTTCTCATCACCTTGTGGACGATAGATGAGGGCAATCAGACAACCTACACCTGCTACTATGGTACACTCAAACGACTGTGCCTCCTCAACTAGTACACTCGTAAAGTTCAGTTCAGACTTGAAACAAACCGCAACCCCCTCCACCCCCCACAATCCAATCATGGGCTGTGTATCACTGAGTACTCGGCTGCAACTAGAGCCTCCAAAGTGGGGCCAGCATTTTCATCCAGCCAGGTCTCGGTGATGCAAGCCAGGTCCACTGTTTCAACAAGATCTGCAATAACTGCAGCCTTGTTTTTAATGGACCTGACATTGCGTAACACCACTCAAGTTGGAAGAACCTCTCAGGCCACCTGAACTATCTGCCTACTACAATCAGTAGTGCCCTTGGGTATGGGAACCAGACATGAAACCCCCTTCCCCTGGGTTCCATTTCACCCCAGGGCATCTCCTGGAGCCTACTACCCCAATGTGATGGCACCCCTCATTCACACTCCACTGTTCGCAACCCCCCCTCCAACTCCTACGCATGATACCCAATGTCCTACACCATTGGTAGGTACCAAACTGGAGAGGAGGAGGAAAAAAAGGACCAAGGGCACGAAGAGTAGAGGTCGAATAGTGCACGACTGCAGGAGCTGACATCCCAGGCATTTAATAGCTCAAGCACTAGAATAAATAAACCAAACAAATAATTATAATACAGAAATCCCCAAAACAACTATCTAAATAATAAAATAATTAACAGCTATTACACACCCCAAACCCAACATATAACAATTTAAAATTAAAAACCTAAACCTAACAACTTAAACTTTAAATCATTCAATCTAAAAATAATAAATAACCAGATCTCACAAGAGACACCAGTTAAAACATAAACCATACCGCTCCCAAGGTTCTCTCACTACCCAGGGAGCTAAAAGAAAATATGTACTCAAAAATTATTTATACATAAAAACCAACAGAACATTAAATAAAACAAACTTCAAGTATTGAGTAAAATGATTAGAAATATCCAAGCCCTCTCACTGCTTGGAAAAGAGATATAAGCACTCTCACTGCTTGCAAAGTCAAGAAATAAAGTCCAAGTCACTAGAAATAAGCAGAAATAAAAACATCTGACCGTATTTAGAGTTTATTGGACACAGGTAGCCATCCACAGAACTATTCCTTCCATGCCAGAATCTCCTTAAGGAGTCCCGGAAATCCACTTCAGCCAGGCACAAGAAAACCCTATGTGCTGGGCCCGAGTCAAAAATAATCACCGTGATAAAAGGAGCCACCATCCGGGATCCACTTATCAGTAGATCTCCTGGGGAACCACAGAGGACCCTAAGCCCACCGGTCAACTCCCCGGCGGTCAACAGCTCAGAACCCCCCAAACCACAGCAAAATTTGACCCATGACTCCCTAACACAAATTAAGGGAACATCTGTACCACAGCAAATCAGAAGTCAGCACATTTCTTAACTGCAGCTTGATCCTCCAGAAAATCCAAGACAGATCTCCATATACAAATCAGAACTCCAACTCCAATTCTTTGTCCCTGTTCTCTTCCAAAGGGAAAGTACATCCAGCCAGAAGAATAGAAAACATCTTCCCTGCTAATCTCCAACTCCAAAAGCTACATCCAGCGAAGAAAAATGAAAAACTTCCCCTTCTCCACAGTCTGCTACACTGCAGTTGGGAAGCGGTCAGTTAAATGCCTAAAACGTCCCTAAAGAAAGGGGGGGGGAGCAGCGTTAAAAGAAAAATCAAAATGGATTCATTTCGCACAGCTCAGAGGTACTCCAATACAGCTACAGCACTAAAGCAGTAAAAGTCCTTCCCATGACTCACGACTTCCCAACTCCATGGCCATTCACTCTAAGATCGGCAGTAAACACACTGGCCGTACACGCACCGAAAAGCCGAATACTCCATTGCGCGGTACTCAATTGAACCGCAAAATATCTCTCACCCTAGTTTAACTCACTTCTTCGACCCTAAACTAATCTATACATACACAAAATAAAATGAGCAAAAACCAAAAAAATGTATAAAATAAACATAAATGAACAGAGCTAGTGCTCAGGCTGGTTCAGCTCAACCGCCATCTTGCCACTTCACTTGTATGTAAATGTTGCAGTGCTGCACACCATCGAGACTGTGTAATCTCCTCTCTCCAGAGGAGGAGTGATCAGTGAAAAATACAGGCAATGTCATAGATTGGTTCAGATGGAAGTCTGATACCACTTTAGGGAGGAATTTCCTATTTGTACGAAGGACCACCTTATCCCTGTGGAATGAGATGAAATCAGGTTCCACTGATAGAGCTCGTAACTCACTGATTCTCCTGGCAGAGGTAATAGCAACCAAGAATACAGTTTTCCAAGTCAGATACTTGAGCTCAGCTGAGCAAAGGGATTCAAAGGGAGGCTGCATCAGCCGTGCAATACAGATATTCAGGTCCCACAAAGGAGTCAGATCCCTGAAGGGAGGACTGATGTGAACCAAACCTTTAAAGAATTTCTTGAAAACTGGGTGGGAAGCTAGAGAAGAGTCCTTCCCAGCTGAAAGAAAAGCAGAAATAGCTGCTGAATGCACCTTGAGAGTAGTAGGCCAAAGGCCTAAACTGTTAAGATATACCAAATAATCAAGGACAGTGTCAATATCAGCTGAATGTGGCTAAATGTGCTTCTGGGAACACTAGAACCCAAACCTCTTCCATTTAGAATCATAAGTTTTCCTAGTAGCAGGTTTTCTACTGGCCTTAACGACATCCAGAGCTGATTGTGAGAGATGCAGATCTGCACATTCTAGCTCCTCAAGAACCAAGCCTTGAGCCCGAATGTGTGAAAGCTGGGGTACAATATCCTCCCCTGAGATGAGGCGAGGTGAGGAGGTTGAACTGTCTGGGAAGGCACAGGGGGATTGTCACTGATAGTGACAATAGTAGAGGATACCAAGGCTGTCTGACCCAATCCAGGGCTATCAGAATCACAGTGCAGGGTTGGGACCTGACCTTGACTATAACCCTGAATATCAGAGGAAAAGGAGGAAAGGCATAGAGAAACCTGTTGGTCCAAGCCAACAGGAGGGCATCTAGAGGAAGAGACCCCCCACAAAGGGGGGCCTGCAGCAGAATAGAGGGAGCCGATGGTTATCCGGGCTGCAAAGAGATCTATCTCTGGAGTGCCCCATCTCTTGAAAATGGTCTGAAGGATGAGAGGATTCAGGGCTCATTCGTGGTGACCTTGAGAAATCCTGCTGAGAGCATCTGCAAGTATATTGTCCTTCCCTGGAAGATGCACAGCAATCAGGGAAGTCTACAGGGAATAAGCTAGTGACCATATTTTCATGGCCTTGGTGTGCAAGGCCGAGGACCAAGTGCCCCCCTGCTTGTTGATGTACCACATGGTTGTGATGTTGTCTGTCCTAATCTGCACCACTTTCCCCTGAATTAAAGTTGAAAATGTCTGAAGGGCCAGAAGTTTGAGCAGATTTATGTGAAGGAGAGACTCCTGATGGGACCAAGTCCCCTGAGCAGTATGCTGATCCAGGTGGGCTCCCCATCCCAGCAGAGAAGCATCTGTGGTGAGAGTCACTGTGGGAGTCTGACTGAGGAAAGGAACCCCTTGCCTCAAATTGTCCTCCTCCAGCCACCACTGGAAGGTCTGGACCAAAGTTAGAGACACTGGAGCCAACTTGGAGAGGGGATCTTTTTTCTGAGACCAAAAGGCTCTTGGGTGAAACTGGATGTCCCTCATCTGAATCCTTGCCCCTTGCACTACTGCAGTGCAGGCTGCCATGTGGCCTAGCAACTGCAAGAAATGTCTGGCTGGCCGAGACACAAGTGGACGAAAAGAGGAGGCCATAGAAGTGAGTGATTGGACCCTTGATAGAGGAAGGAAGGCCCTGGCCTGAACAGTGTCCAGCTCCACTCCTATGAATGAGAAGTTGAACCGGTTCCAGAACAGACTTCTCCAGATTTAGTATGAATCCTAGGAGTGAAGATCTTGAGTGACCCCTAGAGGATCTGACTTGGTCTGGGACTGACCTACTAAGAGCCAGTCATCCAGGTAAGGAACAGTAGGATGCCTTGTCTTCTGAGGAAGGCCACCACTACTGCTAGGCATTTGGTGAATACTCTTGGGGCAGATGTTAGGCCGAAAGGCATTGCTCTGAACTGGTAATGACCTGAGGGCAGTTTAAACCGGAGGTACTTTCTGTAGGACTGCCTGATAGGTATGTGGAAATAGGCATCCTTGAGATCCAGAGAGGTTAGCCAGTCTCCTGGTCTCAGAGAGGGAAGAATAATTCCCAGAGTCACCATCTGAACTTTGGCTTTAGTATGTTTGTTTAGGTACCATAGATCCAGGATGGGTCTCCACTACCCTGTCTTTTTTAGGGTAAGGAAGTACCTGGAGTACAATCCTTTTCCTCTGAGAATGAGAGGTACACCCTCCACTGCCTGCAGAAGCAGTAGAGAAGAAACCTCTGTTTCTAAGGCCTGTGTTTCCTCTTCCGAGGAAGGACAGAAAGCCTTTGCTCTCAACTTTAGAAACCTGCTGAAGCTGAAAGCAAGACCCTGGCTCACTACTTCCAGAGCCCACATGTCTGAAATGACAGACTTCCAAGCCTGGAAAAAGTGACCCAGTCTGCCCCCTACAGGAATTAGGGAGGCGACCCTGGCTGACACATCAGGGTGTCTGTTTGGCAAGGGGCTTAGACTGAGAGGAGGATGCAGCCCTTGTCATCCCCCTTCTGCCTCTTCCCCTAAAGAACCCACTCCGCTGGAAAGAAGAGGAGGCCTGGGCCTGGTAGAAAAGCCTGTGAAAAGGCCTGCTCCTGTCAGCCCTGGATTGCTGTCTCTGAGGAGTGGTCTGCTTTTCTTTGGCTGCAGCACTCCTGTATGTGGTCCTGTATTCGTCCATCTTTTTCATGTACGTCTCTGATTGTTCCCCAAACAAAGAGTTACCAGTGACAGGAAAATCCATGGCCTTGGACTGGGTATCCTGAGATAAATTGGTACACCTGAGCCAGGCAAATTTCCTTATGGAAACAGATGTAGCCATGATCCTAGAATGAATATCATTCGAGTCCACAGCAGCATGCAATTGGACCTTTGAAGCTTCGATGCCATCCACAGCCGCCTGCTCCAGCCCCTTGACCAGCTGGGGAGGAGCATTCTTAACCAGCTCCAGAAGTGTATCCCACCTGGACTACTGGCATCTGGCTGTATATGCCATATAATTGGATTGCCTGAGTCCAAAAGAGGATGCCAAGTACTGCTTCTTTGCCACGGCATCCACTTTCCTGGAATCCTTATCTTGGGGGTGAGATGCCAAGGGAATATTAACCTTGTCAAAGGCTGCAGCTTGCACTACCCCAACATGGCTACAATAGTTAATAAGGAAATCCATACCAGGGCCTGACAGAGCATACCTCTTGTCCATTTTCTTATCCACAGGAGGTATGGATGTTGGAAACTGTAATATTTTTTGGGTCTGTTTCCCCAGGGACTTGTGAAGAGGGATAGACGCCCTTTTGACTCTGGAACATCCATCAGTTCAACATAATCAGGCTTCTCCTGATCAACTTCTTCCACTGGAAGCTGAAGAGTCTCAGACACCTTCTTGTAAAACAAGATGTGGGAGGGGAACTCAGAAAGCCTGGGAGGAGACACATAAGAAGGCCTGTCTGGGGAGATGTCAGGCTCAATAGGCTCATCTAGGTCTTCATAATCATCTTCATCTCCTTCCCACTTGCTCTCAAAAAATGCTTCAGGGTCATACTCGGAAGAAGACAAGTCCGACCAAACCAACCATCTCTGTATCATTGTCGGTTCAGTCGGAACTGGGCGAAGTGATTGCACAATAGCGACCACCTTAGCTATCTCGTCAGCGGTCGGACCATGGGAACCGGGATCGAACCGGCTGACTTGTGCCTTCTTTTTGCAGGGACTGATTCTGCGGAATCAGCTCTCCTTTTAAACATAGAAACATAGACTTTGACGGCAGATAAAGACCACTTGGCCCACCCAGTCTGCCCATTTCCCTACCTACTGGATAAGCTGCAGATTCTAGTTAACCAACAGCCTACTTCCTGCAACCCCCAACTATAATTGCCTTGTGTCTGTCCCATGCATGTTTGAATTCCCCACTGTTTTAGACCCAACGACCTCCTCAGAAGGCTGTTCCATGTATCCACCACTCTCTGTGAAAAAAATTTCCTCACATTACCCCTGAGTCGGTCCCATCTATCTTTAAATTGTGCCCACTTGTTCTTACACATCTCTTTTCTGAAAGATGCTACCTCCTGACTTTGTTGATTCCCTTGAGGTACTTGAACATTTCTATCATGTCCCCTACTTTCCTCCTTTTCATCAATAGTATACATATTGCTCTTCTCAGTCTCTTCATATGGCTTCTGCTGCAGACCCTGCACCATTTTAGTTGCCCTCCTCTGGACTGCTTCCATCCTGTCTATGTTCTTGCAGTAGATGAGGTCTCCAAACTGCACACAGTACTCCAGATGGGGTCTCACCAACTGTCTGTACAGAGGGATAACCACTTCCCTTTTTCTACTTGTGATGCCCTTCCTATGCATCCCAGTATCCCCTGGCTCTCCTTACCGACTTTTCACATTGCTTTACCCACTCTTTAGGTCATCTGATATGACTACCCCAGGTCCCTTCCATTTTGTTGTTGTTAGTACCTCCCTGCTATTGTGTACTCTTCTCCTGGGTTTTGTTTCCCAGGCATTACTTTGCACCTCTTTGTATCGAATCTAAGTTGCACTGTCTGACCATTCCTCCAACCTTGCCAAGTCCCTTCTCATCTTTCTACCCCCCTTGTGTATCAACTCTGTTACAGATCTTTGTGTCATCTGCAAAGAGGCATACCTTTCCCCTCCAGACCTCGCAATGTCACCTATAAAGATGTTAAAGAGACCTGGACCCAAACAAGCCTCCTGAGGTACCCACCGTAACCCCCTTTCTTCGGAATGTGTTCCATTCACTACCTTCAGGTCCTGTTGTGCAGCCGGTTTGTTACCCAGGCTACCACCCTGGGACCCACTCCCAGGCTGGCTAACTTGATTATTAATCTTTTTTGCGGGACTGTGTCAAATGCCTTGCTAAATCCTAGGTAGGCCATATCCATACCACCTCCCTGGTCTATTACTTTGGTCACCCAGTCGAAGAAATCAATTAGATTCGTCTGACATGACCTTCCTGCTGTCAATCCATGCTGCTTTGGATCCTGTGCCCCGCTGGCCTCTAGGTACTCAACAATTTTTTCTTTCAGAAGTGATTCCATCATTTTCCCTACCACTGAGGTCAAACTTACAGGTCTGTATTTTCCCCACTTCTGCCTTGCTCCCACTTTTGTGAAGGGAATCACATCTGCCTCCCCAGTCCCTCAGGTACCACCCCATCCTGCCATGATCTGTTAAAAGTATGGTCAGTGGTGTCACTAGGTCCTCCTTAGTTCTTTTAGGATTCTGGGGTGAATCACGTCAGGTCCCATTGCTTTGTCCACCTTGAGTTTTAAGAGTTCTTTCAGGACTCTTTTCTTCTGTGAATGGACTGGTGTCAACCCCTACCCAGAGTGCTTCTATTGTCTGGTTTAGGTAACGCCTTCATCTTCTTTTGTGAATACTGAGCAAAATATTCATTCAGTATCTCTGCTTCTCACTGTCTCCCTCTGCCCATCTCCCTCTCTCTTTATTAATCTTCACTATCCCTCCCTTAACCTTTCTGTGCTCCTAATGTACCTATAAAAGGTTTTATCCCTTCTTAACTGAGTTAATTATTTTTCTTCGGTTTGGGCCTTTGCTAGTCTGACTGCCTTCCCACTTCTTTTCTGCTTTAATTGATACAGTTCTCTGTCATGCTCCTTCCGTGATTCCTTATACTTTTTGAATGCAGCCTTTTTCTCCTTAACCTTCCCTGCCACCTCATTTGAAAACCATAGTGGTTTTTTACTCCACTTTGTTTTCTTTATTTGCTTCACACAAAGGCTTGTTGCCTCTATGATGGCAGTTTCGATTTTTCTCCATTGTTCTTCCACCCCTCCTTTTTGGTCATTTGCTAGTGCATTTTTCAGATATTCTCCCATTTTTCCAAAGTCAGCTCTTCCAAAGTCCAGTATCCTTGTTTTAGTATGGCTTATCTCCATGGTTGTGCTCATTGTGAAGCACACTGTGCAGTGGTCGCTTGTTCCCAGATGTCTACTGACTTTTAAATTTGTGATCCTCTCTCCATTTGAGAGTACCAGGTCTAATATTGCTCCTCCTGAGGGTTCCAACACAAGCAAGCTCTGTTGCCTGCTCTGCAGGGCATCGAGAATGACCCTGCTCTTGGGTGTGGCTGCAGTACCTGTTGTCTAGTTAACATCTGGCATATTCAGGTCCCCCATCAACAGTATCTCCCCTTTTTCAGCCATTTTGAGAATGTCCTCTATCATTTTGTTGTCCATTTCCTTCCCTTGAGATGGGGGTCTGTATACAATCCCCTGTGCGGATTGTGATGCCTTTTCCTGTCTCCAAGGTGACCCAAAGTGCCTCTTGTCCTCCCCTTTTACTTTTTATTTCTGTAGCTTTGATCCCTTCCCTATGTATAGAGCTACCCACCTCCTCTTTACCTTCCCTGTCCCTTCTGTAGATTGTGTACTCTGGTATGTTGACATCCCAGTCATGGTTCTCGTGTACCATGTTTCCTGACTGCCACAATATCCAACTGTTCATCTTTCATCAGGGCTACTAGCTCAGGAAGCTTGTTTCCCAGACTATGGTCATTGGTACTCATTGCCCTCCATTTAATGTTGGCTTTATCCTTTTTTGCCCCATCCCTGCTCTTACTGTCCTTGTCTATTTTTCCATTTACCACTGTCCTTCCCTGTGTTGAGCTCTGTACCTCAGTGTTTACCTTCCCACCTGCCATGTTTTGTGGGGGGAGGCTTGACATTTCCTGCCTTTTATCAGCACTTCCCCCTTGGCTAGTTTAAAAGCTTGCCAAGGAAGCATTTAAACCTATCACCTAGGAGCTTGGTTCCAGTCGTGGACAGATGCAGACCATCATGCCAGAAAGACCTGTATCTCTCCAGGTGGCCCCCAGTCCCCAATGAAGCCAAAGCCCTGTGCTCTGCACCAGTTTTGTAACCATTCATTAAACTGCATGGTGTGCAGTACCCTAGCCTCACTCCTGCTATGACTGGTAGCACCTCTGAGAAGGTTACCGTGTTTGCTACCCATCTGAGGCCCCTCCCAACTCCACAAATTCATTCTGCACTGCACTGATCCCATGCCCAGCTAGGTCATTTGTCCCAAGGTGGACTATGATATCTAGTTCCCTCTCCTGTGATGCTGCTTCTGCAATCCTGAGGATTCGCTTCCTGTCCCTCCAATCCATGGCACCAGGCAGACACCTTACTTCCTTCTCCTCTCCCTTTCCCAGGTTTATCCCCCTAACAATAGAGTCCCCTATCAGAAGCTGTTTTCTTCCCCTGTGGTGTCCCTTGCCACCCTTTTGTGGGTCTCCCTTGTGGATGTCCTCATCTTTCTTCTTGGTCTCAACTGAGGGTGCCATCATAGAGGAACCTTGCTCTGCCAGAATGGCATATGATTTGTGTAGAGGTACAACTAGGGGGCTTCGCCTCTGGTCCACCACCTGCACCCTCCCAGAACCCACTGTGGTCCAACTGTTCTTCATCTTGGCAACCTCTGAGGCAGTGGTTGTGGCAGTGGTGCTCTTGGAAGGGGAGGCCTCCTTAGTCTCTTGCTAGTTCAGCCTGGAGGTGGGAAACCTCCTCCTCAGAGCTGACAGTTGCCTGCAATAGAGACAGCAACGCAGTTTCCAGAATGTTTCCCGGAAAACTGCTGCCCCACAGCCAGTGCATTGCATCACTCCCCACATGCCTCCTCCCTTATAATATACTTATATATATATATATATATATATATATATATATATATATATGTGTGTGTGTGTCTTTTTATTATTATTTGTGGTGTGTACCTACCCTTTTGCACTGTGCAGGGTTATTAAGGATATGACAGTTCTGCCCCAAGACCTGTTGAGGAAGTGACGCAGAACTGTGGCTATAAGGAATGTAATGTACTGGGGGGTGTGGGGTAGGTGGGTGAGTAATCCACAGCCACTGGTGACTGTTAGAAACAATCAAATACACAACTGCTCCACCACCCTGGTGAGTATTGCCATTTATAGTACTTCAACTAACACCACAATTTACTAGACCATGTCTCCTGCACAAATCACTCTACTGAGTCCAGGGATAAAATTAACTCACTCCTCAGCCAGCAGGACACTTTAAAATGTTGCAAAATATCCTTCCAAATCCTAGGTCTCAACCCAACAATCAAGCAAATTCAGTTGTATCTCACTCCTCTGGTTATAAAATTACTACACTTTTAATGGAATCCTGCAATTCTCTGCTTAATGCCAATAAGGAAAAAAAATGAAACTTTTTGTAGAAAGTGTAGCTCCCTTTCTTTACAAGTAATATGCCTCACGAAGTTTTCAGGTCCTAAATGGAGTTATAGTTTGTTCTTTGCAGTGTAGCAAGGTTCTCAGCTTCCACAGACAAATCAAAGTCAGACTGTTGCCCTAGGAGGAATCGCCCAGGTCAGTGGGCATCCCTCAGGTTCGGTCGGAACCAAACTGGGCTGGCCATCTGAGTCAGCAGATTTTTCGGTCCCCCTTTCCTTCAGCCTACTGAAACATTTATCAACAGTGGCCATAGGAAGGTTTCTGCAGATTTGTCAGTCTTCTTTGAGGTGGTCAAACCCCAGACAATACACACAGATGAGGTGGGGAATCAGCCTTGGCAAAGGCCTCCCCACACTCAGTGCAGTGTTGAAACCCAGTGGGCCCAGTTTTCTTTTTGGGTTTCTCAGAGATGCCTTTAAACACAAAGTCACCCTTACCAGCATTCAAGCCAGGTGACTACCAAATCTATCGGTTCCAACCATGTCACAGGTCGGATGAAAGAACCGGAGAAATCAGCATTTTTTTCAGGAACCGATAGATACCGGAAAACCACACTAAAACACCTGTAAAAAACATTCTATGCCTTGGCATAGAGTTAACTTTTTCCTCTCCAGAGCAGTCCAAGTGCTGGGGATAACTGCATATAGTCAGAATACAGCAAGACTTCATGTTGTTTGAAGTGAAATCATTTGCGTACAGGATGCCAGGATCAAATCTAATTTTAAACCACAGCAACCATCCAAATGCTGGACTAAATGTGCCTCCTTTTGGTCCATAGGGCAAAAAAGATGGGATGGGCATCTTATTTAATAACTCTAACATCAAAGTCTCCAGACTTGTAGACATAAAGCCTGGGAGTGCCCCCTACAGCTTGATTTTACCTTACACTCAGAAAGGTGCAGGATTCTCTCAATTTATGCCCCTCAGACCAACGCACTTTTTTTTTTTTTTTTAGAATAACCAGGAGTAGCACACTAAACTGAGAGCTTTTTTACAGGTGCGACCTGGGAGCACAGGGATGTTAAGTGACTTACTCAGGGCCACACAGTATGTAAGTAGAAACTGTGGGGTTCAAACCCAGGTCTGGTCTGCTGGATGTCACCAGATTTGTAGCTCAGAGCCTTAAATCAGTGAGCTATACTGCACTTAGGGCTGCTTTGGTTAAACAAATGCAACCACATCTGTTCACCTCCCAGTTGATAATCTGGGCAGGAGACTTTAATTGTGGATTAGAAAGAGCTGACAGAGGTATTAAAACCAGTAAACTAAATAGTGACACTTTAGCCCTTAAGAACATTGTCTCCAACACTAGTTTATTAGATTCCTACAGAGATAAGTTTCCTACGGGGGGGGGGGGGGCAACAAATATTTTAGGGTAATCTTTCTAGAAGAATAGACTTCATTTTTACTTCATCGATTGTAGTTATTTCTGAAGTCAGATTACAGGCCTGAGAATTCTCTGATCATAGGTCCCTTACCATAAATATAGAATGGAATGAATCCCCTTGATGCAAAAAAAATACAAATTAATTGAGGCTGAACTGCTCCATGCTAAATGAAGAATACATAAGAGTACACTGGATAAAAGAATGGCAGGCAAGACTATCAGTTTTGGAGTAATATGACAATGCTGCCACCTCGTGGGATGAAACTAAACATTCATGAAAGATTTTCTTTCAGAACAAAGCTAAGTCAATTGCAAACAACAACTAACTCTCTTATTTACAGCTGAGAGCTCAATTGCAAAAACTAATCTTTCTAACTAACATACTAACATACTAGACACCAGGAGAGTAAGCCTATTTGTCTATCAAGTCTGCTTGTGCTTCAGCACCCTGATTGGGTACCATAGCCCTCTATCTGTCTCCTTCCACTGTTACTAACTGAGGCTAACAGGATAGGTTATGGGCCCTAGATTGCAGTCATTAAAAAACAAATGTTCAAGGTGCAATATGACAGAGCCAAATCATTAGAATAAGATTTGGGACAAAACATGAAAAAAGGTTCAATGGACCCATTTAAAGATTGCAAAATCAGGACTGAACACAGAGTTATTACTAAATTTATGACAGAAAATGGACAAATTATTTCTTCCCCAGAAGGAATATTAAAATAAGTTGATGTATATCTCAAGAAGGTATTTGGAAATACGTTCTTAATTAATGGGGGGAATTTTCATTTATTAGATCTTCCCCAAATCCCAGATGAAGACAAAGACCTCCTATCTGGCCCTATTACTATAGCAGAGGTTAGGCAGGCTATACATGGACTTAAAGGTGGCTTGGCTCCAGGAACTGAGGGCATAGGCACTTAACTATATATAACTTTCATATAGGAAATTGCACCAGCTTTAGAGATAGTATTTAACTGTATGTTAGATGAAAAAGAACTAACCAAGACCATAAACCAGGCCTCCCTGTTTCTACTGTTTAAAAAGGGTGCTCGAGAAGACCTGAAAAATTAGAGACCATTGAGTCTGCTAAACACTGACTTAAAAATACTAAGCAAAATTTTGTTGAATAGGCTTGTTACAATAGCAGACAAGGTAATTAGTCCCCATCAGACATGCACCATACCCAGCAGAAGACAATATGATAACTTAATTATGATGAGAGAAATCCTTCAAAAAGCAGAGAAAAATTATTTCCAGGGGTACATCGTGGAAGTTGACCAGGAGAAAGCATTTAATAGAATTTTCTCAAGAGTATCTATACAAAGTTCTGGAAGCTTATGGGGCAGCTATGGGTTTCATTAAATGGATACAGCTCATGTACAAGGATGCGACTCTCATCCCCAATATAAATGGATGGATAGGGAAAGAAACTATGGTTAAAACAGGGGTAAGGTAAGGGTGACCCCCTCAGCCTCCTTTTATACGTGTTCTTAGACATTTTTTTGAGAATAGTAGAACAAAATATCCACATAAAAGGCTTAGAACTCATTCCAAACTCTCCTCCAATAAAAATTCTAGCATATGCAGATGATTTGGTATTATGTTTAGGCCCCTCCACACAAGCAGACTCCCTGATAGAGGTTTGCCAATCCTCTGCATCGTGGTCTGGCTCCAAAATTAATTATTCCAAAAGTTCTGGGATAGCATTTGGTAGGGAACACCCCAATACCATCTGGAGCAAGATATGCAAACATAAATATCACTAAAGGGACAGTGGCGGTACTAGGGATATTTTTTGGAGGTGAAGAAATGGCAAAACAAAACTGTGATTTAGGTTTACAAAGAGCAAATAGGTTGGTAAGCGCACGGAAAGGCCAGCAGATTAAAAAAAAAGAGAATTCTATTAATTAAGATGCTCCTCTTGCCTATTTTTTATATTTAAGTTATGTTTTCCCCCCTCCACAGGTCTTAATTGTTTCTCTATACAGTATTTCCTTTCAGGCCCTCTGGAGCAGCCGACTGAACTTGATTAAAAGAGAGATTGCTTAAAAAGAATAGAAGGTGGGCTGGGCATGATAAACCCAGTGGCCTTTTATTGTAGTATTTTATTAACTTGTAACTTTGGACATGCACTAAAACCAGGGGGCAAGATATGGAAAACTCAGGTAATGAACTGCATTCCCCCCCTGCCTAATCCATTGGGCACAAGGGAAAACTGGGTCACTTCATAGAATACCTGGACTTCCCAGATATGGACAAGAACAAGGGAAAAATTTGATCAAATGGGACATTTCAAGCACTTGTATACAGATCAAGCATAGGAAGAAGATATACTGTAGGCATAGATTATCCAGAAAGAGAGCAGTGAAAACATCTCACTAGCAGATTGCCCCCAAGACAGACTCCAATTCAATTTAAATATGCTAACCTGTAAGAGACTCCCTGAATCTGTCTGGGACTCAGTATGGTAAAGCTTACACGGTAAACTTAGTGTAAGAAACAGCAATAAGCATGAACAGCTTCAAGACAGACATTGCACAAGACATTCATGTGTACAAATATTAGAGACTCAGGAGCACTTATTTTTAAAATGTGAGTATATTCACCAGTTTTGGACTTATCAATTAGTAAATCAATATTTTATTTATATAGCACCCATCTCCAATTTGAACTCTGGGGCTGCACAAAAAAATAATACAAAACATTAAAATACAAAAACACAAAATTAAAACAACTATAAAATACAGCTAAAACTTTTTCAGCATAAAGTTGTCCTCTCTGCTTAACATGCTAATTGCTGTAACACACAATCAATTAAAAACTTGTAGAAATAAATATGATTTGAAGCCCTTCTTAAAGGCTTCTACCGAGGGGCCTCCCTCAGATGGCCAGACAAGGAGTTCCACAGGCTAGGTGTGGCCACCGCAAATGCTCTATCACCTGAGTGTCGGAACCTAACCCTGGGAACCCCCAGAAGGCCACCCCTAGCAGAACGGAGGGCCCTGGCTGGACAGTAAGGCACAAGGAGCTCTTGCAGGTAGGTTGGCCCCTTCCGTGCAGGGTCTTATAGGTCAATAGCCCTAACTTGAAGACAACTCTCCACTGAACCAGCAGCTAGTGCAGTTCATGGAGTGCCGGGGTGATATGTTCACATCTTTTCACTCCTGTCAATAATCTTACTGCCACATTCTGCACCAGCTGCAGCCTACAGAGGTTGCCTCCAGATAACCCTAGGTACAGGGCACTGCAAAAGTCCAACCTGGACGTTTTCAAGAGCATGTACCAGTGTGCACAGGTCCTCAGGCAGGATCAGGGCTCAAATTCAGGAAATATTCCTAAGATGCTAGAACCCACTTCTCACTATGGCTGACACCTAAGCATCAAGTGTCAGACCACCATCCAGGATTACTCCCAAACTCTTCACCTGCCTAGAGGGAGCTAGAGGCACCCCCCAGCACGGCTGGGGGGTAATGGCCCCCCCACCCGCCTCCTCCCAGACGAACCAGCTCCACCACCAGTACCTCAGTCTTGTCTGGGTTAAGTTTAAGCCAATTGTGAGTCATCCACATCTGGATCTCCTCAAGGCAGCTATTAAATACAGAGTCTAACACCTGGCTATTGGGTGCACTGGACAGGTACAGCTGGGTATTATCTGCATAGCAGTGAAAACTCATCCCATACTGTACCACTTGACAGTGTCCCCCGGTGACAGCATATACACTGTGAACAACAGAGGTGACAGGATCGACCCCTGTGGAACACCACAACACAGAGGATTCAGATTTTATGAGAAAATTTCCATGGTCACCCTCTGCACTCTGTCTGTGAGGTATGACCTGAACCAATTGATGACATTTCTGGACAGGCCACGCCAGAACTGCAGGTGGCCAAGTAACACCTCATGATCCACTGTGTCAAAAGCCGCAGAGAGGTCTAGAAGAACCAAGATGGTACGGTCCCTATCCCTCACCATCAGGAGGTCATCAAACACCCTCACTAGGGCCGTCTCTGTACTATGCCCCACACGGAATCCAGACTGGAACAGCTCATAGGCAGAGGAGGCAGCAAGATGTCTCTCCAGCTAAACGTCCATCATCTTTTCTATAACCTTCCCTAAAAATGGGAGGGTTGACACAGATCTGTAGTTGTCAAGGCAGTCCAGGTCCAAAGATGTTTTTTTTCAGGAGCGGTCTAACCAAGGCCTCTTTTAAGGCTAAAGGAAAGATCCACTCCTTAATGAACTCCAGACAACCTCAGCAACCACCAGGCCACTCAGGTCCAAACATTCAGCCAAAAGGCAAGTTGGACCTGAATCTAAATCACAGTGTGTTGGCCTCACCTTAGAGATTATCTCTGACAACTCCCCAGCCACAAACAGCTCAAACTCATCCTAGACAGGAGGAGTGCTCTGACTCACCTCGGGCCAGACAATGCTGCCCTTTTAAGAGGCATTCGATGAGACTTCAGTTCTGATGGAGGACAGCTTGTCAGCAAAAAACAGAGCCAGCTCCTCACACCTTGTGCTCGAACCTGCCCCTCCAGCACGTAGACAGTCTGGATGTAAAAGCCTATCCACTGTGCGGAAGAGCTGAGCTTGTCTGTTTCTCACTGTAGCCATCTTCCTAGATAGAAACTCTGCCTTTTTATGTGAGATTGCCCCCCTGATAGTCCCTGTAATGAAACCTCAGGGCCACTTTGTCTTCCACCAGACTAGATCTCCTCCAATGTCTCTCTAACCTCTGAACCCTAGTCTTTAAACTGTGGAGATTCTCATCATACCAAGGGGATCTCTGATGAGTAGACAGGCTTCGGACATGCAAGGGCGTGACTGAGTCAAAGGCTGCACCAACCGCCCCATTATAGACCGCTACTGCCTTCTCCGACCTAATCACACAAGCTGCTCCAACACCCGCTAGCTCCAGCACCGCCAAAAGGTTCTCTGAGGATACACCCCTTAACAGCCAGTACTGGACCATCTCCATAGGGGCCAGACCATGGGGGGGAGGGCCCTAAATGCGAACCCCATGGTGCTATGATCCGACCAAATCACCAGATCTACACTAAGGTCTAAAATATCTAATTCAAAGGAAAAAAAACAGGCCCAATGTGTAGCTGGCCGATTGTGTTGCATTTGTTACTTTTTGTGTCAGACCCAGTGCCCCCATGCTCTCAAGATCTATCCCAAATTTTGACAGCCCTCCATTGACCCAGATGTTGAAGTCCCCCAGGATCAACCACCTGGGGGACTCCAACACCAGGCCTGCGACGAGCTCCTCGACCTATCGTTTGAAATCCCCATCATTACCTGGGGGGCGGTAGAGCAAGAGGACACTGAAACCCACACCCGCAACACCTCAGGCCACCACACATTCAAAGGACTGCATTAAACTCATAGCACCGTGAGGTTCACTTATCTAGCAAAAGAGTGGGAAGAACCACTGTTTAATGATGTAACATACCCTATTGTTGGTTTATGGAGTTACTAATCGAGATGGGGAAAATATTGTCTAGAAACTTTGTACATAATACTTGCTATAATCAGATATTACATATGACAAGCCCGCTGTGTGTAGGTGACCCAACAGAGAATCATATCCTATGTAGAAATTTTTAAGAATATTAGAATCTCACTACAGAAGGTACAGGTGCTGGATTGTAGTAAATGCAATAGCGAAAAACTCAACTTATTATGGATTAATTGTGAAAAGTGAGCTAGGCTTCCATGAAAAGTGATGAAATTACCATTATGTGTATTTTTTTGTACATTATTGTTTACCTTTTTTGTATCAATATTAGTTCTATGATTTTGTGATTACATATCGTCTGTAGTCTTTTCACAATAAAGTTCCCCTACTCTTTTCGAGAAGTGCCATGGGATCCACCTAAACTACCACCAGAACAGGCAGATGGGACCTCAGTTTAATGTCTTGTCTGAAAGACAGCACCTCAGGTGAAGCCCCCGCTGCACTACAGTGTCAGTATTGGGATTTAACCCAGGTGCCTGGCATGGGGATAGAACCCATAGCCTTCTGATCTCCCAGCTTCAGAGGCGTGTGTGCTACCTGCTGAGCTACTGACACTGCTTTCTTTATTATTTACTGTTATTGTCACAATGCCACTATTTAATTTTAAAGTTTTTCCTTTAAGTTTTAAATTTCACATTCATGTTTCTGATGGGTGTTGAAAATGTATGATGTGGCAGTGTACAGGTACTTAGTGCCACAGATTGTCTCCACCTCCTAATGAAGCCTGTTATATCGGACGAAGCACTGAGGTGCTGCTGCTTCTGTTCGTGACTGAAATTTGAATTCACAAATAATGTTTTTTTGTTTTTTTTTCATTTGGAACTTGGTCTAAAGATCAAATTCTCTGAGTCAGCTGCTCACACTGTTGTGGTTAGGTGTGCTCCTTTTTGTTGGATCCTATGTACTTTTTGGGTAGCCAACCCCTTAGGAGCATCCCCAGTTTACCACTGGTGCTGCTGAATTTGTGGAGCCATAGATTTGGAGTCAGCACTGTAGAAAACAGTGGGCCAATCATCTCAATGATAATCTAGCAGCAGATCAGGAGTGGGCAGCAGGCCTTGCCAAAATACAATGCACAATGCTTGGGATGGAACTTCTTGTCCACACATCAAAGTGAGAGGATAAATCAGGGATTAATCCAAACAAACTTTGACTTACTTGAAGTGGCAGATGTCTTCAATTTATTTATTTATTTATTGAAAATGTCAGAGTTCATCTTTGTGAGCAAGTGGTCTTTTACAAAGATTCCACATCAATCAATCAATCAAAATCTTTATTTATCCAGGTGAACACCATTGAGCAAGCTCATTTGCAAGGTGGACCTGCATCACACAAGGTCAAGTAGCAATGCATTTGTATACAGGCAAATAAGAAGTAAGTGAAACTGTACTACAGTGCAGGTAGGCCTGCATCAGACAAATCAAGTAAAAATACATTTATGTTCAGGTAGAAGACAGTCAGTATAGGTATACATGGAGATATAACAATAAGGTAGCAAGTAAGTAATAATGGGTACTAGATACAACAAACATACACATGATCTAGTATTCCTGTAAGATTAAGGCATTTTAGTCCAGCAATGAGAGTAGCTGCATTGGATGGTACAAGCAAAGAGAAATACATAGTCAATTTAAAAATCAAGCAAATAACAGAGGAGACATGTGTCAGGAGAAGTGGGCAGACAGTGAGGGGGGGGTCTGTTACTGGGATAATACTAGAAGCGAAGGGATGAGATGCTGTGGGTATGCAAGGATTTTGGGGTGTGGAAGGGAGGATTAAGGGCAGTGAATTAGTACATGGCTCGAGGACAAGTTATGCGATGATGCAAAATGGAATGAGGTTGGGAAAAGCAGGAAGGATGTGGAAGGGCAGTTAAATAAGCTGTGATCGATGGAAGCAATTGCAGGCTTCTGTGATATATTTTGCATACAGGGTCTTAAACACAGTAAGACTAACAGGAGTCCTCAGTTTCAACGATTTCTACAGTACATTCCAGAGCGAAGGCAGTATGAATCCTATGGCAGCTCTCCCAAAACGAGTTAGGGTCTTAGGTACTTTCAGAGAAATTAGTGAGCAGCTTCTTAGGGCGTAAGTTCCAGACACATTAAGAGGCAGACAATCAACAATGTACTGTGGGAGTTTGCCAAACATAGCTCTGTATGTCCAGAGAGCCACATTTTTATTTCATCTATACTGTAGGGAGGTCCAACCTATGGCCGCATATAAAGGGCAGTGATGGGTGGAGAAGGAGAGACAAGAAATGAAACGCAGGGCTCTGTGGTAAAGTATGTCTAATTTACCAAGGTATGAAGTAGCGCATTGGCTGTATATAAATCAGCGTAGTCAATTAGGGAGAGCAACGTAGACTGAACTAGCTGTCTCTTGGCCCCTGTAGTTAGAGGGCAGTTAATCCTGAAAAAGAGACCTAGTCTCTGTCTCAGTTTTTTTAACAAATCCTCCAGGTGATCGGCAAAGGAGAGTTTGTGGTCTAGCCAGACCCCCAGGTATTTGAATTTTGGCACAAATTCTAAGTTATCTCCTAGAAGGATGGAGATTTGGGGGGGGGAAGAGTGCCAGTAACAGCATGGTAAGCTACATGGTTAACAGGTGAAAATAGCATTGCTTTTGTCTTTTTGGCATTAAGTAGCAATTTTTTACTAAGGAGCTGGTATTGAAGTATGTTGAAGTCAGCTTGCAGGTCACTACAGGCAGTTTCAGGTGTTGTATGGCTTAGTTAAATCACTGTATCATCTGCGAACAGATGCATTTTCACTTCTTTGATGTCTGAGTCTATATTGTTGATATAGATAGTAAATAGGAGTGGCCCCAAGATGGATCCCTGCGGGACACCTCTTTTTAACAGACTGGAGGGGGAAACAATGACAGAGATTACAAGACAACATAACATATACAGAATAATGCATGGGGACGTTCGTGACACCGTTAAGTGCCTCGACTCCGCCCTGGGGGGTTTAAGCCGGGAGGCATGGGGGGAGCGCGGCTCATGTGGGAGCATGGGGTAGTGGGGGCCATGACCAGGGCTGAGTTCAGGCACAAGGCTGGGACAAAAAACATGCTAAAAAAAGAATAATACATGGGGAAGTGTGGTTACTGAGGATTTGATGCACACCCAAGGTATGCAATGCCCATCACCTGAGGGGGTTTATCTGGGCACCACACACCGAGTGTGTGAATAAAATCCAAATTTTCCAGACTCTCCCATGTTTTTTTTTTTTATATTTACTGGTTCTTTGAGAATTGCAGTTTTCTGTGTTAGATAGAGGAATTAGTGGTGCCTCATATGGTATAGGGCTCATAATTAGAACCGTCTGCCCTTTTTAATTAAAAAATGAAATTTGCTGTTTTAGTGTCCAGTTCCAGCATTGGCATATGGGGGTAATCTGCTGACTAACTACTGACAAAAACTTTTCAAAGAGGTGGATGTTACTTTTAATTTTTTTCATTGTGTTTTTATTCTCCTGCTCTTCTATGAGTTTTTAACAGTTGGATTCAGTGCCCAATATGAAGAAGGAAGAGGCTGCCATTTTTTTTAATCTTTTAATTTTTGCCTTTGAATTTATTTCAAGTAGTTTTTGTCATTTGGTGTGCTGACTGACAAGAAAGTTGTTTGTCCTTTTGCAGTTTCATGCAACACAAGGTCAGAATGCAAGGAAAGGGGGTCGAGAAGCTCCTGAGCTTATGTCTCTGAGCTTGTCACAAGGTTTGTGGTTTTGATTTATATTGTTTTTCTGTGCTTTTCATTTGGTGCCTGAGAGGAAAGGTCTTCATCATTTGATGGTTTCTGGTAAGGTGAAAGCATGAAGGAAGGGAGCCACGGAAGTGTTCAGCAGTCATCCCATAGGTTGGCACAAGGATTGCAATAGTTAATTTAATTTATTTTGTGCCATTTTAATGTGGTGCCAGCCTAGTAAGGTTTTTGCTGTGTGAGGGTTTGTGCGGGGCAAGGTGAGAGTGCGATGGAAGGGACCCATGGAGCTGCTCACCTGGCATGTCCTAGGTTGGCACGAGATTTGTGCAAGGTGCTTGGGCAAACACCATTATTCATGCTTCATTATTCAGAATAACAGAATTTTCTAGCCACTGCCAACAGGTGATAAACGGGGTCAACCAGTAAATATAAATATAATAAGCAATGTAATACAACTGTGATGCAGGTGTCATTAAAAGTCTTGAATGTAGGGATACTAGGAGACTAGAGAAACTCTTCATAGTACCAAAGATCATAGAGACCCATTGCAGAAGTCACACAATCTTAAAGTTGACTGAAGAAAAAGTCCCATCCAAAGTAGTTATATTGCATCTGAAAAGATTCAGGCAGCATCCAAAATGATTATTTCTCTTATTTATAATGGCAAATGCATCCAAAATACAAGTGGCTTTCTTCCATATCTAACTTAGTTCAAGAAGTAGACTTAAAGAGGGACTGAGGCCAAAATTTTGGGCAGCGATAAATTCAGAATTTGGATCAGCAAGTCTTCAATCGCCCCAGTGCCAAAAATAAGATCTGTAAGTTACTTTGTTTAAAAGTCACATGTCATTTTGTAATCCCTAATTCACTGTCTGTTCAAAAAAGCCAGTTTCAGTGATAATATCATCTCCTGAACTCACAACCTAGTCCTCCCTGCAAGCTACCTTATATGCATTATTTCTTCTATGTTACTTAAAACTGCAGGTGTAGTAAACATCTGAAAAAGGAAAACTGACACGGGGGGGGGTCAGCACATGCACATCCATAGTGTGTAAATGGTATAGATGCAAGGTACAGTACTTCAGAATATGAAAGGGGGTGGAATGCAGTGGCAAACATGGCTTTAGAATGACAAAGTTGTGTGCAATTTTTTAATTACTGCAGGTATGAGATTTCAAAATGTCACCAGGTTGCAACTGTGGAGTGCAGCAATGACAAAGTCTCAGAAAGTAGCTGAAACTCATAATTTCAGAATGTGGCAGTGATGCACAATTTCAAAATGTGGCAGTGACACACAATTTCAAAATGAGGCAGTGATGCTCAGTTTCGGAATGTGGTTGTGATACATCATTTTTAAATGTGGTAGTGATGCATAATCTCAGAATGTGGTGGTGAAACACAGGCTTGGAATGTGGCAGTGATGCACAATTTAGGAAGGCAGTGGTGATGCACTGTTTTGGAATGTGGCGGTCACAATTTCGGAATGCTGCAGCGTCTTGCAGATTCAGTATGCAGAAGTGATGCACAATTTTGGAATGTGGCAGTGACGTACAATTTCGGAATGTGATGGTGACGCAAAATTTCAGAATGTGATGGTGACACAATTTCAGAATGTGGTGGTGACAATTTTGAAATGCGGTGGTGATGCACAATTTCAGAATGTGGCGATGATGCACAACTTTGGAATGTGGTAGTGATGTACAGTTTCAGAATGTGACGGTGACATACAATTTTGGAAAAAGGTGGTGATGCACAGTTTTAGAATCCGGCTGTGATGCATAGGTTCAGAATGTGGTGGTAATGCATATTTATGAAATGTGGTGGTGACTTTCAATTTCAGAATGTGACAATGATGCTTAGTTTTGGATTGTGATGGTGACACATAATTTCGGAATGTGGTGTGATGCACAGTTTGGGAATGTGGCAGTGACAATTTTGGAATGTGGCATTGAAACACAACTTGGCAGGGATTTGCAGTTATGGAATTTGGTAGGGATGCACCAGTTCAGCATGTGGCAGGGATGCACAGTTTGGGAATGGTGAAGGGATGTGCAATTTTGGAATGTAGCAGGAATGCATCATTTTAGAATGTGGCTGGGACACATAATGTTGAATGTGGTGAGGATGTGACACACACTTTTCAAAATGGTGGTACGTACAATTCTTAAATGTGGCAGGAACAAGCAATTTTAGAATAAATGGTGTGTCCCATCACGTTCCAACAGGGTGCATCCCCAATATATTTCAAAATTGCCAGTCCCTGCCAAATTTCTCAATGTGTGTTCCTTTCACATTCCGAGATTGTCTCCCCACATTTTGAGATGTCACATTCTGTCACATAGTAAGATTGTGTCCCCCCCCCAACATTTTAGAATTGTGTACCACCTTGATATTCTATGCCTTGTTTCAGTGCTGCATTCCAAAACCACCTTCTGACATGTTCTAAAGTACAGTGCCATGCATCTGAACATTCTGGAAACACAAACATTGAAGAAGAATCAGTATTTATATAGCACTTTTTCATACATCCAAAGCACTTTACAAGCAATGCAAGACTAGTAGTGAAGTGACTGAATGTGTGGTGGTGGCCATATCGCACATCATCACCCACACACAGCCTGGATAATTGCATGAACCGGTTTTTGGGAAGGGGAATGTTGGCCAGGACACCGGGAATGTTCCCTACTCTTTGAGAAGAGTGCCCTGGGTTCTTTTACTTCCACCTGGACACCCACCAGGACAACACCAGGATGGGCAGAAGGGACCTCGGTTTAACATCTCATCCAAAGGACGGCACACCCCAGCAGTACAGCACCCCCAAATACTGCACTCAGATGCCAGTGATTTTTAGGTGCAAGTCCAATCCCGGTGTGGGACGAGAACCCATGACCTTCTGGTCCAGAGACGGGTGTGCTACCAACTGAGCCACGCTGACATTGCAGCCAACCCTATTTAATTTTTATGTTTACTTGCACGCATTCACAAGAAACATTATGTGGCAGCTTAGGAGAGAAGCAGGTTGTGGAGGTGCAGCACTGTGGCAGCCAATGCCGGCACTGCATTTGTGAGCTTGGCATTGTTCACCGAATGCAGGCCCAGTGTCCTGATGACACTGGTTCTGGAAATGTGCCACCAACTTGAAACAATTTGACCACTGCAATGAGGGGCTACCTTGTCATTGCAGCATCAGCCATTCCGCTGCAATGAGGGAGCGCCCCATCATTGTAGGGCAGTGCCTTGCCTGATGTAACATTTCTACTTACATGGTGGTGGCTGTTGCCACCTCAGAGTCCCCATAAAAGCCAATGGGGGTGCTCAATCCACCTGTTGGCATACCTTCTCCCCAGATCATTTGCCGACAGGGGAGCCCAGTCCCAATCGGTATAACACCCCCCATACATTTTGTTTGCTGAGGGGGGTGCCCAATCCCCCTCAGCATCATGTCTCCCCCCCAGAAAAGATCATGCTTACTTTGCTGATGGGGGGACCCAATCTCTGTTGGCTTCAGTCTCCCCCCCAAAAAAACATGCAAGTGGCATGATGGGAGCCCACCCCAGCATGTCAAATCTGCCTGCAAAAAAGGAAAACCTTACCACGATGGTTTCAATTTATTTTTAACCTGAAAAGTAGAAAACAATCCCGCATTGTGTCCGGTGCTCTCTCCCCCAACCCGTGCTCAGACTCTGCGTACCCTACCTCCCCACACCCCTCACCCCATACATACCTCCGGAGCCTGGCGCGATGATCTTCGGTGGACTAGGAACACATCTGCACTCTTCAAAGCTGACCACAAACTGAAGAAAAGCTGGTAAGCTGTATAATGGCTTAAATAGGGTTTTTTCAACTTATGTGGATATCTTGGCCATTTTTTGGACTTTTGGCACCAAATTATCAACATGAGATTATTGGGACCCCTCCTCATGAATTCAGTCACTGTCATGGTGGTATTCATTCCCAAAAGATGATTTTGTGGTCACTGTGTAGAATCACCTTTCAGGACCTATTAACAAAATGACAGTGCCACAGTTCATGAGGTGGGCTCTCAAAATGCCTATGTTGCAAATTTGGTGAAAAAAATCAAAAAAATTACTGTTTTATGAGTGTGTTGTGCACTTTCCACACACACTCGTAACTTTGCGAATCTGTAATATTTTAACTCCAGATTTTCAACATTGACATTTTTCCACACCTCCTTATGAACAGTATAACTGCCATTTTTCTCATCCTGGTTGAAATGTGTTTTTGCACTTCCGGCACACAATAGCGCACTCGCTGAGGGAAGTCAGTGTTCAGGACAGATTAAAAAAATCTCTGTGGCACTGTTCATAAGCAGAGGTGCTAAAATGCTTACTGTATGTTGAAAATTTAGTTGCAAAAGCCCATAAAATTACTGTACTATGAGCGTATGTTGTGCAGTTTCCATGCACCTTGTAATTTTACACATTTATAATATTTTCACTCCAGATTTTCAACATTGGCATTTTTTTACACCTCCTTATGAACAGTACAGCTGTAATTTTTCATATCCTGCCTAAAATATACATGTACACGTTTGGCTTAGAATAGCGTGGTCGCTGTGTGAAATCAATGTTCAGGACAGATTAAGAAAATTATAGTGACAGTGTTCATGAGCAGAGGTCATAAAATGCCTATGTTGAAAATTTGGTGAAATAATTCCACTAAGTGACTGTGTTACGTGCATGTGTTGCACAGTTTCCATGTACGCTCAGAAGTTCGAGCATTTTTAAGATTTTCACTACAGATTTTCAACATTGCCATCTCTTCACACCTCCCTATGAATGGTCATTCTGTCATTCTTCACATCCTGCCCAATCAGTTTTCATACATCTGGTACAGAATGGCATGGTCGCTGTGGGAACTCAAAGTTCGGGACACAATAACAAAATCACAGTGCCACTATTCTTGAGAATAGGTCCCAAATGTTTTCATGAGGTGGGGGTCACAAAAAGGCCATGTTGAAAATGTGTAGTGCAAATACCAACAAGCGCCTGGGGTGTTAGGGTTTCTAACCATAACATCCCACCCTGTATAGACTGACAGGCATCAGAGGTGTGCCTTTGGATTGCCAACTGTAATGCTCATGCCATTCCACCCCACCCCACCCACCCCCACCCTGCAGCCAGTGGCAGGCATCGAGGTGTGCCAAGGAATCTTTGGCTCCAGAGTTCACCCCATTCTCCTATACTACACCCATTTCAGTGTATGTCCTTATGGAATGCGGTGACTGTAAAGCCGAACACCCCAAGGCACACCTAAACATGTGTCGGTATCTACAGGATAGGGTGAGGTGAAATGGCATGAACATAATGGGCGATGACCCAAATGCATACCCCAATGCTTGTCCATCTCTGCAGGGTGGAGGTGGGGTTGGAGTGAAGTTCAATACTTCACTGCCATTCCTATTCTGCATCTGTCTAATGCCTGCATTTCCAATGCTAATACCACCAAGCAAACATTCGGCATTGACAAATGCTTGTTCTCTAAGGATTACTATAGCTACAATTTCTTAAACTTTGGAGAAGCAGGTCCTATAAGGTTGCTGACAGGGAGGACTAGAGTGTGAGTTCAGGAGATGATCAGTGGCTTGTCACTGAAACTGGCTTTATTGAATAGGTAGTGAAATCAGGGTTACAAAATAGCTCATAACTTTAAAATGAAGTAACGTAGAAACCTAATTTTTGGCATGAGATTTATTGAGGGTATACGTATTCTAATTCTGCAATGTACTGTAGTACCTTTGGTGGGAGTCCCTCTTTAAAGGGTGATGCAGATTTGTGCATATGGATGTAAGGATGGCACTGCATCCACATTAGTAATGCAATATCCCTATTAACCAAGCCATAGATAGGTGTGGATGGGAGCGTACATGTAAAGTGGGTTCAGCCTTTAGACCATAAGAATGGAATCTAAACAGACTAGCCAACACCTTCTATGACAGAAAATAACACAGAACAGCATGTGGCTCTTGTAGCAGAGTTTAGTATGCAAGAGGAGAAGACCACACTCCCAAATACTGTATTAATACCCAGTGTGGACCTGCATACATGTAGATATGGAGGGTCCATCCAGTAGGGTTCGGCCATGCTGTTCCATGCCAGATTCATGTCCCAAGGGCCCTGTTGTGCCACACACCACCTCTGCTGGTCCCAGACTGGAGGATGGTAGCTTAGGACACCAGTGCAGTTAGATATGAGTAAGGGAGGACTTCATAGCATGATACTTTAAGAGAACTGACATAAAGGACAAGTTAAGATGAAGGCTGCATAGGGAGGGGATTAGTTAGTAGGGCAGACTAGATGATTTGCATGGTCCCCATCTGCCAACACTTGTCTTATGTTCTTATGTTCATATACTTATGGCATAACCATTTATATTTCGATCACTACATAAGTAACTAACATCATAGACAATTGTAAATAAACCAGAACACGAGCTGCTAGTGCGTGAAACTATTTCTTGCTGGAGCACCTCTTTCTGCATCCGTTTTTGCTTCCTGTAGTATCTTGTATCATTGCACCTGCAATTTTGGATGACATCTGTAGATACTGTATGGTGCAAGACTGCAGGCACAGGGGTCAGAGATAAGAGATGAAGTCCCACTGAGGATACATCAATTCCTGTTTTTGTCCCTTTTTTGTGACGTATGGTCCCTAGCTTCACCTTAGCATATGTCTTCATATAGTTTTGTACTGATCAGTTAAGTATATAATTAAAATATAAATATGGCACAACAAGTTTTTGAACTCTGCTTTTTGGCTCCCTGAATCTTACCATTCATAAGCTAGGCTGTGCCATGGAAAACTAACATTAAATTGGAAAAAAACAGGAAAACAACTCAGTTTACTTACTCTCTTCTGAAGGGGTTTCTACAATCTTTCTACAGGCTGAAAAAGAAAAAAGAATGAACAAAAGGTATCTTGTTAGTCTTCGCAAGAACTTGAAGGTACGTTAGTTTGCAGAAATAAATGTATAATACTGTACACTACAACAGAAAGACATGCCAGATCCCTGCTAATTAGTGCCTGAGACTAGTTATCAAAAACAGCTGTGACTTTTCCATTTTCATATAACCGTTTGTGTCTAAAAAAAATTTCTGTATTGGTTACTATTGACAACATTGTAAGCATAATCAGCAGGGTCTTTTCTGTGAATCTTCTCTATGAAAACAACTGTGGCATTATTTGTGAAATGTTTATTAATTTATTCATTTCTTTGTCATTTCTGACTAACAAAGGCCAAATAAGATGCAACTTGTGCATCTTGGGTTGGGGGGGGTTTACATGAACCTGTGCTATTGACAGGGGGAATGTTAGCCAGTACACTGAGTAAAATCCTTTACTCTTACAATAAGTGATACTTGATGATTAGCTTACACGTTGACAGCCACTTTAGATTAGGCAGAAGGAACTTGGCTGATGTCTCATTTAAAGGTTGGTACCTCAACAGTTCAGCACCCCCCCCACCACCAATGCGGCACTACAGGTTCAGTATTCAGTATCACCCCTAGTTCTTGGTGTGGAACTATAACACACTGCAGTTGTGACTGGTTTATATAGTGCCCTGTGACAGTTTTGTCATTATGGTGTTAAATTCTGTTGTAAATAATAAAGTATCTGCATCCTAACACATTTCTGAGTGTGGACTGCTAGCAGAAGGCAGAGGCTTCCTGACAAAAAGGCAGATTGAAGGTTGAAGTGTGTGGGTGAGAAGTGGGCAAAAATCTGTAGAGATAGTAGGATGGATTTTCAGAGCCATTGAAGTTCCTGCAGCTGCAGGCAAAAACTGGCACAAGTGGATTACCACTTGCAGAGCTACAGTTTTCCCCGCAGCCACGGTATTCTCAAACCCGGAGCCAGTTTATGACTGGCTCCCAAAGTATGGCAGATTGTGGCTGGCTTTTGGTGACAAGAGTGCTGAAATTGTATGCCAAGTGGAACTAGGTGTACCATCTCCCGCAGTGGCAGGGATTGAAAATATGGATGTCCGCAGGTACAGAGATTTCACCCCTCACCAGCTGCTGTGGCATGAGACTTAGTCCAAGGAGGGCTGAAAAACCAGCCCAAGATTTATAGGTTACATGGGGACTAGCCTTTAAGAATTGCACTTAAGGAATGGTAATAATGAACTGCTAAATTTGAGCTGTGTGTTGTCCTGAGGTCGGTGGAAGATAGGGGAAACTTGTCTTCACCTGAGCTCATTGTCCAGGTGGTAGTTAAGGGGCCGAAAGATGACTCTGAGCTGGTTGTTCCAGTTATACCTCTTTTCTGCAAGTGGCACCTGTAAACCGAAGTTGGCTGCTACTGTAGAAGAGAGTGGAGGCTACCTGAGAAGAAGCAGATTGAATTAGGAAGGCAAGTAGTGGGAAGAAATCTGTAAAAAAGGCTATGAAGTTAAATGTGGACTAGCCAGATGAGTGATTGCAGTTAAAGACTATTAACAGTGAGCTGTGTGTTGCCCTGAAGTTGGGGACAATAGGTGAAAACTGATTTCACCTGAGCTCTGGGGTTAGGAGGCAGCAAGAAGTATAACAGGTCACTTCCTGACATGGAAAATCATGTGGTAGTGATTGAACCACTGAATAAGTGCCATGAGATTAAGTACCAAGATTACTGTAGAAGGGGGATGTGAGAAGAGACATACGGGGCAGGGAATACTACTTAGTGGTTTCCGTATCTAATCAGAAGATTCAGTGATTAATGTTACAATGTGCTGGCAGTTATGGGGGGTAATCAGCTGCAGGGGATGTGGCATGGCAAATTCCCAGATGGACCTTTGAGAGATGGGGTGTCAAGTGTGCAGGAGATTTAACATCCCCACATGGAAGTTGTTCACTTCAGAGCAGAAAATCAGTACCTTAGGTGAAATAGGAGTTGGGATCTGTTGCTGCTGTATCCAAAGGTCCTGGTTTGCTCAGAGGATGGACAGCAGAGAGGATGGGAGATGTGGGCAGAAGAGTGAAAGAAACAGAGAAACATAAAAACATAGAATTTGATGGCAGATACTGTAAGGACCATTTGGACTACCCAGTCTGCCCATTTTCCCCTACCTACAGTATCACTGCACACCCAACTTGATCTCTGGCTCTTTCTCCCACCCCCTGTCATTCCACTAAGATTCCCTTATGCTTGTCCCATGCATTCTTGAACCCCACCACTGTTTTTGCTCTCACCACCTCCACTAGAAGACTGATCCAGGAATCCACCACTCTTTCTGTGAATAAGTACTTCTTCACATCTCCCCTGAATCTATTCCCATCCAGCTTCATTGCATGTCCCTTTGCTCTTGAGCACCATTTTTGCTGATAAATACTTCCCTTCTGTATCTTCTTTACTCCCATGCGGTGTTTATTTATTTCAGAAGTTTCACTAGGAAAGACTTACTAAGCTGCTAACATCTAATTTCCAGATGTGTCTTGGAGGGTAAGGAGATGTGGAAAATGAAACACAGCAGCTACAGTATATCAAGAAGCATAATCAAAAAACTGAAGACAAATCAGTATAACAGAATCATGCAGTACAAAAATTTGAGATAACTGAGGTGATGGAACTACACTTACAGAACAATGAACAGGAGTGAAGGAAACAGACTGCCAGGACAAAACTAGTGGGAATGGGGAGAAGAAAGAGAGTCATGGACAGTTACAGGAGGGAGAAGCATAGTCATGAAGGGGAGACCTTAAGGAGAAAGCAGAAGAGGCAGAGTGAACTGACACAGTAAGAGAGAACCAGAGTTTAGAAAAGTGTTATGAGAAAGAAGTGTGACCAACAGTAGATTTTCTAGAAGGAATAGTAAAGGAATGGGTAGTATTATTGCAGAAAGGGTAGCAGGAAGCTGATGGAGAGGATAAGAGGGATGTAAAGTAGAAGGGATGGGAACCAAACCAGAATTTAGATATAAAGGAGGTACAATGGGAAAGTTGCTTGGTATCAAGAGATGGGAGTAAAAGAAGGGATCAGCGAACTGGCTATGCGGCACTTCTGAACTCCCCCAGATAGGGCTGACTCAGCTCTTACAGGGAAAACTGAGCCTGAGCTGGCTTGACCCAAGTCGCTGAGTTGGTCCAATTTGGAAGAGCAGTCCAGTCCAGAAATAACACTTTCGCCACCAGTACTGCATGCAAGTCACTGAACAAGGCATGGCAAGGTGCAGACATTTTTTAAAAAAGCATTTTTTTCTTGATTTGTAATGAATACTTCAGAGTTCCTGGACTGTCACATGACCAACAAAGGCAAACACTCTTGAGATCGGGGCACTGAAGGGAGCCAACCAAGGAGGTCTCGGTTCTATGATTGACTCATATTCTAGCCAATCCTGTATGTCAGCCACCATAGGACATTCCTAGGAAACACTGTATCGAGCACATTTGGGGCTTTGCATTGAAAGGAGACATATATGTAAAGAGAGATTCCAAAAACACAACTCAGCAAAAATGAAACAACGTTTTTCATTTTCTTCTTTCCTTAGTCAGAAAGAGAGAGGAAGGGAGACAGAGAGAGAGAGAGAGAGAGAAGAAAGACCAATGAACTCAACAGCAGACAACAGCAGAATGCAAACAATTCAGCAGAGTACTCTGCAAAAAAAAAATCATTAGTGACAGAGAGAGAGAGAGACCAACACATTCAACAGTAGACAACTGCAGAGTGCACAGTAGAGAAAAGCAGAGTGCAGACAACGCAGGCTTCATAGTAAAAAAATGAAACACCCATTTTTCATTAGTCTGAGACAGGGAAATGAGAGGGAGAGGGGGAGAGAGAGAGAGAGAGATCAATGAATTCAACAACAGACGACAGCAGAGTGCAGAAAAAAAAATATATTAAAGGGTACAGAGTCAAACAGGACAGGAGGACTTTGTCTGAAAGTCACAATGCTTCAGTAATTTTGTGGGGGGGTCATTTTGTAACATACAGATTTTGAAGGGACGGGGTGTTACCCACATCACAGACTCTGTTCTGCCCTGAAAGGTCATACTGCCGTAGAGACTCTGTTGTCCATCTTTGTGGCTGAACTACTACTAGGTCATAGTGCCATACAGATTGTGAAGTGGGGTTCACATTATCTCAGACTCTGTGTTGCCCATCTCTGTGGCTTGAGCCACTACTAGGTCAGAGTGCCTCACATATGTTGGGGGGGGGGTCACATCTCAGATTGTGTTGCCCATCTCTGTGCTGCCCTGAAAGGTCATACTGCTATAGACTCTGAGTTGCCCACCTCTGTGTCAAGAACTACTACTAGGTCATACTGCCGTAACTTAGACTCTGTGTTGTCCATCTCTGTGCCTGGCCCTGAATTACTACTAGGTTATAGTGCCATACAGACTGTGAAGGAGGGGTCAAGTCACAGACTCTGTGTTGCTCATCTCTGTGATTGAACTACTACTACTAGGCCATAGAGCCATACTGATTGTAAAGGGGAGAGGTCACATCTCAGACTCTGTGCTGCCCATCTCTGTGCCTGAACTACTAAGCCATACTGCCATAGCATAGACTCAGTGTTGCCCATCACTGTGCCTGAACTCCTACTAGGTCATAGTGCCATACAGATTATGAAGGAGGAGTGGTCATGTCTCAGACTCTGTGTTGCTCATCTCTGTGCCAGAACTCCTACTAGGTCATAGTGCCATACAGATTATGAAGGGGGAGTGGTCATGTCTCAGACTCTGTGTTGCCCATCTCTTAGTCCAAACTAAAACTGCTAAGTAAGCAATTAAGCTGGACCCCAAAAACTGGATTCAGAATCAGAGCATGTAACAATAAAAATATTTCCCGACCCGAAAACAAATTCAGAAAAAATGGGAAATTTACTGCTGAAGATATAATTAATAAAACTGATGAAAATGAAGCAACACAACCAGAAAAATAAAAGAATGTTGGTGAATCCCCTGATCAAAGTAGTGCAGCACTGTCAGCATTGCCAGGAAAATCAGATAAAAGAAAAACACAAAAACAGGTAGCCCAAACAGATAGGCCTAGAAAGTCAATGATTAAGGAAAAGGCTCTATCTACTACCGCTAGACGTGGCACTCCATGATATGCCACTCATGCATATCATGCTTCTTCATCAGAAAGCAGTGCTTCTGATGAAGAAGAGGATGTAAATGTACAATAACAAGATTATGATCATGATGTATCACAGTCATGCTCTTCCAATGGTGGTGAATCAGAATGTGATACTGATGAGGTAGGGGATGCCACCTGGGTTCCCCCACACAAAAATAAAAAACACATACAGCAAGCACTTCTGGGGAGAATCACAGTGTGCATGAATCAGGGTCCGAAACAACTGCCACCAACATTGTTGCAGTTTGTGGCATGACGACAAAACGTTCCACCTTAGTTGTGTCGTGCTATTTAAGTCCTGAAAATTAATGTTTTGCTGTCTATACCTTGCCAGTTCGGGATAACATCACTAAAAAGGCATTTGCAAAGAGCTTATCCGACCATTCGGTGGGGCAGCAGTACTGGGCAAGGGACAAAAATCTTTGATGAAAATAATACTATAGGCAATAGTGATGGTGAAGAGACTGAGAGACAGGGCAGAAATAAAACATGTTCGACTTCAGTCACAAAAGTATTTGGACAAGCTACAGCTTCGCCACTGCAATCCAGTGGTCCCCCCACACACACACACACACAAACTTAACAGCAGACAATTACTGTGGTGCTTGACCAAAAAACTGCCTACAGTAGATCACATCAAGTCACAAAACACAAGTGATAAAAAATAATTGGCCAATCAGGCAGTAGTGTGTGGGCTGGTTGGCGCCCATGATGCTTGCTATAACACCAAGTAGGCAAGCAAAACAATTGCAAATAAAAAAATAATATCTGAAATCAAAAGGGCAGGAGGGATGGCTGGTCCCCATCACATGTCCTGCTCATGCTGCCTGTCTCCCACCAAAAAGCATGCCAGACTCAGTGAAGGTCTACACTCTGCTGCTATCTTTCTTCTATTGAATTTGTTGGTATCTGTCTCTCTGTCTGTCTGTCTCTGTCTCTTTCTTTCTAACATTTGACACACTGTCTCCTTTCACTGCAAAGCCCCAAATGACCTGCATACACCAGGCTAAATTTACAAATGTTTTGGGGACTAAGTCCCAAACTACAACTCCAGTTGTAAACCAAAATCTCTGCAGCTGTGGAGATTGCTATTCATATCTACAACAGATGCAGAAGATGCAGCCATAACATTTTTCTGCAGCAGTAGGTATTTCCACAGCAACATCACCCACAACCTGCCATAAATCGAGGAGCCAGTCATAAACCAGCTCCACTTTTGAGAACATCTTAGCTGCATGTGAAATTGCGGTTCCATAAGTGGCAACTTACTTGGCCATGTTTTTCCTGCAGCTGTGGGATTTTCATGAGTTTTGTGAATCCAGACAACTGTTTCCTTTGAATGTTATGTGGTGCCTAACACACAGGATAGGCAAAAACAACAGTCAGTTTATTTCATTTCTGTTGGCTGCTTGCTGACCTTGAAAAATGACACGAAAATACGACACAAACCTTTTTTTTAAAAAGGTCAATTTGTTTTGTAACAGAGGGCTCTAAAAGAATAATACTGCATTTCTCATACTCAGACTAAAATAGGTCTACAGTTCATCCAAGTAAATCAGAACCTTTTGGAAAAATATTAGAGTCAGAATCAGAACTAGGTCACAACTGACCCGCCCATCCATAAGTGAAAGGGCAGAGTAGAGTGAGCAGTGGTGGGAACAAGGTGTACAATCTATGGAAAAACGACACAAAGAGCGGAAGAGAGGGCCAGTCTGAAAAGGGAGGATTTGGGGACTCTGCAATAAACCGTGTCACCATAATCAAAAATAGAGGAAATCATCTTTAAAGCAATCTCTTCATGGACAGGAAGTAGGATACTCACTTTGTTCCTGTTCAACACACCATGCTTGGAGTGGTGCTTTCGGTGTATATCATTATTCACTGACCTACGCAGCCAGTATAGTGTTATGCTTATGTAACTGTGTTAGTTTTGGTTGTGGCCACTCGCACACTCTATTCCAGAGGAATTACCACCCTGTAGGGGTACGAAAGCAAGGAACTCTAGGAGAGGGTTCCGCCCCTAGAGGTGCCACGAAATGGTTCCCATGGCTAAAGGTACCTTAGGAATCCCCTTAAGGAGAGAGCACTGCCACTGGAGGAGGGGAGGATGTGGGGCAAAGACAAAATGCTTCACAGTGAGGCTGAGAGGAACTGCTTATATAGCACAGGAAGTGGGAGTGCCTGGCTGCTTGGTCACTGAACTACAGGCAAAGCCTTTCAATTCAGTGACCTACACAGCCAGTATAGTGTTATGCTTATGTAACTGTGTTAGTTTTGGTTGTGGCTGTTTGCACTCTCTATTCCAGAGGAATCACCACCCTGTAGGGGTACGAAAGCAAGGAACTCTCGGAGAGGTTTCCGCCCCTAGAGGTGCCACGGGACGGTTCCCTTGGCTAACAGCACCTTAGGAATCCCCAAAAGAAATGTAGTATCATCCCCAACAGGAGGCAGCATGATGCGTATGAGCAAGCAGTAACAGTGACATAGAAGCAGTAACTGCAACATAGTAGTAGAGAAGAATAGTGATGGCTTGCATTGAGAGAAGGGGATCCCCTAAGGAGAGAGGGAACAGCAGAACATCCTCCACCTCCATCCAACAACGAAACCTACCTAAGGAAACTAGGAGAAATAACTATGCTAAGTGTTATGACCTGAGGCAATGGAGAAGAGAAAAAAAACCCTTTGAGGAGGAAATCTCTGGGGATCCAAGGCCTAGGTCGCCTTCCCTCCAGGCTTGGGAAAATGTATTTATTGATGGCTCTGCAGCTGCAATTTGGAAAACCCAATTAAAGCTGCACTGTCAGCCTTTGTCCATCGTTTTGTGAAGGACACTGTATCTTTTCAACAATTAACCCTTCAGTATGTTCAGCACATCCCTTACCTAAACATGTGTTCTTTCTGTTAGCTCAGTTTCCTAATGTTCGTAATTTTACCCTGTTTGTGTTTTCCCTCGGGTCGCATACAATCCTTCCTTTCCTAGATACAGCCCCTACGCAGTGGCGTCACGCTGCCCTGCTTTGACTGACATATAAATTCTTATCACACCTGTCCTTAGCGTTTCCAGCTCCTTTAGGCTGCCGCGTTGAAACAATCGTTATACCTCTGGGTTCCTGTCTGAAAAGTGTGGAAGGTGAGTTCCTACAAATGCTGTCAACTATTGCAGCCGTTTTCTCCAGGTAATTTGCAAGTTGGATCTTGGATCATAAACAGTAATAGATACACTTTCTGCTTTTACGAAGTACTTTGTATCTTTTTAATACCCTTTATCAGAACTCTCTGAGTAGAGCATTCAGTAGCTGTGCAGACAGAGTGAAAAATGTCTGAGACATCAAAGGTGACACAATACGTTAGCATTCATTTTACCCACTTTCAGAGGTGATGAACAGTTCATGGTTTACGATCCTTCATCGCAGATGAATTAGCGTTGTCTGTCTAAATGGAGAATGAGATACTTCAGCAGCTCCTGCCTTCCACGTTTCACGATGTTTTCACATTATTTCACTTGTAAATCACGAGCACTTAGTGATGCTGGTAATTTCAGGAAAGTAGTCAGTGGGAGCAAGTGGTTTTAGAGACTGATTAATTTTATTTAATTTCACTTGCGGACTAAACGGGCAAATAAACACGGCTGGGCAGGAGAGTGGGCTAGGAAAGGTACAGTGGCGATCGGGCACGCGCTTAACGGGCTTTCTCAATTTCCACTATTACAATTATTTTATTTTGTACAGCTTGTCATATAAATTTTAAAACACACTAGTGGTGACAAAAAGCTGGGGATGACCAAAAACCGAAATTTATTTATTTAATTACCGTGTAGGTACACTAGGCAGCTGCATCTCGGTTGGTCTATACACTGGATAAATAAATTGTAAGAAAATATATCAGACATTTAGTGCAAACAGAGTTGGCAATTGTGTTCCACAAGAAGACAGCATTCTTCAGAGATATAGACCCTGTTTAATGGTTTAGTTCATTTTTAGTGTTGCATCACAGTGACCTCTTCCACCATGAAACTGTCCGCCCATGTTGTCCCTACCAACTGGAGCACTGTACTATTTTCTGCAATAATCCCCAGCTCTTCCCTGCTCCACCCAGCTTCTCCTTTCCCCCACTCCTATCTGACCCCACCCCTGACCCTGCTCCACCCTGTTTCTCCCTTCTCTGGTCCTAACATGAAAGGTCAGAGGTAAATTAAATAGTAAGTATATACATACATGTAGCTAGATTCTAGATCAATTTCGGCTTTGAGTATAGGGCAGGGCTATCAGTCATACAGGAAAAGAGTAGCGCAACTCCCTTCTTGCAATGAAACCTCCTCCTCCTGCACGATTTCCTGACGTTAGGTTGTGAGGAAATATGTGGAATAAACGAACGAGATGAAGTGCAGCGTGAACCAGGATGCAAACTGCAGCTTTCAAAAAGTCCTGGCTTTCATTCACTGGCACACTGGTGTTTGGGAATTACCCAGCAGAAAATGAAAAATCATTAAAAATGCTGCTGTTTTGCACAGGTAACGGGACTACCCTTCATACTATCCTAAACTGATAGAAAATAATGTACAAAATAAACAGTAGGTTGGATCTGCAATGCTGTTACTATTCGATCAGTCCAGCACAAGAAAAATAAAGTAGAAATTGCAATGCTGTCACATAACAGCTCTTTTTCTATTTCAATTAACTACAGCTCTTGTAGAGAAGGGGTATTTGGCTGGAGATGTTTGGTTCTGTGGAGGTAGCATAGCCTATTGGTCAGTGCGCAGAACTATGACCCTGGAGCAGCAGTTTGAATCCCACAACTGCCAATTCTTCTATCAGCACACTCCTGGGACTGTAAAGTGCTTGGTTAAATCCAAGCCCATTCCTTATATACTTGCACCCTATTCTCAGTCACTGCACTCTTCTGCTGAACTGTGTCACCATTGTCTCCTGCAAGTCGGATGACTTCTACCCTTCACCATCTGTTCCGCTGAACTGGCCTCGACCCTCTACCAGTATAAGCTTTTCATCCCAGAAAGTAATGGCATGTATTCAGCCTTGGTCCTGGTCATCTGTCCCTGGACAAATCAAAAGGTTGTCAGTGGCTCCACTGACACCCGAGTTTTCCCAGGGCGGCCCACATCAGATAAACTTGCGAAGTCCAAAATGGTAGCACTCAAAGGAAAAGGCACAGCTGTAGATTTCAATTCCAATACCTTTATTTGGCTAATACATTCATCTGCTAGCCAGTCACCTCAGTGATGATGGTCATTGTTCACCCCAGCATTTTGCCTGTAATGAGGCTTCATCAGGGAGGGCCCACCGACAAAGCGTTATTAGCAGGAAAAGCTCTGGGGTGGACAATGACCACCAACACTGAAGTGACCGGCTAACAGATGAATCTGCCCCCCAAGGTTCTCCCAGGACCCTCTGCAAATATATGCCTTCCATTAGATGTGTGATGGTATTATGTTTTCTGCCGCAACTGTGCTGTAATAATACTGCACTTGCCTCTGTCTGTTTTAAATATGGATATGGAAGGCGCATATTTTTTCACCGGGTGATAACATATCTGACCCACTCCCCCATCCCTGTCCTTGTGGGCTTTCAGTCCCTCTGTGAATATCTGTCTTTCATGTCCTCAGGTGTGATGGTGTGCTCTCTGACCCACCCCCCATCTGTTTTCCTGCTTGCCTCACCTCTGCCCTCTGCCATTATGTACCGTCTGTATCTTCAGGTGTGTTTACGTGCTCTATGCCCCGCTCCCTGTCCTGCTGGATTTCTCTTTGTCTGTGTGCCAGCTCTCCTTATATATAAAGCAACCAAACCATTTCAGCACAATACAAATAATATACTATAACCATCAGATTCCTAAAATGTAAATACAGTAACTGCGCTCTCGACGATGTTTTTGAACAGTCACTGACCCAACTTTTTCTTTAAATGCTCTGGTTATGAACCATTAACTTTCTAATCTTGAGTCGAGACGGAACCTGTCTTAAAATGACATCGGGATGTGTTTAACAGGGACATAGGTACAATTTGTTATGCCCATCTCCTGCTCCAGGGTTAGATTGTGAGGGGAGAAACACCAAAGCGACCACATGTAAACATGAGCTTTTTGGGTGGGTGGGGGGCAATACTTATGGCTGAAGTGGTTGCTGTATGTGATAAACTCGACTGGGCATTCCTTTTGCTGATTGTACAGGAATTTGTAAAACTGTTTTGCCTTCTGTCTGTGATTTTGATAACATCTCAGCCTGTTCTTGGTTTGTACATTTATCTATTAAACACATTAAGATGGAGCACGACTATACACGGTATACATATTTTTGAAAAGGGCATTTCCAAACCTTTAATTGAGTTTCTGATTTAATTTTACAACCTCAGACTGATCTATTCCACCTTTTATATGCATGAAAATGTAACTTCCCCACTCCTCCCTGCCCCTGCCCTGCCCTCCTCTCTGCCCTAACTACATTGTAGATGCCTCACGCTTCCTGTTACACCTACTTCCCAGGTGAGAGGGAAGGCTGAGCAGTGCAGGTGGCATCTGTGACAAGAGCCAGTCAGCTGCAGACTGCAGAATATGAAAGTGCTTGGCAGCTGGGCAGGCAATGTGAGATTGGCGGGAGGATGGACATGGTGTGGGGTGAGATGCTGTGAGGCTCGCTCCAGCCTCTGTTGGTAAGTCACTTTACCAGAGCCCCTGTGCTACCCACTATCTACCTGTCCACACACATGTGTGTGCTGGTGAGGGTTGTTGTGCCACGTGGGGGCCTTTGTTTTATTTCAGGTCTGTTTACCTTTTCCGAACCTGGCCCCCCAACACTGCGAAAGTTCCAGTAATGTGGAATCACTTTCCTGTTCGTAGTCAGTAAAGGTGAGACTGCGGCACTTTAAGATGCCATGTCACAGAATTTAGTACCCTCAGAAAACCTTTTTAATAGAAGCTGTGCCTTCCACCTCCCTCCCTCCCAGTGATGCGCTGTGGTATTTTATTTGCTGAGATAATAGTGCTCCAATGCCGGTAACAACCCTTTACTGAATACTGTTTTATTTTTTCGATATCACTACAGCTTTCGGTAAAAAGTATAGAACTGTAGAGAGCCCCCTCTCCTCCCTCTCAATCTAGCATGTAACCCCCATCATCTAAATGTATAACTCTTCATTCAGTGTATTTGTGACTTCACAGACCAGGAATAGCTTCTAGTCCTGATCTGTCAGTATAATCCTTTGGCATTTTCTTTATCTAAGAAGTACTAAAAAGTTTTCGAACTCAGTGACATCATGTGTGGCCTGGCCATTGTTGCAGCTAAACTTTAATGGGGAGGAAGCTAAACAATAGAAAAACAAGGATAAAAAGTAAACCTCATAATGTTTTCTACCTGTTTCAATATTTATTTCCAATTATATGAAATATTGCAGGTCCCTTCTCTGCTTAACATCCTGGTAAATGAAGTTGTGGTGAAATAGGGCTGCTCCATTAACTGGAGGTGCATATAACAGAACGTCTGAGTAGGGGTGAGTTGCAGTTTGCCACCTATTATTCCTCTGCAAAAATGTCTAATCTTTATTGGAAGCCAAGGCAGCTGCTCATATTACATTGATCAGGTAGTGTCTAGAACCGATCTATCTGGACCTATAGTACAGTAGTTTGGATGAAGAAAGTAGAGGGGGGTTCCTTCTATTTTAACTTTGCTATCTTAAGGGTGAGGGACTGTAAACCTCATAATGCTCTCCTACCTCACCCTTAAGATTGTCCCTCACCCCTAAGATAGCAGTCGGCAACTCAGGTAAATCTCTCTACCTAATGTCAGTCTACATACCCCCTCGCAACTAAAAGGAGGCTTTCTCATCCATCCTAAATATCATGCCCAACTACAAAAACTTGAAAATCATTGCTCTAGGTGATTGCAACACTAACTGGCTTGCCCCCCCAAACATCCTCCATCAGGGATGCAGCCGCAGCCCAAAATCTAACACAAATGGTCCTTAACCCTACCAGACTAAACCACCACAGGACCACTAGTTCTCTCATTGATCTCATCTTCACGAACCATCTTGAGCACTTACAGGATGTCCTGGTCCTCCCAGACTCACTCAGTGATCACTCCCCTGTTACCTGCCACTGGTCAAATAGCTGGAAGCCCCCCTCCCAAGGATTGCCATGTATTGCCAGCTAAAGAAGGGTCCCTAGCACATCTCAAAACCATCTACTCAACCTCGACTGGTCTCCACTAGATCCCCTGCCCTTCTTCATCAGCACCTTCCAAGCCACCTTGATATCTTTGCCCCTTTGTTAAGTGGACTGAAAAAAATAAATTCCCCAGGTAAATCGGTCCTTCTTGACCAAATGAAGGCCCGTGATAACCTATGGCACCGTGCCGTTGAGTCTGATCGTCAACTGTAGCCATGCTGCCCATAACTCATGCACCTGGGCTATCCGCCAGGCTAAGGCAGCTTTCTATCAGTCCAACCTTACTGCCACCTGGGGAAATGGGAAGTGGTTGTGGGAAAATATGCAGGAGCTTAGTGGCAAATCTCCCTCCCATCCTCCCTCCGTGCTTGTCATTGACAGTGTTTCCACCCAAGACCCTAGTAAGATAGCTAATGCCTTCAATGCATCTTTCTCTGACCTCAGCTCTATCCTCCCTGCTGACTTCTTTTCTGCATCTATTGGACAGCTCCTGCCACCCCCAGCGCTCCTCCTTTTTACTTCAGAATAGATCTCCCTAGTGTTGCTCTCATATCTCACCAAGTTACTTGGAAAGACAAGACAGAGTAGTGACTGTCTTGATGTAAAACTACTCTCCTTAACCCTGGATGCAGTCCTAGCACCCTAACAAAGATACTCAATATGTCCCTGTGCCTAGGGCAGTTCCCTACACTATGGAAAAGAGGCAGTTATCACTCCAGTTCATAAAAATGGTGACCTCTCCTCTAGTAGTAATTATAGGCCCATTTCCATACTTCCTCCCCTCTCTAAAGCACTGGAAAAAATAACTGCAGATTAACTTACTGACTATTTAGACTCGTACCATCTACTGTGCCAGCAGCAGCACGGCTTTAGGAAAGGGCACAACACAACTTACTGCCCTGCTTGGGGTTTACCTCCTTTATCCATGATGCCCCTTGACCAGGAGCCCTGGCTGGATCTGTCTATATTGATCTGTCCAAGCTTTTGATACTATCCAATCACAGTATGCTTATTATCCCTCCTCTTTGTTGATATATCCCAAGAGACAGCTGACTGGTTCTTCAACTTCTCTCATGGCTGTACACAGCAAGTAAAAATAAATAGCACCCTTTCTACAAGCCTTCCAGTCCGGTCGGGTGTCCCACAAGGCTCTATCCTTGGCCTGCTCTTTTTCTCCCTATACCTAAACTCCCTCCCTCTGGCCTCCTCTGGGCTGCTGCTCCTTTATGCCATTGATGCTGTGATCTTTAGCAGGCACCCAGACCCTACCCAGCTTCAACAACCCTTGCAGGGCTCCTTCACAGAAGTAGAATCATGGTTCTCCTCCCACAAACTTGTCCTCAACTACAAAAAAACAAAGGTCATGCTATTCACCCACCCTCAACATAAACACAACACGACCACACTACCCATACTGAATGCCGGGTATCATGTTAGAATCAGTTGCCAGTTTAAATATCTGAGGTTACCCTAGACTCGGCCCTACCTTCTATGAGCATAGAACATCGACTTGCTCTGCAATAAATATTAGAATCGGTCTCCTATATAATTATAGGCCCTGTCTCCTCCTGATGCCCTCTGTTTAGCCATCTCTAACTCCATCCTTTCCTGGTAGACTGGCATAGTCATATATGGCACCACCTCCGATGCTGCCTGACCAGCATTAAGAATGCCCTTAACAAAGCCTGCTGACTGGCCATAGGATCTGATCGTCTCACACATACTAGTGACCTCTACCAACGGTCATCATGGCTAAACTTTGAGGAGCGCTACTCTATCAGACCTGCATATTGGCCCAAAAAATTCAACAGGGCAAGCTCCCTGGCTGTCTCTCACTCCTCCAGATGTGCATGCAGGCCACAAGACACTCTGTTGCCACTGCCTTTACATCCCTTTGCAAGGACCACTGCCAGCCAAAGGTCCTTTTTGCTACAGGGCACCACTTTGATGAACTCCCTCCTTAATACTGCCCTATGTATTCCCAGGCTGGGCTTTTTAAATCTGAGCTACGTACCCACATTATGCAGACTCTAACCATGATTGCAGATAAACTCCTGTAGCAATGGTTAAGTTCCATTGCTAAATTTACTCTGATTCTAATTTATGATTCACAGTTACACACCTTCAGTGTTTGCTGTGTATATGTATCATCCATTTTATCTCTGTACTTAGTCACTGTACTTATCATACTCTGTTTTTGTCCACATTCAATGTATGACGTGGAGCCTTGGTAAACGAGTCCCTGACTCAAAGGGTTGTAATTCCGAGACTTTATCTAAATATAAATATATAAAATGAGGCAACCCTGCCAGGATTTGACCTAGAGCCCCTCTAACAGATCCTTTGCCCCTGCATCATAAGCCAGCACAAAAATCTATACAGGGAAGGGATCCATACTGTGGACTTGTATTGTCACAGTATTTTACAGCTAAAATTTCCAACCTTTATCTCCAGGAAACTTCCAACAGTATGACAGAAACATTTCCCTTGGTATGCAGCAAAAAAATGTTGTAGGTGCCGTATTGGTCCTTTTAAAAAACAGATCCAGAAACAAATTATTTGATACCTTTTATTGGACCAACATGGATGTTACAGAAAAGAACATATGGTATGCAGAAAATGAGGGGCCAGTGCATACTGCATAGCGTCTCCACTAAATCCTTTTTGACAGCCTTTGTTGAGCTGCTTCCCTTTTAGCTTAAGAAGTGACTACTTGCAGAGCTTAAAACCTGTTTCATTTTGCATCATTTGCCACTGCAACAGCATCTACTCTAAACCTCACAATATTCTCCTACCTGCTTCAATATTTATTTCCAATTACATTAAATCTCAGAGGTCCCTTCTCTGCTTTAACATCCTGGTAAGAGAAGTTGTGGTAAAATAGGGCTGCCGTCCATCAGCTGGAGGTACATATATGTACAGAGCAGCTGAGTGAGAACGCGTTGCAATTTGCCACCTGTTATTCCTCTGCAAAAATGTCTAATCTTTATTGGAAGCCAAGGCGGCTGCTCATACCGCATTGATCAGGTAGTGCCTAGACCCGATCTATCTAACCTACAGTAGTTTGGATGAAGTAAACTAATTTTCTTAGTTGAAAACATACTGTACTCTTGTTGTGTGTCCTGAATGGTTGTGCATTATTCACAATATCTTAACCAATGCAATAAGTGCAGATTTCACGGCTGACATTTAAATTAAAATCACTGTGTGTGACAATGTTAAACACTTTTAAAATTCAGCCGCTAACTTTTTATTCTAGTGTTTTTGGAAATGGTAATGATGACTTTATTTGCTCTCACACAGCAAGTTTGAAAAGAGAGTTCAGTGGAAATGGTGTACTTTGCTGCTAAAATAAAATTACAGTGTGTGAACAGGAGTAACTTTGTTTTTATTCTACACCTACCCTTACGATGCCCTGGAACAATTTCATCAGTTTATGGTTTGTGTGTGCTTCTCCCTTTCCTGCTTCTCCCCACCCTTGCTCCGCTCTGCTCCTCTGTGCCCTAGCTGCACCGTAGATGCAGCATGTAGGTGAACTGAAAGATGTGGACTCTGTCCAGAGCTGCAGGGTGGTAGTACAAATCAGGCACTGCACCTCAGTAGATCCCAGACAAGTTGCAACTCTAAGTACAGTATAGCAGACAACTGCATTCATTAAAATAGGACTCCATCAACATCTTTCGTTCTGCAATTCGCATTGTAAAGACTCTCTGGAATGCTCTCACCTCTGTTAAGATGGCTGCCCACCCCAACTAATTGCAAGACTAAACTGCAGTGGTGTTGCACGCACTGCTGATTCGCCATGTCCGGCTTAGCGCTGCCCAGAGGATGAAATCCCAGGTGAGAACAGCAATGCCTCTTTCAGTCTGTATCTTGCACCTTCAACCTAGTGGTGCGCACATGGAATGGTGCTTCCTCAGTCAATTGCTGGTGGCAGGGCGTGTGTGCGGGTAGCAGAAGTCCCCCAAATGGCAGTTCAGGGATCGACAAATTTCAAATTTATATGCTAGTCCAGGACAACTGGTGTAGCTAAAAATGGTAGTCCCAGTGTTGGATGTGGTAGTCCATGGTTGGAAGGCTATGTTTTAAGGAAATTTTTTTTTTTAAATTACATAGCAATAAAGTAAATGGTGTGGGGGTTGCATTATTATTACTATGTAGATATAAGCTATTGAACACGGTAAAACGTATGTATTTGTAAATGTTATTGTTAAATTAATATACTGTAGGTTGAGTTGAAGTCAGAGTCAAGTGCCCATCCAAGAACAAAGCAGGGGAATACTTAGAAATAAAATATTCTGTGCACACAACAGCACAGTTTTAGAAAAGGGCATAGTACCACCACTGCCCTGCTTGAATTTACCATTGCAGTGCATAGTTCCCTTGATAAAGGTCTTCTTACTGGGGCTGTCTTTATTGACCTCTCGAAGGCATTTGACACGGTCCATCATAGGCTTCTGTATGACCAACTACTCCTTGCTGGCCTTGCACTGGACTTAGCCCGCTGGTTCAGAAGCTACCTTGACAACTGCTCTCAAAGAGTATAAATAGCCAGTGCTATCTCGGACACCTTGACTGTCCACTCCGGAGTACCTCAGGGGTCCATACTGGGCCCTCTCCTTTTCAGCCTCTTTTTAAACTCCCTACCACAATTCTGCTTGAAACATATCATCCTGTAAATGGATGATGCTGTTGTCTTTCTACGCACAAGGATCTTTCACCACTACAACACAGCCTCCAACTCGGATTCAGTGTCGTTGAAACATGGTTCTCCAATCATAAACTAGTCCTCAATCACAAGAAAACAAAGTCATTGCTATTCACGGTTCACATAAATGTTACAAGCAACACCCTTGCCATCTCCACAAAGCAGGGGACTGTCCTCGAACAGTTTACTCTTTCAAATACCTAGAGATTCTGTTTGATTCAATCTCTCCTATAATGGCATACATTGACAGCATGCTAAAGCTGCCAGCACACGCATCTGGATTACTCCTACAAGCATAGGTAGCACTCTCACCCCAGAGGCCCTGAAAGATTGCCATCCAGAGCTCTGTGGTGTAAATTATTGATTATGGCCTCATTATCTATGGCTCCGCCATGACGTCCTGCCCTCTGACGTATAACAACTGCACTTAACAAAGCATGCCAACTCACAACTGGTGCCCACCACCTCACCCACACCTGTGCCTTTATGAACAATCCTGATGGCTCCAACTCTCCAACCGTATAAAGTATCTCCACATGTGTTATAGCAGGGAAAATCAATCTTGGCCTCCACACCCCTGGTGTTACTGCCTTGTTACATCAAAACACAGACTGACAGAACACCAGGGCTCTCGACAACCCAGATTCTACAAGTTCCTCACTGTCAAACTACGCAGGGCCAATGCTTCTTCACTATAGGGCTCCTCTATGGATGAATGGTCTCAGCCACACCATCTCCTCTGCCTCTACACTAGGTCTGTTCAGAACCAGGCTCTGGGCTCATCTCATTGCCTCTAGCTCCTGTGACTGCATCTCCTAGATGACCTACACAGCTTTAATCTAACTTATATACAAGCAACCCTAGGCCCCAGCCCTCTCCTCCAGCAGCTCCTGAGCCACCACTTCCAATTTCAGTCTTCATACCGACTCATTAGTGCTCCCTTGCCCATTATAACACTTATTCACCCCCACCCTGAGCCCTGTTTCTCTTCTATCACTCCTTCTCATTTATTTTAAACAAATGTCTCCAGCTGCATCTTCATCCTTCCCTCCTCTCATCCCTGTTTCTGCTGCCCCCAGCCCTGACCCTACTCATTCCTTATGGGCACATGCATCTAACAACATTCACCATTTATAGCTGCCTCTGTTAACTACCTACACTTCTCTCCTCCTCTACACCTTACTCTTCTATAATTGACCCCTTTCAATAGCACTGTTGTACATGAATTGTTTACTGTTATTTCACTGTTGCTTCCCTTGTTTGTTATTTCTGATGTGGAACCTTTGAAAAGAGCCTTGGCTCAAAGGTACTTGTAATCCTAGAATAAATAAATAAATCAAAATAAAATAGAAGGACAATGAGAATGACAACTCAGAAAAACTGTCATCAAGCATTCAATGTAGGGAAGGCAATGTCAGTCAGGGTAGGGATAAGGCAGCGTAGGTACCTATCTTTGGTAATTATTACTATAGTACAGCGGGACACTGGGACTACACTTTAGTTTGTACTGTACACTAAATATTTTGTCTTTAATATGGCTTTTGTTTTAGTCTGTACATACTGTAAGCCCTGACCTGACAATTAGTCCCCTTCCTGTCCCACACCCTTTTTATGTTCCATGTATTTAGAAAAGTACAAAAAATCCACAACACAAATAGTATATAAAAGTGGTCACCTGGCCCATCCCTTTGGGTGTCAGTCAGACAGGGTACTGGGTATTTTTTAAAGTAGCTTTTATTATTTACACTTTTGTTTAAGTGTACAAAACAAGACTTTTCTTTTCTTTTTTAACTCTTCTCTCTGAGGTGCCGCTTCCATTACTTTTATCCTTCCTGTCACAGTTTGCAAACTTTCCATAGGAGAAGAAAAAGAAACTTTCCCCATAAATAGAGACATCTGTCAGTGATCCCTTTAAATCCAACTTTGTGGTGCGGTGATCGATCCACAGGGACAGCAGGGCAAACCAGTCTATCTGACTATGGCTCTCAAAAGAAGTGTCAGGGAAGGTTAAGGAGAAAAGGCTGCATTCAAAAGTATAAGGAATCACAGACAAGAACAGACAGGGAACTGTATCAATTAAAGCAGAAAGAAGTGGGGAAGGCAGTCAGAAAAGCAAAGGCCCAAACCGAGGAAAGGATAGCCAACTCAGTTAAGGAGGGATAAAACCTTTTATAGGTACATTAGGAACATAGAAAGGTTAAGGAGGGATAGGAAGATTAATAAAGGAGAGGAGGTGGGCAGAGGGAGACAGTGAAAAGGCAGAGATAATGAATGAATACTTTTGCTCAGTATTCACAAAAGAAGAAGAGGAGGAGTTACCTAAACCAAACAGTAGAAGCACTCTGGATAGTGGGGTTGATACCAGTCCATTTAAAGAAGAAAGAATACTGAAAGAACTTAAAACTCCAAGGTGGACAAAGCAATGGGGCCTGACCGGGATTCACCTAGAATCCTAAAGAGCTAAGGGAGGACCTAGTGACATCCCTAACCACACTTTTAACAAATCATGGGAAGATGGGGTGGTACCTGAGGACTGGAGGAGGGCAGATGTGATTCCCTTCACAAAAGTGGGAGCAAAGGCAGAAGCAAGGAAACTACAGACCTGTTAGTTTGACCTCAGTGGTGGGAAAATGATGGAATCACTTCTGAAAGAAGAATTGTTGAGTACCTAGAGGTCAACGGGGCACTGGACCCAAAGCAGCATGGATTCACAGCAGGAAGGTCATGTCAGACAAATCTAATCGATTTCTTTGACTGGGTGACCAAAGTAATAGACCAGGGAGGGGCTGTGGATATGGCCTACCTAGACTTTAGCAAGGCATTTGACACAGTCTCACACAAAAGATTAATAATCAAGTTAGCCAGCCTGGGAGTGGGTCCCAGGGTGGTAGCCTAGGTAGAAAACTGGCTGCACAACAGGACACAGAAGGTAATAGTGAATGGAACACATTCTGAAGACAGGGGGGTTACTAGTGGAGTACCTCAGGGCTCAGTACTGGGTCCAGTCCTCTTTAACGTCTTTATAGGTGACATTACAGAGGGTCTGGAAGGAAAGGTATGCCTCTTTGCAGATGACACAAAGATCTGTAACAGAGTTGATACACAAGGGGGGTAGAAAGGATGAGAAGGGACTTGGCAAGGTTGGAGGAATGGTCAGACATATGGCAACTTAGAGTCAATGCAAAAAGTGCAAAGTAATGCACCTGGAAATAAAATCCAGGAGAAAAGTACACAATAGCAGGGAGGTACTAACAACAACAATAATGGAAAGGGATCTGGGTGCAGTCATATCAGATGACCTAAAGGTGGGTATGCAATGTGAGAAGTCAGTAGGAAAGCCAGGGGAATACTGGGATGCATAGGAGGGGCATCACAAGTAGAAAAAGGAAGTGGTTATCACTCTATACAGACAGTTGGTGAGACCCATCTGGAGTACTGCGTGCAGTTTTGGAGACCTCATCTACATGAAGGACATAGACAGGATGGAAGTAGTCCAGAGGAAGGCAACTAAAATGGTGCAGGGTCTACATCAGAAACCTTATAGAGAGAGACTGAGAGAGCTTAATATGTATACCCTTGATGAAAGGAAGGACAGGGGGACATGATAGAAACTTTTAAGTACCTCAAGGGAATCAACAAAGTCCAGGAGGGTAGCATCTTTCAGAAAAAGAGATGTGTAAGAACATGGGGGCACAATTTAAAGTTAGAGGGGGGACGGCTCAGGGGTAATGTGAGGAAATTCTTTTTCACGGAGAGAGTGGTGGATGCATGGAACCGCCTTCCTGGAGAGGTTGTGGGGTCTAAAACAGTGGAGGAATTCAAACATGCATGGGACAGACATAAGGCAATTATAGTGGGAGGTTGCAGGAAATAGGCTGTTGGTTAACTAGAATCTGCAGCTTATCCAATAGGTAGGGAAATGGGCAGACTGGGTGGGCCAAGTGGTCCTTATCTGCCGTCAAAGTCTATGTTTCTATGAAATGCGCTATATACAGGCTGATTATTCTTCTTTGGTATGGAGCTCTTCCTGCGCCATCCACCATTTTACACTTTGCATTCACTCCATTCGGATGTGCTTATATACGAGTGTACACTGCTTGATTTCTTTTGTGTCCCTCTGAACCATGTGGTGGTACTGACAGGTGATTAGCAACATACAAAAAAAAAATAACTGTGCTTTCTTTTGGGGTTTTATCCCTATCGCATTTCTTACTCGTATCCTATTTCGACCATATGTGTCCAGGTTCATGAGTCCGGTTCTTCTTCCCTAATTCTGCCCCCATGGTTCATCTTTTCCTTCACTCTATTAGTCTACCTCTCATCGAATCCTCTGCTGCCTCATCAATCCTCTGCTCTCTTGCAGTCCTCATCCCATACCCGCCATCAAGGATTCACTCCATTCCAGGCTTTCCTCCATCACCGTACCTTGTCCTTTTCATGCCTCACCTTCCTGTTCCAGCCTTCGAGGCTTCCCTCCATCATCATCTTCTTCTCCCTCATTGTTCTTCGTCCTGTCATACTTCACTTTTCCTGTGCCATCTTCCATGGCTTCACTATATCATCATACATGGTTCATTTCATACCTCACTTCCCTGTTCCGACCTTCATGGCTTCCCTCCACCATGGTCTTGTGTGGCCTCAGAGTCAACTTCCTCACATAGATCATTCAAGCTCCTCACTGAACCCACGGCCCTCCGCACATTCATCTAGTTCCTGACTTTAGGTCTTCATTTGGGCATACCTATTTGAATCATATGCCACCTCATTGAGCCGAGGCCCTTCTGCCGCATTCATCAAGTTCCTGACTCTGGTCATCATTCCCTCATTTTACCTCATTCATCTCTTCTGATCTCTGTATGGGTTTCCTTTTTAAGTTAACCACTCTGGCTTACCCCTCTTGAGTCCCTGCTTCCTCCATTCAACTCTATCTCCAATCATGGCTATGCCTTCCTGTTCATCGCCCTTTGCTATGGGCTGGTTGGCTGTTCTCCACTATCCTTCCAGTTCATCTTCGAGTTCCTTCCTGTCTCCTCTTTTTTAGTCTTCTCATGTTGGCCTGCTGCACTCCTGTGGTGATCATCATCATCAGTCTGTATCATCCTTAGTCTTCTCGTGAGCGCATCTAGAATGCCCCTTGCTCCTCTGACTTCTACATGGATCTACTCCTTTCCATCTCCTACTCAAGCATATCCCTCTCGGGTCCCTGCTGCCTCATGTTCCTTCTTCGATCTGTGCTTTCCTTTTGGGGTTTTCCCCTATCCCATCATCATCCTCCCTAATCATCCTGCTCTTTAACAAATCTTTCTCTTCAACGATGTACGTTCTTAAATCAAATGTCATCAGCCTGGAGGGAAGACGACCCAGGCCTTGGATCCCCAGAGGTTTCCTCCTTAAAAAGTTTTTTTTTCCTTTCCTCCATGCCAATGGTCATAATATTAGCTAGTTAGTGCTTCCTTAGGTTAATGTACTGTCTTAGCTTAATTAGTTAGGTTCCGCTGTTGGATGGAGGCAGATGGTCGCCCTGGCTTCCCCCCTCTCCTTAGAAAGTCCACCTTAATCATCTTGTCAGTTTTTTCCTTCATCATCCTCACCTCTTTGATGCTTGACACCCAATAGGGCATTCTTTTGGGCTTTTCTAAGCTACCTTTAGCCGATGAAATCATTACCATGGCACCTATGGGGGACCCTCCTCTAGGTTTCCTCACATCATACCCTAATAGGATGGTATATCCCATGAATAGAGAGGCGAAAAACCACATCATAAATCATATTCATTAAGTAAGTCAAGTCACACAAGCATCATCTCACCCAGTTGCATAAGCACAATCGAATGGAAGTCTTTAAGCCTGAGGTTCAATTGGGTGGAGCAACTATGTCCTCCCCAACAGGCTTTTTAGGTAGCTCACCCAGGCCTTCCCGGATTCATTTCTTTTGCCCACCATCCACCTCTCCCTCCTCCTCCAGTGGCATGTCTCTCTTACCTGTGGGCTTCTTCCTAAGCTACCTTTAGCGAGTCATCACAAGAGGCACCTATGGGGGAACCTCCTCTAGGTTTCCTCGCGTCATACCCTAATAGCGTGGTACAGGTATATTCCATGGATAGGAGGTGGAAAGCCACAACATAAAATCATATTCACAAAGTAAGTCAAGTCACACAAGCATCATCTCATCCAGTTAAAGTAGCTCAATCGAACTTTGTTTTTTTGTACTACAGACATACAAAATTGCTGGCAGAAAAAGGCTTACAGATCTATCAAGTCTGCCTAGTTGTGCAGCTCTCAGTTTAATACCACTGCAGCTGCCCCCACCCAATTCCCTCCCTCCCTCCATCCTCTCTCCTGGTCCTTCCCCTCATTGTGTTCTTGTTTGTATTAACCCTGCCCCTAACTCTATCCCAACCTCACTTAAAGCTATCCGCTGTCCTCAGCCCAATTAACTCCTCTTGCAGTGCGTTCCATCCTGCAGCCATTCTCTCAGTGAAGTAGTGCCTCCTCATTTTCCTTCTGAACCTTCCCCCTTCCAACTTCAGTCTGTGTCCCCAAGTGATCCTACCCCCTTTAAGCAGAACAATCCTCCCTCTCTGACTTTGTTTATGCCTTTCAAGTACTTGAAGGTCTCTAGCATGCCCCCCTTTCCCTTCTCTCCTCTGGTGAGTACATGTTTAGCTCCCTCAATCTTTCCTCATAAGGCAACTCCCCTAGTCCCATGATCATTTTGGTAGCCCTACGCCGCACCCCCTCTAATAATCTCACATTCTTCTTGCGGTATGGGCACCAGAACTGTACACAGTACTCCAAATGCAGCCTCTCCAGTGATTTATACACGAGCAGGATGACCTCCACCTTTCTAGAGATGATCCCTCTGGCAATGCACCCCAACATCCGATTTGCCCTTGCTGCTGCCCTCCTACACTGTGCTGATACCTCTTTGTCCCCTGTGACTAGTACTCCCAGGTCCCTTTCCTCCTCTGAAGCTGCTACCTGCACCCCTCCCAGCCAGTAGATGGCCTTGGGATTTCTGGCTCTGAGGTGCATGACCTTGCACTTCTTAGCGTTAAACCCCAGTTGCCACTCCTTTGACCAGTATTCAGATTTAGCTAGATCCTCTCTGAGTGCCTGCCTCCCTTCCTCACTGTCCACTTTTGTACAAATCTTAGTGTCATCAGCGAACAGGCTGATGTTACTCTTGACCTCCTCAGCAGTGTCTTCAATGAAGACATTGAACAAAACAGGGCCCAGCACTGAACCCTTCAGTACCCCACTAGTTCATGGCCTTGGCTTGGATGTCTCCCCCCGTACAACTACCCTCTGTTGTCTGCCCCGCAGACAGCTCTCAACCCACCCCTCCAGTTTCTCCCCTGCCCCCATGCCCCTCAGCTTGCTTAGTAACCTCCTGTGTGGCACCGAGTCAAAAGCCTTGCTGAAGTTCAGATACAGGACATCCACAGCATGGCCTTCATCAATCATACTACTGACACAGTCAAATAAGTTGATTAGGTTAGTCTGGCACAGTCTTCCCAAGACAAATCCATGCTGTCTCTCATCCTGTAGACCATTACTATCAAGAAAGGTTATCAATCTCTCCTTCAGAATGGTCTTCATCAACTTCCCCACTATAGATGTGAAGCTCACCCGGTCTGTAATTGCTCAGTTCGTCTTTTGGTCCAATCTTGTGGAGGGGCACCATGTGAGCCATCCTCCAGTGTCTGGGTACATTCCCAATCTCCAAGGAGGTGTTGGACAGATCTGTCATAGGGCCTGCCAACACCTCTGCTAGTTACTTCAGGATCCTTGGGTGTACACCATCTGGTCTCAGTGCCTTGCCCACCCGCAAGGCTTTAAGGCCCTTTAGAACTCTATCCTCTTAGATGACCCCATCTGTTATTTCTGTCCCCCCCTCCACCCTTGTCCCCTTTCCCTTGTGGAATTGGGCCATCCCTTTCTTTTGTGAACACTGAGCAGAAGTACTCTTTGAGTGTCTCTGCCTGATCTTCCCCCTTTTCTTCCCATCCCCCCCTCCATTTTGATTCTAACAATGTCATCCCTACAACTCCTCTTCTTCCTTATTTATTTAATGAAATCCTTTTCCCCCTCTTTGATCCCCTAAGACAATTTCAGCTCCTTTGCTGCCTTGGCTGACCTGACTGCCCTGCTCAACTCCCTAGATCCCTTAGTGAACACCTCCCTGTCCTCCTCACGCCTAGATATCTTGAACTTAATGAAGGCCAATCTTTTTTACTCACCATACCGTCCACTTCCTTGCTGAGCCAGCTAGGATATTTTTTACCTGGACTGCTTACTCTGAGACTTGGCCCATGTGTTTGTGGCCTCATTCACTTGATTCCTAATGATTGCCCACTTCTATTCAGCATCTACCCCTGGGTTAATACCGGCAAATACCTCTCTAGGATGCTGCCCATTCTGGCAAAATCTGCCTTCCTGAAGTCTAACACTCTTGTCCTGGTCTTATCTGACTCCATCCCTGTGTTGAAGATGAACCACACTGAGCAGTGGTCACTTTCTGCTAGAGGTTCCTGTACTACCACATCCTGGACTTGGTCACCATTTGTTAGGACAATGTCAGTATGTTTCCCTCCCTAGTAGAGCTCTGTCACTTCGCTGCACTAGGAGATTGTTTTGGATAGCCTCAGCAGTACCTGTTCCCTGGCGTGTGCTGATTTAGAGACAGCACTTGGCTGGGCAAGGACTGGATTAACCTAAAACTTAAAGTGGTACAGGACCCTGTTCGTGAAACTAATTTTGGGTGCCAGTAATGCTGGGTATCATAGTGAACTGTTGTGACAAGTACTACCATTTATATTTGGCTTTAGTGTAACTGATAGTCATGATGGGGTGTGGTGTGCCTGTGTTGTGTGTTGAACTGTATCTGCACTTTGCAGTACTTTCCCTCATTTATGGTAGTTTGTGGTAAAATGTTTCTGACAAATATCCAACTTGGGTACAAACTGCAGGCATGCTTCATCGTGACCAGCCCTGAAGTACTCACACTGCAGAACTTTGATCTAAAATCCCTAATGCTCATGGCACTGTCAATGAGTTTACACTTTGCAAAGCCTTTCTACAGTCTGGCTCATGGCATAATAGCCTTATACTGAAGACAGACTCATGGTAGAAAACCTAGTATGGAGAGTGCATCTATGCCATGAAGACTGAAAATCTGAATTCAATAAAGGTACAAATGGGACTTTAACAAGTTCAAAGGGGAACTGGACACCTCCAGGGTTATTATGCATGCATGAAAAGAACAAACACAAACAGAAGACTATGGCACCGGTACCAGCGTACCGGAGGACAAGACACACATACAGTACAAAAAAGATAAAATGCTCGATTTTATTATTGTGCAAATGGTTCAAAGAAAGAATCGAGCATAGCTGGCAGGCCCTACAAAACCCAGATCCCCTTCAGTTAACTCTTTGATGTTTTCTCCTCGTTACTTGCTTCCTAGCTATTTTCTGCATTTTAATTGTTTACATGCACTATTTTCTATGCTGTTGTTTGTTATATGTAACTGCATACATGTACAACTACTTGACTATTATTTATATGCTCAGTTCTTCCCTTGTTGTGGTCTTACTTCTATTTCTACATGGTGTAACTGTAAATATGTATATAGAAACATAGAATTTTGATGGCAGATAAGGACCGCTTGCTCCACCAGTCTGCCCATTTCCTGCCTACTGGATAAGCTGCAGATCCTAGTTAACCAGCAGCCTCGTCTTCCTACCCCACCCTAGAATTGCCTTATGACTGTCCCATGCATGCTTGAATTCCACCACTGTTTTTGACTCCACAACCTCCTCCAGAAGGCGCTCCATGCATCCACAATCCTCTCTGTGAAAAATACTTCCTAAATTACCTCTGAGCTGCCACCCCTCTGTCTTCAAATTGTGCCCCTTGTTCTTGCACTCCTTTTTTTGAAAGATGCTACCCTCTTGGACTTTGTTGATTCCTTAGGGTGCTTGAAAGTTTCTATCATGTCCCCCCTCTCCCTCCTTTCCTTGAGGCTATACATATTAAGATCCTTAAGTCTCTCTTCATATATCTTCCGGTGCAGACCCTGCACCATTTTAGTTGCCATCCTCTGGACAGCTTCCATCCTGTCTATGCCTTTGCGGACACTGGGTCTCCAGAACTGCACACAGTACTCCAGATGGGGTCTCACCAGCTGTCTGTACAGAGAGATAATAACTTCCTGTTTTCTACTGGTGATGCCTCTCCCTATGCATCCCAGTATCCCCCCAGCCCTCCTTGCTGCCCTCTCACATTGCTTGCCCACCTTTAGGTCATCTGATATGACTACCCCCAGGTCCCTTTCCATTTTTGTTGTTGTTAGTATCTCACCCCCCATTGTGTACTCTTCCACTGGGTTTTTTTTCCCAGGTGCATTACCTTGCACTTCCTAGCATTGAATCTAAGCTGCCATACATTTGACCATTCCTCTAACCTTGCCAAGTCCCTTCTCATCCTTTCCACCCCATCTTGTGCATCAACTCTGTTGCAGATATTTTATGTCATCTGCAAAGAGACATCTTTCCTTCAGACCCTCTGCAATGTTATAAAGACATTGAAGAGGACTGATCTAATACTGAACCCTGTGGTACCCCACTAGTAACCCCTTTTCTTCAGAGTGGACTCCATTTACTATTACTCTCTGTGTCCTATTCTCCAGCCAATTCTTTCCCAGGCTGTCATCTTGGGACCCACTCCCAGGCTGGCTAACTTGTATATTAATATTTTGTGTGGGACTGAGTCAAATGCCTTGCTAAAGTCTAGGTAGCATGTCCACAGCCCCTCCTGATCTACTACTTTGGTCACCCAGTCAAAGAAATCTATCAGATTCATCTGGCATGACCTTCCACTGTGAATCCATGCTGCCTTGGGTCCTGTGCCCTCTCTGGCCTCTAGATACTCGACAATTCTTTCCTTCAGAAGTGATTCCATCATTTTCCCTATCACTGAGGTTAAACTTACAGGTCTGTAGTTTCCTGCTTCTGCCTTGCTCCCACTTTTGTGAAGGGGAATCACATCTGCCCTCCTCCAATCCTCAGGTACCAACCCATCCTCCCATGATTTGTTAAAGAGGGTAGTCAGTGGTGTCACTAGTTCTACCCTTAGTTCTTTTAGAATTCTGGGATGAATCCCATCAGGCCCCATTGCTTTGTCCACCTTCAGTTAAGAGTTCTTTCAGAATCCTTTCTTCTGTAAATGGGCTGGTATCAACTTCTGTATCCAGAGTGTTTCTATTGTTTGTTTTAGGTATCTCCCTCTCTTCATTTGACTTCCTCTACTGTATGTAAATGTACTGTAACTACATTCTTCTTGTGCTTATGATTTGTATGTTTCTACTTGTCCCTTTCCCCCAGGATGCATCTGGAATCGAGTGGTAACCCACTTAGTATGCTTTTCTGGTAAAACTCTTAAATAAATAAATAAATAAATACACATACAATATTTCCTTTTTAGGACTTCTAGGATTTCCCATATTAGACACTATACTTCCTTTGTTGTGTTTCTTTCTAGTTCCCTGTAATTTTCTTTGTTATCTAGCTGCCTTAAGCACTCGATCTTATACTGTACCTTTCATTACTCTGTATGACAATCCTTCCCCCTTTATCTGCGTTTTTGCTAATAACAGTGCTGTCATTCTACAGAGACAGACCTTAAGGCTAAGAATTCCTCAGCTGTTCAGTTGTATATTTTTCTCTTGTTTGAGGGATTTTTAAGCATCCTCTCTTCAGCTCCTTCAACTGCGTTAAATATGTTTATTACTTGACATGGCTCCTTGTGGTATGGAAAAGGATTTGTTGTTTAATGCTCCTGTTAAGTATTTCTTTTGTCTGCCATTTTGGTTGATTTGTGTTTTGCTTTCTGATGCAAAAGTTTCTCAACCTGATTTTCCTGTAAAACCTCTGCTGATCTAGCTTTAAGGAAAAAGGACTTTCATTTTCACATGTGCAGAAAGACTATCCCTTGCAAAGCATTTGCATTTCTATGTCTGTAAGCTCTCTAGGTTTGTATGTGTAGTAAACATTTTCTTACAAAAAAATAGCATTTGTGAGGTGTGTCACTGTTATGCCCAATGCAACCCAGGCTGCAACTGGGCTCAGCAGTGACAGACCAGAAATCAGCCAGTTTGATCAAGACACTGTTCTGAGCTTGCTGGGCAGGAACTTCTCGTAGTTCAAAAGAGCGAGCTGCTCTTATCGCCACCCAGCAAGCAGAGAACTTACCCTGCCAAACTGGCTCAGCTGCTCGCCCACTTGGTAGTGCATCTTAATTATCCTGTGTGTCCAGTGCTCACAGGACCATTCTTGGCTTTATTTAGTGCAGAGTCAGTCAGATTAGACAAGGGCTAGCTAGAACTAAAACAGTCACTTTTCTCTGCCAAAACTTGTTTGACTGACACAGTACTGAGCAAGTCTCAATAGTGAAAAGTGAAAGTGATTGCTGTGGCTCCACCTTGCACCATCATGTCACACATTACAGCGGGTTCAGTGAACTGCTTAAAGCCAGCCTCTTAGTTTTCAACCTATTCTGATTGCTGCAAGCATGCAACATTCCTAATTTGGCATTGAGAAAATGGCCTTCTGTATCCTCACCGGGAATGAGCAAGCCTGACCTACATCAAGTTGGATAGCCAGCCCTTTTCCTTGCTGCTGTGCTTAGCTCTTGCAGCAGCAGCAGTTTGGCTCCTGAGTGAGGCTCCCACCCCAGCTCCCACCCTGCTGACTTAGATCCCAACTACACACACAAAGTCACAGAGCTAGAAAGGAAAGTCATCTCCTTCTCCTAGTTTTGACAGACTCAGTCAGCTGCTGGAGTGATTTGCATCATGAGGCACCCCTACACCACCACTTGCATTGCGCCTACCTGCCCAGTTACTGTATATTGATATTTATAGTGAGGGGTGTCTGTTGTGGGATAAGAAGGTTATTTCATGTTGTTTTGGGGTGAGAGGACTGCAGCATGGCTGAGCAGTTCTGTCAGCTTTAAACAGGACAAGATAACCTTCTTATCTTATAAGAGACACCCCTCACTGTACATATTAATATAATATGAATCAACCGAAGTGTCTCCAGCACAAAAAACATGACATTTTGCTGAGAATGTCTGATTTATTTGTACCATTTCTGCTGGTCTACCCACTTTTGGATATAGTAGTGGTACATTCTATGAGCAGTCCGATTGGTAAGATGTTCATATTTTCACTGCACTCAATGTACTATAAGAAACTATAATTACAACTCGACAGTTTCTAAATTTCAGTATTTTCTAGATTAAGCCAAATTAGTAGTAAATAATTACAGTTTAAGACTGTTCACACTTTACTTTGTACTATAGCTGTTTATTGTTTGGGATACAGCTAAGGTTCTGGTGTGTATACTTTTCTTTGCTATGAAAATGACTGCAGCATCACAGTGTTTATGTTTTAGTACTTCAGATTCTGTCTTTTACTGGAGCAGGAGGACACATTACTCAGTTCTGTTTTATTTTATCATGGGCCAAGGGTTTATTTGATACATAAACAGTTCTGTGATTTTAGCTGTCATGTCTCACTTGTCAAAATCAAATCTAATTTACAGTGCAACTAATAGGTGTTTCACGATTAAACTAAAGAGATAAGCCTGTGAAACTGCTGAAATAAAATACAAAAGCAAGCAACATTAAACAGTTGTAAAGTTTTAGTAAGGTGCTTAATTTAGTAAAAGGCAGGTACTAAATTCTACTTTTTCTTAGATCAGGATTCCTCTCAGCTGATTTCGCTGCAGCGATTCTGACAGGAATCATGTGACAAGCCAGTGTCACTGCGGTGGGAATCAGCTGTGCAGAGCAGTATGAAGCAGCAACTGTACACTGAATTAGAGGTACAGTAATGCTGGCCTCTGATTGGTGAAGGCAGTTCGAGTGCTTTATAATTTCACTTACCCTGCCTGGCCATCCACAGCCCCTAAGTGCTCAAGTAAACAGGCTGTGGTTACTTGAGCATTTTAAGCATTTTGTACTGGACTCAGAGCAGTAGATGGTTGGGCTGGTTGGGAAAAGAAAGTAAGTAATTAAGTGGGTGGGTTGCAGCACTGAATGTTCTGCTAAGCGGGTGTGTGTGTGCATTTCAGCCTTAAGAGTAAGCCAGATATGTGTAATATCATACGTGCATATATCATGCATATCAGGAGAGCTCCAGAGATTTTGTGCCCAAGCCCAACTATTAAACTCCGTGGTGGATGCCTTCCTAAAGAGATCCAAATGTAGGGTACAATTGTATTAACAGGGTGGAGGGTAGACACAGAGACACTGGCAATCTGAAAGTCAAATCTGGGCTATAGACCAAGTCTGCTGAGATAAAGAAAGGTGAGGAGAGATGGTTGTGGGTGTGGGGGGCTGGGACACAGAAGCGTGATCCATTTCTCTCTTGCTCTGCTTTCCTGATCAGTTTTAATCTGTAAAACAGGATATTGCCACAGTGGGGGAGAGAGGGATGTCTTGAAGCTCTTTCCTTACTGCAGGCAAGCTTGATTAATATGGTGTTGCTGCAGCTCACTGGTAGGATGGGTGTCAGGTCTGTAAACATGTAAGTATCTGTTAATGTGCTTTTGTACATATCTGCATGAAAGTTAAAGGGTAAGGAGAAGAAATTATGGGTAGGGTGACACAGAAGCTTGATCCATTTCTCTCACTTGCTCTGCTTGCTTCCCTGATAAATTCTAATCTGCGAGATAAAATACTGCAACAGTGGGTGAGGGAGGGACCTCTTGAAGCTCTTTCCTTACCCTAGACAAGCTTATTTCATTCCTATTAAAACTGCACAGAAAACAGTTCTAAGCTGTAACAACAAGAAAAAAAAGCTGTCAGTTGTGCCAGTTAGTTGTGTTCCCTGTCTGACAGCTCTGCATTTGACTCCTCTTTGCCTGTCATTCTGGTTGTCTCTTTATCCACTCTCCTATCTGTTTGTTTTCAGTCTAAGAGACTATCACTTCTCTTCATTGCTTTTCATTAATTCACTTGAGCAGATCAGGAACACTGTGGGGCAAGTACGGGGTTAGCATTCCCAAATTATAATGAGTTAGTGCTGGTGATAGATGAGTGACTGACAACACTGGAGACTGAAACTTACTGTTTATCCACATAGCCAGATCTAGTGTTGAAAGGGGAAGTTCTGACTTCATGGTGACAGACTGATAAGACTGGACACTAAGGCCCTTAGTTTATCCACAGGTCTGGTACAGCGTTGGCTGGGACAGTACAGGCTTCCCTGCATGGTTCTGAATTTTATACTTGTGAAAGCTGAGGGACTGACAGTACAGGGGATGGGGGTTTGAAGCCCTCAATGTATCCACAGGGCCAGGTACAGTGCAGGCAGATAGAGTGCAGGTTTCTCCACAGTATGAAAATGTAGAACTGTTGAAAGATGGGGACTCACAGCATGAGAACTGAAGCTCTGTTCATCCTCCATCCAGGTACAGTGTGGGACAAGTACAGTGCAGTGCAAGATTCCTCACACTGGGATACATTTTGTGGTGGTGAAAGCTAATGGACCCAGCTGAAGCCCTTTGTTTATCCACAGGGCCAGGCATACTGCAGGTAGAGAGAGAGGGCAGGCCTCACCGCGATGATAAGTTTAGTGCTGTGAGTGTTGACAGGTGAGGAAATGATAGCACTGTAAACTGAAGCCTTTGGTTTATTAAAATGTCATGTACAGTGTGGGCTGGGACAGTGCAGACTTCTTCATACTAAACTAAATTCTGTGACAATCAAAGGGCTGACAACAGAGAGGACTTTGGTTCTCTGCTTAGAAACAGGCCAGGGACATTGTGGGTCAGGTCACAGTGCCTGCTTCTCCACACTGTGAAGAATGTAGTGATGGTAAAGAGTGAGGTACTACACAGGTAACTGCAAAACCCTTTTGTTATCCACACAGCAAGTAAAATGTTTATGGTTTGGAGCAGAATTCTCACACTGATAACATTTTGCGTTGGTGAAACCTGAGGAACTGACAGTGCTGTAGACAGAAACCCTTTGTTCATCTACAGTCTGAACTCAAATAGGTATTATGCAAGCTTTGATATACTGATAAATTTAGTGCAGGTGAAAGGTGAGGGACTGATTTTAAAGGCAGCTGTCTGACAGTACAATGCAAGCTTCCTCACCCAGTGGTGAACTTAGTGCTGCTGATCAAACGTAACAAACTGACTGCAGTTAAGATCAAAGCGCTCTGTTTATGAACATGTTACAGAATGGGGCTGGGGGTCACAGTACATATTGTAACAGCATGCCTCATCGATTTATTTCACAATGCCCACCTTTACTAGGCAGAATGTACCAATTTAGGATTTCAAATAGCACTTCATAGCCTTTATTCAGCTACTCCTTAGCCCAAGTAAGCTCTCTATTAGTTTCAAAAAGATGGTCTTAATTTGCTTTGACAATTAGTGGACACTAATCACTGCAAGGCAGCCACTGGTGCTGATGCACTTTCCCACTCCCTGGCTGGCACCCTGATTGTGGCAGTGAGGAGACAAGGATTAATGTGAGGTTTTAGGATTGATTTGACTTGTGAGACTCCCAACAATCTCGACCTGTATTGTCCGACCACTGTCAGACAGTGTTGCCGAGGTGCTTTCTTGCATTGGGATGCATATTGGTGTGCTTGCTGGCAGGCACTGCTGTGCACTGTATGGACTTGTGGTGAACAGATGTGTTGTGTGCAGGCAGACAGCCCCCAGCCAGGAATGGGATTTCTGAATGAGTGGCTGGTGGATGCTGTGTGTGAACTGCTTTTGAAAAGCAGAAAGCACACATAGGAATCATCATCAGCTATGCTGCATTTCATGCTGAGGCTGGCAGCTGCCGCTTCTCTGTACCTTGTACTATCTGGTCTGAATGTACTCCTTATTCCCAAAACAGCATGACACAATTTATTAGCTTTACTTCCTACACCACCCATGAGCCCAGAAGAAGTATTGTGTGTACACTGCATATGCACTGCTAGTTGCTACAGAACTGGTATTTCAGTCTATGTCTGCTCTGTACAGTCAGTCAACAGTCAGTTATTAGTGTTATTGTGCAGTACTGCTGCCTGCTGTTTTCATAAGGTTGAAAAGTGTGAAAAAGCATCTGTGGCATCAGTAGTACACAGCCCAGGTGGCCATGTTGGCTCATTTGTGGAAGACAGGGTTCTTGGAGCAGAGCACTTTTTGCTCTGTAGAAGTTGTTGCTCTTAGATGGCTTATCACTGTTGGTGAAGGGATCAGAGAGAGTAATTTGATCAGATCACATTTGTCTCTCCTAGTCATCTTAGCTAAGTCTATTTATTTATGCATGTTTTTCTGGGCATATAGGTGTTTTGGGGGGGAGAGGGGTCTGTCTAACTCAGCACCATAGGTGCAACAGTCATGTAATTCCTGCTAGAGATTAGAATGGTAGGGGGTCAATAACTGGCAGAATCAAGGTTAGATTGTGTATACATATTTCACCCCATACCCCCCAACTGAAGAAGCATTCCATGTATTGCAGCTCACAGTTCAAATGCCAGTGATGTTAATGCTGATGTACTGTTTGAGGCTGCAATTGGTGCATGTATGCAAGCAGTACAACATACCACTCTAAAGTAAATTACCCTCTACTGTAGGATGTGGGGCTTACTATTATCCACTCCCCCCAAGCTGGGACTTCCTTTGGCCTAAGATACATAGCTGCCAGCTGCTAATATACAAAAGCCCCCTAGACAGGACTCAGGTCTCCATTTCACCTCACCACTCTGTCACTCTCATCTTTGTCCCCATTGCCAGTTTGCAAGCACCCCTTCAGGGTTTGTATCCGCTCTGGCCAATGGAAGTACCTAAAATGCCCTCAGAGCCTCCATGGTCAGCAGAGTGTCTGGGTCTGCTGCTTTTCTTTCTTTTTTAGGGCTGCAGTGGGTGAAGCCCTGCAGACCTCTTTCCAGGAGAAAAGGAGCCCACATCACTGGATTCCAAATCAACAACACAGGAATTAGAGTTGCAGTACTGTCACTCTGCTGCCACTCAAACCAGTCCACTTTCTCCATTGATGGTAGTGGTACTATTTGTCCCAGGAAGATCACGGTGGAACATGGCACACTCTGCCATTTCCAAGAGGGCCACCAAACAGTACTGTACATATGCAACTATTAGAGCATGTGCAGCACATTGTGTCAGCCATCTTGGTCATGGCAGACTGTGCTGTGTTCCACCGTGACCACCTTTGTGATTTTTTTTAAAGTATTTTGTTTCTCCCCACCCTACCCTGTCTATCAGCACTCCTCCTGAAACATAACACTGACACTGGGGTGCCCAATCTCCCAGACTCATGAACAAGAATCCTCAGATTAGTTTTTTCTCTTAAACCTGAAAAAGAAAAGTTAATTGACATCTTTGTGACTGTTATTGACCCCCAACCCTCCCTCTCAGCACCCGCCACCCCATCCCCCAAGCCCTTACTTACCCACAGGGAGGTCCAGCACTATCATCTTCTGTGGACTGCAGACACATCTTCACTCCTCAAAGCTGGACTGCAAACTGAGGAAATAGGTATGCAATTCAGTGTATTTCAATGGGGTTTTGAACTTTGTGCCATAAACTGGCCATTTTGCATATTTTGGCCCCAAACTTTCTACATGCCTTCTTTGGGACCCCACCCATGAACAATGGCACTGTCATTAGGTAGATCTGTTCTGAAAGGTGATTATGTGGTCCCTGTGTGAAATCACCTTTCAGGAAGGAGTTGAACATTTTCTCTACCTTGTTCATGAGGTGGGGTCATAGGAAAGCTATGTTGAAAATCTGGTGTAAAAATATTAAAAAACAATGAAGTCATAAGTCTTTATTGACCTTTGAAAATCCAGGTACAAAACGTTGGTAATTTTAAATAGTTTCTCCTAATATCACAATATAGCCCTACCTTTATAACACCTCATGTTGTGACAGCTGCCATTTTTAAACCCTGGCCAAAATGGGTTGTTTTATATCCTGAAAGGTGATCTTGTGGCACCTGTACAAAATCACCTTTGGGGAGGAATTACAATTTTCTCTACCCTTGTTCATGAAATGGGGTCATAGGAAGGCTAAATTGAAAAGTTGGTGTAAAATATTAAACAAAACAGTGGTTATGAGCTTATGTTGAATTTTGCAAATATAGGCTCTTAACTTGGATCATTTTCATATATTTTACCCAAATTTCAACATAACCATTTCCTTATAGCACCTCATGAATGTGACAGCTGTCATTTTTACAATTCTTGCCTCAAAATTTGTTTTTGCATCGTGAAAGTTGATTTTCGCAGTCCCTGTGCAAAATAACCTTTAGCCCAGGAGTCGAACATTTTATCTGCCCTACTTCATGAGACAGGGTCTTAACAAGGCTATGTTGCAGATTTGGTGTGCACATATTAAAAAACAAATTCTCCATATGTTTACCCCAACTTCCTCACCTGCAGCCCTATCGGCCCCCAGAATGATTTTTGTTTTGTTATTGCTTTGTGAAGCCCCCTCATTTTCCACTATGAAGGTGATAATTGCTAGGTTGCAAAGAATATACATCGCCATTGGCTGCATGGTATATAGGATACTCTAGAGCAGGGGTGACTGATGGAGCAGCAGTACCTGTCTTCAGGAATAAGATAGGTAGTGCTTATAGCACTGTGCAAACACATAGGCAGACTGGATAGAAAGTGACATTCTAGATACTCCAAACTGCAACCAGCAGATTGTTCTTAAAATTGCACAACAACCACACAGCAGATACTAGCAATCAAACATTTGGCATTGCTTGTTGACAAATGATACACTGCAACTTCTTATTTCACCTGTTTCCTATTTCCATTTTGCCACCAGAGTTCTGAAATGTGCATGTGTTTTTGGACCTGACTGTACCTATTGAGAAATATCCTCACCTTTGCTTGATGTGACCATAGTATCCATCTTTCCGATGAGACGTTAAATCAAGGTCCCATCTGCCTGGATTGGTGGTAGTTCAGGTGGACGTTAAAGATCCCATGACTTTAAACCGAGGTCCCATCTGCCTGGATTGGTGGTCGTTCAGGTGGATGTTAAAGATCCCATGGCACTTATCGATAAGAGTAGCGGAATTTCCTCTGTGTCCTGGCCAAATTTCCCTCATTCACTATAAATACCACCAACAGCTTAATCTGGTTCAAGGTTAGTTAGCATTCATCTGTATCCCCCTCCTCTGTGTCATGCCTGAAAATAGGCAGAATTTGTCTAGTGCACTTACCCGGTCAACAAAAACTAAATAAAATAAATAAGTCTTTAACGTACAAGTTATACGATGTGGAGTTAGCATATGTGATGAATGCAGTTAATGCAAAGGGGGTGTAAATAATCATCAGACAGTAGCTAACAGGGAGATACCTGGCATTTGGTAAAAACAATTATTCAATGTGAGAACTTGAAGGCAGTGATGAAAGTGAACAGGAACACACAGGAACTCAGTTCCTGTACCTTTTTCACAGCAGAAACAGAGTTCCTGTACTTCTTCGCACTGGCACTGGAACTGAAATTCTTAAACCAGCAACATAATGACAGTTTCAGGGCCTGTAACCTGAAATCAGGGTTTCCATAACAACATTTGACTTGTACAACAATGCTGTTTTCCTAGAAATACTTCAATATCTCTAACTGAATCTACCTGTGTCTAAACAGATAGATGTGTCTTGACACAACTATCCTTCAGATTGAGGATCTTCATTCTGCATTTCATATTTGCCAGTGCCTGAGTTCCTGTACTTCTTGTCTACCACTTGCACCACTGCTTGAAGGTAATAGTAATAGCTAACAAGTAAACAAACTAAGATTTTGGTGCCCTTAATAAAGCACATAACTAGTTAATAACATAAAGAATAATACAGGGCTTGATAATGCTTTGTGGAAAGTATTCTAGAGAGTTGAACAGTTTTAAAACCGTCATTTAAAATGGGAGGGATCTTCATACAGGAGTGTACTTTCATGATGGCAGTGGGGGTGTTTTTGAGCTGTTTAAGGCAAATATATCAATGGAGTTAGTTCCTGATGAAAATTTGAAGTTCATTGTCATTGTCTTTGCACGTGCTTTGAATTCACTTCAGCATTTTTTAGGAATAACAGGATCAGTTTAAAAGTTGAGAATATTAGTAGGCTTATTAAATGAAATTCAGGCAATTATGAAGTTAAAATAACAGTTTCATAAAAAGAAGGAATTGAAAATACAGTATAGCAATTTAGATTGAGAGATATACAAAGGAAAGTACATGAAAAGCCAACAGTTTAAACACACTTTACCATAACAACTATGGATAGTATTCTGGTGCTTACCAAAGCCAGATCTTTTGGGTAGACTGGGTGGGCAATGCAGTCCTTATCGGCCATCAAATCCTATGTTTCTATGTTTTTCTTGCCTCACACAGAATGACAAAAGTAAATGTATGTGATATGTGACTAAGCAAGCTCTGTCAGCTTATCATGGACTAAAAACAATGTTCAGTGGAATATCACTATGTGTTCTGGGAAGTGATGCTATCCAACTCAGGTGGGCAGATTTTCCCCAAATGAGGGAGGTAGTCCGGAATGAAATGGAAGGATGGAGGGATGGGGTTTGAAGAACTATGGAATAGTATCAAGGGGGTATACTAAAGGTCACAGAGAGTTGTATAAGAAAGCTGAGGAAGAGCAGAAAAAGGAGAAGACCTCTTTAGTTCAACAGGGAAATTAAGGTGTCAATAGGGGGAGAAAAAAGGGCATTCAGAGAATATAAGAGGATGCAGGGTAAAGAGGACATGGAAATCTACAGGGGGAAGCTGAGGGTGGCAGGGCAGAGGATTAGGAAAGTGAAAGCAGAAACAGAGGGGAGAAATGCTAGGCAGGCCACAAGGGGAGCTAAGACTTTATTTCAGTACATAGGGGAAAAGAGGAAAGTCAGGCAGGGGATAGATAAGATAAGGGATGGGGAGAGTGCAAATGGAAGGGGACTTTGAGAAGGCGAAGGTGCTAAATAGATACTTCTGCTTGGTCTTCACATTAGTGGGAGAAGGCAGGGGACCAGATCTAGAGGGGAAGGGGGATGTTGGGGTGGATCCTAGCCCAATCAGTGAGGACAGGATATGGGAAGAATTGGGTAAGTTGAGAATAGACAAGCCTATGCGTCTGGATGTCCTGCATCCTAGGGTGCTCCAGGAGCTAAGGGAGGAGCTGGTGGCACCAATTGTGAGCGAGGTTATTTAACTTGTCTTTAGACATAGGGAAGGTTCCAGAACACTGGAAGAGGGTATAGTGGTGCCACATAAAAAGTGGCAGCAGTAAGGAGGTTGCCACCATCACCCGGTCAGCCTGACATTGGTGGTGGTGAAGATGATGGAGGTGATTTTGAAGAAAGGGTGGTTAGGTACTTGGAGGATTCCTAGCTGAAGGACATCTGTCAACATGACTTCACACTGGGGAGACATGTCAAATGAATCTGATTGAGTTCTTAGATGAGGTGACGAGAGTAGTTGATTGTGGGGGCAGTGGATGTGGCCAATCTGGACTTCAGGAAGGTCTTTGACACTATGCTCCACAGAAGGCTTGTAAGTAAACTGGAGATCTTGGGTATGGGGCAGAAAATAATGAGGCGGGTGAAGAACTGATTGACGGGTAGAAGCCAGATTGTGGTGGAAAATGGGGTGCACTCAGGGGAGGTGGAGGTGATGAGTGGGGTCCCCCAGGCTTGGTGTTAGAGCCCATCCTGTTCAATATCTATGTCAGTGACATAGTAGAGGGACTACAGAGGAAAGGCTGTCTTTTTGCAGATGATATGAAGATCTGCAAAAGTGTGGATAGACTTGAGGGAGTTGAGGCTATGAAAGAGGATCTAAGGTTGCTGGAGGGTGGCCAGAAACATGGCAAACTAAAATTTAACACCAGGATTTTTTTTTATTTACCAAGAGTGACACACTGTTGAAGCTTGTTTACAGGTGTGACCTGGGAGCACAAGAAAGTTAAGTGACTTACTCAGGGTCACACAGTATGCTAGTGGAGGTTATGGGATTCAAACCCAGGTCTCCAGGTTTGCAGCTCAGAGCCTTAAGCCACTGCAATATACTGCTTCCAATGCCCAGTGTTGAACAGAGGAAGAAATAATCCATGCTCAAAAGACACACTGAGAGGGGAGGTAATGAAGCCATCTGTGCAGGAACTGGACCTAGGAATCATAATCACAGACAACCTTAAGGTAGGGACCCAATGCAGCAAGGTGGTGGCCAAAGTGAACAGAATGTTGGCATGCATAGGGAGAGGGATAAGTAGTAGAAGACAGGAGGTGCTGATGCCACTGGTACAGTTCCATGGTGAGGCCCCACCTGGAGTACGGGGTCCAGTTCTGGAGACCTCACCTACACAAAGACATAGATGTCATAGAAAGAGTACAGAGAAGGGCCACAAGGATAGTGCATGAGCTAAGGGAGAAGCCATATGAAGAGAGGTTGAAGGTATTGATCTATACCCACTGAAGACTAGAAGGAGAGGTGTGGATATGATAGAAATATTCAAGTATGTGAAGGAATCAACAAAGTGGGGGGAGGGACTTATTCACAGGAAGGTAGGCACTAAAATCAGAGGGCATGGACTGAGGGTGGAGAGGGGTAGGTTTAAGGGAATGTGAGGAGGAATTATTTTGCTGAGAGGGTGGTGTCCTGGAACAGTCTGCCAGTGGAGGGTAGAGGCCTGAACATTGAGGGATTCAAGAGGGCGTGGGACAACTACAAAGGGCTGTCTAGAGTATGAAGGGGGAATCTAAGGGGGGGAGAGGGGCATGTAAAGAGAAAGGAATGAGCATACTCAATGAGACAAGTTGGTCATTTTCTGCCCACACATATCTATGAATCTGTGACCTCTATAAAAGGGATACAGAGATACAAAGGAAGTGTAAAAGCTGCATGTAGAGTAGTAGCTGACATTGTGGGAATCTAAAAATAGAATTAGAAATAATGCTAAATTTGATTTTTGGTGTTTGGAGGTGCTTTAAAGAAATTATAAGTTACCGTTTACAGTGGAGCCTGCCAGGATGCAGCACAATACTGCAGCATTCTGCAGTAGGAGCAGGAAACAATGCACATTCAATAAGTGTTAATCCCTTCTGCTACGCAGTAACCTAAGAACATGGTGTTGCATCCTGGCAGGTTACATTCTATATATTTTGAAAGTTAAGTACTACAGCTTTGCAATACATCAAAGAGGTAGAATTAATATTACATTTACTTTTTAAGGCAAAGAAAGGGGTAAAAGAAAAGTATCCGAACTGAGGTTTACATTAGAGCACTTGCACAGGTCTCTTGCTCTCATCATGGTTTTTACAGCTGGTGATTAAGGAAGTTCACTGTTGTGGTTCAAAAATACAAAATAGATTTTTTTTTAAACAGAGTTCCTAATAATATGATTTTGGTGTCACACGAGAAATATAGTATTTGTTATGAAGTTGTAAGGAAAATAATAATTTTAAATGAGAAGTTTTATAGCAACAGCAACTGGGTTTGAAATATTAAGAAATATAAAATTGTAATTCATGGCACCATTTTTTTATTGTATATATTGGGCAGGATTGTCAAAAGGATCTGTTTGAGATCTGCCAGTGGTTCTTTCCTTCCTTTTTTTCTATTATTTCTTTATGCTCCTTGGGAGCCTGTCAGGCAGCTCCGGTCCCTCCCTCAGAGGGTCTTGCTTTCCAGCTCTCCGTCCCTGCCTGACTTCATCTGCAATCATCCATGGGTCCCCCCCATGACAGGGTTGAGGCTAAGGGTGGTTGGCTTCCACCACCCCCAGAGTGAAATCCAGATATCCGGGAGCCAGGATAGGCACAGGAGAGTCATCACAGAGCCAGCCAACTCTGTTTTTCCCTACCCCCAACCCGCCAATGACATATACAGCAACTGCCTCCCAACTCTGCATCTCCTTCAGCCACTGCCAGAGGAAGATCAACGAGTGGGACGGCAATCCTTCCATCCCTGAGAGAGGAGGGCAGTCCTCTGAACACTCAATCCACTTTCTCCCCTGCCAACCCCTGGTGGCCTGGGCTCATTCCTGAACCTGGGTTGCCATTGTGAAGTGTGGCGTCCAGCACCTCAACCCTCATCGCCATCGGACTGGCCCACCAGTCATTATTTTCAAAGGGAAAATATGTCCATACTGTTTGACCAGCTACAGTATTACATGGTCTGACTTTGCTTGAATTTTGCATCCAAAACAAAGGACACAATTGTGACATGAAAAAGATGCAAATCACATTTGTGACAATTTTTTTCTACTGCAACTCTGTGTCATAAACAGATGCAACTTTTGAAAATAGCAGGAAGGCTGATCAGATGCAATTGGGCATATGTGGACACAGATTCAATCCGTGTTTGTGTACGAATCTGACCTTTTGGAAAATCCTGCCCATTGTATGTTTATTTAAAAGGGGTTAACCCTGAAGAAGTGATAAGTTTATATCACAAAACATTGACTTTGCTACTGTTCCTCTGTGTAGAAAAGTGTGGAAAAAATAAGTTACACTTTATTTTTTAATGTGTCAGTTTCAGTGTAACTGTGTGGTAGGCAATTGTTAATTCCATGCAATAGTGGCAATCACACTAAGGTTACATGTAACTATATTGCACTTGCCACACAGTTACAGTGTAGCTACACTGTAACTACAGTGTAGTTAAGGAAACTTAAAGTGTTACCATATTTAAACAGCCTCGGAGCAGAGGCGATATGGCTGCAGCCAAGCTCGATGAAATCATGATGGAACACAGCACAGTCCGCCATGTCCAAAATGACCACCGGAGCTTAGTGCACATGCACGACTTTACTTCTGCAGTTGTGCTGAAGTCATGCATGTACACTGAGCTATGGCAGCCATCTTAGGCACAGTAGAATGTTCCTTTGTGAGCTCAGTGCACAGCACTCACTTCACTGCAACTGCAGAAGTGAAGTTACGTATGTGCAATGACTCGACATGCACACTGAGTTCCAGTGGCCATCTTGGACATGACAGACTGTGCCTGGTGTTCCACTGTGAGTTCAACGCGCTCGGTGGGTGACAGCAGAAAACATAGTATACCCGCTGGAGGGGGGGAGAGTGAGCGCACTGATTTGGAATTGTGGAAGGAAGTACTGCAATTCCAGATTTGTGCATTGGTATCCCCTTTTTCCAGTGAGAGCAAGTTAGCTACAGGCTTTGCCCACTGCAGCCATAAACATAAACCAGTTAGTGATACATGTTCTCTATACAGTTTGATGCAAAAGGCAGACAGCCACAGTTTTATATGTGTAGTGCTATTATTTGTAGTTTGGTGAGCTAATAATTTTAAAACCAAGAATGTGTCATACTTATTTAGCTATAATACTTAAAAAGCAACTGACACCATCTGGCTAAAAGAGTTACATTGCAGAATTAGAATATGCATACCCTCAGTAAATCTCATACTAAAAATTAGATTTCTATATTTCTTCATTTTAAAGTTACGAGCTATTTTGTAACCCTGATTTGACTACCTGTTCAAAACAGCCTGCATCAGTGAAGAGCTGCTGCTGATGTTATCTCAGGACCTCACAATCTAGTATTCCATCAGCAAGCTTATATTACCTGTTTCTCCAAACTTGTAAAGATCATGTGTAATGGTTTTCACAAGCAAAACAGATAGCACAGCACCAGTCAGTAAACATTGCTTTAAAAACTGTGTGCTTCAGGTTTTGTAAATAAAGCTGACAATATTTTGTTTATGTGCATTTTGCTGTCGGCCTTTTTTCCAGGGTTGCTGGATGCTGGGTCATAGCACACTGTTGTGAGGTTTGCACACTGATTGTTGCTGATGTGGTCAAAGGCTGAGATCATTCACACCTATCATTCAATTGAAGCAATTTCTAAGAAAGGCACCTTAAACAATTATTCCGTCTCCTTGTCAATGGGGGTGGGAGAGGTAATGCTGTTTTGAAATGTACTAGGAGTTTCTAATTTACCCAGCACAATGTGTTCTTCCTGTTAGGCTATTTTGACATACATTCAGGCTCATCTATGTTCTACTCTAAATTAAAAAGATAATTTTACCAGAGCTAACACTTCCACCTCTAGTAGGAATTAACACATATAAGGCCCCTATTAAAACATATTGTAAAGCAGACATTGGCAAACAGCAGTGAAGTTACCAACATTGCAGTACTATCAGTACAGTAACCACTCACTATAACGAACTAAAAGGGAGCCATAATCTGTGTTTGTTATAGCTCCCAGTTCGTTACAACAAGGGACACTACTATGCAGTACTGTCGGCTGGTGCATATGTCACCTGCATACATCAGACACTTCCCATATGCCTAATACACTGCACTATCAGCAAAATAAAGCTAAAATTGAAAAATACCCACATGCTAGCTAACATAACTGCTAGCTGAGACTTCAAGTTAAAGACAGCACCTGTAATAGAACGGTGGCTCAGAGCTTTCATGCTCTTTAGAAACACGTCCCCCACCCCAATTCACAGACTCATCGCTCCAGATATCTGTTTACAGACTAGTACACTGGGCAATAGTAAAAGCAAAAAAGAAATAGATTGATAAAAAGGAAAATCCGACAACAACAAACACCTCTCTCCAAATTTCAGATATTTTTTGATGCTTTTCCTGTTTTCATAATCACCCCCGTCTGACTTGCAGATCGCAGTTCCAGCTCCACCACGTCTGACTTTCTCAGTATAATTCAGAACATACTGTGCATAAAATAAATTCAGTACTGGACAACATAAATTTATTAAGTAAAGATGAGAGTTGGGTGGGGGTGGAGGGGAGCTGTTTGTGAAGCGTGTGGAATCTCTAAGCCACCATGCATGTTACAGGTGTTGTCTTTAACTCTGAGTCTCAGCTAGCTGTTAAGATGTGGATATTTTTTGACTGTAGTTTTTAACTTTGTTTTCCTGACAGTGCAGTGTATAAGGCATATGGACAGTTTGATGTGTGCGGGTGATGTGCACCGATTGCATGTGCAGATAGGAATTCTGAAGAACAGAAATACTGAAACATCAGGTGCCACATGAAGCATTTGTTATAGCTGAGTTTTCACTATAGCGGGGTTCGCTACAGCAAGGGGTTACTGTACAACTTCCTAACAGGCACAGTAGAGTAGCACCTCAGATGGCTTCAGCAGCTTAGAGGCATGCTGACTCAGCATTCAGCAACCCTTGAGAAATAGACCACACCAAAAGGCATTATAAAATACTATTTTGACAACCTTATTACAAAACTTGAAACACATATAGTTTTGATATCAGTGTTTTTGAATGGTGCTGCCTGTTTTACTTTAGACAACTACTGCACATGATCTTCAGTTTAGTTCAGTTTATTGACTGACAAGACAGAATTATCATTACAAAATATTGTACAATACATTTTAGCATACATAAATATACATATAACATTCTACATTGTTAAAATCCATAGAAGTACAATTACCAATATACAGAGAAATTTAGTACAATTAAATTGGTGTTTCTACCAGTAAACTCATTCAGATATTTATAATTAGAACTATTCATCTAAGATTTAGTAACAAATATAAGTGTCACCCTTATAGTAACCTATTCCTTATTTATAATATGCAGTTTCTTATGTTCTATCTTTTTTACAGAACAATGCAACATCTTTTGTGTGTGTGTCTGTGTATTATCTGTTTATGCTCCTCCCCAGAGCTACTTCATCCTCCCACTCCTTCAGAGTGCCTAGGCTGACCTACCGCTCTCCTGACTCCCTGCTGCCATGCACCAGCCCCTATTGCAGCCTTACCCGGGGAGCCCGGCTTATCCCTATGCCGGGTGGGTCCCTCTCCTTTGGGAGGGGAAGTGCCCTGATGGCAGACGGTGCATCCCAGGGCTGCAAGGCTGGTTCAGGTGGACTCCGGGGCTTTGTGGTGGCATTAAGCCAGCGTTTCTCATCCAGCAGGATGGGGAGCCATTTTTGCATTTTCTTCCCCACCCAACACAGTTCTTGGCCTTGCATGAGCACAGGCAACCTGGGGTGGGGATGTTCAGGGGGTGTGTCAAGGCTCACATCCCCCAAGCATGTCACCAATCTGCCTGCAGGTGCCTAGGTGAGTCCCACACCCTGGGAGGGAAGCATCCAATGGAAACTTGTAATCCCCCTCCCTGCCGGTCTCCACTCCTGGTACACAAGCTCGGGACATGAACCTGGGTTACCATCGTGCTGAGCGAACCCTTTTGCTTAGCACCACAGAGCCAGTGCAACACTTTCTAATATCTCAATATTTTGGGATTTCAATAATGCATTCACTTGATATTTAAGTTCCATGTCTAATGTTGATAATACACTACCAAAGTACAGATTTCTTTCCTGAATATAAAGAGGACATAAAGTCAAAAGATGTAATAGGCTGTCTTCCCAAGTTGGCACTTGCAAATTTGTGTAATATTTTTATCATAGAATCCTTTCACATAATCTTTAAAACTTTGGACAAAGATGGTCCTGTAAACTTGCTGACAGGGAATACTAGACTGTGAGATCCTGAGATGACATCATCAGCAGCTCTTCACTGACACAGACTGTTTTGAACAGGTAGTGCAATCAAGGTTATAAAATAGCTCCTAACTTTAAAATGAAGTAATGCAGAAACCTAGTTTTTGGTATGATATTTACTGGGGGTATACTTATTTGGATTCTGCAATGCTGCACTTTTCACGTCAGAAGCTCTTTAAGCTAATCATTTTGTTTTTGTCAGTTCAGAAAATAAACTGTGATCTACCCAGGCCTGGGGGAATTAGGTTATCTCTGATTTTTAGTCAAATAAAATCTTAAAGTTCTGATTGAAGACAGCCCAAGATGGCCACATAACTTGTTAGCTCTGCTCCTCAGCAATGACCCTACAACATAATCCCCCTTAAAACCCAAAGTAACTACATTGATATCTGGTTATAACAGCAATACTCAATGCCCTCCCCTAAAAAATTCCATTACTCAGCTCTAAACCCACCCAAACTGTGTACATTTAATGCAGTCTTCTCCACTGCAATGCGGCAGAGGCTATAAACAAAATAAAGACCAGTCATGGAGAAAAGAACCATGGCAACACCACAGCAGAAGCTGCAGCTTGCAGATACCCATGCCTAGCTTGGCATCACCAAAAACCTCTAGACTGAAGCAGGAGCAATGACTGGGAGCTCTAAGAACCTTAGCCCAAGCACCTCAGCCAGCCTGTCAGAGCAACAGACCTCCTCCCCCAAGGTCCAGGTAACCCTGAGCTAGGCTGGTAGTACAATAGGGGGGACAGTTATAAACTGTAATAAGATGGGTATTACTCAGAAAGCTCCACTGAGAGTTTGAGGGTTGAGGGGAGGGTTGGGGGGTCAATAACAGTCACAAAATATGTCAATTACCTGTTTTCTTTTTTAAGGTTTAAGAAAAAAAAAATAATCTGAGGATTCTTGTTCATGAGTCTGGGAGATTGGGCACCCCCAGTGTCAGTGTTATGTTTCTGGGGGGGGGTGCTGACAGACAGGGTGGGGGGAGGACAAAACAAAATATTTAAAAACAATTACAAAGGTGGTCATGGTGGAACACAGCACAGTCTGCCATGACCAAGATGGCTGACACAATGTGCTCCTCTCTCTCTCTCATAGAGAGTGTGGATGTTTAAACAAAGCAGTTTAAATGGCACAAACAAAAAATAATATTAAAATAACACAAACCCTTCACTCCCACCTGCCAATCCTACAACACCCATCACTATACTACAATAGTTTCCCACTACCAGTGAGATCCAATATAAGAAAGGGCTACAGTAGCAGCGGCAGGCAGTAACTTAAGCCAAAAACTGTAGATCCAGTCACCAAAAGTCTCTTGTATGGGTGATTCAGTTCAGGGAGCCCATACCTCCACAGAGTAAATATCTGAATAAAATTCTCTCCCCAAATACACTAGATCCAGAAAAGTTATTGAAGATGAGGCATTAACCAGGTACTCTCACTGCCTGAGATTATGAAAGTTAACCAGGCACTCTCACTGCCTGAGAAATTGCAGAAAAACATCAGATAATATAGAAATAAAAGAAGGTCTGACCATGTCTGGAGTCAAAGTTCCTAAGATGGTTCTTCTTTTTCTAAAGATCCAGGGTCTGGTCCATCTAGAAACTGGTGGAGGCCTGAAAACTCTGCCCTCAGAGACCGCTACCAGAGAAGTTACACTGCTGCAGCTTCAGCCCATGGCTAGTGTCAGCCCACCAGATGACTCTCGAGGCCTGGGAGAACCAAGAGCTCATCAACCGGCTCTCTGGCTGACTCAAATCCCGGTCTCCTGTACAGCAGCAGATCTGGTAGCCAGTCACTGGGATGAAGTCAGGCCCTCCCACCACACCAGTGATGGACCCCACAAGTGCTCAATCTCATGGCAACAGCATCTCCAGCTCCACACAGAAAGAACTGTGGCCAGATCCCAGCAGCATTCTTGGCAGCTATAGACCCAGTCTTCCAGCATCAGCTCAGAAACCAGCACGGCAGGCAGAGACTTCCTCCCATGAATCCCTACTCTGGCTCCTTGGCAGTGCCTCCTTCAGGTTCATCCCAGCACTTTCACTCCTCACCACTCTCACACCACTCACAGGAGCAGGGCAACAGAGAATGGTAAGTCCATTCGAAAAGTGAATATAACAGCAAGAATATTGCAGTGAATGGGCCCAGTAATGAAGATCCTTTTCCTGGACAATATCGTGACTGTCAAACATCCCTAGTGCACACTACAGTGTGTTTTTTATGTTCCCAGTAATACTCAGTCAACTCGCTACCTCACTTTTGTGCTCCCTAACTATCCATCTAAACTAGAGACAAAAATGGTCCTGCTAAACCACTAAATAAATCTATAAAACAAAGCAGGAATAATGAGGGAATTGTACAAAGACACACAGAGCTCAGCTGCAGCTTACAGGTTGCCCAGCCTGGTGGCCATCTTGAGACCATTTATGCCATACCTCAAAAAAAGTGAAGAAAAAATTGAATTTCCTGCCATTGTTTGCTGATTATAAAAATTGCAAAATGTATCTATAAGTGAAACACCACTCATTTGGTAGATATTTTTGTGCTGAACAAATTTTGTGCTCACAGTGCTATCATTTTTTTTTGTTTTAAAGTTATTCACATTTGTTTGCTGAAAAACTGAAAAAACAAATTGAATTATAAAGAAATAAACTAAAAGGCAGATATAAATGAAAAAACACTCATTTTGTAAATATTTTGTGCTGAACAAATTTCATTCTCACAGTACCATGCTATTATTTTTTTGTTTTAAAGTTATTCACATTTGTTTGTTGAAAAAGTGGAAAACTTGAATTTTCTGCTGCTTCTTTGCTAATTATACAAAAACCAACACGTATCTATAAATGAAACATCACTCATTTTGTAGATATTGTTGTGCTATCAAATCCTGTGCTGATAGTACCATGCTATCATTTTTCGTTTTAAAGTTATTCACTTGTGTTTGTGGAAAAAGTAAATAAAATTGAATTTTCTGCCATATTTTGCTAATTATAAAAAACTAAAAGACATATAAAAATAAAACACCACTCATTTTGTAGATATTTTGGTGCTGAATAAAGTTCATGCTCGCAGTACCATACTATCATTTTTTTGTTTTAAAGTCATTTGCATATGTTTGTTGAAAAAGTGAAGAAAAAATTGATTTTCTGCTGTTCTTCTGCTAATTATAAGAAAACTAAAACGTACCTATAAATAAAATGAAACTAGGTCAAAAATGCTAAACATTATTAGTGCAGTTGAAAGGAGTTCATGGAACACAACAAAACAAATAGCGCTGAGACAGATCTTCAAAGGTAGAGACAGCGTTGCGACTGGTGGTAGGGGAATGTTAGGAGGTGAGAAGGTTAAAGAATGATACCAGGAGGTGCATTTCAGAACAAAGGGACACACATTTGAGTGGGAGACAGATATTGGGTGGGTGAAAAAAACAACTACAACAACTCCACAAGGAACATCAGTGGGTTGGGACAGGGAGATGAGGTATTTTAGTTAATTTTCAACTTGCAGATCAACTCTGCCCAGCAGCGGAGACTGAAGTCGGGGATTGCCAGAGCCTGTAAGAGGTAAAGTGTCCTGCACTACAGCCTGACTGTTGTGAGGCACTTCCTGCCTGCCCCAACCGGGTCAGCACTTCATTTATTGCTGCTGGCAGGTCACGTGTCATATCATGTGACCTACCCTCCTTTTTTACTAAGTGTCCACTTTCCCATTTGCAGCTTATAGACACCAACCAGTAGGGGTCACTGCACTCTCCACTCTAGCTCCTCTTTCAACTCTCTACCCCCTCCTAGCTATTGCTTGAAAGCTGACCCACTAGAGGTCACTGCAGTTCCCTTTGAATCCTTCTACCACCTACTTTCCTCACTCCTCCCATCAGCCTACTACTAAGTACCTGCCAGCATCAAACCTGTTACCCTTTTGTCCAAAGTCTACTGACTAACCACTAAGCCAATGAACCAGGCCAACATTGTCCTCTACTTTCAAACTCTTAACCCTTCCTCCCTCCTTTTCTGAATTAAAAAACTTTCTACACTCTGTCCCTGAGCTGTGCTCAAACCCAGTACCCTTGCAGTCAGAGTCGGCAGCTCTACCTGTGGACCACATTGCCTGCCTATGTTATTCCTACTTTCTAAGCCTTTTAGTCTCTTACCCCCCCCCACCTGCCAAAATATAAGTTTACCACTTCTCTCTTGTTGCCTTTGCAGGCTTTGAACCCTGCACCCTCACTTTCAAAGTCAGCAGTCCCACCACTCAGCTAGCACACCTGTCTATTATTACTGCAGGATTTCAAAACTCTAAAAATGCTCTAACACTGCTAAAGTGTTATCTGAGTGCTTCTGCAGACCTTGAACCCAACTCCCTGCTGCTACAGCCACTGGCTGGGCTTTTTTCTACTACCCTGGTCAAAGCTTGAACCTAGTACCCTCTGCACTTCAGGCACCAGCCCTGCCACTACACCATAGCAGCAACTAGGCTTAGAGGTGACCTTTCACTACTATCTCCTCTATCATTCTAGTACCCCATTCTTTCTTCACTCAGCCCCCAACCTTACCAACTATGCATGTGCACCCCTGCTCGCCAGCCTCTTCTCCTCCTCCTTCTTTGCCTTCCACCAACCCTATTGTCCCTATTAACCTCAGCCTCACTATTCCAGTGTTCCTACCTACCCTTCTGTCTTCCTCCTCCTTACCACTGCTCCTCCCTCCCTCCTCCTCCACACACCCCATATGCTCCTCTCCACCTCACCCCCATCCAGACATTACCTTTCTCCCCCAGCTCCCTTGCACTTCTGATCACTCAAGCCCTCTGCCTGTGCTGCCCTACCCACCCCCTGTGCTACGTAAACCCCTTCCTATCCTATCGCCTCCGGCGAACTCTCCTTCTGGCACCTCTGACCAGAGCACTTTCTCCTTCTACTCCTAACAGGAACATACATACATCCCAACCCAGGCCCTGCGCCTCCCACCCACCCACCCAGCCCATTGGTCTTCAAGTTGCCTCCATGAACATATGCAGCCTGCTGAAGAAATTTGACACCCTACAGTGTTGTCTTGGCTCATCAACCAGACATCATAGCCCTGGTTGAAACCTGGCTGTCCAAATCCACCCCTGACTCATTTGTTTCCTCCCCAGGCTATACCTTATACCGGGAGGACCCGAGGTAGACAAGCGAGGGGAGGCTGTGCAATCTACACTAGGGACACAATACTTGGACACACACTCCCACCCCTGCCCTTGTAAATGGGGCCCAGGCTCTTACCTCAAACTCACCCCAGACCCTCTAGGAGCCCTCTCTATCTCACCACAGCCTACGCCCCAAAGAACCAGCACCCAGCCCTGGTATCTTTAACGGACTACCTGGCATCCCTCCACCATAAGGCGGAGCAAATCCTAGTTTGGACCTTAATGTAAATTGGCTCAGCACCTCCTCATCTGCGATCAGAGACTCATTTGCCGCCCAAGACCTGACACAACTCGTCACCCAGCCCACAAGAATAAACCCTAAGAGAGGTACCAGCACCCTTCTGGATGTTATTATAACTAACTGACCCCATAAAATCCAAAACATCCAGGTCCTCCCAGACTCCCTAAGTGACCACTCCCTATCCTATTTCATTGGGCAGTCTCCAATCCCAAACCCAAAGCCCAGACCACCTCCGCAGAGGCACCTCTGCCCTGGTGGGCTGAAAAACTTAAAGTATTCCTCACCCAGATAAACTGGTCCCCATTCATCATGCAACCAACATTGACACTGCCCTCGCCTCTTTCTTCACTCACACCTTCAACATGGCCTGTGGATCTTTGCACCCCTCACCAAATCCGTCCAAAAACAGAATGCACCTTGGGTTAGCCTGGCCCTTCTATAATTACTAAGAAATCGGGATAACCTCTAGCACCTTGCCACTGAAACGGGTCATCTGTCTGATAGGCAGGCTTACAATGCAGCCCAGAATAAGTGCTCATGGGCCGTCAGGAAAGCCAAGGCAGACCATTACCAGGCCTCCCTTACCTCCTCCTGGGGCTCAGCCCAGACTTTCTGGGATAATATTAAGCAACTTAACAGAAAAGCTCGCTCTCCTGCCCCATCCCAGCTCACTAGAAATGGCACTACCACCACCGAGCCTGCCACCATAGCTAACTGGCTCAACACCGCTTTCACTGACCTTAGCTTAGTCCTCCCTAGTAATTTCTTTGACCCTCCCCCCAACCAACCTCCCCCTGTCCTCCAGCACCCCAGCTTCCACTCAGCAAGATTTCCACCCGAAGCCAGACCCATCCTAATCAAAGCTTTGAATGGCAACAGTCCCGCAGTGACTCACTGGACCCCAGTATCCTCAGGCTGGTGCTAGATGAAGTCCTTGCCCCACTCACCAGCCTAATTAACCAGTCACTCTGCCTGGGACAATTTCCCACAGCTTGGAAAACAGCCATTATCACACCAATTCATAAAGGGGGTGACAGGTCATCGGCCAACAACTACCGGCCAATCTCCATCCTCCCCCCCATCTCTAAAGCCCTGGAGAAAGTGGTGGCCATTCAAATCACTGATTATCTGGCTAAGCATAACATCTTATGCCCAGAGCAACATGGCTTCCGTGCTGGTCACAGTACCAGCACTGCCCTAATTGAATTCTCCAACTTCCTACACTCCTCCTTGGATACCAGCTCCCTAGCTGGTGCAGTGTTCATCGACCTCTCAAAGGCCTTCGACACCATCTCCCATTCACTTCTGCTGAATGCACTCTGCCACACTGGTCTCTCGGCTGGCCCCCTAGCATGGTGCACAAGCTATCTTGATGCTCGATCACAGTGTGTAAAAATCAATAGCACAGTCTCCGATACCCATCCCATTCACTCTGGGATCCCCCAAGGCTCCATCCTGGGCCCCCCTTCTTTCTCACTCTATCTGAACACCCTGCCCAGTGCATGCCCTGGCAAAATTCTACTGTATGCAGATGACGCTGTCCTTTTTGCCACCCACTGCAATCCTGCCTCCCTCCAGAACACCCTACAGCAGTCTTTCAACAGTGTTGAAGCCTGGTTTAAGGAGTGCAGACTCGTCATCAATCTTAAAAAGACCAAAGCTATGCTCTTTTCCCACCCCCAAAACAAAGCTAGCAACCACCCACTCTATATCCTTCCAAGTACCAATCAGCCACTGGAACAAGTCTGCTCCTACAAATACCTTGGGGTTACCTTCGACTCAGCCCTCACATTTCACAACCACATCAATGCCCTAACATCCGCCACTAACACACAGCTTGGCATTCTCTTCCACCATAGAATCTGCCTTCCCCCAAATGCTCTCCGGCTCACTGTTACATCATCCGTTCTGTCCCTTGTAGACTATGGTCTACCAGTCTATGGTGCTGCCGACACCACTGCACTCAAAAAAATTCACTTAACCCTGAACAAAGCCTACAGATTGATTACTGATGCCCCCAGGCTCACACACACCTGTCAGCTGTATGTCGAGGCTAAATTGCTTACCCTGGATGAACGGCTCCAATACCAAACCTGTCTCCTCCAAAGAAAACTCCTACTCAGGCTCTCCTCGGGTAACGGCATCCATCCACCAGAGCCTCCTACTATTGCAACACGGTCTTCCAACAAGACCAATCTAATGGTCCCCAGATCAAGAACCAGCCATGACCAGAGGTCCTTCTGCTATAGAGCCCCAACCTGGTTTAACTCTCTCCCTGCCCCCATCACCAATACCACCATCATCTCCAAGTTCAAAACCACCCTTCGAAGCCACATCATCAACACTCGTAACTGCTCCAGTCTCTGAAAGTAGCCTCCACCTCTACTTCTCTTGACAATGGTTCTCCGGGCGGCTCTCCACCTAGCCATCCCCACCACCACTTCCCCTGTACACCGTGTTTATAGTTTAACCTGGCCAGTGCCAGCTGTTTCAGTGTTTACCTATTAGATTGCTCACTATTGATACCAACTTGTGTAACACCTGTTCTCAATTACATGTACCCTGTAACCCAAATGTATTTGTCTGACCACAGTGTGACATGGCGCCTCTGTTGAACGCCTATTGTATTGCAAACCTACGCTATGTAACCAAAAACACAATGTATGTCTTTATGTGATGAAGTACCTTTGGAAACGAGCCTCTGGCTCAAAGGTTGTAAACTGATTTTACAAATAAATAAATAAATAAATAAATAAATAAACTGCTAGTCAAAGACAAAGAAACTCATCGATATTGTTCTATGCAGGAGGCTATGCTCCCATATCACCTGTAACTATACATAATCAACTTCGGGGTGTGTGAAAATTTTGGGGGTAGAGATTTACAGCAGACAGAAAGAGGTGATCATGGCACAAAAATAAGTCTGACTTAGGATTTGAACCCCAGTCAGTTATGTGCAGGACCTTTTCATGTGCTTCTACACCATACACCACGGTGTCAAAACAGCAAACTAGCATGCAGTTGCAGACTTGTAGTATCATCATCACTGAGAACAGCTATGTGGTGTACTGCACTGTCATGACTGTGCTATTATACACCTGTAGCTGTTTTCAGTTATGCTCTTTGTCTCTAGGGTTTTTACTGTGCTGTTATTCATATGTGCTCTTGACTGGCTACCAAATGAAACAGCATTCATTTTGTAGTTATTTTTGTGCTGCACAAGCTTCATGTTCACAGTACCATGCTGTATTTTTTTTTGTTTTAAAGCTGTTCCTATTTATTTTAGAAAAAGTGAATAAAATTGAATTTTCTGCTGTTTTTTGCTAATTCTAAACAAAATAAATAAATGCAAGGTAGCTATAAATGAGACACCACACATTTTGTAGATATTTTTTTGCTGAACGACTTTCATGCTCACAGTACCATGCTATCATTTTTTTTAAGTTATTCACATTTGAATATGGTTAGTACAGCTAGTATACATATGCAGAGCTTGGCATTTGTCTCTTCATTGACATCATCAAAGCAGCAATGTTAGGATTTTCAGAGGATTTTTGAATCAGGAGAGGCTTTATTCACAATTTTCAAATGCTATGAAACTGCATTTATCCTACTTTAATAAATGCAGTTTCAGTATAAATGTAAACAACAGACTCTCCTTTACAAGCCAATGGAGTCATTTAAAAAAATGTATAAAAAGACGGTTTAGATGTCCTTTAAATTTTGCCCCTCCCTGACGAAACAGTGGCAGTTAAAATGGACTTACTTTTACTCTCATCACATACATTAGGAATATTAAGCACCCCCAAACTTGATAAAATAGCATCTATTAACCTGGGTCCTCTCTGTTCAGAACTCAGAAAAATACTTCTTAAAGAGCTGCTAACACTTTAAAGAAAACTCTGAAAAACATAATAATTAGCTACAATTCAGCTTGCATTCCATGTATGCTCTAAAGATTTCTCCTCTCCAGTATTTATTACTGAGGAAATTTGCGTGAACATATGATCTTTATCCTCAGGGTTATCTGCCTTTATATTAACTCCCTACTTCAAGTCATAATCCATTGTTGTGACATCACAATCTGTTTCTGTAGGAGTAACTGTGATGTCACAAGCAGTGCATTATGATCTCAAGTGAGAGAAAGAAACTAGAACAGGTGAACTCTTCAGAAGTAGATACTGTTTTCATGCAAATGGCCTCAGGAGTAATAATGGGGTGGGGGATACAGAGCTAATGTGAAATGCAAGCAGAACTGTGTCTCAGTATTATGTTTTGTTAAAGTTCTGCTGAAGGCATCAGCTGCTCTTAAGAAAGAAAAAATGAATCCAAGCTTAGGAGGAAAGATAGCTACATATACGATGACGGCCTTCATGAAGCTACAGTACTATACTTCCCCAAAAATTAACCCATGCAAATACCCAAAACCAAACTAGATAAAATGAAAGCACTGGTCTCTAACTTTATTTGGGAGAGCAGGAAGCCACATTTCACAAAAAATAGGTCCCTAGAATCACAAGTAGTAGGAACTTCCCTGGTTACGTGCCTATCACATGCCAATAAAACTCAAATGAAGCTTACACTGGCTACCCATCTGAACACAAAAAGCTCAGTATGATTGGGAATCAAACAAGGTCTCAACAATGCTTTCCTCACTATATGCTCAGAAACTGGGACACAACCAAAACAGTTCCTTGATCCCACAATAGCGTTTGGCCTGCAGGCATGCCAAGCCCTTCTTAAGTTACTGGGAACCCAATACCACAGGAAAGCAAATGGGAACCTTTATGGCTAAATCCCAAAATAATGATAGATTCAAGACATGTTAACTGGTCTGCCTGGTGCCAGAAGAGCATTTAAGTGTCAGTTCATCTCATGTATCCCCTCACTAGAATCCTAGTCTCCTTTCCCAATCTCTGTCATCAATATGACTTAACCAAGTTAGATTCACCAGCTCCAGCACTCATTATCATCTTTATTAGGGCAGTTCCTTAAGATTAATTAATCCTCACACAGATGACCTCTTGGACCAATGGACTACACACCCAGCTAGGCTATGGAGGTGAATTTGCTTGGTATTAAGTAAGGATGCTCTAAACAAAAGATAGGCTAAGACAGTGGAACAATGTGTAACCTATCTCCTCAGGGATTGAACAGGTGTGTGAAAATAGCTCATAAGACTTTTGATATGCAAAATACCAGCTGATCCAGAATAAACTGCTGCACAGATGATATTCATAGAAACACAGAAACATAGAAATTATTGGCAGATAAGGACCGCCTGACCGTAAGCCCTTGTACTGGATTACTACTTCCAACCCACCCACTACTGTACCTCTGTGGTTCCCCTATGTCTGTCCCAATCATGCTGAATCCATCCACAGTGCTCGCTCCCACCACCTCCTGAGGCAGACCATTCCATGCATCCACCACCCTCTCTGTGAAGAAGTACTTCCTCACATTTCTTCATAACCTCCCACCTTCCAATTTCATGTCATGCTCCCTCGTTCTTGTGCTCCTCCTGTACTGGAAAATGTCTCCCCCCCCTCCACCTTGTCTATACCCTTGAGATACTTGAATGTTTCTATCATGTTCCCTCTTTCCCTCCTCTCTTCCAGTGAGTACACATTGAGGTCTCTTAATCTCTCTTCATAAGTCTTATGTTGCAAGCCCTGTACCATCTTAGTCACTCTTCTCTGGACTGTCTCCAGCCTGTTAATATCCTTATGAAGGTGCAGCCTCCCAAAGTGCACACAGTACTCCATGTGAGGCCTGACCATGGTTTTATAATATGGTATCACTACCTCTCTCCTTCTGCTGGTGATACCCCTGCCTATTCACCCCAGCATGCCACTAGCCCTCCCAGCTGCCTTAGCACTCTGCTTTGACATTTTCAGGTCATCTGAAATAATAACCGCCAGGTCCCTTTCCTCCATCGTGACTGCCAGCACCTCCCTTCTGATCCTGTAGCTTTCCCAGGGTTTCTGTGTCCCAGGTGCATATTTTTGCACTTTTTAAATTAAACTTCAGTTGCCAGTCCTCAGACCATTTTTCAAGTTTCCCAGGTCCCTCCTCATTTTCTCTACCCTCTCTGGGGTATCTACTCTGTTACAGATCTTGGTGTCAACTGCATACAGGCAGACCTTTCCCTCCAGCACTTCTGCAATGTCATTAATGAAGACATTGAACAGGACTGGCCCCAGGACCGATCCTTGAGGCACCCCACTGGTCACCCTTCTCTCCCCAGATTGCATCCCCATTTACCACCATCCTCTGCCTCCTGTCTGTTAGCCAATTTCTAACCCAGTTTGCCACCCTGTCCCCCATGCCCAGCCTACCCAGCTTGTTTATCAGCCTCCTATGAGGGACGATGTCAAAGGCTTTGCTGAAATCAAGGTAAGCGACATCCGTTAACCCACCCTGATTTACTTCATTTGTCACCCAGTTGAAAAAATCAACCAGATTTGTCTGACATGACCTCCCATCTGTGAATCCATGTTGCCTATGGTCCTGGGCTCCAATGGCTTCTAGATGCCCTACTATCCTTTCTTTAAATAATGTCTCCATGATCTTCCTCACTACTGAGGTGAGGCTGACCAACATATAGTTCTCCATTTCCTCCCTGCGGATGGATATTTGTAGTGGGACCACATGTGCCCTCCTCCAGTCCTCTGGTACCACCCCTGTGTTGAATGACTCAGTGAACATGGCTGCCAGAGATTCTACTATCTCGCTCACAGTTCTCTTAATATCCTTTGGTGTATGCCATCTGGTTCCATCGCTTTGTCCACTTTCAATTTAGTGAGCTCCTGCAGGACTGTTTCCGTGAATGAACTATTGTTCACCTCTTCACCCTTTGGCAACTGCTGTATCCCTGCCCCTCCACCTCTTCTGTGAATACTGAACAGAAATATTTATTCATTATACAATTGCAAAAGAAATGTTGGCCTCTGATTGGTCAAGCTGGCACTGGAGCTATGATGTTATCCTGCCATAACATCATGACTCTAGTGCCAGCACACTTACTGTAGGACTGAACTGAAAAGAAAAATACAATAATTCCGCTGCCTATGAGTAGCTTCACCACTACCCGCTTTGCAGCTCAGCCGAGTGCTGACAATCTATACTCCCCACCCTCCATCAACACATGGTGCCTCTCATAGAGCACACTCCCACTTTTCCCTCACAGTCTTTTCATATTTAATCTCCCAGTATAAAACAACTGGAAGAACCAAAACAGCAATGCCGCTCCAAATAAACAAGTGAAATGATGTAGACTGCTGACCGTGTGACATTCAAACTAAAAAAAAAAGTTACACTTAAAAGCGGCATGCAGACCTTACAGCTTCAGATTGTGAATAAAACTACAAAAGTAACACTTACTCTACTTTTTTCAGCAAGCTGCTACACATATCAAAATTATGTCCAGTGTTTCTTCGTTTTTAATCCAAATAAAATACTGAATAACCTGACGACTGTCTGAGAAACTGGAAGCAGTTTACCACCCCATCACCACTCCGTATAAAAATTCACTTTATCCCTCAAGCTGAAACAGTGAGCTGAAGCCTCCACTAGCAGCAACCAACAAACTTCATAAAATGTAAATAGAATATTTTCTTCTAACAAGACAGTAAGAAACAAAAACAGGACTGGCACAGAACAAGTAATAAGTAAAACAACAGCTCCATATATTGGACAATACATATAATTGCACTATTTTTTTCTGTAAGTACACCTACCCTTTCAAAAATGCAGCCTAAATATAAATTGTAATATTTCTTCTTCTTTTAAAATGAGCAACTGTATAATAGGAATAATGCATTCCAAGGTATGTGACATGCTGGGATAACATAACTTCTGGGGTGATTAGTCACACTCGGCCTGCGGCTTCATGTCTAATCACCCCAGGTGTGATGTTATCCCAGCACGACACACACCCTGTCATGCATTATTCCTTTAGTATAGCATACACCTGAAGTACTCACAAAGGTGGGGCTCATGCATACAGACTCTTGCTGGACATGTGATTCAAAAACAAGGAACACTATTACATAATATGTGGGGATACATTACCTTGCACCTCTTTGGAAACAAATTACAATTTTGTGGACAAGTCTTGAAGCTGTTTATTTCTACTGAGCCAAGATTCTGGATCCTGGAAAGCACAGAAAGACCAGGATTAAATTATAGGCCATAACCTGCTAAAGCATGGATCATTCTTCTAGGAGTAGTAGAAGAAAATGGCAAATCTCTTCAAAAGGAAGGCTTCTTCAGCCCCTCCTTTATAGAGTATCTATCAGCTTTTTCTTGGTTAGTTGTATATGAAAGATCCCCAGAGCAAGCTAACAACATAAGAAGGTATGAGGAACTATGACCCCCTTTCAACCACACAGTATGCTTATGGGGAACCCCTTAAATACTGCAGCAAAAGCTAAAAGGTATCAAAGGATATTTGAACAAATGCATGGATTTAAATGGCTATTCAAACTACTGTTCTTTTTTGTAGTTAATGATAGCATTGTCTTACAAATTATATGTTTAAGAAAAGATCAGTTGCATTGTAAAAATTAAATGAGAGCCATGGAATATTTAATAGAAAGTGTCATAAACGCACTCCGGGGATCAGGCCTTCTGCTCCCATAGTGCCCAACCTCAAAGTGCAACATGTGAACAGGAGACAAACAAGGTAAACCCTCCTGCTTGTCCTGGATCCAATCAAATACCAGTCTAGAGTTCTGGGGTCAGATATGAACCCTTTTTCACTAGCATACCCAGGTAACAGGTTCAAATATCACACCCTCTTCAGAGAAATGCAGTGCAATACTTTACCCAGAGGGCATACCACCTGGTTCACAATCCCTTTTCTGACTCAATTTAGACCTTGGTATTTTTTCTTCCCTTGCTGCATATGGTAACACACTGTAAGCGCATAACAGTTCTGTCAGAATTATCAATACTGTCCCAGCATTCACACACAAAATGAGAAAATGACTCAGGCAGGATTTCAAGGAAAAAAGAGTTTACTAGAATTAAAAACAGTAAATAAAATGCAAAACACAGAACATATAACATTAATGGTACAGTCATAAAAGTAATGGAAGTTACAAAAACCAAATGCCTTCTTACTGAGTAACTGATCCTACCCCAGTTTCAGTCAGTAAATAATGGTGCTGAAATTACCTAACTCTGGTAGAAGTACTTCTTAAGAGTCCAGAAGTAAAAGGTGTCTCTTGAAAGTCCAGACACAAGTATATATTGTTCCCTCTGCAGCTTGACAATCATGAGGGGAAAAAGGTTGCACCCAACTTGTGAGGTCACAGCTCTGTGGTGATGCTGGCTATGATGTCACTCCCATGCCTGTATACCAAACTAGTCACATGTATCTGCATATTGATAAACATCCCACTTAAAAAAATATATTTTTTTAATTAGTGAGCCTGACAGAGCAGGATTTATGATGGGTCAGAATTACCCCTTTGATCTTCAGAAGGACTAAAAGCTATTTCTCCTATCTATGTGAGAATTTTCACAGGTATCTGTCAGAAGTTGCTTTCCTCCTAACAGGTCAGAAAGTGCAGTCTGTAATGGCCAGTTTCCTAGATTCAAAGTAAATGCTGGTTTCACAACCTATTATAACCTGGTGTCTAAAGGAAGCTTTTAATTTGATTTTCCACTGGGTCAGGGATAGTGCAGATCCCATCTTTTCTCTCTGTTCAAAAATGTAATGTGGCTTTGCTGCTTGGCCTGTTTCCAAGCAGAAGTCTAAACATGTATTTATATCAAAAATATAATACAAATAATAACAAGTAGATGGCTAATGTCACAGAAAGTAGGTAAATTTTATCTCTCAATAGAAAGTATTAAATGAAAAAAACATCAAATCTTACTTCTTTCATTTATAGGCTAGTGAAATCTACAGTGGCAGCAGTAGAACTTGTAGCAGTGAGTCTTACTTATGCACATACAATGTAAAAATCTAAATTTAGTAGTTGCCGTATTGGTCCTTGCAAGAATAGATCCAGAAGCAAATGATTTGATACCTTTTAATGGACCAACATAGATGTAACAACAAGAACAAAGTGCTCTAGCTTTCGGACCAACCAGTCCTTCTTCAATTGGGTTGAGCTTCTGAAGAAGGACTGGTTGGTCCGAAAGCTAGAGCACTTTATTCTTGTTGTTACATCTATGTTGGTCCATTAAAAGGTATCAAATCATTTGCTTCTGGATCATACAATGTAATTCAGGTTTCACCTCTTACTTAATTGTATTCCTAGTATTTGTGTACATACATGAATAGTGTTTTCCTGTATAGAGTTTTTACCTCGTATGAATTATATCCCTTGTATTTATGTACATATATGTATAGTGTTCCTCACGTTGATCTGTACTTATGTAATTATGTCTGTTTTGTATACACTGTTTCCTGACGAGGAGCCTTTATAAATAAGTTCATGATTCAAAGCTTTGCAATTCCTATTTCTACTACATAAATAAATAAATAAATCAAAGTTCATAGATTCTATTGGTGCCTTCCGAACTTTTTCTGATAGCTTTTTGTCTCTTGTTATGCAACACATTTTGCAAATGTTAATAAATGTACTATAGCCTTTTTTCTGTCTTTTTTAAACAGGGCATCTATAGAAGAGAAATATGGAAAGGACCTTTTAAGTTTATCAAAGAAGGTTCTTGGGCAAGCAGAATTAAAGTAAGTCTGTCATTACTGATTTGATTTTCAGTCTCATTGATTTAATTTTCAGTGCTACTTATTTGACTCAAGATACACTTGAATTCATAGTCCAGTTTATCTTTCTTTCAAGATTATGATCATTTAAAAGAATCTGTTTTTGTTTTTATTTACTGTACTTTTTGCCCCAGGGACGCTCATCCATCTGTTCGCTCCTGCATCAGTCTTGCTTCCCCAATGACCACCATCTGCTGCAGATATCCCCTGGCTCACGCTCTGGGGGGGGGCACAGCCTCATAACCTCACATCTACAACAGGTAACATGTCGGCAAACCAACATTGCCTCCCTGGCTTCTCCTCTAGTGTGGGATTTGGGGCCAGTAGCAAGGACTGCGGGACTAGTAATTAGTCTGCCATAGAGCGGCGAGGAACAATGAAGACCTGGGAGCAGGGCAGCGTCATCCAGAGTGTCTGAAGAGATGTTTTCTTGTTCTTCCAGAAGGCGGGGACTTGCAATGATGTCCAGCATCTGCCCTGCCTCCTGAAGCAAACTGACACTGGTTGCTGTGGTGCTTCTGGCCTCCACCAGGGTTTCCCAATGCACCAAGCATAATACTCCCCACCCTCCTCCCGGAGAAGGACAGCAGTCCATGGGATGCTTCACCCTTCTCCCCCCCCCGGCTGGCCCTCTGATGACCTGGGTCCATTCCCAAACCTGGGTCACCAGCATCGCAAGTGGAAATCCAACCACTGCATGGATGGGCCAGCCCCAGAATCTGTGTGTTTTATAATAAAAATGTAAGTAAGTAAGTAGGTTTTTATTTATAAAAGGTGCTCTTCCAATGTTCAGAGCACCTGTACAATACAGTGCAGTAATAAAATATCTAAAACTGTTCATAATTAATATAAAGAACATATGATCATAAAACAGTTATGTCCCCAGGAAAGCTTTAACAAAAAAAATAAGTTTTATGGGAGTTTTAAACCCTCCATGGTCAGGCTTTCAGATCTGATGAGGTAAAGAGTTTCAAGGGTAGGAGACATAAAGGCAAAGGATATTCCTCCAAGGGTCTTCAAATGTATCCTGGGAACTTCTAGCAATTCTCATCAGAGGATCAAAGTGAGCGGAGGGATGATAGGAATAGGAAGTCTTTCATGTAGTACCTGGAACTTGTGATTTAATTTAATATTGCCCTTTTCTTCTGTCTTGTAAAAAGCTCCATTCCCCCATTTTGAATCAGTTTTAGCATATTCTAGCATTGAAATAATTAATGGAGAGTCTTTTTGAAATACGGAAAAAGAGAAAGGGTTTGAGCACACTCAGGTAAGAGCGAGCACAATATTTTACTTATTAAAAAAGCATAAATGCATTAACCAGAAGAGGTGACTAGCACCCCTACATATGGCCTACAAAAGGTTTCTTCAACCCCATGGTGAGTCTTTTTATACACAGATGGGGGAGGGGGAAGGGGGAAATTGTTTTCAGGTGCCACCTGATAATGAAATATTCTGCTCGCTTCGATTGCAGCGTGCTCCAGCCTTTTTTGTTTTTCCATTTGTGACTCTTGGCCCCTTGCAGATGGCTGGGAGCACCTGTAGAGAATCAATGTGCATTCGCTACCCTTTTCGTGTCTCCCATTAAATATGGCTGACTCAGACTGTCGTTATTATTGTCTACTGTTTTTGAACACTTATTGTTTAGGATCACTATTCTTTTGATAAAGACAAACCAGCATGCAACAGTTACTGCCTCCAGACCATATAGGACACAAGGAACATTAGGGCTACCTTCAGATCACAAAAGCTAAAGCATTAAAATACTAAACATAAAATAAAATGTGGCAACATATACAGTGAATGAATTTGGAAACAAAGCTGAATAGCAGGAAGCAACATCAGGGGATGTAAGGGAGTACATAATTAAGTATTTTACTTCTCATTAATTAAGTCTTAATGTCTGTGAAAGGTGGCAGAGAGACAGTTTATAAATTATAATTCTCTGTACATGTGACAAAGGTATAGTATGGTATAGCCCTACAAGAGCTGAGCAGAATATTTAGATTCCACTTACAGCAGAATTCTGTGATGGTTCTGAAATTCTGTTATATTCCATGGAATTCTATCAGAAGCAGAATTCTGAAATTCCAAAAGTGACTTATCAGTTATTAGAAAATGGGTTCTAAAAATCTTAAAGCTGATTGGCTAAGCCCACCAACCAGTTGAGTCTGGTATCAGGCAACAGAGACCAGGAAATAACTAGTCCCTATCTCTGGTGCCTGATTACATTCCAAAATCATCATGGCAACAGAATTTTCATTTCAAAATTGCCGCCATGTTTGTTTCTCCACTTAATGAAAAGACAGCCCCCCAAAAAGTGATCTGTTAGCCTCTTGAATCAACAAATGCCATGGTCAATTAAATCTGATAGAAAACTGCAGTAAATTGCCACACAAAACACCAGCTTTCAAAAAAAGCAGTCCTGCTGCCTGAAAAGCCAGCCGATCTAGCAGATCATGCAAACAGCCAGCAGCACATTTCCATCTCCTGGAAGTCCCACTTACTGAAGTGCTGCCACAGCTATTAGGCCCTAATCTCTGCAATACCATTAGATGTAATACTGTACTCCTTCTCAAAAAGAAAACATAGATCTGTACCTGCTTCACACTTAAACTTTTTTCATTTTTCTGCCAGCTCACGATCTTCCATGCTGTAGCTCATCAGCCAAGTGCACCATGTCCTATCATGCTGGAGTCAGACATTGTGCTTTTGCCGCACCACAGCAGACTATTTCTCTCCCTCGCTCACCAAACAACAAAAGGACGGATGGCAAGACCACCCCCTGTGCCATTTCTTGTTAAATGTAAAAAAAAAAAAAAGTAAACTGTCATCATGTGCTGTTCCCATGCAGTGGTGAGAAAAAAAGGCAATAGTATTTTTGTCAAATGAACATTGGCTGCACAAAACAGCGTGCTCGGCGCTACTATCACAAGGTTCCCATAACTTCTCCCTGGCTTGCCATACCTTCTCATTTACTGGACAAATTAACCAAAATTAAGAAAACACCAAATCCAAGCCTCATTCATAGCAGGGTTACCGTGCCCAAATCTTCTCCTAGATGTCTTGCCCGATCCCACTGCTCTGCTCTTCTCATCTATCTCTTCGCCTCGATCAGGCTTAAGAAAAAAAATGAGCTATAATTACTGGCAAAGACCATTCCCACTGCTCTTCAAGTTCATCTCCCCACCCGATCGATATGCAACAAAATGTATTCCCCACCATAGTAGCTGAACGATTAAATGTAAATTTTAAACCAAAACAATGAAGGTTGGAGCAAATGGGATCACACTCAACAAACAATGGGGTGAGCCCTGTCACCAATCTTCTGCAAAAAAAAATGTTTAACTACATAGAAAACTCCAAAATCTACCCACTTTATGCACAGACGAAAAGGGAAATCCAAATCCACAAACTAACTCTTGTTGTGGAGACAGTTAGTGCATACTGCCTAGTTTTTTGATTTTTTTTGTTTCATTTTAGAACTAGAGCATCAAGAAGGATAAAACTCCATCACTGTAATGCAGGTGGATGAACTATTTTATTTAAAAACTTATTTGAAACTATTTTTTCACTGACCATTTTTAAATTTGTTTTTTACAGTGTCCATTTCTATCAGTTAATAATACCCTCCAGGGTGAGCTGTATTAGGAAATACCAGACCTTTCCAAGGCTATAAGGCCCCTTCACCTGTGGCATCAGGCCTTATTACCTCGGTGATCCGTATTTCCCAATACTGCCAACCCTGTTGGGTATTATTGCTTACTTACTTAAACAATGCAATATGGAAACTAAATAGTGGCTTTAATGAAGACACTCTAGAAATGCTTTATCCTGATGGATGAACAACTGGAGCATGACACAATCTGTGCGTAATTTTATGGTAATGTTATTGTGGACAGTTAACTGGCCACCTCAACATTTGCCTAAAATCAGCTTATTTATGAGATTGTCCTAACTCCAATACTTAATTATCTAATCTGTTAAAGTCATTTCTTCATGCAGTACTTGTGCAACATCCCAATCATAAAATGTCTTCATAATTCAAAATGTCTTTTCTTTCCTATTTATTCGGACTCCAGTTGTGGTTGCAGTGTTACCAAGAGGCCAGCATCTTGAGATTAGCATTTAAGAGATTAGAAAATTGCAATCTCAGAATTATTAGAGTTTTCTTGTGAATAAAGGGTGGCTGTCTCCCTTTCCCAGGGCTCAGATACAGATATGGCACACTGATGAGTCCAAATGAGGATAAAACACATGTTTGTGTCTGCTGTTCTCAGCCTTTGCTGATTGCATTGTGATGCTCTCTGGCAACATGCAATTCTGCTTAATGTTGAGCCAGTCAAAATTCTTTCATGGGAATTTGCATATGCTTCTCATGATGCTTACATTATTGGGATATGTGCAAATGTGTTTTCTCGAAAGAGCTGTAGACATGTTCAAGAGAACTGTAACAAAACATAATATTTGGACACTGTCCTGCTTGTATTCCCAATTCTATATTTTCCTTCCCATTATTTAGTAGTGAGGTCATTTGCATGAAAACAGGATCTTTGCTCCTGAAGTCATAGAGCTTTGCTTGTGACCTCACAGTTACTCCCATGGCAACAGATTGTGATGTCACATCAGAGGATTATGACTTGAAGTAAGGCAATAAGCTATAGAGGCAGATGAACTAAAAATTAACTGAAAGGGACAATGTCATGTATTCATACACATTTCTTTAGCAATTAATTATAGGGAGGAGCAATATATGAACTATAATTGGAATGCAAGCAGAATTGTACCTGATTATTATGTTATTTAAAGTTGTCTTAGAGGTGTCAGTAGCTCTTTAAAATGTGTCTGTATGGCCAATACTCTCCGAGATAACCCTTGCCTCATGGTATTTGCTCTGGGGTTCTTTTGTAGTTCTTATGCACAAGCTAATTTCAGCAAAACATTGAGGTGGACATTTAAATATCTGCAATAAAAGTGCCATAAAATTGCATTGAGATTGAGTCAGATTCCTTTTGCTTGTTCATCTGGATTTCAAGTTGAGGAACAGGGGGCTGTCCTGCAACAACGATCAAACAGTTTCTACAGAAATAAGAAAGACTGGAACACAGTAGACCAGGAACACTTGATTCTAGCAGGCAGCACTGTACAGTATGTGCTAGTGAACTAAGTATTCCCTGATGCAGTCCCTGTTACTCAAATATTTCTAACATTTTATGCAAATCACTTTTTGCACTATTGTGGTACTCATTGATAGGTTGTGTTACGTACTGTAGGTATTAAGTTGATAGCATTAACAATTGGTGAATAGATTTGTTAAGAGTTATTGATTGACATGTTGCGACATGAGGAACTTGTCACTGAGCACTACTCTAGCTGTTGATGGCCATGATGCTATCCAGGCCATTTTGCTATACCAACATTACAGTGAAACAAATACCGGAAGACCGTTATAGCAACAATATCAGCAGTTCGCTGTAATAGTCACACAACAAACTGACATGGCTTCTCCGTGGCTTGCACCCCCACCCCAAAGCAACTCTGACTTGGAGTTGATTATTTTAAAGTCCGGGGTATGCAGAGGGCACAACCCACCACAAAAAAAACATTGTTTTCGTGATGGCAAAATGCTGACTGTTGACATTGTGCCGATGCTGTAAAGACATTCAACAAGTTTCCTGTCGAACTGCCATTATGGAACTGGTCATTTATGTACTGTAGTTAGCAAAAGAACAAAGGCCTTCCATGTCATCTCCAAGTAGTGTATCTATAATGTAAACTACTTTTGTGGGAAGATAAATGCCTACTTCCAGCTTACAAAGGCATAACCTAAATGCATAAAATAAATTAGGTTTTAAAAATTACCTTTTTTCCATACTGTATACCAAAATGCTTAACAAGCCACAAAGAGTGATACCAATAGTCTAACCCAACTGTAGGAAGTGTGACTGAGAAAATTCAATGGAAGCATATGGATGTAAGCACAGAGCAAAAAGAGTGAGGAAGTTGAGTAACTTGTTCAAGACCACACAATGAGGAAAAGACATTGATAGGATTCAGACCTTGACTTCCAGGTTCACAGTTCTGTGATCTAATCAGTCGGTTGCATCCCTCACTTTAGCAGTTGGGTAATATTAGTTAAGACTGACTGGAAGCATTTATTTTATAAGTCATTAAATGGTAGAGTTAGTCTTTATAAGTAATCTGCAAAGTGCCAGTCATTTTAAAATTCCAGTCCAAAATGTGCAATAAGGGAACTGATGCAGAAAATTAATGTCTTCAGTGTATCAAATGTTGAAGCTAATCGTCCGAGAATAATGATTGCAGATACTATTATCTGATGGCTCTACAGGTGGGCCATATTCAGTTTTGTAACCAGGAACATCTGAGTCTGAGTTCTAATAAATAATTTTTGCCAAAATACTTGTTTACTTATTTATTTCATTTTTTATTTATGTCTGTTGGTCTTTCGTAAGTGGGTGAGACCAGAGAGATCAAGCCAGTTTACAGGAGCAACTCAGAATATCAATCTCGATGGGCCCTCAAGTCTTCTACCATCTACATTTTCTTCTCAGCAGCATAGAAAGACAAACAATAATTTAGGATGAGAAAAAACAATCATAGTCACAGCACAATGAATAGTACAGGAAAAGAAATAGTGGTTAGACATAATGGTTCTAATAATGGACATAAATGTCTCTATTGGACAGCGGCTTCATCAGACTTGTATGCCACAGCTGAACTGGCTCTGTGGATCTCCTACTGGGTTAAAGCAGCCCTGGTTCTCAACAGGTAGCAGCCAGTCCTTGAAACAATGTGCACTGATTTTTAGGCCCACTACCCCACCCCCACCCCAGACCTCCATTAAATGCTCATAAGCCACTCCCAACTACATTGTGGTTGGCTGGATACTTCAAACTAATCCTTAGTTTTACCATCTCTGGCCCCTCTCTGGTCAGACTAACAGCTCCCAGGAAGCCCCACTATATACCATAACCATGCTATGTTTAAAAGGTACAGGAGTGGTACTAATTTGCTTGCCACTTCCACTGCATTGTGGGCCATCACCAGCCCTCACTACTTCAAGGTCCCTAATGACCTCCAATCAATGCTCTTTTCTCAACCAACATCATACCCCTCTCTGTCTAGAGTTTTCACAGCGTCCGTGTCTCCAATTACTAGCCCTGCAATGTAACAGCCCTAACTCCAACTCGAATCAGACAGTGGTGAAAATTACCTTTCTTGCATACTCCCTTGATGCAGTACACCTCTGTATTGTGCATGAGTGTACTTCTGTGGAGGGTTTTAAGAGGGGTTTAAGCACCTTTTTATGGGAATCAGCATTACCTGAATACTGAATGTTTTATTTGGTTTGCTATGACAATATTGAATGTTTTAATTGGTTTGTCTGTATTTTTATTATGCTTGTTTTAATCGTTATTATGTACAACGCCTTGACACCTGAAAGGTGCCTTATAAATAAAAATCATTATTGTTATTATTACTATGCTGCTATCTGGGACATTGAACAAAACCTTGGGCCAAATTCAGGCTGCACCAGTAATCCGACCCCCATGGAAGTGTTCCAAACTCCCTGAGACAGCTGCCCGCTTGGACCAACACCCCAGGCCTCAAAATAGCTCACATGAATATCCAACCCATTAGAGGTAAGATGCCCAAGCTTGAAGCATGGACCCAGCTTCATAAACCTGACATCCTATGCATATCTGACTAAAACCTGATGTCAAATCTCATGAGGTTATCCTTCCTGGATTCTCCATCTTTAGGAAGGAGTGTGGGCTCATGGAAAATGTGGGGGAGGACTGAACTGACTGCTGACAAAATGGATGACTTGGATATCCACCCTCTGGCTGAGCATATCTTCATCACCATCACTCTTGGTGGGTCCTAGAAACTGGTGTTAGGCTGCATTTATCTGCCTCCCAGACACTTGTCCTTTTATGAAGAGGTTATCACCAGCCTGGACAACATCCCCAGACATGACACAGTGGTATGTGGTGACTTTAACCTTAACTGGCTTGGCTCACAAAACATGCAGCACCACTCTGCTCTGGCAGACATTAATTTTGTGCAGATCATAGAGAAACCCACTAGACTTAACATGAAGTCTGGGAGATGCACACTCCTCAACTAGATCATAACCAGCATGCCAGCTAACATCAAAACTGTTGATATCTTCCCAGACTTCCTGAGTGATCACTCATTCACCTATTGTGTCTGAAACAGCTCTGCAACCCATCCACTCCCCCAAAATAATCAAAACCTTGGATTTGACCAAGTTCAATGAGGAAGAATTAAACAGCTGCCTAACATCCATCAACTGGTCACCAGTTAACACCCTCCATGATATAAATAAGGCCCTTGATTATCTTATCTCAATGTTCACAGCTGCCCTTGACTCTCTTGCCCCATATAAAACCAGAAGATCCAAAGGATTCCCTGCCCCTTGGCTAACTTATAACCTGAGGGGTCTCATGCTCACATGTGATAAAGCCTGGAAGATATGGGGTACATACTGATTGGATTATTTATTGTCAGCTCCAAAATTTATGCAAAAAATAAAATTAAGGTGGCCAAAAGAGACTATCTTATAGCTTTACAAGAAACAAACCTTATCACCCCTAAAAGCTTCTGGCACCAGATAAATACCCTACTAAAAGATAGAGAATGCATTGTTCCCCAAAACATGACTGCTAATGGAGCCACTCTCACAACACCGCTGGACATTGCTACTGGAATAAATAACTTTTACAGACCTTACTCGCTACTAACACATTCTTCCCCCTCTTGCTTGTACTACAATACAAATTAACATCATCATGTGACCAAATGTCCCTCCTTTCATATAAAAACTACCACCAATTTTGAGATCCTAAAGTTGCTCAAGAGACTCAAATGTGATAGCTCTCTAAGCTTTTCACCATGGCCCCTAAATTCCTCTGCACTGGGGCATCAGCGCTCCCTGCCCCTCTCAATACTAATCAGTTGATCTTTCATTACCCACTCTATCCCTGACAAATGGAAAACAGCGGTAGTGGTACCAGTCCACAAATCTGGCCCGGTTGATACAGCCCAAAACTACAGACCAAATTCTATCCTTTGCCCTATTGCAAAATTCAAGAATGAATCCTGTATGACCAGTTGTACTCATTTCTTGAACAAACAAACATCTTCACAGACTTTCAGCATGGTTTCCGTAAACACCGTGTAACTGACTCTGCCCTCCTTCACGCCACCTCTGACTTGTTCAATAACATGAATCTGGGCCAAGCCACTGGTGCAGTCTTTGTAGACCTAACTAAGGCCTTTGACCTTGTTAATCACCCCTGCTCATAGCTAAACTTCATCACATTGAACTGCATAACTCCTCTTGCGGTTTTCAAATTACCTAGCAAATCGCTTTCAATGTGTCAAATGGGCACACTATTCCTCTAGCACCAGTCACTGATGGGGTACCACAAGGTCCATACTTAGTCCCCTACTATTTTCCATATTCATCAATGACCTGTCTTTTAACTATGTGGTGCATCAGTACAACTCTGTGTGGATGATGCAATACTCTACAGATCTTCCAAGGATATCTGCACCCTGACCGCAAATCTTAAGCTAGACTTCCACGCCCTAGAATCTTGGTTCTTAAATAACCTACTGGTTCTCAATGAGAAAAAAAACAAAACTATGTTCTTTCATTACACCTCCTTCAAAACCCCATATGACACACTCCTCCTCTTAAAAACCTCCTCAGGTACTCCACTGGAAAATGTCTCATCATTCAAATACCTGGGACTCACAATTGATGAGAACCTAGTGCTCGAAGCACACATAAACAACACCATCAAAACCACTAATCAAAAACTTGGGCTGCTCTACCACTCAGCACCCTACCTCTCAAAGCGTGCCAGAGTGACCACTGCCTCTACCACCCTACTCCCTGGTCTATTCTATGTGGCACCTGTCATCCACTTGGTTAAGGCTCTGTTACTGAACAAACTAAAAAAAACATACCATAGGATAGCTCACTTTGCTGCCTCGCCCCCCCGCCCGTACTCACCACTGCCTTGTACTCAACAAACTAAGGCCAACCTTTGACAACAAATTTGACTTCCCCGTGCACTGTACCACCTTTAAGTTGATTCATCAGCCCCTGCCAATCTGATGGGTCTGCTATCCCTGAAACCTACCCCTCATGTACTAAGATCTTCTAGCCTACCATTACTGGAGCTCCTGAAGGCCAGAATAAAGATAGGCCAAAGATCCTAAGCCGTCACTGCCTCCAGAATTTGGAACAATTTTCCCCACCCTCTACTTTCCTGCAAAACCATTAACCAATTCAAAAAACTCTATAAGGATGACTTCTTTAAACCCCTCCAATGCAGAGGTAACTGTTATTAACAAGTCAGGCCACATGTGACTAATGTTATCCATCTCACTCAATCTCTGCAACGGTCACAAACAGCCTCCTACTCTCCTATCTCAAAAACAAGCTGTTCTTCCCACTTCTCACTCCTCCTCTACCTAGAATAACATCTGACTGTAACCTGAACCCCATGTATCTAACCAAATGCAGTTGAATTTGACTATTCTTAGTTATCTTGCTGTTTAAATTGTTGACATCTGGTATGTGAATGGCATAAATTCCCCTGCACATGGTATAAAATGTTAATCTGCCTCCTGCCTCCCCTGTCTACCTGCAAACTGCCTGTACTCCTGAATCCTTTGGTTACTGCCTACTCAGGTACTGTTGTTATTTACCTATAGCTTAACTGTATATTGTGACTCACTGTACTATTCGATATGTATTACTATATTATGTTTTGGTCTTAGAATGCTTTATTCCTCGGGTCATCACTGAAACAGGGACTTTGCCTCAGCTGACCTACCCGGTCATCAAAATTCAAATAAATAAATAAATAGATACGTGCCTTTATGTTTAACTAGTAGGTTACACTTTAGACTATGTTTAAGTGATGGGGGTCTTGCTTATTGCACAGTCAGTGACACAGAGTTCTGAAGTTTTGTTTTTTTTTCCTCATTTTTCTCCGGTAATGTTCCCTCCATCTTTACATACATGTGATATCTCCCTCTTTGCGCAGGAGACTCCTGTTTTTTTGACAGAACTCCCTCTCTCCCTCCCGGAAACAAAATCTCCTGCTTAAGTAAAATTATGTCCAAAATATCCATTCATGTTTGTTTTTGGCAGATAAAGACACATAAAAAGTAAATTAGTGATGAACAATGTAAGTAATAACGTTGTACAACTAGTTGTTGATTCATTTTAGTGCTTATTCTTGACAAAATGAAATACATTAAATGCTCTTATTCTTATTTTTTGACGCCATATAAGGACAAACTCATGACGTTACAGCATCTCCCTACTAGTAGGCCAATCTCCCTACTAATTTGACCCAAATCTCCCTCTTAAGCAAGTTGGACATATCACATGTATGTCTTTATCCTGTCCTTCCCCCAGCTTGTTTCCCTGTCTACCCCTCTACCCTCCTTGATGTCCCCCCACAGGACCTCATTTATTCAATAATTGCTAAATAATCTGCCTATTAACTGTGATCCATTTCTGCAAGGAGTTGGCTCCAAGGCTACTGTAAATTTCTGTACTATGTTCCTCAGATATGCCACTTGTAATGAAATGCATATTCCACAGTTATGATATATTTAATTGTATGTTATGTCACAAATGCAACTGTGTGATTAATTATGATATTTTTTAACTGTATGTCTTGTTACAAATTAATTTGAAAGTTTTATTTTGATATGATTAATGTTAAACAGTGTGTCTAATTATTCATCCAATTGTACCCTCGGTCACACCGGTAGACAAGCAACTTGTTCAGTGTGTCTTCCTGGTGAAACATTTCAATAAATTAAATAAATAAATAAACTTAGGCCCTTATAAGCAAATGACTGTTGTCTTATGTGTATTTTGCAGAGAGGAACAGACAGCTGGCTATGAGTAGTTGATCACAGAATTAGCTGTCTTTCTTGAGCTCCGCATCATAGCCAAGCAATCAGGGAAGATAGTGCTCTGAATCTTAAAGTGCTCATGTTCTGCTTGGAATTTATAGTAATTTTCAGATGCAGTCTACTATCACTTCCAGTATGTGAAGTATTTTTTATTTTCTGTTTGCTAATTAGAAGATTTTCCAACTGGCAGTACTGGGATGATGTGTGCAGCAGCCCTCTGTCTGGTGGAAAAAAAAAGTCAGTTCTGTTCCTCCCACTACATCATCAGAAATGAGACCAAACACCTTGAGGCACCACAATCCTTGCAGCCTGTGCAGCAACTTTCACAAGCTACCAATCGAAATGCAGGAAATTGTGACATCACTAGTAACCAGGGAAAGCCAGTCCCTGCTGCTTCATGTGAAAGTGAAACCTGGCAGTGAGAAATGTTTCTCATTGGTTGCTAGTGATGTCATAGTCAGCGTGGTTTTAGTGTTGATGTAGTGGAAGGAACAGAACTGAGTTTTTTTTTCTCCAGACAGAGTCCTGCTTCACACATCACCCCAGTACTGTCAGGTGGAAAATCTTCTAATTAGCAAATAGAAAAGAATAAATACTTGAGATATAATAAGTGATAGCTGACTACATCTGAAAGTTACAATTAATTGCAGGAAGATTCCAAGCAGTATACTAGCTCTTTAAATGTACATTTTCAAGCTAGGCATTACTTAGAGAACAATGCATATGTAGGTGTGTGATATGCAGTTTTTTTATACACCCGAGGTGTGTAATAATATATAAACCTCAAGAGCGAAGCTCAAGAAGTTTATATATTGTCACACACAGAGGTGTGTAAAAAACTGCAGATCACGCACCTTCATATGTGTTATTTTTTATAATAATTGGTGCTAAATAAACAAAGAAGCTCAGAGTCTTTCAGGGGCAAGCATGGCACACACCCCGGGCGAGACAGTAAAAGCTGTATCAACTCGTGGTTGATATGACTTTTGACAAGTCTCAAAAATAAGTTGATATTGGGGGTCACCATTTATAACATTTTATCTACTGGTAGCCAGTTTAGGTTAGTGTAGATTGTACAGCGGTGTGTCTTCTTGTCAGCTACTAGTTCAAAATGTTCATTTCTATTATATAGCACTTTGAGCCTTGCTATTTCTTAATTGGCCACTGAGGTAAAGAGAATTGTACTATAGTCAAGTAGTGAGAGGAGCTTGTAGTTGGCTATGGCAGACTGACCTTCACTGATCAAATAATCATTGACTCTGTAAGCAAGTACAATATGGGTCTTTTAGCAAAAAAAAAAATTATAGTAAATAGTAGCACTATTTTTTGGTAATATAAGGCACTTAGGGTTCATATTGTCTACTCCTACTGTCTCGCAGCAGTGACTGACTACACCCATGTTGAATGCAGTCTGGACACTCATCCAAACTTATCAGTGGGACTACTACCACTGCCCATGCTGTGAAACCCACAATACCGAAACTGTGCAAGCTTCAGAATCTCACTGGGTAGATAATGCTATATGTTAACAACCCTCTGTGTAAAATAATGCACATGTGTGTAAAATAGTACAGTATCACTCTGAGAGGATTAACAGTCGGTAACTAGAGTTACTCAGAGTTACTGACTGACATTCTATGAACGCTAGTGAATCTAAATGTTGAGGTAGCTTTCTGGAAAGCTAAATGCCTTCTTCCAGCTTAAAAGGCATCAACTAAATGTATAAAAGGAATTTGACTCTAAATGCAGTAAGTCACAAGGAGAGACACCAATAGTGTAGCACCACAGGCAGGAAGTGAGACTGAGGAAAGTCAATGGAAGCATGGGATATAAGCACAGAGCTAAAAGTGTGAGGAGATTGAGCAACTTACTCAAGACCACACAATGAGGAAAAGCTTAAGGTGGGATTCAGACCTTGATTTTCCAGTTTGCAGCTCTGTAATCTAATCAGTAGGTTGCATGCAACCCTCACCTCAGCAGGTGACTATCATTTTAGACTTATTGGATGCATTCATTTCATAAGTTATAAAACGGTAAACTCAGTCCTTGTAAATAGTCTGCAAGGTGCCAGTCATTTTGAAATTTCAGTGCAGTAAGAGAGTTGAAGTAGAAAATTAATGTCTTCAGGTATAGCATATACTGAAGCTAATTCTCAGTGGACAATGCTTGAAGATTCTGTTATCTGTCAGCTCTAGAAGTGGGCCACATTCATTTTTGTGGCTAGGAACATGTGAGCCTAACTTCCTGCTAATAATTTTGGCACAGTATGTAATGATGTGTGTATTTATTTCTTTACTGTACTTACTTAGGTCTGTCTATCTATAGTAGCTAGGTAAGCCCAGTGGGATCAAGCTCATTTACCAGGGCAACTCACAACATCAGTCTCGATGGACCTCAAACCATCTACCAGCTTCATTTTCTTCTTGCATCATAGCAATACAAACAATAATTTAGGAAGAGCAAGAAGGCAATGAAAGTTGCAGCACAATTAATACATACAGGAAAAGAAGTAGTGGTTGTAGTATCGATGGTGCATTTAAATTTGTCTAATCGGTTATACTTTGACTGTTTAAATGACCAGGGTTTGTAGTTTCTTGCACAATCAGTGACACAGAGTTCCAGAACTTGAGGGCCAGTGGAAACACATAAGCCAATGATTGCTGTCCTACAATATGTCTGTTTTGCAGAGGAATAGACAACAGGCTGTGACTAGTGGATTACAGAATTAGCTGTCTTTCTTGACCATAGCATTTTAGCCAAGCAATTAGGGGAGCTAGTGCTTTGAATCTTAAGGGTAAAAGTTTATGTTGGGTATTCCAATATTTTATCAGGTGGCAGCCAGTTTAGGTTAGTGTAGCTTGTACAATGGCATGTCTTCCTGTTAGCTGCTAGTACAAAACATCCAATTCTATTAGTGTATGGTGAGGGCTTGTTGTGCATGGAAATTGGAGTCTTTCAAAATGTTGCACCACGGTTCAAAAGGTCATGGAATATGATTGTACCCTACTGTGGTACAACAACATTTGGAAAACCTCTAGAGGTTCCACACACAAGCCACAGAAATGGCAGGAACAACCAGATAAACAGTAGCAGTGGTGACACGATCTCCCAAATCCACAACTCTGCCAGTATCAGCCAGATAATGCAGGATTGACCAGATATACGCTTTTAAATAAAAAAAGACTTTAAAGAAGTATCAACCAGATACATGAATTAACTTAAGGAGCAAAACTCTCCTCCTCACAGCCGACGTCCTCTCACTAAATGAAAGATAGAGCCATCATTTTTTTAAATCCCTCCCACACCAAATTTACAGCCAATAGAAGGTTGCACTACAAACAGAGGGACATCTGCTTCTACCAAGCACAATTGACACCCTAGCAACCAGCCCTATGTCCCAAAATATGACATGGCTATCAACATTCTTTTTCTTTTATGTTAAGAATAAAAAAATGTTATAACCACATTTATGTTACTTAGGGGGCACCATACACTATAAAAAATAATGGATGGGCAACTCTATGTCCAACCAGTATGTTGTGCCACCTTGGGGTTCTGATTCCCACAAACCTCTCGAGCTTCGCACAACACACTGATTATGCTTGGTTGCCCATCCACTGTTCTCCATACATAACATTTTGGGCCTTACCATTTCTTAATTGGCCAATGAGATGAAGAGAATTGTGCAATAGTCAAGTAGTGAGAAGAAGTTGTAGTTAGCAATGGCAGAGTGACCTTCAGTGGTCAAGCAATTCCTGATGCTGAATAAGTGCGTGCAATATGTGTCTTTTGGCAAAAAAAAATATCAAATAGTAACATAGTTTTGTGGTGATATATGGCACATAGGGTTCATATTGTCTGCCCCTGCTGCCACACAACAATGACTGACTGCATGCATGTTGAATACAGTCTAGACACTCATCCAGACTTATCAGTGAGACTGCTGCCAGTACTCATGCGGTGAAATTCGCAGCTCCTTCTCCCACCAGACTCTGCCTAGTCTTGCGCACTGGAAGCCCAAACTGTGTTAGCTTCCGCACATCACTGGGTAGGGTGATGCCATGTATTAACAACCCTCTGTGCAAAATAATGCATATCTGTGTTACATAGGTGTCAAGGGGATAGGATAGACAATTGGTAACTAGTGTTACTGAGAGTTACTGATTGATGTGCTGCAACATGATGGAACCTGTCACTGAGCACCACAGTAGCTGTGGACAGCCATGGCACTACCCATTGCCATTTGAGCAGTTACTGTAAACGCATTTCCACTCACTGGTATTTCTCATTCCACTTACTTAGATACAGGCTAGTTAAAATAAAAATGTTACATTTAACCCTTGTGCCATGGACTGATATATCAGTCCAGAATTCCTATGCATTCTAATTCTGTCAGCAGCCTAAGTGTTAAATAAGACTGGCTGTGTAAGGCTCCTCAAGAACTGAACATCTGCAAGACACAGAGTGGGTTTACATGCCATCTCCAAATAGTGAATTTAAATTTTGAAGTATTTTTCTAGCAAGCTATAAGCCTCCTTCCAGCTTATAAAGGCATTGCCTAAATGTATAAAAGGAATGTATTTTATTATATTATCTTTCTTTCACACTATCCACCAAAATGGTTAATGAGCCACATAGAGGGATCCCAACATTGTAGCACCGCAGATAGAAAGTGTGCTTGAGGAAAGTCAGTAAATGCATGGGGATTTAAGCACAGTACAAAAACCATGAGGAGGATTCTTCTTCACATTAGAGAAATACAAAAGACAATTTTGGATGAAAAAGAAGACAATAATACTTACAGCACAATTAATACATTCAGGAACAATAAATAGTGGTCAGACATCATAGGTGCATTTAAGTTTATCTGGTATTGTAGGTTGTGCTTTAGACTATGTTTAAATGATATGGAGCTTGTAACTTCTTGTACAGTCAGAGGTACAGTGTTCCAGAACTTGGGGGCCATGTAAGCAAATGATCATTGTCATATGTATGTTGTGCAGGGAGAAACAGACAGCTGACTATGAGCAGTGGGTCACAGAGTTAGCTGTCTGTCTTCATCTTAGCATCATAGCCACCCATCAGGGGAGCCAGTGCTGTGAATCTTAAAGGCAAATTACCCTTTACATATTCCAACATTTTGCCTAGTGGTAGCCAGGTCAGGTTAGTCTAGATTGTACAGTGGTGTGTCTTCTTGCCAGCTGCTAGTACAAAATTCTGTTATATGGCACTTGAATTTTGTCATTTCTTAATTGCCCACTTAGGTAAAGAGAATTGTGCTATAGACAAGTAGTGATAGATCAGAAGTTGGCAATGGCAGAGCCCCCATCACTGGTCAAGCAATCCTTGATTCTGTATAAGTAAGTACACTAATTATCATTTAGCGAATAAAAATATGCATCAATTAGTAATGTGGTTATGTGGTAATGTAAGGCACTAGGGCTCATACTGTCTGCCACTACTGCCACACTACAAGGACTGACCATACTCATGTTGAATGCAATCTGGACACTCAACCAAACTTATCAGTGGGACTGCTACCACTGCCTATGCTGTGAAATTTGCAATGCCCTTCTACCACTGGACTCTGCCAAGTATTGCTTTGACATCTCAAACTGTGATACCTTCCACAACCTCACAGGGTATACAATGCCATATGTTAACCACTATATGCATAAGGTAATGCTTTCTAATGTTTCTCCTTATCCCCCCCTCAGTTTGAGTGCATGTCCTCTAGTGTTGCTTGCATTCACCAGTTCAGACATCTGTGCATATGTCACCCTGTCCATCTCCTTGAGTATTCAGACCACATGATCATGCCCTCTCTTAGTCTTGCCTTCTGTGGGCTAAATCAATAATCTGAGAGTGTCCAATCTCCTCATAGCTATTTCCTTCTAAGCCACTAATCAGCTTGGTGGATCTGTGCTGGACCATCTTAATACCTTCAAGGTCATTTCTGCTTTGTGGTAACTAACTGGATATACTACAGTATTACAGGTGTGGTCTATCCAAATACAGTAAACAAAGAAAAATTGTGCATCTGCTTTGACTGCTGCTGCCAACAAAGCCATGGCACCAGCTGAGAAAGCTGAAGAAAAGAAGAAATCAGTATACAAGCCCAGCACTCAATAACACTGTAAAATAAGTGAAAAAGCTAACAAACCATGTGGGTGACACAAAGACAAGGTTGACCAAACAACCCGGTGTTGCATGTGATAGTGAGCCCCAAAACATTGGAGTGTTTGGTTATTTGGTCAACTGGGTCTTTGTGACACCCACTTGGCTTGTTTGTTTCTTCAGTGATAATAGTTCAGCATCAGTTTCTGCCAGACTACATGGTCTAACCAAGGCCTTGTTCAGGGGAGGATCACCTCCCTTGACCAGCTCCTTATCTTCTCCTAATGCATTAACAATATTGTGTTTGTTCTCTTCACTGTAGCAGCACACTTACCCCACTCTGCAGTTGTGCTGTTTACCCTTGCATCACATGGGATGTGTGTGAAACAAATTCTTTATCCTCAGGTGCAGTACAGTGCCTTGCAGTTCCCCATGTTATATCATCGCACCATTTCTAAGCTCACACTCCTAATTTGAGCTGTTTTGCACATGATAAAAAGCAATATTCAGAAAGCTGTGCATCTAGTAGTAAAAACTGTGAATAATAGCTGAGCACTTTTGAGTAATTGTATAAGGAAGAGCTCTCTAGTGGTGGCTTGTGCAAATTTGAAAATCAGAGGGGCTGTCTAACCCATCAGCTAGGGGATATTTCCCTTACGTTGTGTGGGTAGAGATGTTGCTTTCAGGACTTGGGACCCCAGATGTGATTCCCAGAAGGGAAAGCACCTAAGCACACTACCACTGGCACCAAGGTGCTCATAACACAGTAACAACTCCGAATTAAACAAAAAAAACACAAACAAACAAAAAGGCAGTCCAAAAAGTCCTTGATCAAAGAAGATGCATTACTATGTGGTTAGTGCATTCATTGCAAAGTTAGCAAGTGATGAATATTGATACAACACGTACATGCTGTCATACATGAGTCCGTTGCTTCAAGGTGAAAACCTCTTCCACAGGAGGTATCCTGACTACACCCAAGTTCACATTGCACTTAGTACATAGTATTTTCATTGGTCTGGACTTTTTAGACTGCTTTCTTTTTCATTCTAGGTGATTCCTGAAGGGCTGGAACTGTGTGTGCCAGGTAGTAAAGTAAAGCAAAGCAAATTTTATTTGTAAAACTCTATTCCAACTTGACCATAGCATTGTACATACATCACTAATAACTTCAATAAAACAAAAATAAATAGAGATCTTATTTAAAAACAAATAATACAACAGCAGGACTTCAAATATCAGAAAAAGCATCAGTAAATAGGTGAGACTTTAGGGCAGATTTAAAGGCCTCAACGGATGAGAACTCTCTAATCCAATGAGGTAGAGAATTCCACAGGGTCGGGCTGCAAAAGCAAATGATCTAGCCTCAGAATTGGTCAAACGGACCCTGAAAATCTCTAGCAATCCCTTGTCAGTGGAATGGAGAGGATGAAGGGGGTGGTAGGGACAGAGGTTGGTCTTGCATATACCACAGTCCCTTTCCATGTAGGGCTTTATAGGTCAGTAAGCTGACCTTGAAGGTGATCCTCTACTGCACCGGCAGCCAGTGCAGGCCGTGGAGCACAGGTGTGATGTGGCAGGATCTCAACAAACCAATCAACAATCTGGCAGCTGCATTCTGCACCAACTGCAGACAGTGAAGGTCCACCCACAGCAGCCCAAGGTATAGACCATTGCAGTAATCAAGGCGTGAGGTCACAAAGACGTGGACCAGTGTCTGAAGATTGTCAAGTGGGACCAAATGTTTTATTTGGGCAATGTTCCTCATTTGATAAAATGAGGTCTTGACAATGGCAGACACCTGAGTCTTTAGTGTCAGTTTGTTATCAAGCACAACACCCAGATTCTGCACCCAGTCAGAGGTCAACAGCTGGTTACCTCCAAGCCAGAGCCAGGAGGGTTGCCTAGCCGCCATCCCCTCTGCCCAATGACCTGAGTCCACAACCAACACCTCAGTCTTATCCAGACTCAACCTAAGCCAGTTGGCACTCATTCAATCCTGGATCTCAGAAAGTCAGTTATTAAAGACCTAAACAGTCATTTTGCTCAGGCACAAAGGACACGTACAGCTAAGTATCATCTGCATAGCAGTGAAAACTCAGACCAAACTGCCTAATAATGTCTCCCAACAGCAGCATATGCATTGCAAACAACATGGGTGAGAGCACCGAGCCCTGTGGCACCCCACATGGCAGGGGATGAGGGGCCGAGAAAAAAAAAACTGACTCCACTCTCTGCACCTTGCTTGCGTGGAAAGATTGAAACCATTTGAGAACTGTACCAGACAGTCCACAGAATAGCCACAGGTGCTCTAGCAACACCCCATGGTCTATGATGTCAAATGCTGCAGTGAGATCAAGTAGCACTAAGATGGAATGACTACTCTGATCTCTCGCTATCAGGAGATCATTATGTACCCAAACCAACACTGTCTCATTACTATGCATCTTCCTGAAACTGGACTGGAGAGGATCGTAGATACCGTGGGTGGTAAGATGCTCCCTGAGCTGTAATGCAACTGCCTTCTCAATAACCTTACCCACAAAAGGCAGGTTAGAGATAGGCTTGTAGTTGCTGAGACAGTCAGGGTCGAAAGTTTTTTTTTAAAAAGTGAGTGAACCACCGCCTCCCTCACGGTGTCTAGAAACACCCTAGTCTCTAATGAACAACCAACAATCTCTGCAAGGACCGGTTTGATTACCTCCACCCATCCCGCCAGGAGTCATGTTGGACCTGGGTCCAAACTACTGTATGTTGGTCGCAAGCCAGCCCTGGATAATCTTCACAACATCCCTGATTGCCAGCCAGTCAAAGTTGGACCAGACTGACTGGGTGGCTGTAATCTCTCACTGATCACTGCTCTACCCATTTGAGCAAACCATACACCTCTCTGACCTGATGATGCCATGCAGGGGGCAGGCATCATATGCATGCCCTCCCATAAGACATCTATCCAGTCCTATACTTCCTACTCTTTTTACCAATTTAATGTCACCAGCAATCTTCAGGAACCAGCAGCTTCTGACTATAGCTGGGCAAAATTAACAACTTCCAGTTTTGAGGAATTTTTGTGAAACTTTGCACAGACCCACATTTTCCAAAATGTCATGGAATCTCACAACTACGTCTACAGTTTTTGGCCAAAATTCAGTCATCTGTTGAACTGGAGACCTAAACTCGGTGTACAGTACTTACATGTTGGTAGGTTCCCCTTTGGGTATATCAAATACCCTGACCTGAGCTGGCCTGAATTAATGAACTGACATCAATGTGTACTTTGTTGTATGTGCCCAGCGTGAGTATGAAATTTATTATTTTTTGACTGCATTGTATGCACTGTAGTGAGTATTTATTTGTTATTGTTTTTGTTTTATTGTACTGTACAGGGCTTACTTTGAAAACAGAGTTTTAATTTCTAATGTTTGTACCTGTATAAAATAAAATTATACCAATCAATCAAAATATGGCATTTGAATCAGTAGTTTTGAATGCTGTGGGGTTCAAAGTCTGATGTGTATATACATTTTATGCTCTTTTTTGTCTCTGGCTGCCCCCTTCTGACCGATCCTCCTCACCCCGTCACCCCAGAATTACTGGGGCTTACCTTCTTGCCCAGACCAGGTGCGGAGCCTGTGAAGGGTTGGGCCATCATCCTGCAGCTGGAGGGATTTTCCACCTGTTTTCTCCCATTTCCCCTGCTGAGGCGCACACAGCCTGACGTGCATGCGTGGAGGTGCACACACATCTGCGAACGTCCTGCAGCACTCTCTCTTCCGCTGGCATCCTCAGACCTACACTGCCTAATAGCCTCCACCTGGGGGTAGTCATTTGGTGGGAACACCAGTCCTCCATCCCCGGGAGAGGAAAGCTGTCCTCCAGATGTGCAATCCTCTTCCTCTCCTGCCAACCCCCGACGGCCCACGCTCATTCCCAAACATGGGTCACTGACATGCCGAGAGGTGTGGCATCTAGATCCTCAACCCTCAGCACCACTAGGCTGGCTAAAAGTCTGATTTTTGTTTTTGTGAAATGTTGGGAAAGTATTTCGCTGCTTGTAACTCGGCCACCTGTAGAGCTAGTCATCTGCAAGTTATCATGCATAACCCTTCTGGAAAGGTCATATGAACTACTAAAAATGGAGAAACTTAGTTAAGAACATTTTATTTGCATGGGTTCATATTTTCACTAGTTATTTGTGTAATTTTATGAAAACTTTCTCAAAATGTGTATCCTTGTTCTTCCACTGTTATTGCACATATAGGCCTGAAATTAGCATGTATACTCAATCTGAATGCAACCTGGTACCTCAAAAAGCTGGAGACATTTGGTTCAGTAGATTTAAATTGGCAGAGGAAATACTGCAAATCAATAGTTTGCAAAATCTTCTCAAAACTTCAATGGTAGTTTATTAGGTAATATCACTAGAACTCTACTTGTTATATTTTACTTCACAAAGTATTTGTCACAACAGCATCCGATTAGGTGAGCTGAGCTGTTTGCAGTCCTTTAGCTTCTTCCTGGGTGTCTATTTTGTTCCTGCCCCTTTTTAGGGCCGAAGTGGGCAGAGCACTGCAGACCTTTTGCTTCAGAAAAAGGACTCCAGAATTTTTTGCGAATGAACAACATGCTGGAGTGACAAAAAGTCACCTCTGTATGCAACACTCCATGCTCGCACTACTTTTGTTTAATTTTCAGAGGTCCATGACCACTGAAATGCTTAACCCCCACCTGACCCTCCCTCTTAGCACCCCCCCCACAGAAACTTAAACAGTGGTATGGTGGGGTGCCCAATCCCCCAGTGCAGGAATCCTCATCTCCGGACCCTCCAGTACCATGCATGCGCAGTTATTTTTTTTTTTTTTTTATTTCCTCCCCCTTCCTGACCTCTTCCTCTCAGTGCCCACCACTCTACCCCAGAAACATAACAGTGACTCCGGGGTGCTTGACTCCCTAGTCTCCTCGATTGGCATCTTAGTCCATTTTTTCTGTTGTTTTAACCTGTAACAAGAAAACCATCCACTGATATATTTTGTGCTGTTTCAGACCCCCACCTGACCCTCCACTCAGCACCCCCCACTAAGCTCCTACTTACCCATCGGGGGTCCAATGCTGTAATTCTCTCTGGACCGCAGACACATCTTCACTCTTCAAAGCTGGATTGCACTGGACGCAACAGGTATGCCGCTTGATGTATTTCAATGATGTTTTGAACTTAGAGGCATAACTTGGCCATTTTGCATATTTTAGCCCAAATTTACAACATGTCTTCTTTGGGACCCCACCTCATGAATAATGTCACTGCCACTAGGTAATCTGTCCTGAAAGGTGATTTTACACTCCCTCTGCAAAATCACCTTTCAGGCAGGAGTTGAAACTTTTGTCTGCCCCTGTTAGTGAGGTGGTGTCATAAGAAGGCTATGCTGAAAATTTAGTGTAAAAACATTAAAAAACAATTAAGTTATGAGTCTGTGTTGAATTTTGTCAACACAGCCTCATAACTTTGGTAATTGTAAAACGTTTACCCCAAATTTACAATATAGCCATATCTTAACAACACCTCATGAATGTGACAGCTGTCATTTTTCAAATCCTGGCCAAAATGCTTTTTTTCACATCCCAAAAGGTGATTTCATGGTCCCTGTGCAAAATCACCTTACTGGCAGGAGTTGAAAATTTTCTCTGCCCTTATTAATGAAGTGGGTTCATAAGAAGGCTATGTTGAAAATTTGGTGTAAAAATATTAAAACTCATCAATGTTATGAGCCTACATTAAATTTTGCAAATTCAGGTTCAATCGTTGATGATATTCAATATTTTACCCCAGATTTTCAACATAGCCATTTCTTTACAGCGCATCAAGAATGTGACACCTGTCATTTTTCAGCTCCTGACCAATATGTGTTTTAGCATCCTAACAGTTGATTTCACAGTCCCTGCACAAAATCACCTTTAAGCCAGGAGATGAACATTTTCTCCACTCGCCTTCATGAGGCAGGGTCATAATAAGGCTATGTTGAAAATTTGGTGTAAAAATATTAAAAACAAATTTATAATAAATATTTTTACCCTCAATTCTTCAGCTGCAGCCCTATCAGCTCTGGCCAGAGTTTTGTTTCTCTTACTGTAGCCTTACCATATAGACTCAGTAGAATTCCTTGTTCCCTTGATATCCTCCTTATTCTTCACAGTGACACACTCCCTTAAAAAGAGAGTCACTAAATCATTTTCCTGTTAGACCTATCCCATTGGAATTCCTGGAATTTCTCCTTCTTGCTGCCTCAGTCATTTTCTTCCCCAGTATGTCTCTCTGAATGCTTCTAAGTCCAGGACTTCCATGTACATCAGGCTCTCAGGCCTGAGTCACTTTTTGCTGGGTGTGATTCTTATATGATCTGCTTTCAAGTCAGAATCATTGTCCCTCTATATATCTTTGTTCCACGTGGAGGTCTACTGTTCATGTGTTACTGAGCTCAGCTGTGCTTCCCTTGGAGAACCCATACATTTAACTCCTGCTACTCATGACTTCCTACACTAGATGCTTCCCTTATCTTTTATTTTAAACTCCTCCTAACTGCCCTGTCCCTTGACATGAGTATTTCAACTCTTGGAGTGACAATGAACTATCGGAGTTTGGGCAAGACTTCTTCCGGATGATAAATTCACCGGGCTTCGCACAACCTGTTGCTACTGTGACCCACAGCCACAATTGCTCCTTGGACTAGTATTCTTGCTGGGGCTTGAGATAACAGATCTCAAGATTGGTCCGATAGTTTGGTTGGATCATTGCACAGTAGGGTTCTCATTTGGGGCCCCTCAGTAGTCCCTTCCCTGTAGAGTTGGTCCATTATTGCCCTTTAAAGGGTTTGTCCCCAGAGGGACTGATTGTTGTAATGAATCTCTTGGAAATGAGCGCTGCTTGTGGGACAGGTATGAGTGAGGCAGTGGCAGCCTATAATAGGGCTGTTACCTCAGCACTCGACTCTATCGCACTGGTCCGTGTATGACCCAGGTCTTCTTGCTTGAGAGCCCCTTGGTTTGATGGGGCTCTCAAGGAGATGAAGACCAGAGGTCAGAGATTGGAGCATTGTTGGAAGAGATCTCAGGCTGAGGAGGATAGATTGGCTTCAAGGACTCATTACTGTATCAAAGAGCAGGGTTCCATGAAAAGGCAGTATTCCTGTCTGGGGAGATTGCTGCAGGGATGAACAGAATGGCTTAACTCTTTCAGACTGTAAACAGGCCACTTTACCCTGCCTGTCTGCAACATAAAAGAGCAGTTTAAGCCACCAAGTGTGAAGAGTTTGCTCTGTTCTTCTCTGATAGGGTGTCCTCTGTCAGGTCTGGGATTTCTCCAATGGAGTGGTCACGGTCCCGCAGCAGTGGGATGGCCATCTTTGGAAGCACTCTTCTTGCCTGGAATGAGTTTAGACCAGTAGGGGTTGAAGAAGTCTGTAAGGTGTTTTCAAAGCTGCATCTTTCATATTGTGAGCTGGACCTGGGCCTGACCCATCTCCTTGTGGGATGTGTGGGGTCCAGTGGCCCGGTGTTCATTGGAGACAGTCCAGTGTTCACATTCAGAGGGCTATTCCTACTGCTCTAAAAAGTGCTGGTGAATCCCTCCAGAAGAAACCATTTCTTGACCCTGACATCTTGGCAAATTCTACACCAATCTCTAGCCTTCCATTTTTCTGTATGGTTACTGAGAAAATAGTGGCTCTGCAGCTCAAGGCACACCTCACAGCCTTTGACATCTATGAGCTTTCAGTCAGGATTTCGGTCCAGACATGGTACTGAAGAGTGCATAGTGATCTCCCAAGGGCCAAAGATAGAGGGGAATGGTCAGTTCTTGTTCTCCTCAATCTGTCTTCAGCATCTGACACTGTGGACCATGTGGCGTTGTTGTTGGATCACTGGCACTGTCATCAGCTGATTTGATTCCTTTCTCACAGGCTGGATGCAGAGGGTTTTATTGGGGAGTTTCTCCTCATGCCTAAAGTCCATACCTTGCAGAATTCCTCAGGGCTCAATCCTCTCACCCATGTTGTTTGCAGTTTACATGTTCCCCTGCATGAGATCATTAGATGTTACAGCACGTGGTTTCACTGTTATGCAGATAACACCCAGCTGTGTATGTCATTTCAATGCAGTGGAGGTATTAAACAAATGTCTAGCTGAGATTCAGGACTGAAAGTTCTCTAACTGGTTGAAGCTCAGCCTGGACGAGATGGAGGTGCTGCTGAATGAGCCTAGTTGTTGGTGGGATGCAGATGCTGCTGAGGTGGGAACATGCTTAATGCTGAGCCTCGCTCTTCCTTGCCTCCGCCAAAATGAAAAATCTGGGTGTCATCCTGGATGATGAATTGATGTTTGAGGCTCAGGTGTTGCCTGTTGTTCAGAGTGATTTTTACCATTTTAGGAACATCACCCAAATTAAAGCCTTAGTCCCATATGATGACCTGCTCTCACTGGTGCATGTTTTCATGACATCCAGACTTGACCATTGTAATGCCCTTTACTTCAGGATTAGTGGAGAGGTTAGTCCTACGTTGCCTGCAACTAATGCAGAATGCAGTGGCCAGCTTGCTGACAGGCCTCCCGAGGTCCTGTCATGTGACCCTGGTCCTACGTGATCTGCACTGGCTGCCAGTGAGGTGGAGAATTCCCTTCAAGGTGGCTCTTTTCACTGACAACACCCCATATGGACTGGGTCCTAACTACCTGAGTAACCTCCTGATTCCTGGCTGCTCTTAGCGCTCTCTTCACTCCTCTGAAAAAGACCTTCTAGTGTTTCCCAGGGCTACACTTAAAACCTCAGGAGATTGTTCTTTTGAGGTGGTAGAAATGACTTTGTGGAACTTGCTCCCAAGTTCCTTGAGGGAGGCCCCCTCGGTGGAGGCTTTCAAGCAGGGTCTGTAGGCATATCTTTTTTTAGGGAGACTTTTGGAACTTGTCAACCTCTCCCTTTAGTAGTCATTCCTAGCTGCTGCTTTGCTGTTTTATCAGAAGGCTTTAAGCATGTATTTTAATTTCAGTTTTTAATTGGAGTACATTGCTTAATCTCTTTGCCTGTATCCTGTACAGCACCATGAGCCCCAGGAAAAGGGTGCTTAATAAATAAATTCTAACATACTTATTAGTACTCCCTCACTGTCTCCTGGCACAGCTGCAACCGTTCTTAAGCATGCAATCATTTCTTGCCCCCGAATGCACTCTAGATATCCAGAAAAATAAGACCCTTCCTTTTTTTCCCATAGAGATTTTTATGGTGTTTTTGTTGTTTTCTCCCCAATCCCGGCCCCCACCTTGGATACGTGTGTGCATGTGGAGGCATGCACACTCTCCATCTCAAGGTGCCCTCCCTTCATGTTGCCCTCACTACCTACGCTAACCACCGGCTCTCCACCCAGTGACAGCGGGACTGTGGGGGGCAGCAACCACCCCAGGAGAGGAGAGCTACCTTCTGGTATGCTTAATGCTGCTCCACTCCCTCCCCAGTGCTGGCACCCTGACAACATGAGTCCGCTCCGAACCTGGGTCACCAGTGTAGCGCAAGACAAGGCATCCAGCACCTCAGCCCTCAGTGCCACCAGACCAGCTTGACACTCCTTTTTCAACAGAATCTTGGGAAATGTTAGCTTATCTGATTTCTGTCACAATCATGCCTCACAGGCCCCAGAACTATGAGGACCTTGGAAAAAATCCTCTGAATATCTTTCCTCTTAGAAACTTCCCAAATAAATGACCTTCTAATATCATCAGAACTAGTACTCCCCATGTAATGTGCACAACAGTCAGCTCCTCCCTCTAGCTGCAGTGCTTGGCTATGAATCACACTCTTTTGACTTGCATGGCATACAGACAAATTACTTTACCTGCATTAGCATAATGGTCCTGATATGCCCCTCCAACTCTTCTGTTACTTTTACAATGGAGTCCCCCATAAATCCAGCCTTATTACCATTCTGCCCAGCCCTTTTATTTCTTCTCCATGGATTATAAAAAGTGTAGCTGTGCAGAAGTAACCAATATGTCTTATATGAAATTATCACAAAATTCCATGACTGTCAAACAAACTCATCAAATTTGACTTTAAGTACTAATGTTATAATGCATATTTTGGCTACTTATAACATGTACAAACATTAAGCAACAGATTAAAAGTTGCCATACACAGACCCCTTTCTATAGTCTATAAACCTGCTAGACTTGGTGACATTGTGTTCTCTAGTTTTAACATTACGAGGGCTTATAATTTTGCAGTGTACGTGCTTACAAAAGTTAATTAAAAATGTCAAAATGTGTAGCTGCTTATAACAAATCCGTCTTAAAAGCTAGAGACCTAAATCTTGGTGCACACGTATATGTACCATATTGAACTACAAATGCACCAGAAGTGTTGAAAGTGTGTTGAGTAGTTTTAAATTGCTGCGTAATAACTATAATTTACATTTTGACATAAATCTGCAAACCTTTTTTAGAAATTCCGTGAAATGTTGTGGAAGCAGAATTGCAATTTTATCTGAATTCTGCTAGCAGAAGTTTACATTTGCACTGCCCTACTGCTGTTCCCATCCTCCAGGTCATTAATAAATAAAGAGCAATAAGCATCAGCAAGAAGTCATGTGGTGTTTCACTTAGAATATCACTGTCTGTGAATGATGATGATCAATCACCACTCTACTTCCTACATGATAAACAATTTGCTCTGCACTTCCTCTACACTTCGTGGACTCCATATTGAGATATTTTCTTCGTGTTTTCTATGTGGTGCAATATTGAAGGCCTTCCTGAAGTCCAGACTAAACCTGATCTTTGTTCAGCTCTCTAGTTACCTCCTTAAAGAAGGTAATAAGTGTGGTTTGGCAGAATCTTCCTTTTGGGAAGCTCTGTTGTGGGATAGCAAGCACCATTTATCTCCCATGCTCTAAACCGTGATTTGCTCAAACAATTTGCCAAGCACTGAAGCAAGGCGTACAGTCTGTAGTTACTAAATTTGACCTAGCTGACTCTTGATTGGGGGGTTGGGGTGACATAGGCTGTTTTCTACTCATCAGGTGCTATTGCTCTCTGTAAAAAGTCCTGAAACGTATCAGTGAGAAGTCCAGATAGAAACTCTGTTAATTCCATTATTGCCCTCATGTGGATACATTCTGGGCATTGACATTTTGCTGGATTCTCATACTCAAGATAGTAACTTGGGCACAGTCAGTACTTCCTCCGGTTTGTCTTCAACTTATCCCAAAAGTCCCACCATCAGCTACGGTTACCACCTTTGAATAATGAAAGGCAAAATATATAATAAATACCCCATCAAGTCCCACCTCGTCCCATCCATTTCATGACTGAAAAGTACAGCTCCTCCAAAGGCATTTCTTATGACAGAGAAGATATTTATGTATCACACTGGACTAGATTTCTTAGTTTATTTAACATAGAAACATAAAATTTCTCAGAAGATAAAGACCTCTTGACCCACCTAGGTTGTCCACTGGCTGTGGAGCAGCAGTCTTTGGGGAGACATTCTGGAGACTGCATTGCTGCCCTACTTGCAGGCACCTCTCTGGTCGGAGGGAGGAGGTTGTTCATCTCCATGCTGACCTGGCAAGGATTCCGGAAACCTGCTCCTCCACCCAAGGACCACCCAGGCCACCACCATTACCTCAGAGGTTGCCAAGAAAGAGGAATGGTTGGACCATGGTGGGCTCAGGAAGGGTGAGGGTGGTGAAATATAGGCAAATCCCTCCATTTGTGCCTCTCCACAATTCATTCACCACTCTGGTGGAGCATGGTTCCTCTATGGAGGCACCCACGGTGGAGACCAAGGAGGATGCTTGGAACCTCTACAATGGAGACCCATAGGAGGGTGGCACAGGACCCCACAGGAGAAGGAAACAACTCCTGGTGGAGGACTCAATTGTTAGGGGTAGAACTGGGGGAGGGAGGGGAAAGGGAGGTAAGGTGCCTGCTCGGTGCCATGGCTTGGAGGGACAGGAAATGAATCCTCTGGATCATGGGAGCAGCTGCAAGCAGGAAGGAGCTGGATGTCATTATCCACCTAAGGACAAATGACCTGGCTGAGAATGGGATCAGAGCAGTGCAACAGGAGTTTGTGGAGTTGGGGAGGGGACTTAGATAAGTAGCAGACCCGGTAACTTTCTCAGAAGTGCTACCTGTCTATGGCATGGATGAGGTTAGGGTACTCCACACCATGGGATTCAATGACTGGTTGAAAAACTGGTGCAGAGCTCAGGGATTTGGCTTCACTGGGGACTGGGGCTCCACCTGGAGGGATGCAGGCCTATACTGGCATGATGGTCTGCATCTATCCAGGAGGGGAACCAGGATCCTAGGTGATAGGTTTAAATGCTTCATTGGCAAGCATTTAAACTAGCCAAGGGGGAGGGACTGAAAAGGAAAAGGGAAATCCTAGCCCCCAATGTCAGGGTAGTTAGTGGGTAAACACCAATATAGGTCAGTCAATAGGGAGAAGAGCTGGGGTAAATGGAGAAAAAACAAAGGCGGTAAGGACAGGGATGGGGCAAAAAGAAATAAAGCCATAAAAATGGAGGGTAATGAGTACCAATGCCCGTAGTCTAGATAAAGCTCCCCAAAATGGTGGCCTTGATTGAGAGGGATGCCTGGATATCGTAGCAGTCACAGAAACATGGTACACAGAGAACCATGACTGGATGTCAACATACCAGGGTACACAATCAACAGGAGGGACAGGGAGGGAAGAAGAGGAGGAGGAATAACTCTCTATCTAAGGGAAGGGATCAAAGCAGCAGAACTAAAGGGTAAACAGGGAGGAGAAGAGGCATTGTGGGTCACTCTGGAGACTGGAAATGGCACCACAATCCACACAGAGGTTGTATACAGACCCCCAGCTCAGGGGGAGGAAATGGACAAGGAAATGACAGAAGTCATCCTTAGGATGGTAGAGAAAGGGGATATATTGCTGACCTGAATATGCCAGATGTTAACTGGAGCACCTTTGCTGCTGCCACATCCAAGAGCAAGGCCATTCTCAATGCCCTACAAGGGCATGTCTCAGACAGCTAGCTTTGGAACCCTCTCGGGAGGGAGCAATCTTAAACCTGGTACTCTCAAATGAGGATGGAGAGAGGATCTCCAATCTTGAAGTGGGTAGCCATCTGGGAACAAGCAACCATGAAACAGTGTGGTTCACGATAAACTTAGCTGTAGAGTCAAGCCATACAAAAGTAAAGGTACTGGGCTTCAGGAGGGCTGATTTTGTCAAAATGGGAGAGTGCCTCAGAAAAGCACTAACAAACAGGTAAGAAGGTGGGGTGGAGCAACAATGGGGGAACATCAAAACTGCCATCACAGAGGCAAAAAGCCTTTGAGTGAAGCAAATAAACAAATCAAAACAAAAGAAAAAAACTTTATGGTGCTCAAAAGAAGTGGCGGGGAAGGATAGGGAGAAAAATATAGCATTAAGGAAATATAAAGAAACACAGAAGGAGCAGGACAGAGAACTGTACCAGTTAAAGCAGAATGAAGCGAGAAAGGTAGTCCAAATAGCAAAGGCTCAAACCAAGGAAAAGATAGCCAACTCAGTTAAGAAGGAGGATGAAACCTTTTATCGGTACATTAGGGAGCAAAGAAAGACTATGGCAGGGATACTGAAGCTGAATAAAGAGGAATGTGGTTGGGCAGAGAGCGACAGTGAAAAAGCAGGGATACTGAATGAATACTTCTGCTCACTATTCACAATGGAAGAGCAGGGGGAGATACCTAATCCAGTCTATAGAAGCACTCTGGATGGGGGGTTATTAGTCCTTTCACAGAAGAAAGGGTTCTGAAAGAACTCTTAAAGCTGAAGGTGGATAAAGCAATGGGGCCTGATGGGATTCACCCCCCAGAATTCTAAAAGAACTAAGGGAAGAACTAGTAGCACCACTGACTACCCTTTTTAGTAAATCATGGGAGGATGGTGTGGTACCTGAGGACTGGAGGAGGGCAGATGTGATTCTCCTTCACAAAAGTGGGAGCAAGACAGAGGCAGGAAACTACAGACCTGTCAGTTTGACCTCAGTGGTAGGGAAAATGATAAAAATAATTTCTGAAGGAAAGAATTGTTAAGTACCTAGAGGCCAGTGGGGCACAGGACCCAATGCAGCATGGATTCACAGCAGGAAGATCATGCCAAACAAATCTAATTGATTTATTTGACTGGGTGACCAGAGTAGTAGACCAGGGAGGGGCTGTGGCCATGGCCTACCTAGACTTTAACAAGGCTTTTGACACAGTCCTGCACAAAAGATTAATAAACAAATTAGCCAGCCTGAGAGTGGGTCCCAGGGTGGTAGCCTGGGTAAAACACTGGCTGGACAACAGGACACAGAGGGTAATAGTAAATGATGACCACAGTGAAGAAAGGGGGGTTACTAGTGGGGTACCATAGGGTTCAGTACTGGGGCCAGCTTTTTTTAATGTCTTTAAGTGATATTGAAGAGGGGCTGGAAGGAAAAGTATGTCTCTTTGCAGATGACACAAACATTAGCAACAGGGTTGATACACAAGGTGGGATGGAATGGATGAAAAGGGACTTGGCAAGGTTGGATGAATGGTCAAATGTATGGCAGCTCAGATTCAATGCAAAGAAGTGCAAAGTAATGCACCTGAGAAACAAAATCCCAGGGGAGGACTACACAATGGGAGGTGAGATACTGACAACAACAAAAATGGAAAGGGACCTGGGGTTAGTCATATCAGATGACCTAAAGGTGGGCCAGCAATGTGAGATGGCAGCAAGGAGGGCTGGGGGGATATTGGGATGTATAGGGAGAGTCATCATCAGTAGAAAACAGGACGTTGTTGGCCCTCTGTACAGACAGTTGTTAAGACCACATCTGGAGCACTGTGTACAGTTCTGGAGACCCCATCTCCACAAAAACATAGACAGGGTGGAAGCTGTCCAGAGGAGGGCACCAAAATGGTGCAGGGTCTGCACAGAAGACATATGAAGAAAGACTAAAGGAGCTTAAGATGTACAGTATATCCCGAGGAAAGAAGGGAGAGAGGGAGATGATAGAAACTTTCAAAACCTTAAGGGAATCAACAAAGTCCAAGAGAGTAGCATCTTTCAGAAAAGAGCTGTGTAAGAACAAGGGGCACAATTTGAAGATAGAAGGGGACAGCTCTGAGATAATGTAAGGAAGCATTTCTTAACAGAGAGGTTGTAGATGCAGGAACAGCCTTCCTGAGGAGGTCGAGAGCCAAAAACAGTGGAGGAATTCAAGAATGCATGGGACAGACATAAGGCAGTTCTAGTGGGGGGTAGGAGGAAGTAGGCTGTTGGTTAACTAAGATCTGCAGCTTATCCATTAGGTAGGGAAATAGGCAGACTAGGTGGGCCAAGTGGTTCTTATCTGCCATCAGATTCCGTTTCTATTTTTCCATGTTTCAGTGCGTTCCTGCTGTACTGTCACCATAGAACCTACCTGATCTCCAGTTGCTCCCTCACACACACCCTGGTCTACTAAAATACCTTTGTGCCTGTCCCATGCATGCTTGAAGTCCACCACTATTTTTGAACCCATTACCTCTGCTGGTAGACTGTGCCAGATGAACACCATTCTTGCAGTGAATGAGTACTTCCTCACATCCCACCAAACTTGCCCCCTTTCTAGCATAATTTAACACTCTTTTGTCCTGGAGCACCTTCTTCTCTGAAAAATACTCCCCTCCTGTACCTTGTTTACCCCATAAGGTACCTTAAGGTCTCTATCATGTCTCCTTTCTCCCTCCTCTCTTCCAGGGTGTACATATTGAGATCCCTCAGTCTCTTCTCATAGGGCTTTTGTGGCAACCCCTGTACCATTTTAGATGCCCTCTTCTGGACAGCCTCTACCCTATCTATGTTCTTTCTGAGATGTGGTCTTCAGAACTGGACAGACTACTCAAGGTGGGTATCTCATCAATGATTGACACAGCTGCACTACCACCTCTCTCCTTCTGCTGGTCATTCCCCTTTCTATGCACCCCTGCATCCCAATGGCCCTGCCTACTGCCTTGTGATGCTGCCCCGCCACCTTGAGGTCATCAGATATGATAACCTCAGAGTATCTTTCCTACTTTGTGACTGTCAATACCCACCCAGCCCATTTTATACACCACAACTGGGTTTCTGTGCCCTAAGTGCATGAGCTTGCATTTTTTTTGCACTGAAACCCAGTTGCAATACTGTCGACCTCTCCTTGAGTTTTCTTAAGTCATTACTCATTTTCTCAACTCCCTCTGGAGTATCTACCCAACTTCAGATTTTGAAGTGATCTACAAAGAGACATTCCTTCCCTTCCACCTATTCTGCAATGATATTTATGAATACATTGAACAGAACTGAGCCGAGCACTGTGCTCTGAGGTACTCAGCTGGTTACTCTCCCCCATTAGAGTGAGTGACACACCGTCTGTCACCTGTCCATCAACCTATTCCTTACCCAATTTTCTAACTTGGGTCCCACCCTATACTACCCAGCGTCCAAATAAGACTCCTATGTGATATGGTGTTGAAGATCTTGTTGATGTCTAGACAGGCCATATCCACTGCTCCACCCTAATCTAGTTCTGCAGTCACCAAATCAAAGAAATCGATCAGGTTCATCTGAAATGACCTTCAACCCATGAATCCATACTGTCTGTGGTTTTGTAACTCTCTTGATTCAAGATACTCCACTATTCTTTCTTTTAATAGTGTTTTCATTAACTTACCCACCACTGATGTTAGATTGATTAGCTTATAGTTGCCAGCCTCCTCCCTGTTGCCAGTCTTATGAAGGAGGTCAACCACTTGTGTTTTCAGTGAGTTGTTTAATAGGGCTGACAGAGGTGCAGCCGGTATCATTCTGAGCTCCCTCAGCACCCTTGGATGTATTCTTTACAGCCCCACAGCCCTGTCCACTTTCAGATTCACAAGTCCTCTTAGGACTCTCTTCTCTGTGAGTGAACTTGTGTCAGCCTCCCTCCCCTCAGTGTCCCTGCTGCTTCTGTGTGGTCTGTCCCCCTCTCCCTCCACAGTGAAGACTGAACTGAAGTACCTGTTTAGGATATATGCTTTTTCTTGATCCTTCTCTGCACTTCCCCCCCTTCTTATACTCATAATCCCTCCCCTTGTCTTCCTCTTTTCACTTATATATCTGAAGAAAGTCTTGCCCTCATTAGCTATTTGTTTAACTATCCTTTCCTCTCTTTATACCTTTGCACCCCTCATCACCTTCCCTGCTTCCATATGCTGTACCTGGTACCTCCCTATCTTGCGTCTCTTTGTACCTCCTAAACACTACCCTTTTAGCTTTTATCTTCACAGCTACCTCCTTCAAGAACCAGAATGGTCTGTTTTTCCTCCTGTTTTGCTCACTTCCTTTGTACAGAAGTTATGTATTTATTTAGTTGTAGTTCTGCCTCCAGGGAAACTGCATAAGTCCAATGCCTAATGTACATCTGGGTCCTGGGGTGAAGTGAGTAACAGAAGCAAAATAAGACAAATGTTGCAAATCAAAGCAAACTGTATACACAGCATTAAAAAAAAAGAAAAGGTAAACTTCAGTTACACGGTGTAAACTACAAAAGGCACAACTGAATTAACTTTTAGCCAAAAACTGCAAGATACTACAACAAAGTTAATAAGTCATCTGTGACGATAGCTAGTGTCTAACTACTTGAAAAGCAATTTCTTAAAACAAGTAATATTTTAAATTGGTTTCAAATCATTTGACAAGGCATGCCTGTTTTTTTTTTAAATTTAAAATGATATAGCTTATTACTTAAATATACTGTAGTTACACCAAGTGAGAATTATATGTGTGCCATTTCTTATACTTGGTCAACATATTCTGCAGTTGGCAACAGGGACTGTTTGATCAAGTACTTTCTTCTCTCAGTTATAAAACAATTGTAATTCCTATATCGAGTAAATGGAGAGAGGATCATAAATTTAGAAGTCAGTAGACACCTGGGAACAAGCGATCACTGCACAGTGTGCTTCACAATAAGCACAACCATAACGACAAGCCATACAAAAACAAGGATACTGGACTTTAGAAGGGCTAACTTTGGCAAAATAGGTGAATACCTGAGGAATACACTAGCAAATGGCCAAAAAGGAGGGGTGGAAGAACAATGGAGAAAAATCAAAACTGCCATCATAGAGGCAACAAGCCTTTGTGTGAAACAAATAAAGAAAACAAAGTGGAGTAAAAAAAGCACTATGGTTCTCAAAAGAGGTGGCAGGGAAGGAGAAAGAGAAAAAGGTTGCATTCAAAAAGTATAAGGATCACAGAAGGAGCACGACAGGGAACTGTATCAATTAAAGCAGAAAGAAGTGGGGAAGGCAGTCAGAATAGCAAAAGCCCAAACAGAGGAAAAATAGCCAGTTCAGTTAAGAAGCAGGATAAAACCTTTTATAGGTACATTAGGAGGCATAGAAAGGTTAAGGGAGGAATAGTGAAGATTAATAAGGGAGAGGGGAGGTGGGCAGAGGGAGACAGTGAAAAGGTAGAGATACTGAATGAATACTTTTGCTCAGTATTCACAAAAGAAGATGAGGAGGAGTTACCTACACCAGACAATAGAAGCACTCTGGGTAGGGGGGTTGGCACCAGTCCATTTACAGAAGAAAGGGTCCTGAAAGAACTGTTAAAACTCAAGGTGGACAAAGCAATGGACCCGATGGGATTCACCCCAGAATCCTAAAAGAACTAAGGGAGGACCTAGTGACACCACTGACCACACTTTTTAACAAATCATGGGAGGATGGAGTGGTACCTGAGGACTGGAGGAGGGCAGATGTGATTCCCCTTCACAAAAGTGGGAGCAAGGCAGAAGCAGGAAACTACAGACCTGTAAGTTTGACCTCAGTGGTAGGAAAATGATGGAATCACTTCTGAATGAAATAATTGTTGAGTACCTAGAGGCCAGCGGGCACAGGACCCAAAGCAGCATGGATTTACAGCAGGAAGGTCATGTCGGATGAATCAAATTGATTTCTTTGACTGGGTGACAAAGTAATAGACCAGGGAGGGGCTGTGGATATGGCCTACTTAGACTTTACCAAGGCATTTGACACAGTCCCCACAAAAGATTAATAATCAAATTAGCCAGCTTGGGAGTGGGTCCCAGGGTGGTAGCCTGGGTAGCAAACTGGCTGCACAACAGGACACAGAGGGTAATAGTGAATGGAACACATTCCAAAAGAAAGGGGTTATTAGTGAGTACCTCAGGGCTCAGTACTGGGTCCAGTCCTCTTTAACGCCTTTATAGGTGACATTGCAGAGGGTCTGAGGGAAAGGTATGCCTCTTTGCAGATGACACAAAGATCTGTAACAGAGTTGATACACAAGGGAGGGTAGAAAGGATGAGAAGGGACTTGGCATGGTTGGAGGAATGGTCAGACATATGGCAACTTAGATTCAATGCAAAGAAGTGCAAAGTAATGCACCTGGGAAACAAAAACCCAGGAGAAGAGTACACAGTAGCAAGGGAGGTACTAACAACAACAAAAATGGAAAGGGACCTGGGGGTAGTCATATCAGATGATCTAAAGGTTGGTAAGCAATGTGAGAAGTCAGTAAGGAGTGTCAGTGGGATACTGGGATGCATAGGAGGGGGCATCACAAGTAGAAAAAGGGAAGTGGTTATCCCTCTGTACAGGCAGTTGGTGAGACCCCATCTGGAGTACTGTGTGCAGTTTTGGAGACCTCATCTACGCAAGGATATAGACAGAATGGAAGCAGTCCAGAGGAGGGCAACTAAATGGTGCAGGGTCTCTATCAGAAACTATACGAAGAGAGACTGAGAGAGCTTAATATGTATACCCTTGATGAAAGGAGGCACGGGGGGACATGATTAAAATGTTCAAGTACCTCAAGGGAATCAACAAAGTCCAGGAGGGTAGCATCTTTCAGAAAATTAGATGTGTAAGAACAAGGTGGCACAATTTAAAGATAGAGGGGGGATGGCTCAGGGGTAAAGTGAGGAATTTTTTTTTCACAGAGAGTGGTGGATACATGAAACCGCCTTCCTGGGGAGGTTGTTGGGTCTAAAACAGTGGGGGAATTCAAGCATGCATGGGACAGACATAAGGCAATTGTAGTGGGGGGTGGCAGGAAGTAGGTTGTTTGTTAACTAGAATCTGCAGCTTATCCAGTAGGTAGGAAATGGGCAGACTGGGTGGGCTAAGTGGTCATATCTGCTGTCAAAGTCTATGTTTCTATGTACTGTACAGTGTTTTTGATTTACCAGTTCAATAACAATTCATGGGCAGGATTTACAAAAAAGGGCGAAATGCAGCACAGACATTTGTGCCATACCTTGCTATTGCGCTGGGGTCAAAAATTGATGTTCACAATTGAATAGTGCACCATGCAATCTGACTGTGCATAGGTGCAGGTAAGGGCAGTGCTAACCCAGGAAAAGCACTGGGAACCTCAATAGTGCTGCCCCCCCCACAACCAGCCAGGAGAATGGGCTGCCAGCAATAACGCCACCGTGCTCCACCCCCATTCATGAATGGAGCCATGCAAATGAGCCCATTTAGCATGCAAAACACCATTGGCCATTAGCATGCCCATTGTGGACCCATTTCCATGGCCCACGGGTGGCTTAATATGGCCCCTCCCCACAAGCCCATGCCCCATGCAACTGCATTCCCCGGAAGTCTAGTGGTGCCCTCCTCCACCCCAGTCACCCACTCAACATTAATAAAAACATTTTTCCATGCTGTAATATCCCTCCCCATTCCCTGCTCTCCCACCCAATAATGAAAATCACTTTTCCATAGTGTAGTGTCCCTGCCCCCTCCAAGATCTCCCACCCAATATAGAAAACTCCCTTTTCCATAGTGTAGTGTCCCTTCTTCCTCCTCGATATTGCACCCGATATCCTAGTCACCAATCACCATCCCAAAATTGTCACACCCCATGCCCTGGTATTCTAGGGTCCCCCCTCCTCCCCCCACCCTGTCCAGTGTGACCCACAGCCCTGCTCCCCCATCCCAATCAGTGATCGGTGACTAACACAGCCCTTCTCACACCACTGTGACTGGCTGCCGATTGAACCCTCAAGGAGTATGTGCTGTAAACAGCACGGCTCCTTGACTGTGACTGTGATTGACCAATCACAGTCAAGGAGATGTACAGTATACAGTCTGCACTCCTTGAGAGCTCACCTCACAGCCAGCCATGGTGGGGGTGAGGATGGCTGTGCTGGTTGTCAGTCTCTGATTGGGATGGTGGGAGTGGAATGGTGGGTCACACTGGACAGGGAAGGGAGGAGGGGGGGACCCTAGAATATCAGGGCATGGGGTGTTGGAATTTGGGGATGGTGATCGGTGACCAGGAAGGCGGGAGGGACACCACACTATGGAAAAGGGAGTTTTCTATATCGGGTGGCAGATCAGGGAGGGGTTCTATTCTGTGGAAAAGGGGTGTTTCTACATCACTTGCGAGATTAGGAAGGGGGAAGGACACTACAGTATGGGAAAAGTGATTTTCATTATCGGGTGGGAGATCAGGGAATGCAGAGGGACACTATACTATGGAAAAGGGATTTTCATTATTGGGTGAGAGATCAGCGAATGCAGAGGGACACTAGTCCATGTCAGTGGCTCAGCAGGTAGCACACTCGCCTCTGAGGCCAGGAGATCAGAAGGCTGTGGGTTCTATCCCGCATCAGGCACGGTTAATATCCCAATACTGACACTGTAGCGCAGCATGGGTGGTGGGTGGGGTGCTGCACCCTGAGGTGCCGCTTTGATGAGACGTTAAACCGAGGTCCCATCTGCCTGTTCTGGTGGTAATTCAGGTGGATAAGATCCCATGGCACTTCTCGAAAAGAGTAGGAAATTTCCCGTGCCCTGGCCAATTTCTCATTCACTGAAAATACCACCAACAGCTTACTCTGGTTCAAGGTCAGTTGGCATTTCATCTGTATCCCCTCCCCCCGGGTCATGCCTGAAAATAGGCAGAATCTGCCTAGTGCACTTACCCAGTCAACAAAAACGAAATGAATAAAAATAAATAAATACTATGGAAAAGGGATTTTCATTATCGGGTTGGAGATCGGGGAATGCAGAGTGACACTAAACTATGGAAAAGGGATTTTCATTATTGGGTGGGAGATCAGTAAAGGGGAAGGGGGATGGACCACTGGACCACCAGGGAGATCTTTCTCTGTTCCAGAGTTGGGGATCAGGGAACGGGGGCCCCAGTACTGCCACAAACCACTAGGGTTGCATGGATTACCTCCTGGTTTTGCCAGTGGTATTTTTTTCATGCAAGGGCCGTCGCAGAAGGCCTTTGTGTGGATCACAGGTTTTGTTAATGGGATTGTGGAGATATGCAGGTGCACTCCTCCCTCATTTGCATTGAGGCCCCCCCTCATTGCTTTGCCCAGGTGCAAACCCGCTTTGCATGGGCTAACTGGGCTTTGTGAATACCACCTCTGGGCAAAACCAAGTTTGCCGCATGCAAACCCACTTCGCCCTATACGTTTGCGCCTGTGCAAAGTTTTGTGAATCCAGCCCCATATACCAGGGGTGTAGCCAGATATGTCCATTTTGTATACACTTTCTCCAACTGCTGCCCCCTCCCCCCCCGGTTAAAAAAATTTGCATACCTTTCAAACTGCAGCCCCTAATTTCAAAGCAAATCAGATTATCAGATGATTTAACTAATCTCAAAACAGGTTGTACACATATATATATATATATCCTAACAATAGAAGTTTAAACACATTTATACAGACACTAAGTGACCTACACTAACTCAAATACTACAGATTATAATGATAGTGGTAACAGAAAGGTATATGGTTTGGGACAAGAACTCAAAAACTGTACACAAATGTGTACAGTGAGTATGCCTGCATACACCCTTGCCATATATAATCTAAATGCTAAGTAGGTATGTAACTAAACTCCCAGATAAGAAAATCATTAACTTCAGTTAGTTTATCACCATGGTGAGTAATTATGTTCAGAGGAGGATATTCTCTGTGTGAGCAGTATAACAGCATGACATTTCTTTTCTTCAGATTTAGTATAAGCTTGTTTATTTACAGCTCATTTTCTGGCTGAAGTGACTTTTGAAAACTCCAAGCATAAATAACCATGCTGTTCGAATGTAAATGTGACAATGTAGTGTACAGTAACCGTTTCAGCAAATCATTAACAAAGGGGAGATTTGTTATGTTTATATAAAATACTGAAATCACCTGAACTGATGACTCAGTGTGGACTGGAAATTTGTCATAATCGTAGTACTCTTCGATCTCATGGAAATAAATTGGTCATAGGTAGGGCTTTTACAAAGAAAAGAGATTATTTTTTCACAATTAGATGTGCAAAGATTTGGAATAGACTTCCACGAGAAATAGTTGAAATAGATGGGTTTAACCAATTTAATCACCTTTTAGATAAGCAGTTCTATACTGAGGGAATTATGGTCTGATGCCCGCATGTGCGGGGGATAATAATATGTGAGCATTTATGCTCCCTTTTGTCCTAATTTTCCTAGTATTCCTAGTATTTATAGATACACAAAAAAGCAAGCAAGTCTAAAATAGAGCCCTGAGGGACAGCTCTATTTATAATACTGTACTGTCAGATGATTTAATTCCTTTTAGTATTATCATTTGTGTTCTGCTTCTGAGAAATCCAGTTTATAAGTGATGCACTGCTGCCTAATTTGCACAACTTTTTGCAGCAAAAGCAGTGGGCAAATCACAGAATATGGCCCTTCTTTAGAATCTCCATGGACTCCAACAGAATCATAGTTTCTAACTTTTGTCAAAGCAGTAAGAGTTACATAGAGACAGACATTGATGGTTGGCAGGAGCTCTAGGTCCACCCTCCTGCCTCATAATCAGAGTTGAAATAACACGCTGTGCAAATGGTTACCAGTTTATAGGATGTGCCCCACTTATTTTGCATCCAGGGTATCCAGTGATTCCCTTGTTAATCACACATTTGTCCAGGCTTCTTCTAAGGCCTGTACTGTTTTCATGTCTACTTTCTTTGCTGGTTGGCTGTGCCATAGGTTCACCACCCTGTGAGAGGAAACAAATGCCTCCTAATGTTACACCCCCTAAATTTACCACATCTGAGCTTCAGGGCGTGTCCCTGTATCCTATTGTAGACACCAGATCAAACATCTCTGACTGTTCAGTCTTGTTATTACTGCTGAGTATGTGAAAGACTGAGATTATATCCTTCGGTGGTCTCCTTTTCTCCAGGACTCACATGTCAAGAACCTACTGTCTCTCCATACAGCTTTTGCCTTCCATACCGCTGATCATTTTCGTGGCCCTGTTTTGAACATTCATGACTGCCTCAATTGCACTTTTGTATTGACGATACACAAGCTGCATGCAGAGCTCCAGTTGGGCCTAATCAGGGCTTTGCAAAGTGACTGGACTAAGTCCCCTGCTCTGTTGGTCACATACCTTTAGAGTCACTCCAGCATACTACTGGCCCTCTTTACAGTGGCCACACGCTGATTGTCCTGCTTCAGTCCCATGTCGAAGATGACCCACTGGTCCTTTTTCTCCTCAAATGCAGCAAGAGGGGGTAAAATGTGTAGGTCCTACCTCTATTTTTCCTGCCAAATGTAGCACCTTGCATTTGGCTACATCAGATCCAAGGCTTCAGGAGTCAGATGAATCATCCATCTTGTTCAAGTCCTTCTGACATTTGTACTGTACCTACCTTGAAGAAAGCCCACCACCCTGGTTGTTTAGTGTCACCCACAAACTTAAACATTCTGCTTTCAGATCAGTGATGACGATGTTAAGGTTGTGGCCCAGTACCAATCCCAATGGGCACCACTAAGTAATCCTCTCCCGTCAGAGTAGTCTCCATCCACCATTGCACTATGCTTTCTGCCTCCAAGCCAGTTAGAAATCCACCTTGTGTATGTCTTGTGTATATTGCACTAATTTGCTTTACCGAGAAGTTTGTTGTGTGTTACAGTACCAAAGGCCTTGTTGAAATCTAGACAGACTGTGTCCATGGCCCTCTTGTCCACCTCCAGGTCACCCCTTCGAAGATGTTCAGGTTGGTGTGTCATGATCTTTAACCAATGCTGAGAGGGGGCAAGAATGCTGGTCTTAACAAACTGCTTAATTACTCTGTCCTTGATAATGGCCTCCCGAATCTTTTCCAGCACTGATCTCAGATTATCCAGCTTGCAGTTGATTGGGTTTGAATGTGTCCCCTTCTTGAAGATGGACACTAAACTGGCCATTTTCCAGTCCTCTGGCACCACATCCACCCCAACAGACCTTTGAAAGATTACTGCAAGTTGCACTACCAAGTGTTCCTTTCTTTCCGTTGCGATCCTGCGTGGGATAGACATAAATGAATTCTGGAGGTCAGGGGTAAGGGCCAACAGACTTCTAGGAAAACATAAACTGAACTTAGAAGCTCAAATGTGCAGAATGGGTGGGCCATAGGCCCTTATCTGCCGACACTGTCTATGTATCTATGTATCCTGGTGTGTATCCCATCAGTTCATTGAAACTTTCCTGGATTGATTTTCATGAGATAGCCAGCTACAAGGGAAGGTATGATGTCCAATTGCTGCATTGTGGTTATACCTGATGTCTTGGGCAGGTTTAATCACCCTTCCTGAATCTTGATTGGCAGTTGGTTAACAGATTCAGAGTCTTGAACTGAAGTGCCAGTCCATGGACTTTAAAGCTTGAAGCAGGGACTGTCTTGCTCCATTTAGTGTATGTGGAAGACACCATCCACTTTTCTCATCAGGTCTTGCCAATGGGGTTCATCTCCACAGAGGGCCCAAAACCATGGTTCTGTGTGACTTCCCATCTTTAGGCAACTAAAGAAAAGTCTCTTAATAGGGTAACGTGGATCAGTGAGTGATTTTTGTTGGAATACTTTGGCTTTGCTCAAATCCCTTCAGTACGGAGGCAGATTGGGTCCATGAGTCCAGTTTAATCTGTTATGCAGCATCACTGAGAAGAACATTTGCCAGTGAGTGCTACAGCTACTGTACCTGAAGTCAGTCATGAGTACAAAACAGACTAAAAAGCCTCTAGTCCACAACAATGATAATAGTTAGGCACAGGCAGGTACCGCCCTGTGAAAGAACTGCATTAATATTAGCACACACTCAGTTGAATAACCTTTTAAATCTAAATAGTTTCAGAGACTGAAAACTTCAAGGTTCACTTGTTATGTTTTGAATTTTGTTTTCGAGCTCTGCATAGTCAGTTTGTCCACACCAGTGCCACAGTGCTCCCCATTGGATTGCAACTTGTCTCAGCTTTGTGCACACTAAAGAATGTGGGAGATCTCAATAGGGGCTGGGTTAACCTAGTATATCTGGGGAGATATCATGCATACACACTGATTGCTTAATGTTGAGTGATAATTATTTTCGGATTGCCTTGTGCAATGGTTGATTATTATATTGCCTAATCCCAACCTTTACTACCCCAGAGCCTGTTCCTTCTGTATTGTTGTTCCATATTTGCTGATTCAATTGCAGTTATTGTAATGCATTGTATTTACCTGTATGGGCTCAATTTTCAAAAGTTGATTTAGATTGACACATTGTGTAGCTGCATCATTGAATGTGGCAATCTTGATGTGCCAGGGACAATGCACTGGATTTTTGAAGAACAGAGGTATCGGTGCCAAAGTCCCAAGTTTGTCACATCTCTACCCACATGCACCGATCAAACAGTGCACAGAAGGGTTCTGCTGCATGCTGCAGCACAGTTCTGGTAGCATTGGTGGCCAGTGATGGTAACCCATCATCTGGGCACCCTGGGGCTGAAAGGTCATCCAGGGCTGCCCTAGCTCACAGAGGTGGTGGTATGGGTCCAGAAGAGGGAGAGTGTGACAACTGCTTCTGATGGGGGGACAGCAAGGACAGTGGAGAACTGTGGGGGGGGGCAGATGTACCAGCATCACCACAGAGGTTGCTGCAGGTGCTCACCTGCCACAGACCACTGGCTGATACAGAAGCGATTATGCAGGTGTTGGCAGCTGTCTGGACACCTTCTCCAGGGGGCTCAGGGTCACCCTCCACCCAACAAAGGCTGCAGCAGTGGTCCACAGCAGCTTAGACCAGCTCTAGGTTAGTCCAGCTGCATGGTCCATGTACCTTTTGGGGTGGCTTGCAAAATCCCAGTGTAGGGAATATTGCCGCCCTGCCTCAGCACAAGCCCCTTTCTGCCATGGTGCACTGATGCAGCTGTTGCAAGGTGGTGTAAGCCCAGTTGGTGCAGGTGCCCCCCCTTGCCACATGGTCCCTCAAAATTGGGACTGGTGCAAGGTGTGGCTCAAGGACTCCTTTGTGCCATTTCTCCTCACCATAAGCCCTTGTGCCATTCACGACCTTTTGAGAATTGGGCCCCATATCTGATATTGGTTATCAGTTAATAGGGAAACTGGGTTTTTAGACAGACAGACAGATAGATACTGTATATAGATGATAAACAGACAGATATGTGACCACCCCTCACCGGCTCCCCTTGTTTAACTATCAGGGCTGCTTCTCTTACCACATGGTGACAAAGGGAGAGATGAGGGTTGTCACTACAAACTGTTTACAGTACATTTCCTTCTGAGCCTGCCATGCTCAGACAGGCAAATCAAGTGTGGTAACTACCTGGCTCACACCTGGTGGGACCATTTACCATGGCCATCAACCTAGGTCACTGGCAGAAAACATTTGCTCACTATTATGCTAGGTTTGCACTTCTGGTCAGGGGCACCCAAGTAAATCCAGACACAGTGGAAGCAATAACAGTACTGTCCAAACCAGGTTGGGATTCTAGAGTGTGGCTTTTTTTCACATACACAGAGAATAATCACAAAGCGAAGATGGACCCCACAGGACTACCTCTACTGATAATGCAGATTACTGGTACACAGCTACAGAGACCACACACAGTGAACCCTTAGATTCTGACTTGAACAGTGAACACTCTGGTTCTTAATTACACAGCGAACTCTCTGGTTCTGAAATGGCGATTGGCACCCCGGGCCAGAACTGGTACATTTCCTCTTGACTTGGCTCACATGACCAGTACTAGGAGACTTTCACATATTTCATGAGGAATTACTGGTGGCACCCTTGACCATCAAAGAGCACATACAGGCTCACAGAGAAACACGCCCATGTCTGGGTCACTATTTCCATCAGGCACTGGCCAAATGCACTGAATGAAAATTGAACTGGTGTCCAAACTGAACCCGGAAAGGTAAACTGGTTATCGATATGGGGGGTCTTCCACCTTTTGCTTCCAAGTTCATACTCAGCCATTCATCTGGTTTATAACACCTTCACAGAAAACGTGTAGATGTTATCTTGAAATATTTTTCACACTTAACATAGATACATAGATACATAGACAGTGTCGGCAGATAAGGGCCTATGGCCCACCTAGTCTGCCCATTTGAGCTTGTAAGTTCAGTTTGTTTTCCTAGAAGTCTATTTCCCCTTACCCCTGACCTCTAGAATTCCTTTATGTCTATCCCATGCATTCTTAAATCCCGTGATTGTTTCAGCCCCCACCACTTCCTCTGGCAGGGTGTTCCACTTGTCCACCACCCGTTCTGTGAAGAAACATACTACATGAATAAAAGTTCTGTACTCAGACAGTCTCTCTCTAGACTCCAATGTAGGCAGACACTTTTAAAAACAGACACAACTAAAAGTTTTGTACTTGGACAGTCTCTCTCTCTCTCTCTCTCTCTCTCTCTAGATGCCTTAGTAGGCAGACACTTTTGAAACAGAAACAGTCTAGGTGACAGAGTCCCTTTGTCAGAGAAAATTCACCAAGGAATGCAGGTTCCCCTCCTGGGCTGAACCCAAAAAGTACTCACAGTTTCTGAAGTTGTCACAGGCAGCTTCTCTACACAAACCGGCTGAGAGGATTGTCCCTGAACCCTGAAGATCACCTTTTCCACCACTTCAATCTCTGTCTTCTGTGTTCTTCTGATAGGATGAGAACAAACTACTCAAAACACAGTGCTAGCTCTCTGTCAGAGCTAAAACTGAGGAGCTGCTGTAGGCTGCAGCCTCCTCCTGGAACTCCACTCAACAGATTCATGAACACTCCAAAGCTATCTCCTTTGCAGCCAGACAAGTGTGGATTATGCAGCTGTGAGAGTTCTAAGATTACATCATCACTCCAGCTCAGCTGAGACTGAAAACAGAGTGTGACACTGTGAAGTCCATTTACCTGGCATTTCACAAGCTGCCTATCCTGCCTGCCACTGGTTCTAACTGGGTTCCTAGTAACCTCTAGGAACAAGGGGTTATAGATAGATAAATAGATAGATAGGAGATAAAGAAATAGATAGATAGATAGACAGACAGACAGACAGACGGACAGACAGACAGATAGATAGATAGATAATGCCTTTTCAAAGAACTAGGCACTGTATAATTCACAAAGCTACCTAAAAGGTAAAACAAATCAAACAATGAAAATCCAAAAATAAAACAATTTCAATAAATAGACTGGTAAAGGAGTGGTAATGCTTACCATACCATTTTTCAGATACAGCCACCCTTCTTTACTGGTTTATACAAAGAAAAATTCCCATTCAGTTAAAATTAAATTGGAAAGGCCAACTGGAAAAAATAGGATATTAAAGCAGTTTGCAGAAGAGACTGTCTGAATTTCCAGAACCTAGGGTCAACTACCTCAAATGCTAGGTCCCCTGCTGATTTTAACCAGGATTTAGTGATCTAATGCCAACCTCTATTTATGGAATGAAACTCCCCTGTGTTTGTATGTGTATTTGAATGGGTGGCCACCAGGTCATGGAGTTACAGATGGCACAGGCTGTTCAAAACATTATAAGTTAACAGAAGAACCTTCAAATCTGTCTACCTCCTAACCAGTAGCAACTTCAGATTTCAAAGTGCTGGAGTAATGTGGTCCCCCTCACTAATTCCAGTAAGGAGATACACTGCTGCAGTCTGCACTAGCTGAAGGTGGCATACTCTTTAAGGACTGCATGAAAGCCCTGGTAGAGCATATTACAGCAGTTAAAGTGAGCTAGGATAAAGGTCTGTACTGATGTTGTAAGATCATGCTGATCAAAGTAGAGACACAACCTACAGTTGTAAAGTTTCTTAGATAATAGTAGCAACTCTGGACAGTCTCCAGCACCTGTCTGTCCAGAGAAAGACCATCATTCAAAGCAACATCCAAATTGTTACAGCCAGTCTCACTGCAAGATTCACACCATTCGTATAAGGCAGTTTAAAGGTTGTTTAAGAAAACATCTCAAAAGATCCAAGCTGAACAGTAGCACCACTGTATTACCTGGGTTCAACGACAGTTCGCAACCTGACACCCACAATCTGGTCTCAATCAAATCTTTTTCAAATACAGTTACCAAGCTGCCTTGGCTGGGTTCAAATGATAGACACAGCTGAGTGTCCTTGGCATATCAATAAAAATGCAAGTTGCCCTTATGGGCACTTCTCCAAGTGGAAGCATAAACACTATAAGCAACAAAGGGACAGAATCAATCCCTGAAGAACCCTGAAGTTAGTGTCGTCTAAGGAAGATTTCTACCACCAACTGAAATTGCCCATCAAGGAAGGAATAGAACCACTTTGGTATGGTTCCAGGTATCCCAGCTACCTTCCCCATGTACTCAACTAAGACATCATTTTCAACTGTGTCAAATGCTGATGATGAATCAAGAAGAACCAAACAAGACAATTCTCCTTGATCCTTGACAAGGGATACTTCATTCAGTGCTCCCCACCCAGAGTTTTTTTGGTGCAGTGCAAGGACTGAAACCCATCCCAAATTACAACAGCTTGTAGACATACATCTTCTCTTGATGAACCCTGAGTCATGGTGACACTACCTTCTTGATAATCTTGCATGAAAAGTGTAGGTTAGATATAGTTCAGGAGATCATCAGGATTTAACTATCACTTTTCCAGGATGGGTTTCAGTACTGTCTCTTTCATGGCAAGTAGAAAAAACCTCAAAGAGGTATTGACAATCTTCATTAACACAAGGATCAGTTGCCCATTACCTTCTTTCACTAGGTGTGATGGCACTGGGCTCAAGGAACAGGTATTGGCACCTAACTCAGTCAGCACCAGAAGCATCTCTACACTGTCAGTGTGATGAAAGTCTCATCAGGTGTCCAGACTGAGGATCCACCTCTGTATGATACTGACCACAGCAGCTGCTGGAACCAAGAGGACAGGATGAACTCTCTGCTCTAATGCCTGCAATATTAGCAGAGAAACATGTCCCAAGCCTCATATCATTTCAAAGAAGTCTCCCCATACACCAGGGAAATGTAGTTTTGGTTGAGAATCTTAATTAACCACCTTGAAAAGTGGAACCTCCCCTTTTCAGACTGCTACAGTAATGGGCCAGAAAAACATTTTCCACACCACAATCAAAGCCGCCTGATATCTCCTGTAATGGGACAACAGGGTAAGTCTGTAGGGTCCGACTGTTGGGCTTGGCTAGAGACTTCCTTCCATTGTGCTCTAACCTCTATACCATGTCTTTAGCTGATGAGGAGCATCATTAAACCTTTATGATCCTTGTTATGAGTGTCCTGGGTGGGAAATGACTTGAACTAAAGGGGTCAGTGACAGCGAAGTTTTCCTTAGCTCACAGCTGCTTTGCCAACTCTACTAGAGGCAGCAATAATGCTAGAAGTTTCAGTTATCTCCCAACATGCAATCAGATCTAACCTGTGCCAGTGTCAGAAGTGGATAATGTGTTTAGGGGCAGTAAACCTGCATGAGGCAATAAGGTTCAGGGGCATAGCCAGGATGTGGGAACAGAGGGATGTCACCAAAGAAATTCCATGATTTAGTCCCAGTGTATAAAAAAAACAAATTTTCATGAAAACATAATGGAAGCAAGTTGGGAGGGTGTTTCTGTATATCCAGGACACGGCAGGCTATGTCTGTAAGGTTAAAGGAAATGAGAGAGCAGTCAGACCTAGTCAAAGTATTTATCTGCAGCTGGTTGAACACCAGCCCCAAGAGAACATCAGGTCAAGAGTAGCTCCCACCCCCATTATGGGCTGCACCATTAACCAACTGTTCAAAACCCACACCCTTATCACCAGGAGGAATCCCACAGCAAGACCACTGGTTTTGACATCTGCTCATATGCTGAAGTCCTCAAATGCATGAAACCTTGGAAAAAGTAATGCTAGGTGTGACACAGTCTACAAATTCTCCTGCAGAAATTCATCGCCCTTTGATAGGCGCAGTAAATTAGGGTGAACTTGCTCTTAATATCTTCTCCACATTAGATGGGGCCCTCTATTGGCCCAAGTTCCCTGAGAGGAAAGGTCTTAACCTTTATCCCAGATTTAAAAATAATATCTGAACTGCAACTCCTGTGCTTCAGTTGAGGGCAGTAAATCATCAAGGAACTTGTGGGGATCAACTCAGCACAAGCACTGTCAGAGATCTTACCCACCCAAGTCTCAGTGAGACAAATCAGGTCAGCTCCAGAGTCCAAAATAAGGTATTTCATCATAGCTATTTTATTAATTACTGACCTGGCATTAATCAAAACTGAATCCCTGCATCACCTTGCCTAAAACTAGTGAGACACTGGTAAGGAAAGAGGCTTTCCTACATCTATTCCTACCACAACCCTCTTTCTCCTTCTTGCTGCCAACCTCCTGCCCCTGCTGCTTCTTTGCTGCATTCTATAAATACAAAGGGAATAACAGTTTTCTGCACCTGATAAAGGGTCCTAAGAGGTTTTGAAAGCTTGTGTAAAATTCTTCAGTTAGTCTAATAAAAGTTACTACCAGAAAAATAGTGTATTGTGAAAACACCACAAAAGACCAGGTGAATACTGTTTAAAGGAGTATATTTAGTTATTTATTTATTTGTTTTTGATATCTAGCTAAGATGCATTAAGCATCAGTATGCCTATCTGAATGCATGACCCAGTAGAGTTTCAATAGCTGTCACAGACAAAATAACTACAGGAAACATTATCAAACAACAGAAATAACAAGCAGGAACAGAAAACCTAGCTCTACAGTTACCTCTTGAGTTACCTTAGAATTTATATGTATCTGTATATTGGCATTATTGTTGTTTGCTCTGTCTTTTTATTTTTCTAATGTAGATGCTCCTGTCATGCACACTGTTCCTATTGTAAATACCATAAAATTTAGCAAATATTATTTTTACCTTTTTCTCTGTATCATCGAATTTCTGTACCACTGGACATTTGTGAAAACGGGCATTTTTGCTCACATACTTTCCAATATAAAAATAAAATTGAACTGAATTGTACAGTTGAGAGCAGAATTTACACTAACATTTAGAATTAGGTAGTGCAATGAGAGCAGCATGAACATCAAAATGGCTATAGAAAATACAATACACAGCATAAATGAGAAAAACAGAAGTCCATATCCATCTTAGTTCCTCTGGGGAGTAAGTCCGGGGAGGTATCCCATCACACATTAAACCTCACGCTCTTCTTCATCATACAGAAATAATTATTACTCCACTCCAAATTCCCCTTTCACACCATACAACAAAAAATGAATATCAAACTAACTAGTCATTGGGCTTGCCTAGTAGCACAGTGATATCACTACTATTCGCTATGCTTCAGGAATGGACTCTGATCACTTGGAGGCTAGACAGTGGAGGGATAATTCAGCATCTCTAGGGCAACTCTCCTCTCTTGGTGGGGGGGGGGTGCAGCATCACACTGTTTTCCTTTCACCTGGCAAAGGCCAAGTGATAGCACAGCAGGATCACACTCCCGGAAGATTTGGAAATACTTGAGTACTGGTCAAACACATGGCTGCTGGGTTTCAGTGCTAGGAAGTACAAGGTCATGCACTTTGGAGCCAGAAACTCAGAGTACAGTTTACTATTTTGGAGGGGAGTGGTTATCTGTCTCTGTGGAGGAAAAGGATCTGGGAGTTGTGGTCACAGGGAATATGAATCCCTCAGCAAAGTGTAGAAAAGCTGCTGCCAAGCAAAGAAAATGCTGAGGTGCATTTCTAGAGATCACCCATAGGAGGGAGCTTATAACAGCTTGTAGACATACATCTCCTCTGATGAACCCTGAGTCACGCTGGCACTACCTTCTCGATAATCTTGCATGAAAAGTGCAGGTTAAAGATTGGCTGATAGTTCGGGAGATCATCAGGATTTAACTATCCCTTTTCCAGAATAGGTTTCAATACTGTCTCTTTCATGGCAAGTAGAAAAAAACCTCAGTGAGGTATTGACAATCTTCATTAGCACAAGGATCTGTGCCCCATTACCTTCCTTCACAAGGTGTGATGGCACTGGGCTCAAGGAACAGGTATTGACATGAAACTCAGTCAGCACCAGAAGGATCTCTACACTGTCAGTGTGACGAAAGTCTTATCAGGTGTCCAGACTGAAGATCCACCACTGTATGATACTGACCAGAGCAGCTGTTTGAACCAAGAATACAGGATGAACTCTTTGCTCTAATGCCTGCTATACTGGCAGAGAAACATGTCCCAAGCCTCATACCATTTCAAAGAAGTCTCCCCATACTCCAAGGAGATGAAGTTTTGGTTGAGAATCTTAATTAACCACCTTGAAAAGTGTAACCTCCCCTTTTCAGACTGCTGCAATAATGAGCCACAAAAATATTTTCCACACCACAATCAAAGCCTCCTGATATCTCCTGTAATGGGACAACAGGGCAAGTCTGTTGGGCCTGGCTGTTGGGCTTGGCTAGATACTTCCTTCCATTGTGCTCTAACCTCCATGCCTTCAGCTGATGAAGAGCATAATTAAACCTTTATGATCCTTGTCATGTATGTCCTGGGTGGGAAATGACTTGAACCAATGGTCAGTGACAGCAACGTTTGCCTTAGCTCACAGCTGCTTTGCCAACTGTACTGGAGGCAGCAATAATGCTAGAAATCACCCGGGTCGCCCCTGGAAAGGGACCATCAGGGGCCCAGTGGGCCTACCTGGTCACCAAAATTTAATAAATAAATAAATAAGTGTCAGTTACCTTCCAACATGCAATCAGATCTAACCTTTGCCAGTGTCAGAAGTGGATAATGTCTTTAGGGGCTGTTTACCTGCATGAGGCAGTAAGCTTCGGGGGCATAGCCAGGATTTGGGAACAGGGGAATGTCACCAAAGAAATTCCATGATTTAGTCCCAGTGAAAACGTAATGGAAGCAAGTTGGGAGGGTGTTTCTGGACATCTAGGACACTGCAGGCTATGTCTGTGAGGCTAAAGGAAATGAGAGAGTGATCAGACCTAGCCAAAGTATTTATTTGCAGCTGGTTAAACACCAGACCCATGAGAACACCAGGTCAAGAATAGCTTCTGTCACAAATGTACTCCGCAGGTCAGGCCCTCTGCTCCCACAGTGCCTACCTCAGAGCGCAATAGTGTGAACAGGTAACAGACAGGGCAACCCTACTGTCTGCTTTTGGGTCCAAATCATCTTGAGTCTCAAGTTCTGGGGATTCAAACTGTGAACCTTATGCTAGCATATCCAATGTACAGGCTCAGTTAAGTATCCTTTGGGATTGCGGTACCATCTTTCGCTAGGGGCCCAAGCCAGGCCTCCAGGAATGAACCCTTAAACTCTAAAAGAGACCTTAGGTATATTCTAACTTTTCCCAGTTTAGCAACACCATTAAGCCCTTCAGAACAGCTGTCAAACTTAACCACGTATATATCATATGCAAAAAAGAACTTGGAAGACACGCCCAGGTAATAACTTGAAAAAAAATGTACTAAAGATGATAAAATATGAAAAAATTTAAACACAGAAGAATATATCAAAGAGCTCACAATCACATAAAAGAATAAGGAAATGTACAAAACATAAACTATTACCACAATACATTTAGACCTTTTCTATCTAATGTATTACCTCTGTAAGTGCCTATGAAGTTAAACCAGAGAGCTGTGTCTCTACAGTCCCAAGATGGTATATCTCTCAAACAGTTCAGACACAAGTATTAGTTTAACTCTGTCTCTCCACACTTTCTGTGAGTCATCTAGCTCCTCCCTTTAGAATATATAAAAATACAAACATGATGATCTATCAGGAGGTATATTAAATAAGTGACATCAGCAAAACTCATTTCCCAAATTATGAGTCTTTGATCCCCAGTTCCTTTGAGGTTTACAGCCCTGCAGTCCATCACCTAGGTGTCATATAGCCAACACGAATCAGCTAAATGATGTCCTGTTCTGTAATAAAATGTATATTTTAGTTTCCCAACTTCAAAGCATGAGGTCATAACATGCAATTTCTCAAGGAAGTTAATTACATTAGAGAGATCTCCTGATCAGTTTACCTATCCTGTAGCTTCACTGAAAACTTGAGGGGGGGCACCCATGGAAACACAGGCTCACATACTATATTTTTATATTACAAATATCATACAAAAATTATAACCAGCCAGCCAAGTGTCACAATCCTCCCCACCTAGACTTAATTTGAGGGCTCTATCCCTGCATGGGATGAGCTCCCTAAGTCAGTCCACCTCATATAGATGAGACAAGCCTCTGTGTTATGATTGGTCGCTGCAGCCCTATGTAAGATCATCATGTCATACCCTAGCAAGGCAAGACTCCTTCTTAATAGTCTACCATTAATTTTCCCATTTGTGTCAGCCAAACCAGGGGCTGTGGTCAGTTTGTACCTCAAAAGTCTGCCCATATAAGTATGGCTCTAACTTCTTTAGTGTCCACACTATGGCAAGACACTCTTTTTCCACAGTTGAGAAAGCCTGCTCCCTGGTAAGTAGCTTTTTACTCAGGTGCACTATGGGGTGATCTTTCCCTTTGTTTAATGTCTGACTCAGTACTCCCCCAATACCCACATCTGAGGCATCAGTCTGGACTATGAAGGGTCTGCTATAGTCAGAATTTGCCAATACAGGAGCAATGCACAGTGCCTCCTTCAGTCTGGAAAAGGCTTCTTCACAGACTGGTTCCCAGGTAATTTTCTTGGCATATTTTTCTTTACCAGGTCAGATAGGGGAGCAGCCAGAGCACTGTAATTGGGTACAAATTTCCTATAGTACTCTGCTGTCCATAGAAAACTCCTGATCTGCCTCTGTATTTCTGGTCTGGGCCATGCCTTGATCACCTCTATTTTTACTTGGTTAGGACGGAGATGTCCCCGGCCTACAACATGCCCGAGGTATGCCACTTCAGCCATGGCCACCTAGCACTTCTCAGCTTTGACAGTGAGCCAGTTCTCTTTTTCCTGTCCAGCACTTCCCTAGGGTCAGACAGGTGTGTTCCTCCCACTTGGCACTAAAGATGGCAATGTCATCCAGGTATGCCACGGCGTACTCCTCAGCACCATGTAACACCTTGTTCACCAACCTTTGGAAAGTGGCCAGGTGTTCTTCATTCTGAAAGGCATTACTTTAATTCAAATAAGCCTATCAGAGTGATGAAGGCCAACCTTTCCTATCTCTGTCAGTTAACTGTACCTGCCAATACCTCTTTGTCAGGTCAATAGTGGTAAGGAATGTCACCCTTCCAACTTGTCCAGGAGTTCATCCATCCAGGGCATCGGTTGGGCGTCTGACTTAATGACTGCATTCAGTCCATGATAGTCCACACAGAAATGAGTAGAGCCATTTGGCTTGGGCTCAAGGACTACAGGTGAGGCCCAGGGGCTGTGGGATTTCTGGATTACCGCTAAATCCCAGCATTTCCTCTGCTTACCTCCTAATGTCCTTTTGAACAGCCTCTAACACTCGATATGCTATCCGCCGTATGGGCATCTGTGTCCCTGTCTCTACATTGTGCTTTGCTAAGGGGGTTTGTCCAAGCTTGGCACTAAACAGTGGGGTGAAGTCTTCTAAAACCTCCCTTACTTCCTGGATCTTGTCCGAGGCCAGCTGGGGTGTCAATTTAACTGCCTCTACAGAGGACTCCCACTTGCTTTCTTCCAGCAAGTCCAGAAGGGGGTCTCCTTCGTCCATCCCCTCCCCAGGACTACATACTGCAAACACCATGTCAGCCCTATTATCATATGGCTTCATCATGTTGACATGGTACATTCTTTCTGTATGCCTTCTGTCAGGTAATTCTATGATATAGGTCACGTCATTTACATTTCTAACTACTTTGTACAGTCTTGCACACTCAGCCTGCAGCCTGTCTTTCCAGACCGGAATAAGGACCATGACTTCCTGACCCACTATGTAGGAGTGAGCTCTGGCACTGTGGTTGTATCACATTTTTTGTTTCTGTTGGGCAGCTGCCAGGTTGCTCTGGGCTGTCCCCATAGGCTCCTTCAGCCTTTCCCTAAACCTTGGGATGTAATTCATTATGGGAATACCCTAGGTGATGTGCTTGCCTTCCCAGTCCTGCTGGATTAAGTTTATGGGCCCACGTACCCGGCGTCCATATAAGAGCTCGAAGGAGAAAAATCTTGTCGACTCTTGGGGCACCTCCCTGTATGCAACCAACAGGTGGGGAAGGTATTTCTCCCAGTCCCTCCCATGCTGTTCAGCAAATACTTGGAGCATTGACTTCAGGGTACCATTAAATCTTTCCACAAGCCCACTGGCTTGTGGGTGATAAGGCATCATGTGCCTCTGCACCACCCCACACTTCTCCCACAAATATTTAATCAGGTCTGACATGAAGGAAGCCCCTCGATCAGTGATAACCTCCTGTAGAAGCCCAACATGGGAGAAAATCCTGAGTAAGGCATCTGCCATTTTGTCTGTCCTCAGTGAGGATAGGGTGACTGCCTCTGGATATCGGATGGCATAATCCACCACAGTCAGGATAAACCTCTTCCCGGAGGAGCTGGGGGTATTTAAAGGCCCCAAGATATCCATTCCCATGCTCTGGAATGGCTCCTCCACTATGTGTGATGGAATTAGTCCAGCTTTGGTTTTATTACCTGCCTTCCCTATTTCCTGGCACTGGTGACAAGACCTGCAATACAATAGAAATTCTGGGCCAACCTCTGCATAGTGCGTGTGATTCCCAGATGGCCAGACAAGGGAATATCGTGTGCAGTCTTGAGGAACTGTTCATGGTATCCCTGGAGAATGGCAAGCTGCCAGCCTATCACCCCTCCCTTTGTCTTTACAGCCTGAGTATACATCAGTCCATTTTTCCAATAAACCTTATGTTTACCGTTACCTCCCTGTGCTCTGTCAGAGTCTGCCCAAGCCCTTAGCTTCTCTAGACTAGGGTCACTTTTCTGAGCAGGTGCAAACTCCTTACAGATTTCCAAGGCATGGGACAGGTCCCCTTCAGTCTCTAAACTAGGGTCCCTAGCACTAGCATCAGGGCACTCAGGTTCACTGTCATCCCTAACCCCCTGGCAATGGGTCACCCCTGCTTCTTCGGAGTAACTCTCCATAGCTGTGTGGTTAACTGCTATGTTGGAAATGTCTACCCCCTTTTCATTAGTCTCCATATCAGGAGACACAGACTGGGGAACCAGCCTCCCAGTGGTTTCCACAGTGGCTTCTATGGGGTCCAGGGAACTACAATATTCCCTTGCCGCTTGACTACAGGTAGCTGCACACACCATCCCCTGTTTGAGATTGTTGCCAAGGATGACATCAACTGCTAAAGTTTTGGCTATAGCCACCTGTTGCACAGTTCCCCCTGTTTCCCCCCAGTCTAGGAGAACACTAGTGAGTGGCAATTTTTTCCCCTTCCCAGTGAAGCCTGGTACAGTTACAAAATTATTGGGTGTAAGCTGACCAGGCTCTACCAAATACCCTTTCACCAACATCAGGGATGCCCCAGTGTCTCTTAACCTTTGTGTCTGTACATCATTCACAGTGACTGGGTGCATGTGTTCCCTCATGTTCAGAGGCATGCTTCCAGGGACACACAAACAACCCACTTCTATCCTAGCCCCATTTTGCATATTGCTCATTGTTTTGGGACACTGTCTGGCAATATACCCAGTTTCTTTACAAACTCAACATTCATGTCTTTTCTCAGGGAAATCTTTTCTTTGAAACCTGGGGCTAACTGGTTTTGGTGGATGCAGTGAGGGTTTTAGCTGCCCTGAAGGAGAGGTTTTCCCTTTCTGCACTGCCACACCTTCCCCATTCACTCTCAGAGCAGGTCTGCTCTTGGCATAGTGGTCTGAGAGTTCAGCAGCCTCTTGCACTGTTTTGGGATCTTGGTCTTCCAGCCAGGTTTTCAGCTCTGCTGGGTATGCCCCCAAAAACTTTTCTAACAATACAGCATTTTCAATTTTATCTACAGAGTTGGCTTCAATTCCTTCCCAATAATGTTTTAAACTCTGATATTGTTTCATGGCTAGCTCCTCGTAGCTCATATCAGGGCTTCTCCCGAGCTTAGGGAATTTAGCTCTGAAAGCTTCTGCAGTTAAATCAAACTTTTTTAAAAGTGCAGCTTTAAGTTTGCTGTAATCATTACTGTCCTCATTGTCCATTTGACCCAATGCATCCCGAGCTTTCCCGCTAAGTAGCGGGGATAGCTCGAAGCTCTAGGACCCTCTAGGAATTTTTGCCTAAATGCAAACTTTTTCAAAGGAATTTAAAACGGCATCCATATCCTCCTCCTCTTTAAATTCAGCTATCAATTTGGAATTTAATTTGTAACCCAGTCCTGTAGTTCCAGTTAAACCCAAGACACTTACCTGCTCTGGTGCTGGTGGTTGGAGTCATAACTTCTCCAGTTCATGTCGCCTCTGGTGCTCACTCTCTTCACAGTCCACCTCTCACTGTTCTCACTCCCTCTTCTCCTCTGCAGCTCACTACTGTCACTTCTCTTCTCTCTGGAACTCCAGCTCCATTCTGTGCAACTCAGTCTGCAACCTGATTGCTTCTGGCTCCAGAATGCTGACAACCTTCCCCTGCTTCTGTGGCCCTTCACTGGCACTGGCCCTGCTGCCCTCCTCACTGGATCTGGATACTGCACTGGTTGCTGACCCCTCCATGCCCAAGGTCTGGTCCTTTACAGTCACATTCTGTGACTCAATGCTTTGAGCATCTGCTGCCATCAGGACATCCACAAGGTTCTGCTTGGTGGCTCTCCCCTCATGCTGGACTCCTCTCTCATGCACAACTGCTTCAGGTAGTCTGCCTTGTGCTCACTGTAGTTGGAAGCCATCTTCTTCCCTATCTATGACTACTCTAACTTGCACTTTAGGGAAAAAAACAGGTAGGAACTTGACTGTAAGCAAAAGTATATAGTTCTGCTTCCTTTTTAAAAATAAATCACTGCCTTATTTTGCAAGTGAGCTGTACAGTATTAACCTGGCACACTGAACAGTTAAAGCTTGTGCTGCCAATATTTATCGCACTGCTGCTAACCAAATCTGTCACAAACGCACTTCTCTGGTCAGGCCCTCTGCTCCCATAGTGCCATCCTCAGAGTGCAATAGTGTGAACAGGAACAGACAAGGTAACCCTCCTGTCTGCTTTTGGGTCCAAATCACCTTTAGTCTCAAGTTCTGGGGGGATTCAAACTGTGAACCTTATGCTAGAGTACCCAATGTACAGGCTGAGATATGTACCCTTTTCAGGGATTACGGTACAGTCTTTCACCAGGACAGCAAGCCAGGCCTCCAAAAATGAACCCTTAAAACTCTATAAGAGACCTTAGGTATAATCTTACCACTTCCCAGTTTAATAACTTCATCAAGCCCTTCAGAACAGCTGTCAAACTTAACCACGTATACAACACATGCAAAAAAAGAACTTGGGAAGACACACCCAAGCAGTATCTTGAAAAAAAATATTTTTTTAAAAGATGATGAAAATACGTAAAAAATGTAAACACAGGCCAATATATCAAAGAGCTCACAATCACATAAAAGAATAAGGAAAAGTACAGAACATAAACTCCTACCACAATACATTTAGACCTTTTCTATCTAATGTATTACCTCTGTGAGTGCCTATAAAGTTAAATCAAAGAGCTGTGTCTCTCTGGAATCCCAAGATGGTATATCTCTCAAACAGTTCAGACACAAGTATTAGTTTAACTATGTCTCTCCACACCCTTTCTGTGAGTCATCTAGCTCCTCCCTTTAGAATATATAAAAAATGCAAACATGATGTCCTATCAGGAGGTATATTAACTAAGGTGACATCAGCAAAAACTCATTTCACAAATTATGAGTCTTTGATCCCCCAGTTCCTTTGAGGTTTACAACCCTGCAGTCTGTCACCGAGGTGCAATATAGCCAACAGGAATCAGGTAAATGATGTCCTGTTCTGTAATAAAATGTATATTTTAGTTTCCCAACTTCAAAGCATGAGGTCATAAAAAGGCCATAAAATGCAATTTCTCAAGGAAGTTAATTACATAACAGAGATCTTCTGGTCAGTTTACCTATCCTGTAGCTTCACTGAAACCTGTTGTGGGCACCCTAGGAAGCACAGGCTCACATACTACTAGTATATTTTTATATTACAAATATCATACAACAATCATAACCAGCTGGACAAGCGTCACAGCTCCCACCCCCATTATGGGCTGCACCATTAACCAACTGTTCAAAACCCATGCTCTTACCAACAGCAGGGATCCCACAGCAAGACCTTTATTTTTGATATCTGTTCATAAGCTGATGTTCCCAAACACAAGAAGTCTTAGAGACTGTAATGCTAGGGGTGTCACAGTCTACAAATTCTCCTCCAGAAATTCATCGCCCTTTGATAGGGGCAACAAATTAGAGTGAACTTGCTCCTAATATCTTCTCCACATGAGATGGGACTCTATATGGGCCCATGCTCCCTGAGAGGAAAGGTCTTAACCTTTATTGCAGATCTAAAAATAATATCTGCATTGCAACTCCTATGCTTCAGTTGAGGGCAGTAATCACCAAGGAACTTGAGGAATCAACTCAGCACAAGTACTGTCAGAGATCTTACCCACCCAGGTCTCAGTGAGACAAATCAGGTCAACTCCAGAGTCCAAAATATGGTCTTTCATCAGTGCTATTTTATCAATTACTGACCTGGCATTAATCAAAACTGAATCCCTGCATCACCTTGCCTGAGACTAGAGAGATGCTGGTAAGGAAAGAGGCTTACCTACATCTATCTCTACAACCCTCTTTCTCCTTCTTGCTGCCAACCTCTTGCCCCTGCAGCTTCTTTGCTGTATTCTATAAATACAAAGGAATAACAGTTTTCTCTGCATCTGATGAATAGACCTAAGAGGTTTTGAAAGCTTGTGTAAAAATCCTTCCGTTAGTCTAATAAAAGTTACTACCAGGAAAAAAGTGTACTGTGAAGAACACCGCAGCAGACCTGGTGAATACTGTTTAAAAGAGTATATTTATTTATTTGTTTGTTTTTGATATCCAGCTAAGATATATTAAGCATCAGTATGCCTATCTGAATGCATGACCTGGTAGTGTTTCAATAGCTGTCACAAGCAAAATAACTACAGAAAACATTATCAAACAACAGAAATAACAACCAGGAACAGACAACATAGCTCTGCAGTTACCTTAGAATTTATATGCATCCGTATATTGGTGCTATTGTTGTGTGCTCTGTATTTTTCATTTTTTTCTAATCTAGATGCTCCTGTCATGCAGACTGTTCTTACTGTAAATACCATAAAGTTTAGCAAATATTGTTTTTACCTTTTTCTCTGTATCATCGAATTTCTGTACTGCTGGATGTTTGTGAAAACGGGGCATTTTTGCTCACATACTTTCCATTATAAGTATAACATTGAATTGAATTGTACAGTTGAGAGCAGAATTTACACTAACATTTAGAATTAGATAATGCAGTGAGAGCAGCATGGACATCAAAATGGCAATAGAAAATACAATACACAGTATAAATGAGAAAAACAGAAGTCCGTATTCATCTTAGTTCCCTGGGGAGTAAGTCTGGGGAGGTATCCCATCATGCACTGAACCTCACACTCTTCTTCACCATACAGAAATAATAACTACTCCACTCCAAATCCAACTTTCACACCATGCAACAAAAAATGAATAGCAAACTAACTAGCCATGGGGCTTGCCTGGTAGCACAGTGATATCACTACTATTTTCTATGCTTCAGGAAAGGACTCTGATCGCTTGGAGGCTAGACAGTGGAGGGATAATTGAGCATCTCTAGGACAGCTCTCCTTTCTTCCTGGGGGGGGGGAGATGCAGCATCACACTGTTTGCCTTTCACCTGGCGAAGGCCAGGTGATAGCACAGCAGGATCACACTCCCGGAAGATTCGAAAAGACTTGCATACTGGCCAAACACATGGCTGCTGGGTTTCAATGCTAGGAAGTGCAAGGTCATCCACTTCGGAGCCAGAAACCTGGAGTACAGTTACCATTTTGGAGGGGAGTGGTTATCTGTCTCTGTGGAGGAAAAGGATCTGGGGGTTGTGGTCACAGGGAATATGAATCCCTCAGCACAGTGTAGAAAAGTGGCTGCCAAGGCCAAGAAAATGCTGGGGTGCATTTCTAAGGGAACCACCTCTAGGAGGGAGGAAGTAATCCTTCTGTTGTACTAATCATTAGTGAGGCCTCACTTGGAGTACTGTGTAAAATTCTGGCACCTCTATTTAAAGAAGGACATCAAGCTTTTGGAGGAGGTCCAGAGGCAGGTGACTAAGGTGATCACAGGGATGTGAGAGAAATCCTGTGAGGACAGGTTGAGGGACCTCAACATGTACTCCCTGGAGGATAGAAGGGACAGAGGTGATGATTGAGACCTTTAGGTACTTGAAGGGCATAAATAAAGTTAGTACTAAGGGTATGCTTAGGTTGAAGAGGGAGAGGATCACGAGAAGGCATAGTATGAAACTAGAGGGGGGTAGGTTCAGGAGGGAGTTGAGGGGGTAATACTTCATGGAAAGGGTGGTTGCAGCATGGAATGCACTACTGGAGGAGGGGATATCTCTGAAATCAGTGGGGAGTTTTGAAAGATGGTGGGATAGGGTCCAAGGCAGAATACAAGTCGGGGAGTTGACCAGTGTGAGGAACTCAGTTTGGGGTAACAGAGGGGTGGAGTGACATGGGGGGCAGCAGCAGTTGTCTGAATTGTGTGCTGCACAAATTGAGCAGATGCGATAGACCATGAGGCTTGTATCTGCTGGTATTTTCATATGTTCATGCCAAGCCTGACATTGCATGCCGCATCCCCAAAGAAGAAACTTGGTAAGAGGAAAGCTCAGTCCGCTGATGTTGGCACTTGCACATCCAGGGGGTCCATACATGACCAGCATGGCAGGCCACCCACAACCTTAGGGTCCGGGCAAGTGTGGTTAATTATTAAGTCCATGAGAAAGTTAGTGTTGGGGTCGGGGAAGGTTGCCATTTGGGAGGTGAGGCAAACTGGAGAGGAGGGAAAAAGCTTGGTTCAAGTTGCTTTTTTTTTTTTTTTAACCAGGAGAGATACACTTAGCTGTTTTTAACCAGGAGAGACAGGTGCGACCTGGGAGTACAAGGAAGTTAAGTGACTTGCTCAGGGTCACATAGTATGCAAGTGGGGGCTGTTGGATTCAAAGCCACAGCTTATGCAACTTAGTGTGGAGTTATGCTTGTGCAATCTGTTGATAGTCTGAGGAATATGAATAAGTTGTAGAGTGCTGTAGGTGAAAACCTTGGCCATTCGTACTCTCTGTTCCACATGGAACTATCACCCAGACAGGGTACCATGAAGGCAAGGAATCCCCCAGGAGGGTTCCATCCCTAGAGGTGCAGCAGGAATGATTCCCTTAGGCTAAAGGTAACTTAGAATGGAGCCCCAAGGAGAAAGGCATGCCACTGAAGGAGGAGGAAGAGGAGTAGGGGAGGATGGTGGGGCAAACAGTGCTTCTGAGTGAGGCTGGAAGGAGCTGATCTAAAAAGCTCAGGCAGGGGGCATGGCTGGTTGCTCCCACCCATTGAACTGCAGGCATAACTTTCAATTCAATGGATGCCCTCTGTTTAGCCATCTCTAACTCCATCCTTTCCTGGTAGACTATGGCATATTACATATGGCACCACCTCCTCGGAGCATTGCCCTGACCAGCATTAAGAATGCCCTAACAAAGCCTGACTGGCCATAGGATCTGATCACTGGTCATACTAGTGACTCCTACTAACGGGGTCATCATGGCTTAAACTTTGAGGGCGCCTATCAGACCTGCATATTGGCCCAAAATTCAACTAGGCAAGCCCCCTGGCTGTCTCACTCCTCCAGATGTGCTTAAGCAATCTAAGGCCATAAGACACTCTGTTGCCACTGCCTTCGTGATCCCTTTGCAAGGACCACTGCCAGCCAAAGTTCCTTTGCTACAGGGCACCACTCGATGAACTCCTCCTAATACTGCCTCTATGTATTCCCAGGCTGAGGCTTTTTAAATCTGAGCTACGTACTCCACACATTATGTGCAGCTCTAACTATGATTGCAGATAAACTCCTGTAGCAATGGTTAAGTCTCCATTGCTAAATTTTACTCTGATTCTAATTTATGATTCACTGTTACACACCTTCAGTGTTTGCTGTGTATATGTATCATCCATTTTATCTCTGTACTTAGTCACTGTACTTATCATACTCTGTTTTTGTCCACATTCAATGTATGACGTGGAGCCTTGGTAAGCTGAGTCCCTGACTCAAAGGGTTGTAATTCGAGACTTTATCTAAATATAAATATATAAAATGAGGCAACCCTGCCAGGATTTGACCTAGAGCCCCTCTAACAGATCCTTTGCCCTGCATCATAAGCCAGCACAAAATCTATACAGGAAGGGATCCATACTGTGGACTTGTATTGTCACAGTATTTACAGCTAAAATTTCCAACCTTTATCTCCAGGAAACTTCCAATAGTATGACAGAAACATTTCCCTTGGTATGCAGCAAAAAATGTTGTAGGTGTCTGATGGTCCTTTTAAAAACAGATCCAGAAACAAATTATTTGATACCTTTTTATTGGACCAACATGGATGTTACAGAAAAGAACATATGGTATGCAGAAATGAGGGCCAGTGATACTGTATAGTGTCTCCACTAAATCCTTTTTGACAGCCTTTGTTGAGCTGCTTCCTTTTAGCTTAAGAAGTGACTACTTGCAGAGCTTAAAACCTGTTTCATTTTGCATCATTTGCCACTGCAACAGCATCATTCTAAACCTCACAATATTCTCCTACCTGCTTCAATATTTATTTCCAATTACATTAAATCTCAGAGGTCCCTTCTCTGCTTTAACATCCTGGTAAGAGAAGTTGTGGTAAATAGGGCTGCCGGCCCATCAGCTGGAGGTACATATATGTACAGAGTATCTGAGTGAGAGCGTTGCAATTTGCCACCTGTTATTCCTCTGCAAAAATGTCTCAATCTTTTATTGGAAGCTATGCGCTGCTCTATACCGCATTGATCGATGGTAGTGCCTAGACCCGATCTATCTAACCTACAGTAGTTTGGATGAAGTAAACTAATTTTTCTTTAGTTGAAAATATACTGTACTCTTGTTGTGTGTCCTGAATGGTTGTGCATTATTCACAATATCTTACCCAATGCAATAAGTGCAGATTTCATGTTGACATTTAAATTAAAATCACTGTGTGTGACAATGTTAAACACTTTTAAAATTCAGCCGCTAACTTTTATTGTAGTGTTTTTGGAAATAGGTAATGATGACTTTATTTGCTCTCACACAGCAAGTTTGAAAGAGAGTTTAGTGGAATGGTGTACTTTGCTGCTAAAATAAAATTACAGTGTGTGAACAGGAGTAACTTTGTTTTATATCTACACCTACCCTTACGATGCCCTGAACAATTTCATCAGTTTATGGTTTGTGTGCTTCTCCTTTCCTGCTTCTCCACCCTTGCTCCGCTCTGCTCCTCTGTGCCCTCAGCTGCACCCTAGATGCAGCATGTAGGTGAACTGAAAGATGTGGACTCTGTCCAGAGCTGAGGAGTGGTAGTACAAATCAGGCACTGCACCTCAGTAGATCCCAGCATGTTGCAACTCTAAGTACAGTATAGCAGACAACTGCATTCATTAAAATAGGACTCCATCAACATCTTTGCGTTCTGCACTTGCATTGTAAAGACTCTCTGAATGCTCTCACTCTGTTAAGATGGCTGCCCACCCAACTAATTGCAAGACTAAATTGCAGTGGTGTTGCACGACTGCTGATTCGCTATGTCCGGCTTAGGCTGCCCAGAGGATGAAATCCCAGGTGAGAACAGCAATGCCTCTTTCAGTCTGTATCTTGCACCTTTCAATCTAGTGGTGCGCATATGGAATGGTGCTTCCTCAGTCAATTGTTGTGGCAGGCGTGTGTGCGGTAGCAGAAGTCCCCAAATGGCAGTTCAGGGATCGACAAATTTCAAATTTATATGCTAGTCCAGGACAACTGGTGTAGCTAAAATGGTAGTCCCAGTGTTGGATGTGGTAGTCCATGGTTGAAGGCTATTTTTAAGGAAATTTTTTTTAAATTACATAGCAATAAAGTAAATGGTGGGGTTGCATTATTATTACTATGTAGATATAAGCTATTGAACACGTAAAACGATGTATTTGTAAATGTTATTGTTAAATTAATATACTGTAGGTTGAGTTGAAGTCAGAGTCAAGTGCCCATCCAAGAACAAAGCAGGAATACTTAGAATAAAATATTCTGTGCACACAACAGCACAGTTTTAGAAAAGGGCATAGTACCACCACTGCCCTGCTTGAATTTACCATTGCAGTGCATAGTTCCCTTGATAAAGGTCTTCTTACTGGGGCTGTCTTTATTGACCTCTCAAGGCATTTGACACGGTCCATCATAGGCTTCTGTATGATCAACTACTCCTTGCTGGCCTTGCACTGGACTTAGCCCGCTGGTTCAGAAGCTACCTTGACAACTGCTCTCAAAGAGTATAAATAGCCAGTGCTATCTCGGACACCTTGACTGTCCACTCCGGAGTACCTCAGGGGTCCATACTGGGCCCTCTCCTTTTCAGCCTCTTTTTAAACTCCCTACCACAATTCTGCTTGAAACATATCATCCTGTATGTGGATGATGCTGTTGTCTTTTCTACGCACAAGGATCTTTCACCACTACAACACAGCCTCCAACTCGGATTCAGTGTCGTTGAAACATGGTTCTCCAATCATAAACTAGTCCTCAATCACAAGAAAACAAAGTCATTGCTATTCTGCGGTTCACATAAATGTTACAAGCAACACCCCCTTGCCATCTCCACCAAGCAGGGGACTGTCCTCGAACAAGTTTACTCTTTCAAATACCTAGGGATTCTGTTTGACCCCAATCTCTCCTATATGGCTCACATTGACAGCATGGCTAAAGCTGCCAGCACACGCCTTGGATTACTCTACAAGCACAGGCAGCACTCACCCCAGAGGCCCTGAAGATTGCCATCCAGAGCTCTGTGGTGTAAATTATTGATTATGGCCTCATTATCTATGGCTCCGCCATGACGTCTGCCCTCTGACATATAACAACTGCACTTAACAAAGCATGCCTACTCACAACTGGTGCCCACCACCTCACCCACACCTGTGCCCTTTATGAACAATCCTGATGGCTCCAACTCTCCAACCGTATAAAGTATCTCACATGTGTTATGGCGGGAAAAATCAATCTTGGCCTCACACCCCCCTGGTGTTACTGCCTTGTTACATCAAAACACAGACTGACAGAACACCAGGAGCTCGACAACCCAGATTCTACAAGTTCCTCACTGTCAAACTACGCAGGGCCAATGCTCCTTCACCTATAGGGCTCCTCTATGGATGAATGGTCTCAGCCACACCATCTCCTCTGCCTCTACACTAGGTCTGTTCAGAACCAGGCTCTGGGCTCATCTCATTGCCTCTAGCTCCTGTGACTGCATCTCCTAGATGATGACCTACACAGCTTTAATCCTAACTTATATACAGCTTAACCCTAGGCCCCCCAGCCCTCCTCCTCCAGCTCCTGAGGCACCACTTCCAATTTCAGGTCTTCATACCGACTCATTAGTCTCCCCTTGCCCCATTATAACACTTATTCCACCCCCCCACCCTGAGCCCTGTTTCTCTTCTATCACTCCTTCTCATTTATTTTTCGACAAATGTCTCCAGCTGCATCTTCATCCTTCCCCTCTCCTCTCATCCCTGTTTCTCTGCTACCCCCGGGGCGCCTGACCCTACTCATTCCTTATGGGCACATGCATCCTAACTGTGTTCACCATTTTACTATAGCTGCCTCTGTTAACTACCTACACTTCTCCTCCTCCTCTACACCTTACTCTTCCTATAATTGACCCCTTTCAATAGCACTGTTGTACATGAATTGTTTACTGTTATTTCACTGTTGCTTCCTTGTTGTTTGTTATTTCTGATGTGGAACCTTTGTAAAAGAGCCTTGGCTCAAAGGTACTTGTAATCCTAGAATAAATAAATAAATCAAAAATAAAATAGAAGGACAATGAGAATGACAACTCAGAAAAACTGTCATCAAGCATTCAATGTAGGGAAGGGTATGTCAGTCAGGGTAGGGTATAAGGCAGCGTAGGTGGCTTATATGTTTTGGTAATTATTACTATAGTACAGCGGGACACTGGGACTACACTTTAGTTTGTACTGTACACTAAATATTTTTGTTTTAATATGGCTTTGTTTTAGTCTGTACATACTGTAAGCCCTGACCTGACAATTAGTCCCCCTTCCTGTCCCACACCCTTTTGCTGTGTGTATGTATTTAGAAAAGTACAAAAAAATCCACAGCACAACAGTATATAAAAGTGGTCACCTGGCCCATCCCCTTTGGGTGTCAGTCAGACAGGGTACTGGGTATTTTTTTTAAAGTAGCTTTTTATTATTTTACACTTTTGTTTAAGTGTACAAAACAAGACTTTTCTTTTTTTTTTTTATCTTCTCTCTGAGGTGCCGCTTCCATTACTTTATCCTTCCTGTCACAGTTTGCAAACTTTCCATAGGAGAGAAGAAAAAGAAACTTTCCCCCCGCCAAATAGAGACATCTGTCAGTGATCCCTTTAAATCCAACTTTGTGGTGCCGGTGATCGATCCACAGGGACAGCAGGGCAAACCAGTCTATCTGTTTAGCAGCTCAAGTAGGCCTGTTTTACATTCTTGTAGTTTGGGAACAAAAGGTGTTTCAGCCCTACCAGAGGTTATTTTGTTCATGAGCCAAGGGACAAAGGGTCCGTCAATGTTGTCAGCAGCCTGAGGGAAATAATTGCAAGCAAACAACTGCAGCGTAAGCCACCTGAGCGCTTCAACTGAGAGGTAAATGCTCGTGCTAGGGACAGAGCAAATTAACACACTACTATAATCTTCTGTTCAGTGATGGCTCTGCTTCTGACATGCTTTGTTTATTTTTATTTGCTTGCTTCTTAACAAATAATGTAAACATATAAGTGGCACCTGGTTTATTTTGCAAAATTACTGCAGTGCAGTTGCTACACACGCTCATAACTCAGCGAATTTGCAATATTTTCACACCACATGTTCAGCATTGGCATTTTTCCACACCTTCTTGAGAACCGTACAGCTGTCATTTTTCGCATCCTGCCCGAAATGTGTTTTCACACTTCTGGCGCAGAATAGCGTCGTTGATGTGGGAAATCAGTGTTCGGGACAAATTACGAAAATGGCAGTTACACTGTTTATGAGCAGAGGTCCTAAAATGTGTATGCTGACAATCTGGTGATGATACTCCATAACATGACTGTGTTACGAGCGTGTGCATTGCGCAGTTTGCATGCACACTCATAAGTTTGCAAAGTTATAATATTTTCACTTCAGATTTTCAACATTGCCATTGTTCTGCACCTCCTTATGAACAGTACAGCTGTCATTTTACATATCCTGGCTGAAATGTGTTTTCACACGACCGGAGCAGAATTGCATGGTTACTGTGCAAAATCAGTTTTCAGGACAGTTTGAGGGAATGACGATGACACTGTTCATGGGCAGAGGTCCTAAAATGCCTATGTTGAAAATCTGGTGCCGAAAGTCCATAAAATGACTCTGCTGCAAGCGTGCGGTGCGCAGTTTCCATGCAGCCTTGGTACTTCTTAAATTTGCAATATTTTCATGCCAGATTTTCACCACTGGCATTTGTGCACACCTCCTTATCAACAGTACAGCTGCCATTTTTCACAGCCTGCCCAAAACGCATTTCCGCAACTGTGGTGCACAATGGCTCACTGTGGGAAATCACCTTTTGGGACACATTAACAAAATCACAGTGCTACTGTTCATGAGTGGTGGTCCCAAAATACCTATGTTGAAAATGTGCCTAAAAAACTCCTACAAATAATTGGGTTGTGGACGTTTGTTTGCAGTTTATATGCATGTTCATTACTTCACCAATATTTCATATTGCCACTCTAGATTTTGAATGTCGCCATTTTTACTCCTCATGAACAATATAGTTGTCATTCTCACATCCTGCCCAAAACTGTGTTTTCATCCCTCTGTCGTTAAATGGCACAGCCGCTGTGCAAATCCATGTTTCAACTACCAAACTAATTGTGCCGCTTTTCACCAGGTGGCCTGACAAGCAGCTCTTGTTGAAAATGTGGAGTGAAACTACCACTACACGCCAACTGTAGCACCCCACCTGGTACAGCCTGACAGGCATCAGGACTGTGACTTGGGATTATCGGATGTAATGCTCACGCCATTCCACACCCCATGCCCACCCTGCAGCCACTGACAGGCATCACGGTGTGTCTTGCGCTGTTCAGCCACAAACTTCACCCCACACTCCTATTCTGCACCCACATCAGTGTATTTCCTTATGGAATGGGTGCATTATGATGTCCAAAGACCCCAAAGCACACCACGACACTTGTCAGTGTCTACAGGGTAGGGTGAGGTACAATGCCATGAGCATTATAGCTGACACCCCAAAGGCACACCCCAATGCCTGTTGCTCTCTACAGGGTGGTGGTGGGGTTGGTGTCATTTCAGTACTTCACTGCCATTCCTATTATGTATCTCTAGCTCCGCCGCTGCCAATGCCGATGCCAGCGTGACAACATTCGGCATTGACAAATGCTTGTTTTTTTTGTTACAATACCTATCCCAGGCTAACAATTGCTCCTGTTCACTATAATATTAATTTTATTATTAATTTCCTTATCCCAGGTATTTTTATAAACAGATGGGGATTAGGCACTCTGCACAATGAAATCACTAACACCATGAATGTCCGTCTCTCCTCCCTCCCACTCCTATGCAGACTGCAGGCAAACATAGAATTTAATGGCAGATAAGGACCACTTGGCCCACCTAGTCTGCCTATTTCCTACCTAATGTATAAGCTGCAGATCCTACTTAACCAACAGCCTACTTCCTCCTACCCCCAACTAGAATTGTCCTATGTCTCTCCCATGCATTCTTGAAGCTTAACTTTTAAATATATAGCTAAGTAAAGCAAGCACTATCTGCATGCCAGGACAGACGCAGCTTCTGTCCACTCCTGCAGTGCTACCTTGCTTGCTTTGTCTAATGGCATGCTTCTTATAGAGGAGCAGTGGAGGACCCATCCCTTCCACCACCACCACCAGACATTCATTGAATGCCGAGCCGTCCCAACTCCTGTCCCAGACACAGCACAAGTGAAGACTGAAGAAGTGTCCTGGGCAGGTCTGCTTCCTGTCCTGTCTGGTATGTCCACAGATGCCCCCCCCACCCCCAGTGAGACAGAGCCACAGTGGATGAGGAGCAGAGCTACCAGTGAACTAGCCAAGCCACTCCTGCCACATGCCATCCACTGCCGGCAGTGCACCCCCCCAAGCACACAGAGACACCTATGGTGCAGATTCAATATGCTGCAGGTGCAACTGCTGCCTAAGAATATGATCATCCCATGGTGATCGGTGACATGGGAGGTGAGGTGTGTTGGCATGTGGAACTCAGAAGTGGAGAGCTAAACAGGGCAGCAGCAGCAACACCCCCCCCCCAAGCATAGAACAGCATTTCTGTCTCTCTCTTGACCGTCCATGACCGAGCGATCAGCAACCACTCCTTCTCCAGTCTGGACTCAGATGCATGCTGCTTGCCATGGTCCTGCACCCATCCCAGCATTCTTCTTCTTTTATATTGGACTATCCAGCATGCGTGCTAATCTAAGGCAAAACACCATAAAACATATCCCTTAGAAACAAATAGTTGTTCATTATAGTGAAGATGACATTGTAAGCTTTAAAATTCACGTAATATTTATAGAGGTCAGTAATGCTTTGGATGAATGAAACTGTTTGAAACACACACGGAAAAAAAACATCTTTAAAGTCTATGGGCCAGATTTTCAAAGGCCATAGTATGATGCAAGGTGTTTGCCTCAACCAAGTGTGATGCAAGAGGCACCTTGCACCAAGAGTAGTGCCAAGAGCTGTTGTCAAAGGCAGCCTGCATCACCCAGCAGGTTGTCTGTGCCAAAGTGTGCTAGCACCCACCTTGTGCCATGAAAGTGGCTGCGGCATGGCGCTAGGGGACTTGCAGCAGACCCAGACTGCCACAGCCCTCAATACCCGAATTTCAAAGACCTCCCCAGGAACTAAGTGCAAAGTACCATTAGACCAGCAAAGGACTGGTCTAATGGTACTTAGACATCTCCTGGGAGGGTTGTCTAGAATGTGCCACTGTGTGGCCTGCCCCAATCCATCCCCAGTGGGTGCTCTCTGGTGATCTAGTGGTCCACCCCTTCCCTGACTGTGCCTGTAAATAGCCTCCCTGGTATTCTAGTGGCTCCCCACCTGGCACATATTGCCCACAACCCCGCACCCCCCCAATCCATACCCGAGATTCAGTGACTGGCACAGCCTTCCACACACCACTACAGCCGGCTGCCAAATGAACTGTCGGAGTGTGTAATGTATACAGTATGTGCTCTGACAGTTCATTCAGTGGCTGGCTGTGGTGATGTGTGGAGGGCTGTGCCAGTCACTGAATTTTGGTATGGGAGGGGGTGGGAGTGGGGAGGTGGGCACTACCTGCCAGGCGGGTGCCACTAAACCACCAGGATCCTAGTGTTTATGGGTGTGAGGGTTCTGGTGACATGGAATAAGGAGCACAGGGAGATGTAGGAAAGATGTTCCAAAAATGTGAACCAGATAGTGAGGTGTTGTTACTACCTCCCACCAACGTGTATTCTTACCCTGTGTTTTGTTTCCCAGGTGCAATATTTTGCACTTCTTTATCGAATCCAAGCTGCCATCCTTCACACCATTCCTCCAACCTTGCCAAGTCCCTTCTCATCCTTTTCCATGCCCCCTTGTGTGTCAACCTTGTTGCAGATCTTTGTGTCATCAGTAAAGAGGCATACTTTTACTTCCAGTACCTGTCATGTACTGTCGGTTCCATCTATAAGGAATACAATTTGCCCATCTGCACAGCAGTTGAGGCATGTTTCTGCTTATTATTTTACTTTCCCTTTAGCATACTATTCCCAGTGCACAATGTCACACAGTAAAAGTCATAGCAGATGACCCAAAGGTTGGCCATAAATATGAGAAGCCAGTATGGAGGGCTGGGGGGATACTGGAATGCATAGGGAGAGGCATCAACAGTAGAAATTAGAAATGTTTGTCCCACAGTACAGACAATTGGTAATACACCATTATGAGTATTGTGCACAGTTCTAGAGACCACATCTCTGCAAAGACATAGACAGGGTGGATGCTGTCCAGAAGAGGCAAACCACAATGAGTGAGGGTCTACATCTGAAAAAAAATGAAGAAAGACTAAAGGAACTAACAATGTATAGCCTTGAGGAAAAGAGGGAGAGGGGGACCTTATCAAAACTTTCAAATACCTCAAGAGAATCAACATAGTCCAAGAGGGTAGCATCTTTCTGATAAAGAGCGGTGCAAAATGAGGGTGCCAAATTTGAAGATAGAGGGCGAATGGCTTAGAGGAAATGTGAGGTAGTAGTTCTTCACATAGATGGTTGTGGATACATGGAACATCATTACTGCAGAAATTGTATAGTCAAAAACAGTGGGGGAATTCAAGAATGCATGGTACAGACGTAAAGCAATTCTAGTGGAGGATAGGAGGAAGTAGGCTGTTAGTTAACTATGATCTGCAGCTGATCTATTAGGTAGGAAATTGGGCTAAAAAGGTAGAACAAGTGCTCCTTATCTGCTGTTAAATTCTATGTTTCTTTACCAGCTGCCATTATGCAATTGTCTGCAGGTCCATTCCCATTCTGTCTACACACTCGGGTGTGTCGACTCTGTTACAGAGCTTTGTGTCTTCAGTAAACAGACAATTGATGCTTTCTAGGTCCTGCGCAATGTCACTAATGAAGATGTTGAATCGGACCGGTCCCTGCACTGATCCATGCGGTACACCACAGGCCACTCTTCCCTCTGTGGAGTGACAGCCATTTACCACTACTAGTTCGTTAAGGACCACGGGGTACACCCCATCTTTACCCATTGCTTTATAAACTCTTAATACTTCCTGTTGCTGAAGGACCCTTTTTCGTGTAAAGGGACCTGTGTCCATTTTCGCTGCTGTAATCACACCCCTTCTACTGCCTTCAGACACATTCCCTCCTCTTCCTCAGTAAAGACTGAGCATAATACAGTACCTGTGAAATATGTCAGCATTACTGTTGTCATCTTCACTTGCTGACCTACCTGCCTACACTTCCAGTTACTGCCATCACAATGTCCCTGTTTGTGAGCACAAGGTCCATTATTTCCTTCTGATGAGTCGGTTCAATGCCTATGTGCTTGAGGAAGGCACCCTAAAGGGAATCTACTAAAAATCTGCTCCTAGTTAATGTGGATGATGGGATGATCATATCAACGCTGTAATATCAAGGTGACCAACCAGCAGTAACTCACCTTGTCTGACATCCTTGGATGGCTAGCATCTGCTCCCTATCTGTTTCTTCATCCAGGGCTGATGGTCTATAGAACAACAGGTCTATATGGCTGACACCATTTTCCGTTCCTGCTTAACACACAGAATCTCTACACCGCTTTGTTCCGCCTGGATCTCTGTGGCCCGTATGTCATTTTATACATACAGTACCATTCCTCATACCTTCCTACCCACCCTGTCTCTTCTGAATATGTTGTAGCCAGATTTGGCCAACACCCAGTCCAGTGTTCTTTTCTTTGAGAGTCATATTGTTATAGTACATGCAGCAATCATTGTAGGTCAATTACTTTTTCAAAAGCAGTTTCAGATCAGTGCATCGAACATATTACAAATCATAAATTCACTCATCTATGCATCAGTGCTGCCATCCATACATAGTAACAAAGTTACAACATTTAGTCATTCACTGACCTAAGAGGACAGTGGCATACATATCAAGCCAGACTGGCTGTTGTCATAACTTGATGGCTGAAGACAGTTTAGTGAAAGAGAGTTCCTGCTGTCTTCATTTGGTTATTGTCTTTTTCTAATTGCTTGCCATTACCAACACATCTGGGAAAGCAACTCGTTGTCAGATAATGTGATTACCTGTGACTTGATGTTAGGTACTGTTATCTATAGAAAGGGCAATCAGAGTTTTTGAGGCTCTATCCTCCTTTCTTTGTGAGACAATGTGTGAAGCAGATCATTGAAAGGTGTTGGGATTAGGCCTGGCCTTGATGCTGTGTACTCTCAGTCTGCTGAAATCAAATAACAGTTACTTAGACAACATCTGTTCTACCTCAGCTGAAACAAATACAAATCAATAATTTTGATATGGGGTTGGGGGGTTGAAGGGGGCAGTATCCACTCCACTTTTAATTTTTGTATGGCAAAAAATAATATACAAAATGTGCCCTTTGCACCCTCATAAGTAGCCTTTTGATTCTCAGCCACCTCAGCTTTTACCATCTTCCGGCGCCCTTGATCATTTTTTAATTCAATTACTCACTTACATGGACCATTCTGCCTCCCTTATCCACTAGCTGAAAACATTTACATGACCTATCCATGAATGTGACTCCTTACTGCACATTATCATCAACTGCATTGTGCATATGAACTGCATTTTTCATATCAGCAGGTGTATGTTGATAGCAGTGTTGGGGCAGTGATGTCACACTGCCTGCTAAAAAGCATGAGTTTTTACACAGTTGTTTGGCAGTCGATAGCATAGATACATAGACACATAGACAGTGTCGGCAGATAAGGGCCTATGGCCTACCCAGCATGCCCATTTCAGCTTGTAAGTTCATTTTATGTTTTCCTAGAAGTCTGTAAGCTCTGTGGCTGCTGCTTGTGTGGAAACACTTTTTTTATATAGCACATTTCATACAGACTGCATGCGTGAGTGCTTTATAATCCAAAGAGGGAGGGAGATTGCCTCCCTCATGTGAGGCAGCATGTGCTTGTCTCATTGAAGTATCGTCGAACCAACCAGATACAATATTATGACTGGGTGACCGGTGAGATGGCTAAGGCTCATGTGTTGGACGTTATTTGCTTTGACTTTAGCAATGCCTTCGATTCTGCGCATCATGGGTGGTTCGGGGAAAGCTAACTGGTGTCTTGGCAGGGTCACAAATAGGAACTGGGTTACAAGATGGTGTAGTTCGAGGCTGCAACGTGTGGCGGTGAGAGGGTAGATCTGAACTCCCAGGGCAGTGATGAGTGAAGTCACAGGATCAGTGTTAGTGGCCAGTATTGATCGGGTCTTAATAGCACACCTTGCACATGCTGTGGTGCACAAGATAAAGCGTGTTTGCTGACAACACCAAAATCAAAGTGGTGGTGAATGGAGAGGATGGATGGAAGCAGCAGCCGGGTGACAAAAACTTGGTAGATGAGTAGTTAGAGGTGGCAGCTGGGGTTCAATGGTAAGAAGTGTAAGGTTATGCAGTTTTATGGTGCAGAAGCCTCGGAGAGAATACTGGCTGGGCAGAGTTAAGCTGTGAACACTCAGGAGGAGAAGGACCTGGGGTAATCAAATATGGACCATGGACAACACTGCCCAGTGGAGGAGAGCAGCTTTTTAATTTGTGTTGCCCGGAATGATGCATCCCCACAGCAAACTATGTAAGTCAGCTCCTCACTGGTCCTTTCTGGTGTGCTATTTATCACTGTTGAGTTGGAGAACATGAATTACTTTTGTGTACATCTAGTAACTCGTTAAGCTTATCTCTGTGCTGCACTACTATGATGTTACAGCTGTTCTACCGCTATTTTCTGCCCCCCATTTGGTGCTAGCAGTATAGACTAGAGGTTAGAGTAACCAGCTGTGAATGACCCTGGTGCATCCATCAGATCTGGGTTTGATTCCAACAACCTCCACTTGCATACTGTATGACTCTGATCAAGTCACGCCACCACCCCAGTGCTCAAGGTCATCCCAGAAAACAGTCCACTTGTGCCTAGTGGGCCTTACCAAGTTACCAAAACAATAAAACAAAACAAAGGTAGCATTATGAAGTTACATGTTACATTCCTGTAATCTGCCCCTGCTCCCTTTACTGTATCACCTTCTCCATCCAGTCCCATGTTGACCCCCTTGTGTCATCTGTATTATTGTCTTTTGTCGCAGTCCAATTATGTGCCCTGCAGATTCTGTCGGGACTAGTTTTAATTTTCAAGTCTCACTCTCCCAGTGATGTCTCTTCATACGCATAACTTGTCTCCCTTCTCACCTTAGTGAATTCTTTAGACAGCAGTACAATTTAAACTGATATGGGGTGCTGTAAGTATCACCTAACAGTGAACTCAGCGGGGGACAGCTCCCACCCCAAGAAGCAAGCAAGGAACTGGCTGGAGCCAGATCTGTGGTCACATGCAAAGCAAAGCGCATTAGGAGAGGGAAGGTGAGGGTTAGAGAAGGGTATAAATGGAGGGCATGTGCACAAACATCAGGAGCCTGGGCAACAAGGTATCAGACTTGGTGGCGTATCATGACGGAGGAGGAGATGGACAGTGGACATCACAAAGACTTGGTTCCATGATGGGCAGGAATGGGACAGTAATATTCCAGGTTATACACTGTTCAAGAAGGACAGGGTTGGCAGGAAAGGGGCATAGTGCCTCTACGTGAGGAGGGATCCAGGCGTTGGAATCACAATGCAGGTGTTGGGACACTGATGCTCCTATAGGTCTTGCTGGCCATGGAGAAGGGGTGGTGTGAATGGGAGTTGTGTACAGGCCACCAGGGCAAACTGTGGAAGTGGACAGCCAGATGGTCAAGGGAGATACTTAGGATGGCGGCTCAAGGTGAAGTGCTGCTGCTGGAGATCTCAATGTGGAGTGGCAAACACTGTCTGCCTCCTCATCCAGAAGCAGAGTGATTGTTTACCACACAGATAGCCTACCGCCGCTGGTCAAGGAGCCAATTAGGGAGGGTGCGTGTACTGGACCTGGTACTTATGAATGGTGAAGGTGGGTGAGTTCACAGTACAGGACAGCCTTGGCAGCAGTGACCATAACACAGTGTGGTTCATGATACATGCATCAGCCTCATGCCATCGAAATAAGGTGAAGGTGTTGATTTCAGATAGTTTGATTTTGGAAAGATGAGGGAGTACACTAGATGGGCATTAGGGGTGGGGAAATGTATGGCTGAAAGATATTTGGTCCAAAATTAAGAGGGCAATCATGGGGAAACATGGACCACTGTTCAAAGATAGTGCAAGCAAGAGCAGAAGGAGAAGAGGACACCGTGGTTTACATCAGGCAAGTGGGGAAAGCATCAGGGCAAAGTGGTGGACTTTCAGGCAGTACAAGATGACACTGAGCAAGTTGGACTGCGGTGCTACTATGATAAGCAGAAGGAAGCTGGGCGGGTGGTTAGGTGGACTAAAGCACAAACAGAGGAGAGTATAGCAATGGGGTCAGGAAGGGACCAGACCTTGTTTAGGCATATAAGTGAATGGAGGAAAGGGGTACAGGGTTGCCGGGCATGTCGACGGTGACAGGGAGAAGATCATGTGGGACCAGGAGAGGCTGAATTACTGAATAGTTATTTTAGCATGGCATTTATGACAGGGGCTGTCAAGGTTCCATCAGGAATTGAGGGCTGAATGTGGGAGCATTCCATGAAGAGGAGATCTTGAAGTAGCTTAAGGGCCTGGAGGGGTGACAAGGCCATGGTGCCGATCGGATTAACCCTAGGGCGAGGGCATTTAGCTGATGAGAGCTAATGGCTCTGACCTATCTATTCAATGAGATCTTGATGAACGGGTAGTCCTGGAGGACTGGAAATGTGCAGATGTGCCCCCATGCATAAGGGAGGGTGAAGGTAGGAGGTAGAGCAATTGCAGCCAGTAGAGTCTAACTTAAGTGGTGGTCAAGCTTTATGGATCGGTGGCTCAAGGACAGAATTATGGACTACCTGGAGGCAAGCGACCTGCTAGACCCAAGGCAAACACGCGCTATAGGGCAGCTCTTGTCGATGAATTTAGTAGACGTTATTTTATGAGCTCAATCTGGTGTTCGATCAGTGCGGGTCAGTGGACATAGCCTACCTAAATTTCAGGAGTGCCTTTGATTAATATTATCACATGGTAGGCTGTTGCACATAATGGAATAGCTAGGTCTTGGGAAGGTGAATTATTACATGTCTGCGTAACTGGTTGGTGGAGAACACCGAGGGTGTTGATAATGGGGTCTCAGGAGGAGTTGAAGTCCTGAGCAGCATTCCCCAGGAGTCGGGTGCTGGGACCCCGGCTGTTTAACATCTATGTAAGTGACACTGTGGAGGGGTTGGAGAGTAGAGTGATCCTGTTTGCGAGGATGTCAAAATCGGTTATAGAGGACATACAGGTTTGACTGGAAAGGATGCAGAGAAGCCATAAGAGATTGAGGAGTGGGCGGGAAGTTGAAACTATCTATCAGTATGGTGAAATGCAAAGTAATGGACCTGGAAAGAAGGAATGGGAGAATGGAATACAGGCTAGGGGGTTAGCCGCTAGCCGTTACCATGGAGGAGAGGAACCTGGGTGTCATCAGCACTCAGGACTTGAAGGTGGCAGGGCAGTGTGGTAGGGCAGTGGCAAAAGCCAGTAAAGTGTTGGGATGCATTGGGAGAGGAATCACCAGCAGGAGGATGGAGGTTTTGGTCCCCTGTACACTAGCTGCGTCCTCGTCCCTCCTCTCTGGAGTAGCATGGTCCAGTTCTGGTGCCTTTACCAATGGAAGGATGCAGTAAGGTGGAGAGACAGAGGAGGGTAACCAAGATGATTATGCGGCTTAGTCACCTGCTGTGAGGAGAGTCTTGGAGCTATGGATATGTATCCCTTGGAGTTGAGGTGGGGGACATGATGAGACCATAGCTACCTAAAGAGGGATAAACAAGATAGCTCCTTGAAAAACCCTTCCAGATGAAAAAGTGCCCCAGAAAAAATGGTTATGATTCCAACTGGAGGGGACAAGTTCAGGGGCAATATCAGGAACAACTTCTTTACAGAAATGCTTGCTGAAATTCTGGAATGGGCTGCTGAGAGCTGAGTGGGAGAAAGTTCAGTGGGGGTCAAGAGGGTGTGGGACAGACACAGAAAGGAAGGTGGGGGCATATCAGGGGCAGGTCTAGGGTGCTAGGCTAATGTGCAGACTTGTTGGCTCTGGAGATCCTTTTCTGTCAACACGCCTTATGTTCCTACTATGGGCTGCTTGGATCCAGACACAGACTAAATGAGGAGTGTGATTGGTCCATATTTAGGTGATTGTGGAACTATTTGGACTTACAAACTTAGATACAGAAAAGTGATTTTTGGGACATGTTATATGGTTTGGGAATCCTGTGTCTGAAACATATAACTTGTAATCTGTGGTTTGCACTCTGTGATCTATATAAACAGGGTATAGTGTGTGTAGACTCCATCACAAGTGATGATGTTTTGGTTTAAATTCTAGGATCATGATCCAAACAAGATTTACAGTATGTTAAACTGATAAACATGCCAAATTGAATGTGGCATTGTAACAACACTGTTTTTTGTGAAAGGATCTACCATCAGAAGTCCTGACCTCTTCACTGCTTGCATGGAACATGAGACAGCAGAAATTTGAACAACCAAATACAAGCCAAATTGTTTTAATTAAAAAAAAAAAAATTGAACTAAAACTTTGTTAGAAAAAATAGTCGGGGGTTGGGGGTGCACTGCAGTTTGCAGCCTTATTGTACTCAGGTTCGCTGAAGAACAATCACTGACCCTTTGCGCAACAGCCTGTCTACAGAGGGCTTCTATCAGAGTGCTCCCATAGCAGTATGCAGTCTGGTCGGGTACCTTACCGGTCAATCATTTTGTAGCATTTTCAGAGGAGTCTAGGTTGACAGGGTAACAATGGAATAGCAGGCTGAGGTTCAAACCCTAGCACAATAGACTTGCCTTGTGACCTGGACTGCTCATAATCTGTCACAGTGCTCTGTCCCATACACCGAGCTACTGCAGTAGAGTAGAAGCCGGACCCCACTGCAAACTAGATTGTGCATCTCATCTGGGCTCCATTGGTTAAACTGTGACTGCAAAATAAAAAGTGAGATAGTGAGTGCCACCCATTTTTTATTTCTGTGATATTCCACACCTCTGGTATGGTGGAGGAGCAGTAGCTCATTGTGGCTGCTTCCATGGGGCTTTCAAGTGCCTATGCTCCAAATAAGGCTGCAACATAATTTTAATGGTTTATACCTAAACACACACACATGCACACTTACTTGTGTTTAAACAGGTTATTTTATCTTTTCCACTGAAAACAGTCTGTAATGGAAAAATAATCTAGTCTAGAGCATTTTACAAATTAATGACCTGCTAAAGGTCAGCAGCATACTCCGTTGTTAGCACATCCACCTCCTACGACCAGAATGTCGTGGGTTCTCGTCTCACACTGTGATTGGACTTGCACCTAAAACTCGCTGGCATCTGAGTGCAGTATTGGTGGGTGCTGTACTGCTGGGGTGTGCCATCCTTCTGATGAGACGTTAAACCGAGGTCCCTTCTGCCCATTCTGGTGTTGTCCTGGTGGGTGTCCAGGTGGAAGTCAAAGAACCCAGGGCACTCTTCGCAAAGAGTAGGGAACATTCCCAGTGTCCTGGCCAACATTCCCATTCCCATAAGCCGGTTCATGCAATTATCCTGGCTGTGTGTGGGTGATGATGTGCGATATGTCCGCCACCACACATTCAGTCACTTCACTACCAGTCTAGCATTGCTTGTAAAGCGCTTTGGATATATGAAAAGTGCTATACAAATGCTGATTCTTCTTCTTCTTCTTCTTCTTCTTCTGCTTCTTATCTGCAGATGTATTCAGGCATTAGTGAATGTCTGAGCGTGACATTGCCTCAAGCATTCAGTTTTACAAGTGGGCCCAAGTTATTCCTCAGCGAATGCCCTAGCTCTTGTAGTGTTCTTTAAAAAATGTATTCTTAGTGACAGAAAGTAAGCTGATCTTTGACTAAAATCAGTCTGTGACCAAAAAAAAAGTCTGGGCAACATGGTGACAATCTTAGCCGCCGTAGTGATATCTGTTTGCAGCAAGGCAAAGAATTCTTTAAAAGCAGCCTAAATGTTTCAAAATGACCTTTGAAATGCACCAGGATGCATCAAAAACCTGATAGCTTATGGCTGCCTAGGCGGGACCCCGACCTCCGGCCGGTTGGTTTCATTTTTATATGGAGGAACAGGACTTTTATCTGTCTTTGCCCCCTCTGTCAAAAAATCAAACTAAGCCCCCTGTTGTGGTTCACTTCATGTCCTCCTACTCCGTCCTGTTCTGATTTGACTGGAGACTTGTGTGAGTGAAGCTGAGCTGCCAGCCAAGTACACCAAGCGGGACCGGAGGACACAGGGTCCGGGAACCAGGAAGGGCTAGCTTAGGTATTGCACTGCAGTGGACGGCAGAGCACGGCAGCACTATTGGTGGGCAGCAGCAGGCTGCAAGGGAGCAGCATTATGCTGACAGCCAGCGCCATGTTGTGAGCCGGCGCCGTGAGGATTGTTTGGGGTCCACTTCATGTCCTCCTAGTCCGTCCTGTCCAGATTAGACTGAGACTAAGTGCTGAGGAAGCAGAGCTGCCAGCCAAGTACACCAAGCGGGACAGGAGGACACAGGGTCAGGGAACCAGGAAGGGCTAGGTTGGTATTGCAGCTGCAGTACGCACCAACTGACATTTTTATTAGCAGCAAATTTCTTATGCACTGTCCAACTCTGTAAGCCCAGCTATGCAATCGCAGCCACACACCAACAGTTCTGGGACCTTCTGAGCTATGGAGTCTTTGCAGCCACGAGTCTGGACTCGGAGACACTGACAGACCGGTATTTGTTTTCTGGGTGGGGGGTGGTAGTCGAGCATGGCAGGCCGGGAACTGGTGGATTCTGCTATCTGCTGGTACAGTTAGACTACTACAATTGATTCAAATAGTACTGGCTGCAGTGACTTCCTCAGAGGAATTGTGGAAACAAATTAATCATGCTGGTGTTATTGTAAAGTATAGGCTTTGACAGCAGGGAGTCAGTGCTGGGATTCTGTGAACACTTTCATTTTTCATCAAAATGGTACCAGTCATGAGGCTGGTTTACCTTATAAACTAACACATGTTCTATGTTTACATATAACTTACTTGGATGTATCTTCTTTTTCTCAACCACTGACTGCTCGATAGTTCGTTTGTGTCTAAGGTTTCAAAATAAGTTCTATTGATTGCATTGCCTCCACTGCTGTATCATTGTGTACTTTTCCACGAATCCTACAGTTTACTGTTGTGCTTTTGGAAAAAAATATAAATATATATATATATATTTATATATATTAGAAGTTTTGTCTGTGTATTTGTCTAACTGAGGTGAGGCTCGAGCTGGAATGGGAAGGAATGGAGGATTAAACTTAAAAGATTTGTGGACTGGGCCTGGCGGTGGCAGATGCAGCAATTACTGTTCAGGTGTTGGTGATGTCTGGTGGTGGTGGCCAGCAGAGCCGGCATAACAAATTTCTCGCATTATATCACGTCACTAATAGTGTCACTACTAGTATATTTTCCTTTTTTACTTGTGCCTGCTGCTATCCAATTTTGTCTGCCATTCTGAATGAATATGTAAAAGTGCCCATGCCACAGTCGCCAGCCTAAATCTTCGCTTCTGAGACCTGCTGCTATGCCTGCTGAGTTGCCCTCGACTATACTCTGCATCGGGTATTAAATTCATCCCGGACCTGCCTTGCCTTCCACAAGTCTGCCACAGTGACTGTCTCTTCATATTCTGAATCCATGCTCCAGATCCTTGGGGTGGCCTGTTTTGATGCTTGCTGCTGACTGCTCATGGGTGGCTGAGGCTAAGCTTCATCTGACTGTGTGAAGCAAAGCCCTTTCCTGGACCTTATCCGGCCCATTTGGTAATGCTACTTGTTGGCAACTGCTGCACAGTGTTGGACTTGCGAGGTCGAGGAGGGGCCTCGGGTCAGCATAGTAAAATCTTCCAGGATGGTCAGGATAGGATCTCTTTTCCCCCCGTGTCTTATCCTGACCGTGTAAGATTATATTACTAACTATATTGATTTCTTTTTAATGTCTCTGGCTTGCTTAGGTTTATAATCAGGGAGCCATCATAGTAGAGAATTAATTCTGCCTGCTTGCCTGCTGTACTTGATCCATTTCGAATCTGCACTGCTAAACGGCACCACGCCAGAGTTCGGAGTGTCGTGTCTGAATCGCATACGGTGAATCACTTGATGTCCTGGTACAAGAGAAATTGAGATTAACCAGGTATGTACTATGGTTTTTATTTTCACTGTACACAATGCTAATTGTTGTGTCTGCTGCTGCCTGCTGCAAGTATTAGTACTAGTGTGACCGACATTGAGATGGGCATAGTAAGCATAGAATTCTTAACTTGTGAATTAACCTGTGTCTGTGTGTGTCTCTGTGTGTGTCTTAAAATATGATTGGAATCCTGCAGCAGTATAACCTGTTGCATATTCTAATCTTATGTTTATGTGGTGCTGTTTGCAAGATGCCACTCTCTGCCATGGTGAGGGGGCCTGGTTGCATGCCTGTCTTGACCGGGGGTGCAGCTGGTTGCAATATTCAGCTCTTGGCCAGGCTGAGGTCCTGGTTGGATGTGATTCTTGACGGGGGGCTGTATGCAAGATGCTGCTCTTGGCCAGGGTGAGCGGTGATGGCATGGTTGTATGCAAGTCTTTACTGGGGTGGTGGGCTGGTTGCAAGATTCCATGCTTTTATTGACATATAAATTCTTCTCACACCTGTACCCAAGGCGTTCCAGCTGCTTTAGGCTGCCGGAGTTCAAGCAATCACTGTACATTTTGGTACCTGCCTGCAAGTGTTGAAGGTGAGTGCCTACCAATCCTGTCACTTTTCTTCCACCATTTTTCTGTAGCTAATCTCCTAAGTCGTGAGTGGGAGCCAGAGCGAGCAGGTCGGTTTGCAGACTGATTTTTATTTTAATTGTACCTAAACAGTTTTCAGCAATCCGGAGATTGTGGTTTTGGTGGGGTGGGGGAGGGAGACTTCACCACGGTCCTCAAAATCTATCTGGATTCTGATCCGTGCCACATCTCATATCCCATACTTCCGAGTTTGAATAGAAAAGAGGCTACATTATAGAAAAAATCTGCCCCCTTTTTTGGATGATGGCCATCTATCTCACTTATTAAATAAGCTGGCATTGTACTATTTACTCCTCATGGGAGCTTACAACCTGCTAAGAAGACTATTCTGACTGTCATTGGGAGTCGGGCTGCAAGCAACAACCGCAAGTTCTCCCTCTGTGCAGGTAGTAAATAGCAGGACAATAACAAAATAAAATGGCTCAAAGAAATTTTTTGCTGCTGAACACTCACGGGCCATTTATAGGATCACATTGCATTGCCAACAACACAGAAGAGGACTCTGACTACTAAGTATATCGCAGCAAGGTACGAGGCAGAAAGGTTTTATGTTTCCCGAATTTACACACTGCCCTCTCTCCTCTTAAATTCTAAAAGTAAATGCTACAGCACTTTACATATCTTTAAACACTACAGAGTATTGGCATGACTCACCCCTTGTGATGGTGCGAGAGTGAACTTAATGCCAAATTACTAGTGGCTTTACAGGGTCTATACAGTGCTGTGGTTTGTGTTTTCTTGTATTTAGCCTATTTTATTTTTAGTGCTGGCTGGTTATTATCGGAGATTTGTTCCCAACTTTGCCAAATTAGCTACTTCCCTCACTGAGCTCAGAAAAAAACGGTACCCAAATAATGTGAAATGGACCCCAGAGTGTGAACAAGCTTTTCAAGCCATAAAGGCTGCATTATGTTCAGCTCCTGTTTTAAGCAGCCCATACTTTGATAAACCATTTGTGCTACAAACAGATGCATCCGAGGTAGGCTAAGGTGCTGTCCTAAGTCACAATATACTGCTTCCTGTGCCACAACTGTATGTAATTTCTATCTCAATGAATTGCACTGATGTCACTGGCACATAATTAGAACATTTCACCTTGGCTGAACATATGGTGTTGAAATACTTGTGCAGTGGTGCTGTATCAGTCTAGAGTCATTTCTATACACAACATCACATGAGTACAGCCGGGTAATGCATTATTTTCCATTACAGTAAAATGTCACTGTGTTGTAACACCGATTGTTAATTCCACACCTCACCGATGGTCATTCTGAATTGATTCCCTGTCATTTGTCTTATGAAGCAGGAAACTATATATTTCATTGCTGTCCTTATCTATTGCCCCAATACTGTTATTTCAGCTGTATTAAAACTCACACAATTTTTTTCACCTACATCCATTGCAGGAACACAGTTTGTGCACACATGGAATCAACTATCACCAAAATTATGAATACCAATAAATGCTCCAAGAGGGGTCGTCCAGTCAAGTTGACAGATTCAGCCAGAAAAAGACAGAAAAAAGAACTGGATTCAAAACGAGCGAAGACACATATTGCAATTGGTGCAGAAATAGTGCGCTGGGTACAGCTCAAGAATGACCTAAAATTCAGTACACATGCCCAGGTTGCATGCTTTTTTGCTTGACATGTGAGTAGATGTCAGTTCACGTGAACATTATACTTTTTTTATTTCCTCTGTCACCCGTGGTAGTTACAATATTAACTATGTATCTCTCACATCAGGTATCATCAAAGCAACAGTGAAATGAGGCATGTCATGGCAAATGAACCAATGTTACATTCTACCCCACAACGAAGACTAACAATGGTGATGGCCTTTTCTCCAGCGGATACCATCAAAGGCACCACAAAGGATTGGTCCTGTGACCTTAGTGATATTGCATCCAACAATATGTAAGCTTCTTGTGTCATCATCTCACTTTAGAGCTTTTGTCAGACTATTCTGTGTTTTCATCAGTCTCTAACTGACTGTATTTCAAACTCAGGTGTGATGCCGATCAGAATTGTCCAAGTCACATGTCCACCCCAGATGCACCAGAAACGTTAGCCACTTTCTACGGCTACACAGAGACACGCATCAACAACGATTTTCTCTACATTCCTACAAGCCAGTAAGTCGTCATTGCATGCAAATTTGTGTCTATATACACTGTTATTTTATCACAAAGTTTACTACATCATGTTTCCAAATGGTAACTTTGAGGTACCACTTCTGTCATTTTCACTGACTGTACAGTGGTACTACCTAATTCCTCCTCTGTACATCTTGACATATGTTACTACTGCCCGATTTTTCTATAACTACCAGTATCTACACTCATATACAGACTTGTGTATCTGTACATATACATACACATAATCATGCATACAGATACATACACATATACATACAGACATATTGCTGCTGCTAGCTTTGCTTGTCTAGTTGAAAGCAGCTAACTAAAAGAAGAGCTACATTTTCGTATTTATGTTAAACTTATACCTCATCAGTAGTCATTGTCTGTGATTAAGTTGACAGATACTTGATTAGAAGTAGAAGGGGTCTTATTTACGGTTTAAAACAAAAAAAGGAATGAAAGAAAGTCAGTGTGTGTTCTGTGCTGGGCAGGGTACTGTATCTGCTGCCTTTGCTAAACCAGTAGATGTGACACAAATTACAACTTCCTGTTGCTAGCCTTTTTTCTTACTAATTTACCGCCATCACACCACATCGACCACCAACCCTACGCCAGTTCTACTGTTATAGCCACTGGATTTTACTGTCAACATGAACTTCCTGTTTCACAGTAGGAAGAGAAGGATCATAGAGGAACATTGGCTTTGTCAACCCTAAAGGAAAACAGTAGTTCACTTTCTCCCACCACTAGCTGCCGATGGTCTGCCATTGAGCAAGGAGGCTACTGAAGAATATATCAAATTGTAGTCCCAGAACAGGAATGGTGACAGTTTTGAGGAGAGCAAGCACACTGAGAAACAGTAGAGGGGACACAAAATAAGACATGATAGGAGTGGTGCAGTGCAATGGCTGTGGGGTGGTAGTGTTTCCGGGAGACATTATGCATGCTGCGATGCTGGACTATTTGGCAGCCACCTCTCTGGTCTGAGAGGAGGTTGCCAGTCTCCATGCTGACTTGGCTAGGGTTTGTGAAATCTCCTCCGTCACCCATGGACCACCAGTGCCAATGCCACTACCTCAGAGGTTGCCAAGAAAGAGGAGAGGCTACACCTGGGTGGGCTTAGGGAGGGAAAGGGTCTTGGAAGAGTTTCATCCCTCCAGCTGTACCTCTCCACAATTCATTCGCTCTTCCGGTGGACACTGTTTTCTCTATGAAGGAACCTGCAGTGGAGACCAAGGAGGATGCTGGGAAGCTTCACAAAGGAGACCCACAGGAGGGTGGCATGGGACACCACAGTGGAAGGAAACAACTCCTGGTGGGGAGACTCAATCATCATGGTGGTAGAAATGGTCGAGGGCGAGGGAGGTAATGTGCCTACCTGGTGCCATGGCTTGGATGGACAGGAAGCTAATCCTCAGGATCGTCAGAAGAACTGCACAAGGGAGGGAGCTGGATGTCATTGTCCATCTATGGACAAATGACCTGGCTATGAATGGTATTAGAGAAGTGCAAGAGGAGTTTGTAGAGTTGGGGATGGGACTTAGACAATGTGCGCATACTGTACCCATCTCTGAGGTGGTGCCTGTCTATGGAAAGGGTGATGCTAGGGCACTCCTCATTAGGGAATTCAATAAAAGTTTGAAACAATGGTGTGGATAAAGGGTTTTGGCTTCATTGGTGACTGGGGAGCCACAGAATGGATGCAGATTCATACAGGTGCGATGGTCTGCATCTGTCCATGGGGGGGATCCATTATCCTAGGTGAGAGGTTTAAATGCTTGATTGGCAAGCATTTAAACTAGCCAAGGGTGTAGGCACTGAAAAGGAGCAGAGAAATCCCAGCCTACCCCCCACAAAACATGGTAATCATTGAGGTAAACCCCAAGTTAGACTTGTTATTGGGGAGCAGAACAGAGGTAAATGTAAAACACACCAAAGGCAGTAAAAACAGGTATGGTGCTAAAAGGGGAAATGATTTCAAAAAGTGGAGGGTGATGAGTACCGATGCCCCGAGTCTGCGTAACAAGCTCCATGAACTAGTGTCCTTGATGGCCGAGGGTTGCCTGGATATTGTGGCAGTCACAGAAACATGGTACCCAGAGAACCATGACTGGTATGTCAACATACCAGGATACACAATCTACAGGAGGGACAGGGAGGGTAAAAGAGGAGCAGGTGTATCTCTCTATGTAAAAGGCATGGATCAAAGCTACATAACTAAAGAGTACACAGGGTGCAGATGAGGCAGTCTGAGTCACCATGGAGACACGAAACGGCTTCACAATCCCTATGGGGGTTGCACTCAGACCTCCTTCTCAGGGGGAGTGAATGGTCAAGGAAATGAGATACGGCTTCCTTAGAATGGTTGAAAATTGAGGTATTGTTGATGGGGCGGCCTGAATATGCCAGATGTTATCTGGAGCACCTTTGCTGCAGTCACATCCAAGAGCAGGCTCATTCTTGATGCCCTAGAGGGGGCATGCCTCAGACAGCTAGTACTGGAACCCACTCTGGAGGGAGCAATCTTAGACCTGGTACTCTCATATGTGAACGGAGAAAGAATCTCAAATTTTGAAGTGGGTAGCCATCAGGGAACCATCGACCACCGAAATGTGTGGTTCACAATAAACACAGCCCTATAATCAAGGCATACAAAGGCAAGAGTATTGGACTTTAGAAGAGCAGACTTTGGTAAAATGAGAGTGAATCAGAACTGCACTAGGAAACATGCAAGAAGGAGGGGTGGAGTAACAATGGGGAGTAATCAAAACAGCCATCACAGAGTCAACAAGCCTTTCTGTAAAGCAAATCGATAAAACACAACGAAGCAAAGAAACGCTATGGTTCTAAAGATGTTGCACGGGAAGGTTACGGAGAAAAGGCTCGCATTCCGGAAATATAAGGATACACAGAAGGAGCAGGGCAGAGAAATGTATCAGTGAAAGCAGAAAGAGGCTGTGAAGTCAGTTAGAATAGCAAAGTCTCAAACGGAGGAAAGGATAGCCAATTATGTTAAGAAGGGGGATAAGATCTTTTATAGGTACATTAGGGAGCGAAGAAAGACCTAAGAAGTAGGGATACAGAGGCTTAATAAAGGGGAAGGAATGTGGTTAGAGAGTGACATGGAAAAAGCATGGATACCGAATGAATATTTCTGGTCAGTATTCACACAGGAAGAGGAGTGGGAGGTACCGAAACCAAACAAGAGAAACACTCTGAAGCGGGGGGGGCGGTGGTCGATACCTGTCCATTTACAGAAGAAAGTGTTCTGAAAGAACTAATAACATTGAAGGTGGACAAAGTAATGTGGCCTGATGGGATTCACCAAAGAATTGTAAAAGAACTAAGGGATAAACTAGTGACACCGCTGACTATTCTCTTTAACATATCATGGTAAAATCGGGTGGTACGTGAGGACTTGAGGAGGGAAGATGTGATTCCACTTCACAAAAGTGGTAGCAGGACAGAGGGCCATAAACTACAGACCATGTAGTTTTTCCTCAGTGGCAGTGAAAATTATGGAATCACTTCTGAAGGAACATTTTTGAGTACCTAGAGGCCAGTGGGGCACAGGAACCAAGGCAGCATGGATGTATGATGGGAAGGTTGTGTCAGATGAATCTGATAGATTTCTTTGACTGGGTGACCAAAGTAGTAGAACAGGGAGGTGCTGTGGACATGGCCTACCTAGATTTTAGCAAGGCATTTGATACAGCACCCCACAAAAGATAATACACAAGTTAGCGAGTCTTGGAGTGGGTACCAAGGTGTTTCCCGGGAAAAAATATTGGCTAGACAACAGGATGCAAAGTGTATTGGTAAATGGAGTACACAGTGAGGACAGGAATGTTACTAGCTTAGTACCATATGTTTCAGTACTGGGACCGGTCCTTTTTAATGTCTTTATAAGTGAGATTGCAGCGGAGGTGGAAAATATTCCAATTTGGAGGAAGGGGTCTCACTCAAACCGTCTAGCAAGAATGTCATGGAAGGTTGCAAGAAAACTCTGCAACAATACGAGCATCCAAGGTGCAGGAGGAGAGCAACAACTGCTGGGGCACTCACCTGGCCTACCCACCCTAAATCAAACCAGGTGAACCAGAGGCAGTCGTAGGGAGAATGCGGTGAAGGTGCCTTGCTAGGGAAACCACTAAAGTCAATGGCCAACCGTTATAGTGGAACACTAGAGCCAAAGGAGATCGTCGTAACCACCCTTCACCGCTAGTCTTAAATTCTACACCAGGAGCTGCTGTCGCATAGCAGGCAGCTAATGCCAAGCCCGGGGCGAGGACATTCCCAGCTATAGGTCAGGTGAGAAGGATTCTGCCCCAAGCTGGACACGCTCGATGATGCGGACTAAATGCAGAGCGAGACCATTGTCTGCAGGAACCTGTGCCAGATTAGAATGGCTGGCATGCCCCAGAATTGATTGAGAGCTGTAAAGCTGGTGAGCTGAATGAGCACAGCATGCTGAGATTGTAATGAGCATTGAGTGCCGAGACCTTGCAAGGTTGAATGTAGATTGGGAGCAGTAGAATCCCAGGCCGAAGTCGAGGGGATGGCATTAGGCATGAAGCAATGGTTTGCATGAGCAAGGAGCAATGGTTGCATAAGCAAGTGTGGACCCGATAGGTCAGTAAGCAGTAGTAGTAATAGGTTGACCTGCATAACAACTGTATAGCTAGTAAACAGCACTGAGTTAGGGGCAAGCCAGCTAGACATGAATAGCCAAATCAAGGTGACAAACCCAGAGGATTTTTGGCAGTGAAGACAAGATGTAGAACAGAATTAATTAACCACATAGGCCATGACCCCCCAAGCACCTCCCAGTCCCGGCCGTAGGACAAACAAGGAAGTAATGAAAAGCCGAAAACCACATGCAGATATAAAGCTAATTTAATAGCCTCAGCAGTAGCTTCAGCTAACCGCAGAGTAAACAAGGTACAATAGGAATGGGTGTAAACAATGCAGCAGCAGGAAGCAAGTAGGCCCGTACAGCAGTAGTAAATAAATGAGTACACTGAGTTGTAAGTGCAAATAAAGGAGACATAATGCTTTTAAGCATTGTCAAACAGGCAGTGCAATGAGATTGCAGTAATGAGGTAAGTAGAACAAGCATGAGTAAGCTGTATAGCTAGGTTCAAGTAATCTGAGTCAGATGAGAGCAATAAATATGCCACCATGGACCAGTTGTAGTTGAGTAACTGAAAGCTAGCATTATAAGCTCTGAATAGCAGTATGCTAGGAGCCTAGAAAGGCCCCCACCCCCAAAAAAGGAAGGAAGCATACACAACCGAAGGCAAAATACAAACCAAAGCAGGAAAACAAACACAGAAGCCCTGCAGAGACAAACAAGGGGTGGGGGGGGGCTTCAACCAGGGAGGCCCGACCAGCTCAGGGAACAAACCAGCAGAGCCTTCGGCTGCAAAGACAAAATGCTTCACAGTGAGGCTGAGAGGAACTGCTTATATAGCTCAGGAAGTGGGACTGCCTGGCTGCTTGGTCACCAAACTACAGGCAAAGCCTTTCAATTATGAACCATGAAATCAAGATGACTGTCAAGCCAGACCCTGAGGTACTTAAAAGAGAATATATCCTCAATAATAGCACCATCAAGGGTGTGAAATAAAGGGAGAGTGGTGAGTCTGGAAAGCCTCTGATGAGTGCCCAAAAACTGTTTTTTTGACATTGAGGGATAGTTGGTTTGACTAGAACTAGCACTGAATATTGCTGAAATCCAGCTGAACCTGTGAGGTAAGATCATGGGAAGAGGAGCCATATGCAAAAAAGATTGTATCATCAGCATATGTATCAATGGACACAGAGGAACAGACAGAGGGGAGGTCATTCAAAAATATGGAAAAGAGAATAAGACCCTGGACAGACCCTTGAGGGGCACCTGAGTGGACAGGGTGGTAATAATGTAGAGTTACCTATCCAGACAGACTGAGACCTACCCTCAGGATAAGAACAAAACCACCTGACTGCAGAGTCAGAAAGACCTGCTGCTTTAAGCTTGTCCAGAAGGAGGTGATGTGCCACTGTGTCAAATGCTTTAGCAAGACCTACAAAAATGGCAGACATGATCAGACCTTGATCCATAACTGTGAGGACAGAGTCAGTGAGATGAAGGAGGGAGGCGGAAGTGGAGTGGGATTTCCTAAAACCAGACTGAAAGGGGTTAAAGAAGGAGGAAGAGAGTTGAGACAGTGAAAGGCATTCCTGTAACTCAGCTAGGGTAGGAAGGAGAGAGATAGGACAGAAGCTACCAGGAAACACGGTATCATCATCATTAGGGAGAGGAATAACAGTAGGCTGCTTCCAGGCATCAGGGACAGTAGCAGAGGAAAAAGAAAGGCTGAGGAGGAGAGTAATAGACAGTGTGAAGGAAGGGACTGAAAAGAGCAGAATTGGGAGCAAGGCCATCTGGGTACCACATTTGTGAGGATTAAGATCAAGTAAGGCATGAGGGGGAACAAGATGGTGATTCCGTTGCAGCGTGTGTTCTAAGCTCTGTACTGACCTGCACCAAGTAGTTTGTTTTACGGAGAACAGAATTGCTCAGCTACACATTGAAACAGTGATATGATGTCGGATTAAAAGAAAATTTAAAGTCCAGTAGTTGAGTTCATTTCGGCCAGGTCAGTGCCACTGAATCAGTGGATTCATTCCAGAACGAGCTTGGAGAGTGGAAAAGGGACACAAACTCCAATCACCCTGCAGTCAAAAGCAAATCCCTTACCTGGCAATCAGAATGTCCCAGTAACTGGCTGGAGGGTGGGCTGGGGGGAGGAGGATTGAGTGCCCATAGGCCACTCTCCTTCCCCGGGGGAGGGTGGGTTGTCTGCTCTGCTACTCTACCGCCACCTGGATGACCACGGGTGGTGGTGCAGCAGGACAGTCTGTAAGGGAGGGAGGACATTGGCCGAGAGTCAGAGCATCAGTGCGTTGTGATGTGCTCCGCCCCTTGGCTCCCCATGCCTGCCGACGCCTGTGAGGGATGGCACTAGAAACAAGGAAAATGGACCCTTGGATGCCGATGTAGACAGGGATCTAGCTTCCAGATACCATAACCCGGCTCTCGTGGGAGACCACTCAGACCACCTGACACACACTCTAATGGACTGGAGGGGGAAGTCCCGGGATCCCCCTCCTCACCACCTGGGGGGGGGGTTAGGCCGAGGCAGCATGGGGGCGGATCTGGCAACTCCCTGAGAGGTACCAGGGGAGGGCAGAGTGAGCATAAGATCCCCAGAATAGAGAGACGTCCAAAGTGAGAAGGGAAAAAAAAAAGAATGTCCCGGTAACCACAGTTAATTTACAAGATCCACAGGCTTCATTTGCGGGTAGTAGTAAGCTTGTATACGAATCTTTTCCAAGGGAAACTAAGCAGTATTCTATAGAGTCATTGGGAAAGGCACTGGATAAATTATTAGACAACAAACAGAAGTAAACAAAAAACTACAGGATAAATCTGCAGCAATGGAGCAATCTCTCACGGAGCAGGCTGCCAAACTATCGCAGCTGAAAACTAACTTGCAAGCAACCACAGCTACATTGCAAGGGGTAATGAAAGAAAATTTTAACATTTCCAGAAAATTAGAACAAAATGAAAATCAGCTTAGATATAGGAAATTTTGAATGGTGGGGATACCTGATGCTATGGACTCTGAGTTAAAAAATAGCCATGATCTAGTAAAAGATATCCTAGTCGCCACCTTTGATCTCCCGTTGGATAACCCCCCACTGTTAGCTAGAGTTTTCTGAGTCCCAAAACGGTAAGCTGATTTAAAGTCATCGCAGAGATCTACCATCATGGCAACTCTTGCTTTTGATTCAGACCATGACTTTATTTTTAAATTGGTGAGCCTAAAGGGAACTCTAATGTACAAAGGCTGCCATTACTATATTTTCCCTGATTTCTGTTTTCAGACTCAACAACGTCGCAGGAAATTTCTTATGTATCGACAAGAAGTGCTCGAACTGGGGGCTCAGTTCTCTTTCCTTCCGCCAGCAAAAGTGAAGGTCATTAAAGATAATAAAACACATTTTCTTTTTGAGTTAGATCAGTTAGTTGCATTCCTGAGAATACAGTATTCTTTTACATCAGAACAAAATTTTTCTAGTTCACCAACTCTGTCTGAAAAAGATATGATGGCTTCTATGGAAAAGATGGACATATTGACCCAGACATTCAAAGGGGTTGCGCCTGGTACAACTGAGTTGAGCCAGCACAACTCCAGAAATGTGCCCGGGGCAATGTTCAAAAGAGGGACTTGCGCAGCGCAAGTCCTGTTGTGCTGGGGTGCAAAGATAATGTATGTGGCACATCTCCAGGGGGCTTGCCTATGCTGCACATCCCGATATTTAGTCCAGGATGTGTGGCACATATGCTAGCACAGCCCTGAGATGCGCCCATACTGGGGCACAGAGTTGAGCCCAAAAAGAAGGCTCAAATGGGAGCCACTCACAGGTGGGCCACTGTAATGCAGGGCGCAACACAGCGGCTGCCAGCCGTGGGTGGCTCGTCCCCCAGAACACCATCCACAAGCACCCACATAACACCCTGACAGACTAGTGGCACCCCCCCACCCCATAGTGGCAATCATAGTAAGATAACCTGTATATATCCCTGGTAGTCTAGTGGTACCCCCCCACCCTCTCCGTAGCGGTGATCGCAAAACATTACTGAAGTACTAACCCTGGCAGTTCAGTGTTAACCCCTTCCCTCCCAATGCTCCAATTGCTGTTGAATACATAAATAATCCCTCCCTGGTAGCCTAGTGGTACCCCCTACCCACCCATAGCTGTAACAGCCGTAAAATGATCTTTACAATTCCCTGGTAGTCTAATAGTAACCCCCACCCCACCCATATCCCCGATCACCAGTATGTGCTCTGTACCTATTTCCCTGGTGATCCAGTGGCACCCCCCACTCACACAGGACCCCAACCCTCCCAGCACCCTCCCCCGTCATCGGCGGGCAGCTGCAATCCCGCCCACTTACTGCCCAGCTGCCCACCGAATGACAGCTTACAGTAGCAGCTGTAAGCCCATTGGTCCACACTGTTGACCAATGGGCTTGCAGTGCATACTGTAATGGTCATTCACAAATATGTGAATGACTGACTTCATTCACATGTATGTGAATGACTGTTACAGAATGGTCAAAAAGGGTCAGAGGGAAGAAAAGGAAATGGATAACCTTTCAGAACTTAGAGGGATGATTAATGTCTTCTGGTGTGTGGATACAAAATACTCAGACTTACAAGTCTTATGGCTTTGGTACAGGCGTTACAAAGGTAAAGATAGTCTGCTAAAGCAGCTGGAGACCCAGTGATCTTAAAAGAATGCCAGGCAAGGTCATACAGCGGCAAACCATAGCCTCAGTATTATTCAGGGAAGATGACAGCCCTGCACTCTGTTTTTTCTCGGGGAGCACAATAATCATGTGCAGCCATACATTTGGGTTGAAGGTAGTGCAGGTCAAAATTTACATTATTGACTGTCGCCCACTGTTCCTTCCCCCACCCATGTCAACTGCCCCCCCCTCAACAAGGTCATCCCTGAGGAATTCATCTATCTTTTTTAAATCTGCCCTACTGCAGTCCAGGACCCTCACCCTTTTGTGGTTTGATTTCGCAGCCATCCAAATGTTGAACCACTCTGTACAGTGATCACTGGTCCCCAGGTGGCCTCCCCATCATGACGTCTCCAATACTGGTCCTGTTTGTGAGTACCAGGTTCAGTATTGCCCCATCTTAAGTGAACTCTGTGACCTGTTGCCAGAGCAATGCCCCCAGAAGGGAGTTCAGGATGTTCCTGCTTCTAGCAGGAACTGCAGCTGGGAGGCTCCAATCCATATCTGGCAGACTGAAGTCTTCTACCAGCAGCATCTCCCTCTTTTCTACCATCTTGCCAGTGACTTCCACCGGTACCTTATCTAACTTCTCCCCATATGCTGGAGGTTTGTAGTTCACAACAGTGTGAATAGTGGCTCTTTTATCCCTCTCCTGGGTGACCCACAGTACCTCTGCCCCCCACCCATATTCCTTATATCTCCATTGTGTTTATGTTTTCCCTCACGTAAAGCACAACACCCCTCCTTTCATTCCCACCCTGTCCTTCTTGAACAGAATACAGCCTGGTATGGCCACATCCCAGTCATGGTTTTCAGTGCACCATGGCTCAGCAGTGGCCACAATATTCAGGCTGGCCTCTGCCATGATGGCCTCTAGGTCCAGAAACTTATTTCCTAGACTTCTAGCATTCACACATATGGCCTTCCAGATTTTGTTTCCACTCTGCTTTTTGCCTCCTTTTTCCCTTTATGCCTTCCCACCTGCCTCAGCTTTTTTTCAGTATTCCCATTCCCTTCCCCTTTATCTATACCACCATACTTTTTTTAAATAATTTGCACCCTGGGGAATGCCCCTCCTCCCCCAGTTCTCCTTACTCCCTACTTCAGCCTGGGAGGAGTTTCTGCCTCCCCGATTCCTTCCGTCACCCTCCATAGCTAAATTAAGTGTTCATCAAAGTAGCATTTAAAATGTCCGCTGAGGACTGCTGTTCCCCTCCCAGATGGATACAGGCCATCACCCCTGTATAGGACCTTATCCTCCCAGGTGGGTCCCCAGTCCCCAGTGTAGCTGAACCCTTCCTCCCTGCACCATTCCTTCAGCCATGAGTTGAAGCTCCTGGTGCGGAGGTCCCTCTCCTTTTCCCTGTTGTAGACAGGCAGCACATCAGCAAAAGCCACTGACTGAGCTACCTGTCTAAGACCCCTCTCCAGCTCCCTAAGCTTCCCCTGCACTATTCCAGCCCTGTCCCTAGCCAGGTCATTAGTCCCCATGTGGACAATGACATCCATTTCTCCCTCTGTCCTGTTGCCTTAGAGATCCTCAGGATCCACTTCCCATCCCTCCATGCCATGGTGCAGGTAGTCACCTAACCTGCCCTTCCCCCCTTTCCTCTTCTGCAACAACCTCTTCCCTCAACCCAGAGAGGGTACAGCACAGCAGTCTCCAGAAGGTCTCTCTGAAAAATGCCACCCCACAGCCACTGGGCTGCACCTGTCCAAGCATTCTCAACTTCTTTTCTCCCTGTCACTAATCAGTGACTACAGTTACATGAAGGGAAAGGCTGTGTTACATCCCTTACTTACCTGTCCTCAGCAGGCATCAGTGTCACTGGCAGGATGAGACCATCTGGCAACCTCGGAATAATGTATATGTCTACCCTATCTCAGTTCTGTACACTGGTTTTGCTCTTACTAAATAATTCAGTTTTCCCATATTTCTAGGACTCATGGATTGATTCTCCACACTGATTCACAGGCAATTGTACAGATCAATATATATATTTCAGACATCCCTCTTGGGATCAGTCTGTGAAAGCTGGCCAGAGTTTAATATGTAAATAAAGATGTTGCAAAATAACATTTTGATGGCAAAATTGTGGTGAAATTGGCAATTCCCCTATATTAAATTGCAGTTAAATTTCACCCGCCACAAAAATTAATTCTCTCTGGTGTCTAGTAGCCCCACCCCACCGATCACCGGTCCAAAATGAATAAAGGAAGCCCCCTGCAGCTAATCCATTATTTTCCCCAATCCCCCGGACCCTCAATCCTAAAAAAAAAATCTCAATCCCGCTTCCTGGTGTCTAGTTGCCCCCCCACCCCCTCGGGCGTTCATCAGTCAGATGGATAAAGCAAGCCCCACCCAGTTAACTCATTATTTTTCCCAAACCCTCGGACCCCCAATCCTAAAACAAAATGTCAATCCCCACTCCCTGGTGTCTAGTGGACCCCTCACCCTGTCATCTGATAGCACCCACCCCACTCCCCACCAGTACCTCGTTCATGCCACCGACACAGTCCTCCGCTCACCTCCATGGCCAGCAGCCTGACTGAGTGCTTCACTGAAGTGCTCAGTCAGGCAGCCAGCCATGGACATAAGTGGAGAGCTGTGCCAGTGGCCCGATTGGGGTACTTGAGGGGGAGCAGGGTGGGCATTATTTGATGACAGCATGGGGGGGGTGAGGGTTCACTAGACACCAGGGAGTGTGGATTTACATTTTTTTTAGGATTGGGGGTCCAGGGAATCAGGGAAAATAATGAGTTAACTGGGGAGGTTTTCTTTATTCACTTTGGGCCAGTGGATTATGGGGGCCACTAGACACCAAAAGAGAATTAATTTTAATGAGAATTTGGGCCAGTGAATAGCCGGGGGGGGGAGTGAACCACTAGACACCGAAAATTTCGCCTGTGGGTTGTGAAATTTTTCCCAGGAGTGGCTAATTTGGCAAGCTTGAGGGCAAAGTTTTGTTTGCTCCACAGGCGACATTTCACCCGGCAAAATATTTTGTGAAATGCACAAATTACGCAAAATATTTCACCAGACAGAATTTTCCAATTTCGCACAACAGTATATGTAAATACATTTTCAGTGAAGCAGCTGGGGCCTTTGTTCCATAGCAACAGCTTCCCTTCAATTCACTCCTGTGGGAGCCTATGCTGAAACCCAGCTACTCATGCATGGCCATATCTCAGCATGTCATCAGGCTACTCTCCCACACCCTCTGAGCAGCTTCTGTGGCTCAGTCATAGGTTATCCATCAACACAGGGTCCCATTTCCCTGGAACACCACAGGATACCTAAATTGTCTTACCATTTCTTACCATTGGGTCAGACCCTCCTGGCACTGCATTCAGTTGACTGTGTGCCCCTTCACTGACAAACTTTGTCTCCTACTAAAGTCTCCCTCTGAAGCTTCAGGGGGAACATCTTCAGGTGATCCAGCATCATATCATTTTCTGTAACTATAATCCCCAAGTCCCCTGCAGTTGGCATCAGAGCAACACTGCAGTAGTGGGGATATTTAATAGCTGTGTTGCATGTTAGAGTTTTTATAAGCTCTGATTAGATGTTTTCCAGTCCCACTAGTCTCCCAGGCCTAAGTACAGTCATCTGTGACTATATATAGCCACAGGAAGACAGCGGGACAAGCAAACAGAAGATCAGAGACTGTATAAACTCTAAAATGCACTGCAGGCTATTGAATCTCCTACTGCTGCAGCCCTGCTCTGATGCCTGGAAGTAAGCAAATTCAGCCTGATGCAGCTTGCTACACTGTAGTAAATAGTAAGTAAAAAAAAAATGTTTTTGCACATGAAGTGTGATGTAGAAGAGAAAACAACAAATGTGTTGCAGGTGATACCTTTTATTAGACTAACAAAATTGTTTTTGAGACTACCTTTTGAGAGGCAATACTCTCTTTCTTCAGGTCTGTGAAAACAGAGCTGATTAACAAATAACAGTGAAGGACTGTGTATGAAGGAATGGAGGAGGTGTGGTGCTTTACGTGACAGAAGGCATAAAAGCGACAGAGACACAGGGAATATAGAGGAAGGCAGAGGTGTTCTGGGTAACTCTGGAGACAGAGAATGGAGCCACTAGTCGCACTGGAGTGATCTACAGACCTTCAGCACAGGGAGAGGAATTGGATAAGGTACTGGTGGAAGCCATGGGCAAGACAGCAGAAAAAGGGGGAGGTACTGCTGGTGGGGGACTTCAGCCAGCCACATGTAGACTGGAGCCTCCCAGCAGCAGCTTCAGCTAGAAGCAGGGACATCCTGGACTCTCTGCAGGGGGCATTCCTTAGGCAACTAGTCAGTGAACCCACTCTTGATGAGGCAATACAGGATGTGGTACTCACTAACGAGGACAGTGTTGCAGATATTAAGGTGGGAGGCTGCCTGAGGACCAGGGATCATTGTACAGTGTGGTTCAACATAAGGATGGCTTTGGAATCAATCTACACAAGAGTGAGGGACCGGGACTTCAGAAGGGCAGATTTTATAAAGATGTGTGAATGCCTCAGAGATGACCTGGCAGGGGTGGTGGTCTTGGTGGGGTGGAGGAAGAATGGGTAAAGCTAAAATGGAGCATAGTAAAGGCAATAAATCTCTGTGTCAAACAAGTGAGTAAAAGCAAGAGGAAAAAGAGACCGCTGTGGTTCTCAAAAGAGGTGACTGAAAAGGTAAAGGCTATAAGGGTAACATTCAGAAGATATAAGGGAGGAGGATAGGGAGGTGTATCTGGGGGGACAGAGGGAAGCAGTGAAAGTGGTAAGGAGCTCAAAGGCACAAACTAAAGAGAGAATAGCTCATAAGGTAATGAAAGGGGACAAGACTTTTTTTAGGTATGTCAGTGGAAAGAGGAAGACCAAGGGTGAGATTGTAAGGTTAAAAAGGGAAGGTGGTGACTGTGCAGATGGGGACCAGGAAAAGCAGACATCCTGAATGAATACTTTTGTTCAGTGTTCACAGAGAAAGGAGAAGGGAAGGGGCCACAAAAAAGTAACAGTAGCTTTGGAGGGAGGGAAGAGGACATATTAGTTCTTCTTTGGAGGTGAGAGTCCTGAAGGGACTCGCTAATCCAAGGGTATTGGCAGGCATACTCAATGTACTCTGCTGAGTACGAATAAAATCTGTAAAATCCAGGGGCAACATGAGCCTCAGGCCAGGGCAACAAACATAAACAGAGCCTGAAGTACCTGAAGAACTATTTTCCTCCTGCTTGGATGCTTTACTGTAAGTTTGTGAATGATCTTTGGAAAATGTATGGGTGCCTACCTTAGAGGCCATGATTGTATGAATGACCTGATCAAGTATGTATGCATGAGTGCTTGTGTGAATGGGCTTCTTTAAGGCTGGTTACCTTGATGTGGTACAGAGGCTTATCACAATGTATCTTGAACATTGTAACTAAAAGCCAGCCAGCTTCTACCTGCTTGGAAACATAGAAACATAGAAGTTAACTGCAGAAAAGGACCACAAGGCCTATCCAGTCTGTCCATTTTTTCTGCCTTATGAATGTGCCATAGGCCTTTAATCTGTCAAGGGCCTATTTAAATCATACTTATCTGTATTGCTACCGTATGCCCATCCCAAGCCTGTTTGAAGCCCTGCACTGTATTCATATCCACCGCTTTCTGAGGTAGGCCGTTGCATGTATCCACCATCCTTTCTGTAAAAAAGAACTTCTTCACATTACTCCTTAATCGACTTCCCTCTAATCTCATGCTGTGTCCTCTTGTCCTGCTATTTTTCTTATATTGAAACATGTTAGACTCTTCCACCTTGTTAATGCCCTTAAGGTATTTGAATGCTTCGTTTATATAACCTTTCTCTCTCCTTTGCTCTACGGTATACATATTGAGCTCCAGTGATCTGTCCTCATATGTTTTCTGATGCAGACCCTGCACCATTTTGGATGCTCTTCTCTGGACTGCCTCCATTTTGTTAATGTCCTTGTGCAGGTGAGGTCTCCAATACTGCATGCAGTACTCCAGATGTGGCCTAACCAGTGTCTTGTAAAGAGGGATTATTACTTCCCTCTTACGACTTGTGAGACCCCTACTAATACACCCCAACATCCCTCTAGCCTTACCTACTGCTTTAGTGGTCTGCTTGGATGATTTCAGGTCATCTGTGATGATGATGCCCAAGTCTCTTTCTTCCCTTGTGATTGCCAGCAACTCTCCTGCCAACCTATAGGTAACTTCAGGGTTTCCCTTCCCTATATGCATGATCTTGCACTTCTTTGCATTAAACCCCAGTTGCCACACTTCAGACCATTTTGCAAGTTTATCCAGATCTCTTCTCATTCTGCCCACACCACCTGGATCATCTACTCTGTTGCAGATCTTGGTGTCATCTACAAACAGACAAACCTTACCCTCCAGTCCATCTGCAATGTCACTGATGAAGATATTGAAGAGGACTGGCCACAAGACTGATCCCTGAGGTACCCCATTTGTGACTTGCATCTCTTCTGACTGTATATCGTTTACCACCACTCTTTGTTTTCTGCCTGCCAACTAATTTGCCACGAAGTTGACCAACTTCTGGCCCACCCCGAGCCTACCCAGCTTATTAATCAATCTTCTATGTAGAACAGTATTGAAAGCTTTGCTGAAGTCAAGGTAAATGGCATCAATTGCACCCCTTTGGTCCACCACTCTGGTTACCCAGTCAAAGAAATCTATGAGATTAGTTTGACAGGACTTCCCTGTTGTAAACCCATGTTGTCTTGGATCCTGTGCTCCTATGGATTCTAGGTGTTGCACTATCCTTTCCTTAAGGAGTGCCTCCATAATCTTGCGAACTACTGAGGTAAAACTGACTGGTCTGTAGTCGGGTCTGTAGTTCCCTGCCTCCTCCCTGCTGCCACTCTTGCGGAGTGGAATCACATGAGCCCTTCTCCAGTCATCTGGGACCTCTCCTGTGCTCAGAGACTCATTAAAAAGTTCTGCTAGTGGCTCTGCTAGTTCCATCCTTAGCTCCTTTAGTACCCTGGGATGTATGCCATCAGGTTGCATTGCCTTGTCCACCCGAGCTTAGTGAGCTCTTGTAGGACCCTTTCTTTTGTGAAGGGACTTGTGCACACCTCCCTCTCCCCTGTGTCCATGGTGCTGAGCTGTGGGCGCTGCCCTACCTTCTCCTCAGTAAATACTGAGCAGAAGTATCTATTTAGGATAGATGCTTTTCCTTGGTCTTCCTCCACACACTCCCCCTTATCCCCTTTGATCTTAGCAATATCCTCTCTGGACTTTCTCCTTTCACTAATGTATCTATAGAAAGTCTTGTCCCCTTCTTTTGCTGCTTATGCTAGTGTTTCCTTGGTTTGGGCCTGTGCCTGACTTACTGCCTTCCCTGCTCCCTTTATGAAACTTTGGTATGCCTCCCTATCTTCATCCCACTGAGTTCCCGTATATTTCCTGAAAGCCAACCTTTTGGCTCCGACCTTTTCTGCTACTGTTTCTGAGAACCAAAGTGGTTTCCTTCTTCTTTTGAATCTGCTTTTCTCACTAACACAATGGGATGTTGCTTCAAGTATTGCATCCTTAATGCTTGCCCACTTTGTCTGTACCCCCTCACCTGTATTTCTTCTTGCCAAGGCTAGCTTAACTCTTCTGGCCATCTTATCAAAGTCAGCACCTCAGAAAGTCCCATATTTTTGCCTTGGAATGGGATGATTTAGTTCTAGTGGCAAAACTGAACCATACTATGTGATGGTCACTGGCCCCCAGGTGACCTTCTACCTGGAGATCTGTGATCCTTTCCCTGTGTGACCCCCCTGTTACCCGGGGTTACTAAAATCCCAGTAAGACCTAGTGGTAGGCAGGGAAGGCAGCTTGTGAAACTCCAGTTAAATGGATTTCACACTGTCTCACTCTGTTCTCAGTCTCAGCTGAGACTGAGAGATGACATCATTTTAGAACTGTGGCAGTTGCATAAGCCACACTGGAATGTTGCAGTTGGAGGTTAGAGTAGAACGTTAGGATTTTTGAAGTCAGTCTGTGTGCAGTCTGAGTGAGAGACTGTAGTGCAGCAGATTGTGTGCAGGCTCTCAGAGCTTTAAGCTCTGGTAAAGAGCTACTTTTGTTTAAGGTGTGTGTTTCCACCTGAAGAGGAACACAGGAACTGCAATTGAAGTGGTGGAGACCGCTTTCAATTGTTCAGAGCCCCATCCCTGCAGGGATGGGGGTAAGGAGTTTGCCTGTTTTCCAGGAGCAACCCCCTGGGTCCAGCTAAGGAAAAGAAGCTGCCTGTTTGAGTTGTGCTGAGGCACCAGAAGCTCTGAAAGGAAGATTCCTTGAGGAGGAAATGCCTGTGAGGCACCTGCAACTAAAGGGTGAGTTCGCTCTGAAAAAGGGCCAAGTGTTTTCACCTGAAACAGAAGGAAACTAAAGGGACTGTTATTGTGGGGTCAGGAAAAGACAGCCAAGTACAGTTGGAAGATGTGGGGATTGGACTGCTTAACTCAGTGGGGGGTCTAGAGTAATGGACAAAGCCACTAATAAGTAGGTTCAAGTCCAGCACAAATGGGAAGCAAGACAAGTTGATGGAATGTGAAATACATTTAGCAGGAATCTACACAGCAAAGTGTTAGAGGATGAGGTGTTACAGTCCAGAGAAATGGCCGGGTATGAATTGTGGGAGTGAGAGGTGGGAGACCCCCCCCATCAGTAGTAACCAAATTCACCTCTACGGATTTGCTCTGAGACTCCTGTTGTTTTCTCTCAGGTGCCTGAGGAAAGTACCCAGACATGGGATTAAGAGGAAGATTCCCTGATGGAGTCAAGGTGCTATTAGGTGGTTTAGGAAGCCACGAGAAAATGTTTCCATGAAGTATGGAAGGTGTCCAAGCGGCTGGCAAGGGAGCCGAGCCAGAGAAAACCCAGAGCAGTGTACAAGTTCGGGCTGTGTAACCCAAAGCAGCATACAAGTCCAGGCTGTGTGCCCAGTGTGTGGTAGGGCCTGAGGGCTAAAGTGATGAGGATGTGTTTTGGTCTCCTTTAATCTGCATTACCAGGAGTGTAGCCCCATGGAGGTCCATCTATGCTTTGTTTATTCTGTTTGGATGTGAATAAAAGCCACACTTTAGAATCCTACTTCTGGTATTGGATATTACAGTTATTGCTTCCTGTGTTCAGAGTTTCTTGGGTGCCCCTGTGTAGAGTAGCCAAACCTAGCCTTTGTGCCTAGTGACCTATTCCTCCCCGAACCCAGCCAACCTGGTATTGCTGTCAGATGGCAACAGTAGACCAGGCAGGGGTTACACCTGTTAGTCAGTACTAGATCCAGGATAACCCTGTCTCTTGTGGATTGTTGTACCCATTGTTTGAGGCCCTCCCCCTGCAGGGAATCCACTATGTGCTTAGTTCTGGCAGATGCTCTGGCTGATATTGACCAATCTGTATCTGGCATGTTGAAGTCTCCCATTATCAGAACCTCCCCTTAAGCTGTCATGTTTTGTATATCTTCTAACAATAATGTGTCTATGTCCTCAGAGCCGCAGTAATGGGGGGGAAAGTGGGGATGTTGTCCGGGGCCCCAAGCTCAGGAGGGGCCCATCTGAGGAGCTTGCATTACCCCTGGCATTAGCTGGTTTGGGAAACAGGGGCCTATTTAAAGTGACTTGTCCTGGGCCCCAAAATTCATAGCTGCAGCCCTGTATGTCCTCCTCCTGGTCTGGAGGCCTGTAGACTGCACCAGTTCATATGGTTGTCCCATTTCCTGTTTCCAGGGTGACCTGCAGTTCTTCTGGCTCCTTATGTGTATTATGTGTGTGTGTGTGTGTGTGTGTGTGTGTGTGTGTGTGTTTTAGATAAAATAAAATGTTGTGAATCTATCAGGATCATTGTATCACTACATATTTTGACTAAAATGTGGGTGAGGGAATGTTTGTGTGCTGGTGCAGCATGTCTTTTAGTTTATATTTACAGTACATGGGGTGCAACAGTTTCATCAACTCTTGAGTACAAGTTTAAAATTCCTGGCTACACCCCTGTGCTAATCTGAAGGTGGACAAAGCAAATGGGCCAGATATGGTGCATCCAAGTGCATTAAAGAAGCTTAGGGAAATACTGGCTGCATCTCTGACAGTTCTATATAACAGCTCCCTGGAAAGAGGAGAGGTTCTGGGGGAGTGGAGGAGGGTGGATGTAATAATAATAATAATAATATATGTATTAATAGAGCACAATCCGAAACATCAAAGCGCTTTACATAAAAAAACATATTGAACAAATCACATAAATGCATCAAACTTCCAGTTAAAATTCTCATAAATATATCAACTTCACATAAATACATCAACATCAATTTAAAATTCTCAAAAGCATCAGATATTAAAAGCTTGTCTAAATAGATAAGTTTTTTTAGGTCAGTCTTAAAGCTCTCCACGGTCCTGTACTCTCTAATCTGACCCACTACACAAAAGTAGCAGAAGGAGGCTGGCAATTATAGGTCAGACAGCCTGACATTGATGATGGAAAAATTAATGGAATTACAACTGAAGGAAATGGATATCTATCTTGAATCCAATGGGTTATAAGACCCAAGGCAGCATGGTTTCATAGGGGGGATGTCATGTCAAACGAATCTGATAGAACCCACAAAACTGTCTCAGACTCCCCAGCATAGATAGCCTTGATATCTTCAAACGGCTTATAGGAAATGTATTCAATGAGTCATGTTCCTGTAAAAGCTTAAATGTATGATCACCACTGTACTCTGCATTTATTTGTTACTTTGTTAAGAGCTACACTCCTGTTGAAACTGCACATATGTATGTCATGTTCTACCCTTCTGTACATTGGGATGCCCACTCTTAAATAGCATCATATGTATTAGATAGGCATTATTAAGCACTCTTTCTTGTTATATTTTATAAAATTCGATACTGTAGTTTATACCGTCTCCATGTATAGTAGACAGGCATTATCAAGCATTCTATTTTGTAATAATTTATCTAAATTATTGTATGCTATTCTTCCCAGGACCTCCTTGTAAATGAGCTTACTCATCACAGCCTTTTCTTGGCGAAACAAATAAACTAAACTAAACTAAACTTTGACTGGGTGACAAAGGTTTTAGATCAAGGTTGAGTGGTGGACATGGCCTACCTAGATTTCAGGAAGGCTTTAGACAGGATTCCAAATAGAAGACTAGTAAGCAAGCTGGGTAGCTTTGGAGTGGGTCCAAAGCTGATAAACCAGACAAGAAACTGAATAGTGGATAGGTGGCACAGAATGCTGGTAAATGGAGTTCACTCTAAGGGCAGGAGGGTGACCAGCGAGGTGCCTCACAGATCAGTGCTGGGACTGGTCCTCTTTATCTTTATCTTTATAAGTGACATTGCAGAGGAGCTAGGAAGGTATGCTTCTTTTCAGATGACACCAAAATCTGCAACAGGGTAGACATTCCAGGGGGATGGAAAGGATGAGCAGAGTCCTGAGAAAATTAGAGGAGTGGTCAATGATGTGGCAGCAGGGTTTCAATTAGAGATGTGCGAAATTGGAAAATTTTGTTCCTCAAAATATTTCACAAAATGTGAAATTTCACCCATGAAATGTGACATTTTGCCCACGAAACACAGAATTTTACCTGTGAAACAGTGAAATTCGGGCAAAAATTGGAAAAATCTGGGAGAAATTTGGTGACATGTAGACTTTTACAGTGAAATTCAGCAATTTTGCATAATGGCGGAATTTCACGAAATGTTTCACGTGTCAAAATTGGCAATTTCACGGTAATTTCACCAGCAAAATTTAATTTTGCAACATTTCTTGTTTCAATGTGAAAAAGTACAAAATAATGGACATAAGGCACAGAAGCCCAGGGACGCAATACAGAATAGGTGGAGTGGTATTGAAAACCACCAAACAGGAAAGAGACCTGGGGGTAATCATATTGGATGACCTAAAGGTGGCCAGGATGTGCGACAAGGCAGTGAGCAGGGTTAGTGGGATGCTGGGGTGCATAGGGTGGGGTATCATCAGCAGTACGGTGGAGATGGTGTTGCCTCTGTATAAATCACTGGCAAGACTCCACCTAGAGTACTGTGTCCAGTTCTGGAGACAACATCTCCAGAAGGACAATAGACAGAGTGGAGGCAGTCCAGAATAGGGTAACTAAAATGGTGCTGGGTCTGCATCAAAAGCCCTATGAGGAGAGACTAAAAGACCTCAATATGTACACCCTGGAACACAGGAGGGAGAGGGGGTATATGATATAGACCTTTAAATACCTCATGGGCATAAATAAGGTACCGGATGGAAATATTTTTTCAGAAGAGAAAGTGCTCAAGAACAAGAGGACATGCTATGAAGCTGGAGGGTGGTAGATTCAGGAGAGATGTGAGAAGTACTTCTTCACAGAAAGCACAGAAAGAGTGGTGGATTCCTGGAACAGCCTTCCAGCAGAGGAAATCAAGGTAAAACAATGGTGTGGTTCAAGAATGCATGGGATAGGCACAAGGGAATCATAGTGGAAAGGAAGGTGGGAGAGAGAAAGAGCTGTAAATCAAGTAAGGTATGCATTGATACTGGAGGTAGGGAAAAATAGGCAGACTGGATGGGTCAAGTGGTCCTTATTTGCTGTCAGATTCTTTGTTTCTGTGACAAATTAGTTGAACTGTGCTGTACTAATGAACTAAGATCTTTGGATTTAATGCAACTGTATTATGAACTCAATCAGGTTGTTTAAGTAAATCCAAAAAAGTGCTTCATATCTGACTTGTGGTTACTGAAAACAGGGTCCCATGTCCAGACCAATTGTCAACACTCATATGCCAGATCCTGTTGAAATAAATATGTTTCTGTAAGGGACCCTTCCTGTCAAGTGTCACCCTTAGACAGGAGAGGGTCCTAGGTATCACACAGGGTAATGGGAGGATCGCTGACAGATGTAAGGATAGCACTGCAGGTTGTCAATAGTGCTGTCAGCATAGTAGCACAAATAAAGAATATCATTTGCATTGTTTGTGGACTTAACAAGTCAGAAAGTACTGACAGTGCCTTGATCCCAGCCTAGGATGCAACCTGTAGGGCTGAAGAGCTAAACTGGAGCTCAGTGAAGGTATAGCTAGTACAGTGAAAAGGAATGAAAATTAAATGAGAAGTTTCATGTGCAATAGGGCAGCACTTCAAGATTTGTGTGTAGGCCCGTATTGGTTATGGATATCATAGAGGAATATTTGTCCCAAGAAGACACATGCATGATAGGCATGTTCATTATGCAAGCACTGCATGTATATGGCCAGGACTGAAGGAACCACATGGCCAATTGCTGAATTGAGCTGGGGGCAGTTGTTGCCAGGTTAGCAGAGCAACCACTGGTGCATCCCAAACCAATGTAATCACGTATAGGTGTGGCTCTGCATGTGCGTAGGTAAGCCGGTCACCAAATACTGTGCTGTGGGTGGAAAGACACTGGGATTCCTGATGACAACTCCCAATTGGGCATACAGGTGCTATCCCAGTGGCAGAATAGCCTATGTCCCACTATACCCTGCACTCTTGAGCAATGCAAATCATTCATTTGAGGACAAGACTCCCATCATGTGCATCGGCTCCAAAGTGCAAAGAGTGTAGGTGGAGTGGCCCTAACATCAGATGGCTCCTGCTCTGTTGTCCATGAAAGGGAAGGAGACTGTACTGGTGCTAAATATCTTCTGCATTAGTTCTGAGGCTGCTGTAGAAGTACCCACTGTAACAGACTTGCAGAAGATACAGTGTGAAGAACTGGAGCCTCTGTGGATGGAAAGACCCACCAGCACTAGTCAGCCTTCTGACCAATCAAGGCCAAGGCCAACAATGAACATTATGATGAGGGTGAGAGTGATGACACCAATTGCTGGTCCCCTCCTCGTGTATCATCACCCACACAAGAAGAGCTGGAGGAGAGAAATGCACTGGTTTTACTCAAGGATGATATACAGGGGTTTTCTACTCTATTAACTTATCATAAGGGGCAGACTGACCAGTCCAGCCTGGGTGAGTAACAATGCATGGATACCTCTCACTATGCCAGCCAAAGCAGGTGGAATCCTGTAACTACAATCTGCCTCAGGGAGAATGCTGAGACTAGAGGTAGGCAGCAATGATGAAGAAGCTGAGCTTGACAACCAGCAACCGAATACTCCTCAAGGGGGATTAACCCCTCACACCATCTTATGAACCCAGAATATTGCAGAGAACAAGACTTTGACTTTCAGTAATAGTACATTTCACCTTGGCAGGGAGCATGGCCCTAGTGGAAGTAATTATGCCACACAGCAAAAGTGACATGGAGGACTGCTTACCCCTAGGATGGGCAGAGGTACCCTTTGGAAACTATGGCAGGAAAAGCAGAAGTTTGTCCAAAGGGTATGTGAGTGGTGGGTACTGATTCCCTTATATACCTGTTTGACTTTTGTGCATGGTAGAGCTCAAGCACAAAGACTGGATCCACAATGAAGCAGGTAAGAGGTCTGTGTCCTGTAAGGATCCTCTAGAGTGGAGGGAGGACACCAAGTGGGTCTTCAAAGTCTGTTTTTAGTCCTACAGAAAAAAAACAGTGATATACATATTTCTGCAATCTGAAGCTCAGGGAACAGTTGCACAGGATATTGTCACAGGCCCAGAATGGTACTGGAAATTATACAGAGCAAATCCAGCAGTTGAAGAGGGAAATACAAGAGTACCATCACCAGTATAATTGTGTAACCTTTGCTGGCAGAGCTCAGTTATGGCATTCAGAAGACCCTCTATGGGTACTCTTATTCAGTGTGCAAGAAAAGGTTGGAGGCATCACAAATCTCGACCCCTGCGATCAGCTCCTAAGTCCTTTGTTTCTAGCACTGTAGGCTTGCTGGATGTAATGGATATGTAGAGGATGCTTTTGGAATTATGGCTCAGACAAGCGTGTCTGTCAAGCAGTTTTTATTCACCCCCCACAACCGCTAGCCTTATGTGCACCTATATTGGCACTAGAAGTTCAAGGGGTTATCGTTAGCTGGAAGAATGGTTCATCCCTCTGGCAGAATGGTTTGTCAAACACATTTTATAAGCATTTATCAAAGGATATTGTCCCCTTTTAGCAAAACCTTTATTCACTTCGGGCATTCTAAAAGGAATTCATAAATATTTTCCCATGGCCTTCTCATTTTACTAGTTAAGGAAGGGAACAGATTAGTCCTAGGTAACTGGAGACCTGTTTGTATCTTAAATTCAGATTTTAAAATTCTGGTGAAACTGTTTAATTTGCATCTCTTGCAAGTGACTAATAAATTGATTGAACCAGTCCAGACCAGTTGCATCCAAAACCACTTGATTCGTCTCAATCTAAATATTATTAGAGAAGTCTTGGAGCATGGTACTTAGCACAATATACCAGAGTACGTATTGTCGTTATATCAGATGAAAGCTTTTGACATGCTTACATTTATATTTATTTTATGTGTTATGGTTCTATGAGATTCCAACAAAGTTTACAGTTTTTCATTTTTACATTCTAAATTCAGGCTGCCGACATTACACCCATTCTGTACGAGGCCCAGGGAAATTTATTTATTTATTCATCTTTAATTTTAGTCTTTTTTTGTTTTTTGTTTTATTTTTTGTTTATTTAACCAGGAGAGACACACTAAGCTGAAGTTTGTTTACAGGTGCGACCTGGGAACACAAGGAAGTTAAGTGACTTGCTCAGGGTCACACCATATGCAAGTGGGGGCTGTGGGATTCAAACTCAGTGGGAACCCTCCAGTCTTTGGTAACTGGGTAAGGCCCACTAGGCACAAGTGCCTGTCTTCAGGGGTGACCTGGGAGCACTGGGTGGTTAAGTGACTTGCTCAGAGTCACACAGTATGCAAGTAGAGGTTGTAAGAATCAAACCAGGGTCTGGTCTGCTGGATGTACCAAGCTCGTTCACAGCTCATTACTCTAACCTCTGGGCTATACTGCCAGCCCCATGACAACACATACTAAGGCTGGCAGATACCTGAGGTGCCCACTGAGCCCACTGCTTTATATTTTCTCTCTTGACCCATTACTAAAACATATTGCAAACCACAGGACAAATGGTATCCCCCCACTGAGCTCAGTACATCTCAAAATAACTGCATATACGGACAATAGCTGTCTTTTGTTGCTGATAATGCCATTTATTTATTTATTTATTATATTTCAGAGTCTTGCTTCACATTAGAAATAGAAACATAGTATTTGTTGGCAAAAAAGAAACATTTGACACACCCAGCCTGCCCAGGTTTTCCCTGACTACTCTATCTCCACAGACCCCACCTGATCTCCGGTGACCTTTCCTTCTCCTTGCCTGTTTTCTAATACATCTCTATGTCTATCCCATGCATGCTTGCGGATCCTCAGAGTTTCTGCCTCCTCCACTTCTGCTGTCAGTCTGTTCCAGGCATCTACCACCCTTTCAGTGAAGAGAAATGTCCTCACACTTCTCTTAAACTCCCCTACCCCAGTTTCATTGCATGACCCCTGGCCCTTGTGCTCCTTATTTGAAAGAAGCTTCACCCTTGTGAGGTACTTGTACTGTAGGTCTCTAACATATTACCTAGTGTTCTTCTCTCTTCCAGGGTGTACATTACAGTGGAATAATGTGTGTGGGTCTGGGGCCCTCAGGCTTAGTTAACCCCCATACCAGTTGCTGGATGTCTGCCTCTTTGATGACCCCCCCCACCAACAGCAGTGTATAGGTACAGCAGGGAGGTGGGCATCGTAAGGAGGCAGAATGGTAGGTGGCAGGAGTAAGGAGTTCTAATGGGAGAGCACTATAAAGGTGGTGAGGACCAGGAGATGCACTGGGGTGAAATAGGACCTCTGAAGAAGCCAGATGTAGTTGGTTCCCATAGCTGGGGTTCCCACCAGACTGAGTTGGAATGTAACCTGTAGGCTGGCAGTCTCTACTCATCCCCTTCATGCAGTGCAGTGCAATGTGAGATCAATGAGGAACATATCAGACTTGATTTCTATGGTTGATCTGGCTAGCATCATGGAGGCCTGGCTAGGTGATGATGCAGGACCAGTTCTGGAGGTGTAGGTCTCAGCTACATTCTCTGTGATTGGTTACTTATGGAGGAATTGCATGCATGGCGGGGCACCTGTTTTAGGTCTGATTTGACCTTACTTTGTACCTAGTGGGAGTTACTTCATCATTTGAATGCGTGACCATGCATGCGGTCCAGGTGCAGGTTGCAGGATCATTCTCATATACCAGCGTCTGGGGCAAAAAAGGGAATGCCTGCAGGAAATCATAGCCTTCATCACTGAGAGGATATTGGAGTCACCCAGATGGTTAGTTTTGGGAAACTTCAATGCCTGGGTCTATAACAAACTCTTGCAATTTGGACAAGATTTCCTTTAGTTGATAGAATCACTAGGCCTTTGCACAAGTGGTTACTGCTGCAACCCATCAACATGGTCATGCCTTAAATTTAGTATTCTCACTTGGGATTGAGGTTAACAACCTTGAGATTCATCTAGTCTGTTGGTCAGATCACTACACAGGGAAGTTCTCATTGGGGGCACCCTATCGTTGTCCACCAGGGTGGAGATGGTCTAGTGCTGCCCATTAAAGGGGTTGTCCCCAGCAGGACTCCAAGCGACTTCTCTGGTGTGATGACTACGTGTCGGGCAGAATAGGGGAGATGGTGGTATCCTATAACAGTGCCATTGTCTTAGCCCTTGATAATACCACACCAGTTCATATACAAACCAGAATGTCTCACTTAGGATCCCAGTAGTGTGAGGGGGAGCTTAGGGAGATGAAGGCTAAGGGTCACAGAATGGAGCATTGTTGGCAGAAGGTTGGGACCAATGAGGACAGACTGGCTCTGAGAACTCACTAGGGTGAGTATCAGAGGGTAATCTCCCATAAGCAGTCAGTATTTCTGTGGAGGGAGATTGTAGCAGGGAGGAATCAACTGACTCATCTATTCTGGACTATGGGCAGGTTGTTACACCCTGCCTGTCTAGCCGGTAAAGGCATTTTCATCTGCCAGGTACAATCAGTTGGCTCAGTTCTTCCCTGATCGGGTGTTCTTGATCAGGTCTTTGATAATCCCAACTGGGCTGTTGTAGCCCAACAATGGGGAATGGTTTGTCACGAGGAGCATGCCTCCTGTTTGGAGATAGTTTAGGGTAGTATTGATGGAGGAAGTATGTGAGGTGACCTCTGAGCTGTGGTCCAGTTTGTGAACTGGACCCAGATCCAACACACCACTTATTGAGTTGTGTGGGATTTCTGGGCCCAGTGTTTGGCAAGATAGTCTGGTGCTCCCTTTTGGAGGGGTCCTTTTTGAGCACATTGAAAGATGTGAAGGTGAGGCCCTTTTAAAAAAAAAAAACATCTTTGCACTGCTTGGCAAATTTTAGACATAGAAACATAGAAACATAGAAACATAGAAATTGATGGCAGATAAGGACCGCTTGGCCCACCTAGTCTGCCCATTTCCCTATCTAACGGATAAGCTGCAGATCCTAGTTAACCAACAGCCTACTTCCTCCTACTCCCCACTAGAATTGCCTTATTCTGTCCCATACATTCTTGAATTCCCCCACTGTTTTTGACTCTACAACCTTCTCAGGAAGGCCGTTCCATGCATCTACAACCCTCTCTGTGAAGAAATACTTCCTCACATTACCTCTGAGCCATCCCCCCCTCTATCTTCAAATTGTACCCCCTTGTTCTTGCACGTCTCTTTTTCTGAAAGATGCTACCCTCTTGGACTTTGTTGATTCCCTTGTGGTATTTGAACGTTTCTAGTTTCTAGACTTGTCTCTAACCTTCCCTTTCTGGGAAATATTGTTGAGAACATACTTGCTCTGCAGCTAAAGGAACACTTTATGGTCTTTAACATCTATGAGCCACTACAGTCTGGATTTAGATCCAGGCATAGTATGGAGACCAGATTGATCAGGGTGCATAATGACCTCCTCAGGGCTAAAGATAGAGGGGAATGGTCAGTTCTCATTCTACTCGATCTCTCTTTATCATTTGACATGATGGACCATGGCTTGTTAGGGGAATCACCTAAGAGAATACTGTGGATTCGCTGGTACAATTATCAGCTGGTTTGATTCTTTTCTCAGTGACAGGTTGCAGAGGGTGGACATGGGGAATTTCTCCTCACTCCCAAAGCCTTTGCTCTGTGGTGTAGTCCAGGGCTGGATCCTCTCAACTATGCTGTTCACAGTGCACATTCTGCACCTGGGCAGCATCATCATATACTATGGCTTGGGTTTCACTGCTGTGCAAATGATAACCACTGTATCTGTCATTTTTTTTTCAATTGTTTAACCGGGATTGGCACACTAAGCTGAAAGCTTACTTACAGGTGCACAGGGAAATTAAGTGACTTGTTCAGGGTCACACAGTATATGCAAGTGGGGGCTGTGGGATTCAAACCCAGGTCTCCAGAGTTGCAGCTCAGAGTTTTAAACCACTGAGCTATACTGCCTCCCTATTTGCACCTGGGACACCTGGCACAGTTGATATATTGAATTTATACCTGATTGAGATCCAGGACTGGATATCCTCTAGATTGAGATCCAGGACTGGATATCCTCTAGTTAAGTAAGACTCATCCTGGACAAGAAGGAGGTATTGGTGACTGAGCCTGATTGATGGCAGGGTGCAGAAGTTACAGTGGAGAAGACCAACCTGGTGCTTGGTTCCTCTAATCTAGTACTCTCCACTAAGGTGAGAATCTGGGAGTCATTCTGGATGACAGACTGACACTTGGTGCTCAGGTGTTGTCCACAGTCCGAAGTGGATTTTACCATCTCAGAAACATCTCCTGGATTAAAGCCTTGATCCCACCAGAAAAACCTACCCTTGCTGGTACATGGGTACATGCCTTTGTGACTTCCAGACTCTGCTCTGTAGTGCAGTGTATCTCAGGGTAGTGAAGTGATCCTATGATGCCTATACCTAGTGCAGAATGTAGCAACCAGGTTACTGGCAGGTCTCCTGAGGTCATGTCATGTGACCCCAGTCCTGCGTGACCGGCACTGGTCTGCCAGTGAAATGGCAAATCACCTTCAAGGTCAGTTTGCTGACCTAAAAAGCTCTTTATGGACTGGGCCTGGGTTATCTGAGTAATCTCCTGTCTTCTTATTGCCCTGGTCTCCCTCTCTGCTCCTTCCAAGTTCAAGGTGAGCCTCCTAGCAGTTCCCATGACCAGGCTTAAGGTATTAGGAAATCACACTTTGAAAGTGGCTGGTCCAGCCCTGTGGAACTTACTTCCTAGATCTCTGAGGGAGGCTCCCTCAGTGGAGGCCTTAAAGAGAGGTCTAAATGTCTACCTGTTCAGACAAACAGGCTTTTGAGCTGAGCTAGCCCCCAGCTTTTTATGTTGCTTTGATTCATATATTTCATGTTGTATGTATTTATCTATTTGTGTTTTATTTGTTCTATCCTTATTTCTGGATTTGTTTTAAATTATGTATAGTGCCCAGAGCCTCTGGGATTGAGCGCTTAAAAAAATAAACTACTACAAGACATAGAAACATGGACTTTGATGGTAGATAAGGCTGCTTGGCCCACCCAGTCTGCACATTTCCCTACCTATTGGATAAGCGCAGATCCTAGTTAACCAACAGCTTACTTCTTCCTACACCCCACCAGAATTGCCTTATGTTTGTCACATGCATTCTTGAATTCCCCCACTGTTTTTGACCTCACAACCTCCTCAGGAAGCTTGTTCCATGCATCCACTACCCTTTTCATGAAAAAAACATGTTGTGATCCCTCAGTCTCTCCTTGTAGGGGTTCTTGTGCCACCCCAGCACCATTTTAGTTGCCCTCTGGACTGCCTGCACCCTATCTATGTCCTTTCTGAAGTGTGGTATCCCAAACTGGAGACAGTACTCCAGGTGGGGTCTCACCAGAGAGTGATACAACAACAACACCACCTCCCTCCTCCTGCTGGATATACCCCTCCCTATGTAGCGCCAGCATCCCACTAGCCCTACACACTAAATTGCTCATCTACCCTGCCACATTGAGGCTGTCAGATATGCTAACACCAAAGACTCTTTCCTGTTTAGTCACTATCAGTACCTCCCCCCATTCTATACTCAGCATCTGGCTTCCTAAGCCCTAGGCACATGATTTTGCACTTTTTATGCATTGAATTCTAACTGTCTTTAGACCACTCCTTGAGTTTTCCCAGATCCCTGCTCATTCTCTCCATGCACCCATTCCTGAATGTGCAATCCTACTGCAGATGTTGGTATCATCTGCAACAAGGCATGCCTTCCCCTTCTAGTTTCTCAGCAATGTCACTAATGAAGACATTAAAGAGGACCAGTCCCAGCACTGAGCCCTATGGCACCCCACTGATCACTCCTCTATCATTCAAGTGAGTGCCATTTACCTCCACCACTCTCTGTCTCCTATCTGTTAACCAGTTCTAACACAGTTCTAACACAGATAAGGAGGCATAGTGGCTAATTGAGCACAGTGGTTGTGGGGGACTTTAATCTACCAGGGGTAGATTGGAGCATCCCAGCAACCAATTTTGCCAGGGAATAGGTCATCCTGGAAGCATTCCAGGATGGCTTCCTTACCCAGAGGGTAATGGAGCCAATGAGGGATGGGAAGGGAATATACTAGACCTAGTATTGGAAGATGGGGAACAGGTCAGAGATGTAAGGGTGGAGGAACCTCCGGCAAGCAGTGACCAACACACAGTGTGGTTTTCAATCAATCTGGGTAGGGAAGTAGCCACTACAAAAACTAGGGTCCTGTGCTTCAAAAGGGCGGACTTTGGCAGGATGAGAAACATGTTGGAAAGTCATATGGCAAGCATCTGCCGAGAAATGGACACAGAACAACAATGGGCAGTCTTCAAGACAGGACTGGCTGAAGCCACTAAAACTTCTGTCAAGAGCCAGAGCAAGAAAGACAATACCAAGAAATCTAGTTGGAAGAGTAGAGAGGTAGTGGAGAAGGTGAGGGGAAAAGAGGAATGCATTTTGGACCTACAAGTGCAGGGCAACAGGGCAGAAGACAAAGAAGAATATGTGAAGAAATCTAGAAAAGTGAGCAGAGTGGTAAGGGCAGCAAAGGCAGCTAGGGAATGGAGGTTAGCACAGGGGATCAAAGGAGGAGAAAAGGATTTCTTCAGATATATCAGAGAGAAGAGGAAGAGCAAGGATCAAATTGTTAGGATCAGGAGGGAAAGAGGGTGGGTAGAAAAGGGGGTTGAGCAAGCAGAAGTACTTAATGAATACTTCTGTTTAGTCTTCATCAAGGAGTAGGATGGTCCAATACCTGAGAGGAAGGGCAAAGTGGGAGAGGGTGGGGGAGAAGCAACCACATATAGGGAAATCACGATGGAAAGGATGATGGAGGGCCTTAAGTCCCTGAAGATGGACAAGGCACCTGGCCCAGATGGAGTCCACCCCCAGTGTGCTGAGAGAGTTGGCATAGGTACTGGCAGGGCCACTGGTGGACCTGTTTAATACCTCTCTGAACTTGAGGTGCATGCCGAGGGACTGGAGGGAAGAACATGTGGTACCTCACCATAAGAGTGGGCCCAAGAGAACTGGGGAACTATAGACCAGTGAACCTTACTGCAATTGTGGTAAAACTGATGGAGACAATCCTCAAGGAAAAGTTGGTGCAATTTCTTGAGGATAACAACCTCCAGGACAGCAGGCAAAATGGGTTTGTCTCAGGCAGATCCTGCCAGATGAACTTGGTTGATTTTTATGACTGGGTTATGAGGGCACTGGACAGGGGACAACAGTGGCACTGGACAGGGGACAAGCAGTGGATGTCCTCTACCTGGATTTCAGCAAGGCTTTTGACTCAGTTCACATGGTAGGCTGACCTGCAAGTTGAAGAGTCTGGGAGCAAGAAAGAAACTGGTCAGATGGGTCAAGAACTGCCTGCAAGGTAGACAGTAGAAAGTAGTAGTGGGAAGGGGGAGGCATCTGAACCCAGGGCAGTAACAAATGGTGTACCACAGGGCTGGGTGCTGAGACCAATTCTGTTTAACAGTTTCAAAGATGACATTGCAGAAAGGATTAAGAGTCAGATCAGTCTCTTCACAGATGACACAAAAATTTGTGCCTAGGTAGATGGGGGCAGGGAGAAAAAGTACTTCAGGAAGATTTGGCAAAACTGGAGGAACGGTCTCACACTTGGCAGCTTGGTTTCAGTCCCAAGAAGTGCAAAGTGATGCATTTAGGAGGCAAGAACACAGGACGCAATTTCTGGTTGAAGGGTGTCCCGTTAACAAAATCCAAGGAGGAGGAGAAGGAGCTGGGAGTGCTGGCAACTGGGGAGATGAACCACTGTGCTCAGTGCAGGAAGGCAGCAATGAAGGCAAACAGGATGCTAGGGTGCATAGCAAGGGGGATTACTTCTGGAGTGGGGAGGTCATCTTGCCCCTGTACAGGTCCCTGGTGAGACCTCACCTAGAGTACTGCATGCAATTCTGGTGTCCCTACTTGAAAAGGGACATCAGACTATTGGAGGAGGTAAAGCGCTGGGCAACAAAAATGATCCTGGGGTTGGCGGACAGACCATATGAGGAGATACTGCAAGAGCTCAATATGTATACCCTAGAGAAAAGACGGGAGAGAGGGGATATGATTGAGACCTTCAAGTACCTGAAGGGTTTAAACAGAGTAGACACCAGGTGTATGCTTAATCTGTAGGGTGGAAGGGAAACCAAGTGACACTATGAAGTTAGAATAGGGGCAGGTTCAAGAGGGAATGGAGAAGACCCTATTTCACAGAAAGGGTCGTGGCAGGGTGGAACATTCTGCCAGAGGAAGTCTCATCGCTGCAGAGTGTTGGGAGGCTTCAAGAGCGGGTGGGACAGATTCAAGGAGAGGGTACAAGCCGGGAGGGGGTGCGAAATGGGGGAAGAGCATATGAGGGAGGGGGGCAGCTACAGTCTAATGGACTGAAGTGCAGCACACTCAAGTGGACTAGATAAACTGAATGGCCTGTATCTGCTGGCAATTTCGTATGTTCATATTTTGGATCGCACCCCGAGGCTGCTCAGTTTCTTTATAAGCCTCCTATGTGATACAGTGTCAAAGGCTTTGCTGAAGCCCATGTTCACTGCCTTTTCATGCTCTATTTCCCTGTTCACCCAGTCAAAGAAACCCATCAGATTTGTTTGGCATGACCTACCCCCCCCCCCCATGAATCCATGCTGTCCTTGTTCTTCCAGCCTACTCAATTCAAGATACTGAACCCATCTTTTTCTTTAACATGGTGCCTATTAATTTCCTCACCACTGTACTAAGGCTGACTTGCCTATAGTTGCTAGCCTTCTCCCTCCTACTGCTCTTATGTAGATGGACAATGTCATCCGTTATCCAGTCTTCTGAAACCACACCCATTTCCAATGAGCTGTTGAACAAGACTATAAGTGGGGCAGCTAGCAGCTTCCTGAGTTCCTTTAGAACTCTTGGGTATATCCTGTCTGGTCCCACAGCTTTGTCCACCTTCAGAGCTGCAAGTCCCTTCCAGACTCTTTCTTCTAAAAATGGACTTGTGTCCACGTCCCTTCACTCCCACTACTCCCTGATGGTCCCCCCTGCCTTCTACTGTAAAGACTGAGTTGAAGCACCTGTTGAGGATGTCTGCTTTTTTCTTGATCCTCTTCTGTGCAGTCTTCCTCTTCTGACCCTCCAGTCCTCACTATCACTTCTCTTGCTTTCCTCTTCTCACATCTGAAGAAAGTCTTATCCCCTTAGTTACCCCTTTGGCAATTCTTTCTTCTGTCTGCAGCTTTGCTCCCCACACCACCTTACCTTCTTCTGCTTTACTAGGCATACTTCCCTGTCCTCCTCCCTCTGCATTTCCCTATACCTCCTAAAAGCCACCCTTTTTTCCGTCACCACCTTTGCTACATCCTTAGAGAACTGTAACAGTCTTCTTTTTCTTCTGCTTTTGCCCACTTCCTTCCTGCACAGATTAGTTGCTTTAGTTGTACCCTTCTTTACTTTTACCCACTTGGCCTCCACCCATCCCTGGCATTCCCCCTTCAAGGCAGTTTTTGAGGCAGTCCCCCATTTCTTTAAAATCTGTCATCCAACAGTCCAGGACCCTCATCCTCCTGTGGTTTGCCTCTGCTCCTGTCTTAATGTTAAACCACACTGTACGATGATCACTGGTACCCAGGGAACTGCTCACTGTGACATATGCAATGCTATCCCTCCTTGTGAGCACCAGAGCCAACACTGCCCCATCACTAGTGGGTTCTTTGACTTGCTGCATAAGAAAAGCCCCTTGTAGGGAATCAAAGATAGCTCCACTCCTTGAGAAAACTGCAGTTGGAAGATTCCAATCCACATCCTGCAAAGTGAAGTCACCAACTAGCAGCACCCTTCCCCCCACTTGCCAATGTATTATGGCTTCTCTAAATGCCATATCCCACTTCTCTCCCTGTGCTGGAGGCATGTACACTATCCCTGTAGAGGTAACAGCCCTGGAGCCTGTCTCAGGGGTGACCCACAACACATCCAACCTTTCCTTTCCCTCCTGGTGCCCCTGTAACTCCATAGCCTTGATTCTTCCTTCACATGTAAAACAATGACTCCTCCCTACCCCATCTCTCTTGAGCATAGAGTAGTCCGGTATGACCATGTGCTAGTTGTGGCACTCAGTACACCACAACTCCATAATGGCCACTAAATCCAGATCAGTCTCCATCATGATGATAACCCGGTCTGGAATTTTGTTAGACTTCAAGATTAATATATTGTAAATGAAAGTGTGGGAATGTGACTTGGGAAAGGCGATATAGCCTCTCTGAAATGGACAGAGAAAATTAAGCTACAGTGTGTACAATATGGAAATGGAGATACAGTATTTAGAATATGGAAATGAAGATATAGAATGTACAATATGGGTGAACATATGGAAGTCATGGAAATGTTCTAAATAATAGAGAATCGTTATCAAGCAACAGTCTCTGTTACCCATCTTTATTTAAGCTATGTTTTCCTTCCCCCTCTTCTCTTTGAAGCTAAGATCTTTAGTGTTGTTGGGAAGCCTGAGCAACCTGGCTGGGAGATAGGTGACCCACATCCTTAAATATAAATGCAGTTTAATCATGCTTAACTCCACTGTATTTTTCCATACTTTGTTTTGCTATGCCACTGTTGGGGTAGGACTCCTGGATAGACAGGTCCCAATGGAATGATTAGCTGTGGGATATTGTGAAATAGGTTTAATGAAAGCTGGATCCTGACTAGTCAGCAGTTACTTTTCACATGGGCCGTTATTCCAGCATAACAGCTGGGTTATAATAGCTTCTGAAACTCAGAACTCAGCACATAATAAATAGCATTATGCAGAGTGAATTCCCACAAAAACATGCCTGCTTACCCAACAAAACATCATACCTTAGCCCCAGTAGCAATGACCCAGATCTGCTTTCCCTGATCTCTCATATCCTCCTGCTCCTTCTTGCCAAATGACTTTTTTTAATATTTAAAATCCTAGTTTTCACTGACCACAGCAGCTATGCAGCTCCTTTGCAATCAGCTCCATCTCACAGACCGCAATTGAGAGGGACCACAAAATAAAAGCAGCTTTTGTTTCTAAATGAAAAAAAAACAACAGAAATGCTGATTCCAATTTCTGACTATTCGAAGGACCCACCACTCCATGAGGACCTGCCTCTCCACCAATCTCACAGACCGCCTCTGAAACTTAAACTGGCCAAGGCAACCTAGTCTGCCATCCTCCCATCTCCAACATTATGTTAGAATCTGCCCACTGCCCACTGCGTGCCCACTCTTTGCCATTACAAAACAATGACTAATATGCAACATCAGTACTATGTACTGCCAGGCTCATATTAACACTTTGCCCAAACTAGACTATATTTTTAATCCAAAACCTTAATAAAAATTAAAAAAATGAAATTTAAAAAATACATGATTTTTTTTAAATACATTAAATTGACTAAATTGGACCCAATTCATGATCACAATAAGGCTCCGGAGGGGATGCGTTATGGCGAGCTTATGGCCCTTATGCTTCGCCTCGTGCTTCAACCCACCTGAGGTGGGCCATTATCCCACCATAACACAACCCGTCATTCCTTATTGCTTAAATAAGCAACCTTATTTTACTAAATGATGATGATAAAATGTTTATTTTTATGCAGGATATTTTATGTTAAGGTAAAACCTTATTTTCAACATACTCCTGTATGTTTTGCGTACAATTCATACTTCATACAATACATACTACATATAAAAACTTCAATGATATGTTATAAGAAAACATATAATTTGAAACTATGATACTTAAGATGCTACAATTCATTCACCATTATTCCTTCACTAGCATTCAATACAAGCGGATGATCAGATAAAGAAAAATGGGAAGGGGATCTCTAATGTCTTGGTGCACCTCCAAAAGAGGTCCAGAGTATGTCACTTCCTTGGCTAGAAAGGTTGACTTATGAGATTATCATCTTAGCAAGGCTTTCAACACTGTTCAACACAGAAGACTAATAAGCAAGTTGGGTAGCTTAGGAATGGGTCAAAAGGTGGCAAACTGGGTCACAAACTGGTTAGAGTTTAGGTAGCAGAGGGTGGTGGTAAACAGAGCTCACTCCAAGGAAAGAGGCTGAACTGACCAGACACAGAGATCAATGCTGGGACTGGTCTTCTTTAATGTCTTTATAAGTGACATTGCAAAGGAGTTGGAATGGAAGGTCTGCCTCTTTGTGAATGACACCAAAATCTGTAATAGGGTGGACACACCATGGGGGTTAGAAAGGATGAGCAAAGACCTGAGAAAACATGGAGTGGTCAAGGGTATGGCAGCTGGGTTTCGCTACACAAAAAGTGCAAAATAATGCAATTCGTACACAGAAACTGAGGAGCAGAGTACAAAATGGATGGAGTAGTATTGATGACTAAAACGCAGGAAAGCAATCTAAGGAGAAATCATATCTGATAATATATAGGTGGTTAGGCAATGCAACAAGGTAGTTGGGAAGGCTAGTGGGATGTTGTGGGTGCATATGAAGGGGTATCACCAGCAGAAAGAGAGAGGAGGTATTGCCTCTGTATAGATAGATGGTAAGACCCCACCTAGAGTACTTAGTCCAGTTCTGGAGATCTTATCTCAGGAAGGACGAAGACAGATTGGAAGTGGTCCAGAGTAAAGAAACTAAAGTGGTGCAGGATCTGCATCAAAATCCCTATGGAAAGAGACTAAAGGACCTCAATATGTACACCCTGGAAGGGAGAAGACAGATATGATAGAAATCTTTAAATGCCCCAGGGGGTAAATAAGGTTCAGGAAGGTCATATTTTTCAGAAAAAAAGGTGCTCAAGAGCAAGGAGATGTGTTATGAAGCTGTAGGGCGATAGATTCAGGAGAGATGTGAGGAAGTACTTCTTCACCAAAAGAGTGGTGGTTTCCTGGAACAACCTCCCAACACAGGTGGTGGGGTTGAAAACAGTGGTGGCGTTCAAGAATGCATAGGATAGGCATAAAAGAATCTCAGTGGAAAGAAATGGGTGTGGAGGAAGGGCCAGAGATCAAGTAGGGTTTGCGGTGATACTGTAGGTGGGGAAAAATGGGCAGACTGGGTGGGCCAAGCTGTCTTTATTTGCCATAAAATTCTGTTTCTATGTTTCTATGATGTAATTGCATACTTACTTGTCTTCTGGCGTTCTGCTAGGCCCAGCCAAACTTAAATGCAATACTTTAGCTGCACGTTCGTCACTCTCCTAGGTTCATAACCCACCCTCAAACCACACAAGCACAGTACTTTCTGCCCAGCTGTATTGTTGGGCACTACCCTTACTCTACTGGAATAACATGTATACCCTTAATTCTAACTATGGAGATCCTGGAATGTCTCTGGCTGTTGAGCCTATCAGCAGACACACCGAACAGTAGCCCACAGGCCAAACCTCAGAAAATAGGGTGAGTACCCTGCAGCATTATTCTTCGTGCAGTTGTAGACATGAACCAACATGCTCTCTTGTTGGCTCCATTCCATCTTTTGTTTGGGTCCAAGGTGCCTAACATATTTGACTGAATGGTTTGGGTGGTTCCAGACTTGCAGATGATAAGGCAAGGTATTTTATTTTTTATAGTGTGCTATCCAGGGCCTTGTGGCAGCCCTCCAACAGCCGCGTAGACACTGTGTCCAAGTCACAGCACATGGAGAGCAGCTCAGAGACCATCTCAAGCACATCATTTACTGAAACATGTTGAAACTCATTCCAGACACATGGAATGCCTTTGTGCCTCTCATGGAGCTGGCTCCATGGCATGGTGGGTGGGTGCTGGCCTGGGGTGGTTGGGGTGCAGGGTTCGGGTCCAGGTGCAGCTATGTTTGGGTGGTGGACAAGTGGAACACCCTGCCAGAGGAAGTGGTGGGGGCTGAAACAATCACGGGATTTAAGAATGCATGGGATAGACATAAAGGAATTCTAGAGGTCAGGGGTAAGGGGCAACAGACTTCTAGGAAAACAAACTGAACTTACAAGCTCAAATGGGCAGACTGGGTGGGCCATAGGCCCTTATCTCCCAACACTGTCTGTGTATCTATGTATCTATGTATTCCTACCACTGATGACCCCTATCGTGCCATCTGTAGTGATACTGGCTCTCATGGAGGACCCAAACTTCTCACATTTATCATGGCACACCACTCCTCCAGACTACAGACAGGTAGGATGAATGAACCTGTCTACAGTGTGTAAAAGCTAGGCTGGCCTGTTCTTTCCTGAGGCAAAACATTTCTTGATAGGACTTCTGCTTTTTTTCAGAGTTACTATCCACTGATAGTCTCTACAATGAGATCTCAGAGAGACATCCTATTCTCCATGGAGGAGGATCTCTTCCAGGAATGCTTCAGCCTCCACTCTGTTCCCTTCTACAGGCTAAGCTTGTCATTATACTATGGCAAAGGTTCCATGGCTGGACATTGACAACGATGTTGTCAACATCCTGCACAATGACAGGGACAATACTAACAGTTGGCATTGTTCCCAACTGGATTAAGTGTTTTTCTGTGGGGGGGCTTTGCCCCCCACAACTCTCATGTGTGGGGCTGTGCCCCCTACACCCCTATCTTTAAATAACCAACTCTGAGTTCATTCAGGGTGGGGGCACAACAGTGGGAGTTGCACTGTTGGGTCACAGCAGACCACCACAGCAAAAGATCTCGACCTGGCAAGATTCGTCACTGTGGTGGTATTTCGCCATAATGGTGTCACTGTCCTGACATGCTGCCAAAACAATAGGAAAGTGGCAGCCATTGACGGCTGTCATTACATACTACCACCATGCCTGAGATGTCCAGATCCCCACAGGAATAATAGTTTCTTGACAGGTCTGCTTTCTAAATCTCACACTTGATCAAATGGATCCTTTTTGGTGCTCCATAATGGATGACAAACATCTGCATCAGTGTCGTAGCCACTACAGTACTCTTTTGATCCTAGGTTAAGAAAGCCTGTGCATACCTTAAAATGTGGTCTGTTACAACCAATATGTTAACAGTGTTTCTACTGATGGGATATAGACTGGGAAGTCAATACATACCAGTTCAATGAGAGCACTAGTGGAAATATTCATAAGGGGGTGGTCCTCATGGCAATGGATTGCTTCACATGCACCTACTGCACTTCTTACAGTAGTGCTGCATGCTGCTTCTCATGTGTGGCCAATACAAACAAGTCCTTATTATGTTCCGTGTTCTCTCACTTTCCAATACCTCATGTCATCATGCAAGGCACGCATGGCAGTTTTTCTGAACTTTCCAGGTAGTACTGCAAACTGCTGTCTCAGGAATGTATAATGTCCTTGAGACTTCTGGTGAAGAAGGATGTCTTTGTGTCTTAACTTTGCCCAGGCTCTCAATAGCAACTGCATGTCAGCATATTGTGAAACCACTTGGGTGTTATCCTCTCTCTCTCTCTCTCTTCAGGAGGGCAATAATGACACCCAGGGAACTGTGGTCTAGTTTCTTTTCCCTTTTCAAATCCTGATGGTTCAAATGTGACAATGTCATTCAATCCAAGGCAGTGAAAAGCAATAGCCAGAGGGAAGACATTCACCAGATGCCCCTAGACTCTCCACAAAATGGCAGGGGGCAAGAGGGTGATGGCTGCAACTTAAGTCAGTGTCAAACCTTTTACACAAGCCTTTGACAGTGGTTTACTGACTCCAGATCCATCCTTCTTTAGTAGGATTCATTGGGCATCTAGATAATACATCAGCATTGATGTGGTTTAGGATGGGCTAGTACTCCACACTGTAATCTTACACAGACAAGGCAAATAAGCATAAGTGTCCAGCTACATCTAGCTTTGCCATGGCTTTCACATGGGTTAATGTACTGTTGTTCTATTTTCACTGTAATTTGAGCCCCATATAAATACTCATGCAATTGGTCAACTGTGGCCCACTTTTTTTTCTGACTCTATTTCTCACCCACCAATGGTGGCAATCTCTTAGGTGTGGATACTCGACTGGTGCTGCTGCTGCTTGTGTGAAGCCTCCAACATGCTCTCCAGTCCAGGCTGTTCCCTCCATTCTTATCTGGCTACTCGACCCCCCAGGTTATGAGCCCCCTGGGGTAGAGCCACCATCTCCTCTGGTACTCTATCTAGAATTAAGTGGAGTGACCGGAAAGGAGGAGGCAGGTCGGAAGTGCATGGCCCACTTGAGAGACAGAAACTTCAGCTGTGTACAGGGTAGTTTCTTTGTGATGATGTCTGGCTTCTGGTTATGAAAGCAACAGGTCTCATCCCTTCAGGGTATGGCTGATACAAAACCGCTCCAAGTCCAAGAAGACTAGCATGACAGTATGCAACATATAGGGTTTTGGGGGTCAACAGAGGCCAGAATGGGTGTATTTGTCAAATGATGGACGATTTACCTGAATGCTGTTTTATACTGTGCATCCCACTGAGGTCTGAAAGGGTTGTAAACTTTTGACTCATCCTAGGTAGCAGATGTACTCTTGGATTTATTACTCAGTGGGTGACCCTAAGTTAGGCTTAACAGGGGTCTTACTACATGGGTGTAGTCTTTAAAAAACACACTTTCCAAAGCAGCAGTTTCTGAGTTTACCACTACTGCTTGGAACAGATCACATTCTTGGATTGGCGCTCAGTCTACTAAAGGAAGCCATTGTTCCTTCCACACAATATCTCATATGGATCCCTATCTTTACTGATGCACAGTTTCTCCACATTGCCTGCCCCCTTCTCTGTGTGCTTAAGTAGATTATCTGACCTTTCTGGCTGATGGCAGAAATAAGGTACAAGGCAAGTGAGGCACAGAGATTTCAGGTGAACCCAGTGACCTGGTTGTTCACAAATTTTTCAGTTGTGTCATATGTGACCTTCCTAGCCCAGGAAAATTCTGTCAGTGCATTGCTAAGGTCATAGATAATTCCCTGGGAAACTACAGTGCAAGCCTGTTATATCAGATGCATCAGTGCACACAACTTTTGCCTGTCATAGCCAATGTCCAGTATTTTCAAAGGAGGTGGAACCTATGTGTAGGTGTGCCTGTGTTTGTGAGCAGGGGCTCAGAATAAGTAAGATTCTATTATAAAACTTTGTAGATTACTCAGAATCCTGCCTAGATATGTATTTCTGTATTCTTGTGTTTACTTAAAGTTAGTTAACATGATTTTTTTTTCATGAAGTTTATTGCAGAAGGTAAGACGATAGTAACTCTAGTGGTTGGATGTTGGGGTTCTAGGACAGTAAGAACAAGGGTACTGTAAGGGTTTTATTGAAATATAAAATAATTTTCTTTTAGTGTAATTTATTAATAAAAGTTTATGCGACTTGTGGAGAATTATTTTCTAAGAAATTTGATCACTGAAGCTCCTCCATGTTAATTCTACATTTGCTGAATCTCCTCACCATCTCTGCACCCCCATAAAATAAAGCACAACAGATGCCCACAAAAGCTTTGTAATGTCTGTTATAAGCAATGTTTCTGTCCATTATAACCAGAGAAAAAATGCATTTGATTTGATATATTTGGTTTGGGAAATCAGTTTTTGTCTGCTATAATCGATCGTCCGTTATAACGGTGTCCATTATAAGTGGACTGTGGTGCTACTGACATCCTCACTCCTCTGAGCACATTATCCATGGGCATGATAATGGGCAGATGGAACCAAGTGAAAAAAGAAATTCTATGCTGGCCTAAAGTTTGATGTACATGTTTGAGCAATTACTTTTAGATAATGCTTCTCCCCGCCCGACAGAGGCAACAAACAATTGAAACCCTCTCATTCTCATGTGCTGAGCTCCATGAAAATGTGCCTTTCACACCTCCAATATAGACCAGCAACCCTCAGTTTTTATGGTTGCAGTGGTGGAGCTCTGTAGCCATCTTGATATTGGAGAGGAGAAAAGCAGCTCACCTCTCTCCAACCGAACAACAATTTTGGAGTTGCATCACTGACATTATGCCAGTTGAATGAAACATTGCACTCTCTCTGTTCAGTGGAGTGATTCCAGTACTGTTTTTTCTTGCTCTGGGCTGACTTATGGTTTAGGTGGCACAAAGGGGAAAGAGACAAACTCAGGCTGTAAACCGTCAAATTTTGAAGAGTTGTAAAATTGCTGTATTCCTTTCTGTATACTGAACCATTAATTGGTTAAACAGCAGCTGATGCCTTCAGGAAAACTTTAACAAAACATAATATTTAGACACAGCTCAGCTTGTATTTCACATTAGTCCTGCATTACACCTGCCCATTATTTATTACTGATGCAATTTGCATGAAAACAGGATCTCTGAAAAGTTCATTTATTCCTGTTACTGTCTCCTTACTTGAAGTCATATTATACTGCTTGTGACATCACAGTTACAGCCATAGCATTAGATTATGCCATAACAGAGGATTATGACATGAAGTAGGGAGTAAGTTATACAGGCAGATGAACTCTGAGCTATTAAGATCATTTATAAGACGGGCAAAGGATTTCTAGCAATCTGCTTGTTTGTTAGCCGTGCATTAGATGTGTCTATTGAACAGCTAAAACTAGAACCCCCATTTAGAATACACAGGCCCATTTTATAAGTGCAATGAGCCACTCCGGGGATGTGAATTAGACAGTTCTAATGCACGGTTAGGGGACTGGGCGCACTCTGCCTGTGGCCTCATGCCTCACTACATCCCTCTAGCCGTGCATTAGAACTGTCTAATGCACACCCCATTGTGTCTTATTGCTTACGTATTTATACATATTTATGCAAATCTTCTCAGTAATAAATAATATTGAGGAGAATTCTACATAATATATATGGAATGCAAGCTGAATTGTACCTAAATATTATGTTTTTCAAAGTTTTCTTTGAGGCGTCACTAGCTCTTTAACGTAGTTCTCAGAATAACTGATTAGTGCAGTGCCTTCTCAGATTGCTTCCGGGGGTTTTACAGCTGTACTGTTGCTACCAGGTTCACTTCTTGTATGGAAAAAAACTTTTAGGGTTATGCCTTACTGATTGCCTCAGCCGGTGTATGCGTATTGAAACAGCAATTGTATCCATTGATATCAAATAAAACATGCACTTTCTTTCTAGAAACGCATGCTGTAAATGCAGAAATTCTGAAGAGTTGTAAAACTGCTGCATTCCTGCATAACATTATAATTCAAATGGCGATCCTGTCTGGATGTTGACCCTTTCAGGATTAATCTAATTCTTACTGGACTGAATGATAAACACAGCTCCAACTGCATTACTGGAGCAGGTGTGTGTGTGTGAGTGTGTGTGGGCGCTCTAGTGGGTTCCTTTATGATACCCTTTCAGGACCTATCTAAATGTTATTGGCATTCTGTTCAGTTTGTTTCAGACTTGAATTATTTTCAAAACTATTCACAAGTGTCTTTCTAGGGGGAGGTCAGGAGGTTAGAAATCAAACTGCACTATACAGGGACATGTTGAAAACTGAAGATGGCCAAATTTGATAACTTAGTTGACTTTTCTGTAAACGTGAATGTTTAAATTATTTCACAGCTTTCATAAAAGTTAACATTTGCTGCTGTGTGCCTTTCAGTTTGATGCAATAAATACCATATTGTAGTCTAAGAATGCAGTTGGTAAATTGAAAATATTTACAATGTGGGACTCTCATGACTTTATTCTGTGCATTTTTTTTTGCACTAACCCAGACCCTGCAACATGAAATTAATGACTTTCTTTATATTCTAAAAAGGAAATATTAAATTGGCCTTTAGCACTGAATGGAATCTGCTTTCTGGTTCCTAGAATGTTGATCTCAGATACTCTGGCTACACTTATGGATAAAAAATTTCTAGAAGGGGGCCTCTACCTCGGGGGACACATCACCCTGAACGACCCCCTCAGTAATTCATAGGAATACTGTCAACATTAAGGCCTGAATCCACTCCTAGCCTAACGTCTTCTTGTCACCCGAAAATGCAGAACAAATTATTCCAGCAAGTTTACTGTCTATACATTTCTTTATTATTTGCCACTTTGCAAATGATTTCCCCAAAATTATTAAAGTGGTTAAAACAAAACAAAAAACAAGACCACTAATTGTAAGCAGAATGTCTGGCTATGTGTCATTACTGTGTAGACAATTTCTGGATTATTAAAAAAAATGTAATCAAATCCCATATTGTAACTATCTCAGCATTGTATATTGCTGGGTACCATCATAATACAGCAACTTCATACGGTATGTACCTATCATGGTATCACCACTCTGTGAGTAGTATATTGCTTCACACGTGTCCCCTTTTATTTTTTTCTCCCTTGCTTAATGCATATATTATTGCCCATTTAATTATCAGGTCTGTGTAGCATAGTACCACATAAATTAATTGTGTGCCACACAGTTTACGTTATCAACGCTGCACATCTTGAGGGGCATGGCTTGTGCTGAATGATGGCAGATGTTTTTTAGTTGAGCTTTCTGAGCACCAACTTGAAATCATGCAGACTGCAGACAAGGTGAAAAAAATTCACACATACTTGACAGTAAAGTACAAAGGACTTCACATGGCTTCAAACAAGCCACAAAATAATCAACTTAAACTAGCCTTTGAAGTGATGGAGATCTCAAAAGAGCGACAAGCTGGGCCGGAGACACAGAACCATCCTCAGGCCCTAGCAGTCGCAGAGGAGGATGGCAGTACAGAGAGCCTGGACTGCTCCCTGGCGGGGGTGCCCACCATGCTAGGCAGGATCCAAACTGAGATGCAGGCCAGATTCATGAACTTAACCTCTGAAATGGTCTGCCTCCAAACTGTAGTCACTGGATTGGTGGAAACGTCCGCTGCCCGTGCTACCCACATAACTGAGCTAAAACAGAGGGTGAGTGACCTGGAGGACACGGTGGTGTCTACATCGCTGGATAAAAACAGCATGTAAGAAAAGGTGGAGGAGCTCCTAAGTCAGGTAGATGAAGAGAAAAACAGATCCTGATGGTCGAATTTAAGAACTGTATGCATCCTGGAGAGGACTGAAGGGAGGAATCCAGCTATCAGAATCCAGCAGTGGCTGGTACAACACCTTAAGCTACCACCTGAAGCAGAGATATTTGCGATAGAGTGGGCACCCCATGTTGGCCCTCCAACAAAACCAGGAGACAAACTGTGGCACTGCTTAATAAAATACTTGCTGTTTATGGATAAAGAACTGGTGCTGAAAGCAGCTAAGACCCAGGAAGCTGTACTAGTCGGCAATACAAGAGTGGCAGTGTACCAAAATTACAACTGGAAGCTGCAGGGGCATAGACAAAAATGTAATAAAGTCAAATCTCAGCTGTATGACATGGGCTGGAGCTTTGCTTTTCTATATCCAGCCAAAGAAAGGGTGGACTGACTGGGGAAACCACCAAAAATCTTTTCCAGTTACCTCGATGCAGAAAAGTGGGTCCAGGGTGAATTCAAGGCTGAGGAGAGAAGATCACCGGCTTGCACTAGCTCTCCCACAGTCAGATAAGTACTCTACTCTGATTTTAGTTTATGTCACATTGGTCCTGTTGAGAGGGGGGGATCGGAGGTTCCTACTTAAATCCCATATCAGTCTGTTTTGCAGATGCCCTTGAAACTCTGGAATGAGAGGCTCAGGCTGGGCCAGACGACTGCTTTTTGAAAGTGCTCCACTACCCAGCATGCACATGAGTTTTGTTTCCTGAGGGGAGCCTGGAGGCTTTTCTGTGGCGGCCGCATTATTATCAATACCCATTTGCAATGATGATGGATTATCTGGGGAAAGGGTTGAGGCCAGGGGGTAGTGCACAAGGGTACAACACCAGCACTTCGTTTCATTTATGAAGCTCCCTACCACAGGAGTAGTACTTCCTAAGCATAACTTGAATGCATGGATTTGATGCACTCCTGGTGCGTGGGCCTCCTAAGCACACCACCCATCTACATCTTGAAAACAATGTCTGCCATTACTGATCAGGCTAACCAATGGTTTATTTCTTTTTTTTTTCCCCTCCGTCCTTGCCTCCTGATTCGCCACTCCTTCCGGCTGCTCATGCTGCCCGTGACCCCCTCGTCCTGTCCCTCCTCCCCTCACCTCATATCGCAGCCGACCCAAGGGTGGCCTGCATATCCCTTGTCGGGTGGGTCCCTCCGAGGGGAAGACACCGGAGGGGAGGGCCCAGCGACTAGGCATCAGTCCCTGCGCACTGCTGAGGTGGGTTCGGAGGCCACAGGACATCTCGGGCCAATGGGAGTGGGAAGCCATCATCCGGCGAACCCGGAGGCTGGTATTTCTGCTTTTCTCCGAGGCGTGGTGTGCCACCAACGTCAAGGCATAGCCAACGTTCACCATGCCCCCCCAATGTTCAGGCTAGCTGCTGATCTCCCCGGCCTCCGCCAGGGGGTACCAGACAGCAACCCTGCATCCCCTCCCACCCTGGAGTAGGTGAGCAGTCGTGGGACGCTCGAACTCATTCCACCCGCCGGCTCTCCAGCCACCCGAGTCCGCTCCGAACCTGGGTCGCCCGCGTCGCAAGCAGAAGTCCAATTGCTGCGCCAATGAGCCGGCCTAACCACTGGGTTCAATGGGCTGTGGACACCCAAATACTGGCACAAGGAAGATGGGACATTGGCTGGATGTGGGACCACCTCCATGCCCTCGAGGGAATAAAACAGGACTAAATGGGCTTGATTCCAATAGACATGGTGCAACTCATGAGCATATGTGAGATGTGCCATGTGGCACTATGCCGGGGTCCCTGCACCATATTCCAGGACAAGCAGAGTCCCTGGCACTTATGCCTGCAACTTGCGGCAGCTACAGCCTAGCATCACATGCATGGCACACTGAGCCTGGGTGCCGTAAGTTGCTGCTTGCATACAACTGTGTTCCCTGGAGACCCTTTGCCCCGGAACACCACTGCCTGCACCAGGGGCATTGGTGGGGCTGACCAGTTGTCACTGGCATTCAGGGGGGCCCTGTGAGTTATGAACCCCTGTGGTCCCCTTCATTCAAGGGGAGTGGGGTTCTAAGGCTTCCTTAGAATGGCAGAAAAAGGGGAGATATTGTTGATGGGGGACCTGAATATGCCAGATGTTAAATGGAGCAACTTTGCTTCAGGCACATCCAAGAGCAGGGTCATTCTTGATGCCCTACAAGGGGCATGCCTCAGACAGCTAGTATTGGAACCCACTCGGCAGGGAGCAGTCTTAGACCTGGTACTCTCAAATGATGATGGATAAAAAATCTCAGATTTAGAAGTGGGTAGCCTTCTGGGAACAAGCAACCACTAAACAGTGTGGTTCACGATAAACACAGCCATACAATCAAGCCATACAAAGCAAGAGTACTGGACTTTAGGAGGGCTGACTTTGGGAAAATGAGAGAGTGCCTCAGAAAAGCACTAGCAAACAGGCAAGAAGGAGGGGTGGAGGAACAATGGGGAGCAATCAAAGCAGCCATCACAGAGGCAACAAGCCTTTGTGTAAAGCAAATCAATAAAACACAATGAAGGAAAAAACTGCTATGGTTCTCAAAAGAGGTGGCAGGGAAGGTTAAGGAGAAAAGGATAGCATTCAGGAAATATAAGGAAACACAGAAGGAGAAGGACAGAGAACTTTTTCAGTTAAAGTAGAAAGATGCTGGGAAGGCAGTCAGAATAGCAAAGGCCCAAACCGAGGAAAGGATAGCCAGTTCTGTTAAGAAGGGGGATAAGACCTTTTATAGGTACATTAGGGAGTGAAGAAAGACCAAAGGAGGGATACTGAGGCTTAATAAAGGGAAGTGAATGTGGGTAGAGGGTGACAGTGAAAAAGCAGGGATACTGAACAAATATTTCTGCTCAGTATTCACAAAGGAAGAGGAAGGGGAGGTACCTAAACCAAACAAGAGAAACACTCTGAAGATGGGGGGTCGATACCAGTCCATTTACAGAAGAAAGGGTTCTGAAAGAACTAATAAAATTAAATGTGGACAAAGCAATGGGGCCTGATGGGATTCACCCAAGAATTCTAAAAGAACTAAGGGTAGAACTAGTGACACCGCTGACTACTCTCTTTAACAAATCATGGGAGGATGGGGTGGTACCCAAGGACTGGAGGAGGGTAGATACGATTCCTCTTCACAAAAGTGGGAGCAGGACAGAGGCAGGAAACCTAAGACCAGTTAGTTTGACCTCAGTGGTAGGGAAAATGATGGAATCACTTCTGAAGGAAAGAATTGTTGAGTACCTAGAGGCCAGTGGGCACAGGACCCAAGGCAGCATGGATTCACGATGGGAAGGTCATGTCAGACGAATCTAATAGATTTCTTTGACTGGGTGACCAAAGTAGATCAGGAGGGGTTGTGACATAGCCTACCTAGAGTTTAGCAAGGCATTTGATACAGTCCCACACAAAAGATTAATTCACAAGATAGCCAGCCTTGGAGTGGGTCCCAAGGTGGTAGCCTGGATAAAAAATTGGCTAGACAACAGGAAGCAGAGGGTAGTAGTAAATGGAGTACACAGTGAAGAAAGGAGGGTTACTAGCGGGGTACCACAGGGTTCAGTACTGGGACCGGTCCTTTTTAATGTCTTTATAAATGACATTGCAGAGGAACTGGAAGGAAAAGTATGTCTCTTTGCAGATGACACAAAGATCTGCAACAGGGTTGATACACAAGATGGAGTGGAAAGGATGAGAAGGACTTGGCAAGGTTGGAGGAATGGTCAAATGTATGGCAGCTCGGTTCAATGCAAAGAAGTGCAAGGTAATGCACATGGGAAACAAAACCCAGGGAAGCGTCTACACAATGGGGGGTGAGATATTGACAACAGTAAAATGGAAAGAGACCTGGGGGTAATTATATCAGATGACCTAAAGGTGGGCAAGCAATGTGAGAAGGCAGTAAGGAAGGCTGGGGGGATACTGGGATGCATAGAAAGAGGTATCACCAGTAGAAAACAGGAAATTGTTATCCCTCTGTACAGACAGTTGGTGAGACCCCATCTGGAGTACTGTGTGCAGTTCTGGAGACCCCATCTCCGCAAAGACATAGACAGAATGGAGGCTGTCCAGAGGAGGGAAACCAAAATGGTGCAGGGTCTGCACCGGAAGACATATGAAGAAAGACGAAGGAGCTTAATATGTATACCCTTGAGGAAAGAAGGGAGAGAGGGGACATGATAGAAACATTCAAGTACCTCAAGGGAATCAACAAAGTCCAAGAGGGTAGCATCTTTCAGAAAAACAGATGTGCAAGAACAAGGGGGCACAATTTGAAGATAGAGGGGAGATGGCTCAGAGGTAATGTGAGGAAGTATTTTTTCACAGAGAGGGTTGTCGATGCATGGAACAGCCTCCCTGAAGAGGCTGTGGAGTCAAGAACAGTGAAGGAATTCAAGAATGCATGGGACAGACATAAGGCAGTCCTAGTGGGGGATAGGAGGAAGTAAGCTGTTGGTTAACTAGGATCTGCAGCTTATCTGTTAGGTAGGAAAATGGGCAGACTAGATGGGCCAAGTGGTCCTTATCTGCCATCAAATTCTATGTTTCTATGTTTCTATGTTCAGGGGGCACAGGGAGCACAGCAGTACCCTTGCAATGGTGCTGCAGAGTGGGCATCCATCGATTGGCCCAGACGGATGTCCCCTAGACCATCTCAATGATGGTCCAACTCCGCTGTACCAATGCAGCTCTTGGAATGGTGTTCGTGGGTTACAGCAGCCACCATTATGGAATAGGGTGCAGTTGCTGCTGTAACCCACCCTTTCACCATGTCGCTGTGGGTTGCGAGCATAGTGGGTGGCCTAACCCACGCCTGGCACAACCTGCAGTCGGCATGGTGCAAGGCGCCTTTTAGAATACCAACTGGCATTATGCGTTGTGTAAGTTGTGAGTTGCGCCATCAGGTTTGGCATAACTCACCTTGTGCCAGGCGTAACACCTCTTAGAATCGGGCCCCATGTAGTAGTAGTAGTAAAAATTTATTTATACAGAAATTTTGCCATTAGGGTTCAAAGAATCCCTGTTTACGAGGTAATCCTGTGTTGTACAAAGATTTAAATAGTTACAAATTTACAAAAATATGTTACATTCAATACACATACCAGTCATACAATTTGCACCACAAATACAACATAATAGTCAAACAACTTATATTTATAACTACCTATTACACAAACATCTAAAACGCAGTTCATGTTTTACTGCGGTTCTATATTCTAAAAAAGACAAGTCTGGGTCTCTAAGAAAAGGGGGAAGTCTATTCCAGCTAGTTGAAACTTTATATTGAAGGGTCATATTACCAAAACTATTTTTTATTTTTGGAACCAAGAAATCTCTGGCACCATGTTTCCGCAAGTTTAATCCATGATCAGGTTTTATTAATTTTCTTGTCAAATGAAACTGTGAATCATTTTTAAATAATCCTTTTATCTGGTTCAGCCAGTTTCTCTCAGTTCTCTGATTTAATGAATTCCAGCCTAATTCAGTGTACATCTTACAATGGTGAGTGCCAATGTCACATTTTAATACAAATCTTGTTATTTTATTATAAAGAACATCCAAATTTTGTAACTGTTTTTTTGAAGTATGTCTGTAAATATGACTCTCATAATCAATCACTGGTAATATTAGTTGGTTTGCTATATTTAATCGCATTTCTTTTGTTAAATGTTTTGAAATTCGTCTCATAAGCCCTAATTTCGAATTTGTTTTCTTAATTAATTCTTTTACATGTTGGTCAAAATTTAAGTTTTGATCAACTTGAATACCCAAGTATTTGTAGACTTGTGTTTGCTCTAAGATTTTTCCTTTCTGAGTCTTAATTATTAATTTTGAGGATGTTTTATTTTTCTTCTCATTACCAAAATACATTGTTTGTGTCTTTTTACTGTTTATCAGGAGTCTGAGCAATGAAAAGAACTTCTGTATTACTATAAAATCACCCTGTAATTTTTGTACTATTTCATCTGAATTTTTACCTGATGCAATTAGAACTGTGTCATCCGCATAAAGTCTAACTTATGAACTTTTTATCAATTTTGGTAGGTCATTCAAATAGACCAAGAACAATAGGGGTCCCAGGATTGAACCCTGGGTACCCTTGTCACATAACCCAATCCAGACTTATGGCCATTTACTATAACAAATTGAGTTCTTTATCTAAATATGATGCAAACCATCCACAAGTCTCTTCCTCTATTCCCATACACTTCAATTTTTAATCAAAATACAATGATTCACCACATCAACAATGTGATAGGTCCACGATACCGCACCCACCGTCTTTCCCTCCCCCTAGGGAGTAGCTACTAAGTCTAGGAAGTCCGTGAGAGCGGTACCCGTGGACCTATCCTGTCTAAAACCTGACTGAAATGGGGTTATTTTCTGATATTTCTCCAAATAGTTCATTAACTGTCCATGAACAATTTTCTCCAGAATTTTTGAAACTGTTGACAATAATGCTATCTGTGTTTATCTGATTTGTTGAACATGGCCACAGGTCGGAGGTATGGGGTGGAGGGAGGGGGAGAGACACAACATATGGGTACCCTGGAGGTGGGTGGGTCCACACTCAATCCCAGAGGGTATAGTATGCTCCACCCTGCTTCCGCCATCATTTTCTGATTCGCGAGGCCGAGGTGGGAGTGAGTGTGCCTCCAAGTCTTCCTCTTGTAACTTCAAAATGAGAACCTGGGCTACAGCTGCAATTAAATATGTTTTTAAATATGCTTTCAAGTATTGTACCTGTCTCACCTCTGATGTGAGAGGAATAAATTGCTAAGGGTCTGCGGTCAGGGCAAAGGGTTCCCAAATCGCTTCGTGAATGGTGCTCATCCACTAAGGTTAACATCAAATACATCATCAAATCACCATCAATTTGCATGGAAACACTGACTGGGCAAGTTTGGGGCCCAGTCAAGGGGAAGGGAAAGGGGGTGGATGTGGTAACTTTGGAGTGACCATGCTGGTAGGAATTGGGTACCTGTTTGTCTATAACTTGAGGGGGAACCAGGAGGGAGATGGGGGGGAATAGTTGGGGGAAAAATTTTAGTATTTCAGGCATAATGATGTTAGACTGTACCAAGATATCAATACACATATCTAGACTTGCAAGCTCTCACAGTAGCCAGACAATCGCTCTCAAGGTGCACAACTCTGATGCGACCAGTGCTTGATAATGCTAGTAGCACCACATGGAATGTAATGGCCTCAGATCTGTGATTAAAAGGAAAAAGGTGCTCTCTGAAATAAAAAGATCTAAGACACAGGTACTTTTCCTACAGGAGACACACATCACAGGTTGAGGCTGGAAAAATCGGGAAGACTACGGTGGGGGAGGGGGTCTCTTCTTGCTTTTCCAAAAAGGCCAGAGGGGTGGCAATATGGTTTCCAAGAGGCACGTGAGCCAAGGTATACCATAAGCTGAGAGACCCAGGGGGAAGATATGTACTTGACAATGTCACTCTTGAGGAAGTGGGCTTGCTATCAGTGGGATCGGTATATGCCCCTAATGTGGAAGACCTAAGCTTCTTCCAGAAACTTGCAGTGGACATGGCAACCTTCCTGTGGCCATGGGTTCTAGGTGGGTACTATAACTGCATATTAGACACAGTGACCAACAGTTCAAACCCTGCTCCTATACCACTCTCATGCAATGCAAAGGCACTGAGGGAGCTGGAGAACACCTACCACCTGGTGGACATATGGTGCCACCAGCACCCGACCAGTAGAGAATATATATTTTTTTCTGCATGCGCGCCACTCGAATGCCAGACTGGACCAGGTGCTTGTCAGCTCCAGCCTCCTCCAGGGGTTGGGCAAAACAAGATACTCACCTATATTGATCTCTGATCATGCCTAATTGACCTTACCCCTTCCCTCCTTGGGCACCTCCCCACCCTGCCATCCATGGCACTTAGACCCCCTATTACTCCAAGATAAGGCTTTTATATATTTCATGAAGGAAACACTGGGGGAATGTCTTATATTCAACAGGAAGGGGGAGATGGCCCAGGGGACGAGGTGGGAGGCCCTGATGGCTTACATCAGGGGACAGGTGATAGCATATTCTGCCCATAAAAAGCAAGTCTAAGAGAAAGAGGTGGAACAGCTTAGAAGCAAGATAGCTGCCTGCAAGGAGGTCCATATGGTGAGGCCAGGCCCCACCCTCTATGGGGTCATACAGAAATTAAAATTGAAATTCAACCTCTTGAGCACCTCCCATGTAGAGCGAGCCATCCTGCTGTCACAGGCAGTTTGCATACTTTGATGGAGATGGGGGGATGAGTACTTGGCCTGGCAACTGCGGAAAAGGAAGCATGAGAGAACAATCAGCCAACTTCAAACACAGAAAGGGGCTATGTCCCACTCAACACCAGAGATAGATATTGAATTTGGGGCTTTTTACAAGACCCTCTATACCTCAGAGTTCTCGCTGAATGTGCAGCAACTTGATGCCTTCTTTGCCAGGGCCCCTATACCTACTCTGACATCTGAGGAAGCCAAGGAATTGGATGCACCTCTGGCAATGATGGAAATAAAACAGGCCATTAAGGCACTGAAGGGAGGGAAGGCACAGGGACCAGAAAGGTTCCCAATTGATTTCTTCTAGGCATTTGATTCCTTACTTCTGGAACCCCTGCATGATATTTTGGTAGAGAGCCTGGGCAAGGGAATGTTACCCCCCTCCACATGGTCTGCCACAATAACTGTTTTCTCAAAACAGGGGAAAGACCCCACCATGTGCACCTCATACCGCCCTATATCTCTGCTTACAGCAGACTATAAGATCCTTGCCAAAGTGGTGGCAACCCACCATGAACCCCTATTGCCCTCTCTAATACACCCAGACCAGGTGGGATTCATACAGGGAAGGCAGGGGAAACACAATATCAGGAGGACACTGAATGTGATCCATGCATGGGGAAAAACTCTTTAAAACATGGGGCGGCTATACTTGTACTAGATGCAGAAAAGGCATTTGACCATGTGGAGTGGGGGTATATGTTCAAAATGCTGGGGCACATGGGAGTGGGGCCACAACTCTGGGCTGGATAAAAACAATGTATGCATCCCCCACCGCACAAACTGCGGTTAATGGGGAACTACCCCTTCATTTACACTTGGGTGAGGGACCAGACAGGGCTGCCCCTCATCACCGTTATTATATGTGATATTTGTAGAACCATTGGCAGCAGCCATCAGGAGGCAGGATGGCATCCATGGATTTCAAGGTGGAGGTCATGAACGCAAAGTCACCCTGTATGCGGATGACCTCTTACTCTACCTCATGAACCCAGCCCATGATTTACCATTGGTCCATGCCCTACTAAGGGAATATGGCTCACTATCTGGCCACAAAGTAAAATGGGCAAAAAGTGAGCTCCTCCCAATTGGGTGCCTGGATAGGCCAAGGCTCTTGGTGGCATTAGTAGGCCTGGTAATGGTCAAAACTTTGAAATACCTATGTACAGTACTGTGTTATCGTCCAGTATTAGTGCCTTATACGCCATGATCTATGGGCCTTTGCTACACTGATTAACTGAGGACTGTGAAAGATGGCAATCACTGCCACTCTCTTACTGGTCGTATTAATACAGTGAAAATGATGATCCTGCCACTTTGCTTATACCTATACCAATCCCACTCCATACCATTACCTTTGAGGCACTTCAAGCTCATAGAATCCTTCATACACAAATTCCTGTGGGAAGGGAAGTTGGCCCGCATTAAAATGTGTATACTCCAGCTCCTGGCCCAGAGAGGGGGACTGGGCCTCTCAAACTTGCTACACTACTAATGGGCTTCACAACTGGTCATTTTACCTGGGAGACTACTGAAAACCAGACCAACATGGGTGGACACGGAGGAAAAGGGTTTATGGGGCCACCTACTAACTCAATGACTATTGGGGTCACTAAGGTCTAATGCAGTTATGCCGGTTCCAAATCCCTACTCACAGACCACCCTTAAGACCCGGATGGCAGCACACAAGGAAATTGGTCACCAGCCCTCCCAGTCCCCATATATGGAGCTAACCTCTGCAGGAAGGGGAAGGGGTGCCAATATGGCCCAAGTTCACCAACGTCTGCTGCGGTGGAGGTGCCTGGGGCTGCAGTTTATACTCCAACTCTTTGAAGGAAGGAGGATCCAGGACTTCCCTACATTAAGACTTAATTAGCGCATAGACCCTAGTGACTTCTTTGTATACTTAATGGTATGACAGAAGCTTGGGGAAAACCTAGAGGCTTCAAATGGATTGCCGCCACCATCCCCATTAGAAGAAGAGCTGTATAGGCCCTGACCCCACAGGAAATCATTGACAGTATTTTACCAAACAGTACAAGGAGCTGGCACAGACACAACAACTCTTATAAAAAAAGGTGGGAGAGGGACCTTAACACCCAGATTGACCAATCCACCTAGAAGCTCGCTGACAAACAACTGAACTTGTGCTTTCTTAGCAACAAGCTCAGACAGATGCACCTAAACTTCCTGTACAGAACATACCTCACACCCACAAGATTACATGCAATGGACTAAGATAACCCTAATAGCTGCCTGAAGTGCATTTCATTTCATTTTTGTTTTTTATACTTGTTAGCATAAAGAATAAAGATGAAATGAAATGCACTTCAGGCAGCTATTAGGGTTATTTGAGTCCAATGCATGTAATCTTGTGGGTGTGAGGTATACTCTGTACAGGAAGTTTAGGTGCACCTGTCTGAGCTTGTTGCTAAGAGAGCACAAGCTCTGCATGACAGAGGAGGTAGACTTCCTACATTTCGCATTAACATGCCCCAAGGTGTCACCCTTCTGGCATGGAGTCCACAAGATCATGTATGGAGTATTGGGGTATAGTCTATCAAAATCCCCACTAGAGCCCTTGCTATGGGCAGACCCAGGCCCACTTCACTATGGGAGTATAGACCTACTGTGGTCCCTTACAGAGGTCAATTGCAAAAAAGATCAGGGGCTCAATTCCAACAGGCATGGCGCAACTTGCGGGCGTATGCGAGTTGCACCATGCGGCGCTATGCTGTGGACCCTGTGCCATATTCCAGGACAAGCAGAGTCCCCGGCACTTATGTCCATGACTTGAGGCAGCCACAAGCTAGCGACACATGCATGGTGCAGCGAGCCTGGGTGCCACAAGTCGCAGCACTCATTCAACTGCCCGCCCGGAGCCCCCTGCCCCGAAACACCACTGCATGCACAATGGGGCATGGGGGGGTCCAGCCAGATGTGCACTGGCATTTGTGGAGGCACTGCAAGATTTGGACCCTGGGGGTCCCCTTCATTCGGCAGGGTGGGGGGCATGACTGTGTTCAGAGGGGCACAGGGGGCACAGCAGTACCCTTGCTGCGGTGCTGTGGAGTGGGCATCTATCGACTGGTACAGACGGATGCCCCTTAGACCATCTCTATGATGGTCTAACTCTGCTGTGCCAGTGCAGCTCTTGGAATGGTGTTTGTGGGCTATGGCAGCCGTCGTATGGAATAGGGTGCAGTTGCTGCCATAACCCACCCTTGCACCATGTTTCTGCTGGTTGCAGGCATAGTGGGTGGCGTAATCCATGCCAGGCACAACCCGCAGTCGGCATGGCGCAAGACCCCTTTTAGAATACCAACTGGTGTTATGCCTGGTGTAAGTTGCGCCATTGGGTTCGGCGTAACTCACCTTGTGCCAGGTATAATGCTTTTTGGAGTCGGGCCCCAGGGCTCACTTCCAATAGGCATGTTGGAACTCAAGGGCGTATGTGAGTTGCGCTATGCAGCGCTACATTGGGGGACCCTGTGCCATATTCCAGGACAAGCAGGGTCCCTGGCACTTATGCTAATGACTTGCAGCAGATGCAGGCTAGCACCACATGCATGGTGCACCGAGCCTAGGTGTCACAAGTGGCAGAACACATTCTACTGCCTTCAAGGCCACCCTACCCCAGAACACCACCACAAGACCAGGGGCATGGGGGGGCTGGAGAGGTGGCACTGTCATTCGGGGGGGGATATTTCATAAAATGGACCCCAGGAGTCTCTGACATTTGGGGGGGACATGTATGTGCTGTGGGGAGCACAGCTGGGACATTGCCATGGTGCAGTGGAGTGGGCATCCGTCAATTGGCATGGACAGATGCCCCTTATATCATCTCCATGATGGTCTAACTCTGCTACGCTAATGCGACTTTTGGAATGGTGTTCGTGGGTTATAGCAGCTTCCCTTCTGGAACAGGGTGCAGTTGTTGCCATAACCCACCCTTGTACCATGCCGCTGTGGGTTGCGGGCATAGTGGGTGGCGTAACCGACGCCTGGCGCAACCCACATTTGGCATGGAGCAAGATGCCTTTCGTAATTGCAAATGGTGTAACTTATGACACAAGTCGTGGGTTACGCCATGGGGTTTGCCATAACTCAGCATGCACCATGCGTAAGTCATCTTGGAATCAGGCCCCATTGCTCAATCCTGGCTGTCATTGAATACTCCCTCTGTACAGCGATGGGGGAATGACATGATGCAAAGTTAACAATTGAAAAATATAGAATACTCAGCAAATGAGCAATACAGCACCTTTGAAGAGCTGTGGACACCCTTGCTGAGGGCTATGCAGGATGGGAGGTTTCCTTTGTGAACTCTTCCTGCCATGGGGGGAAATGGAGATGAGGTCTAGCGCCATGGTTCCAATACAAGAATATGTCAATAAAGGCTATAAAAGTGGGATTCAACAATGTTAGAAAGCTTCACTGATAATGCATTGGCCTAGAAAAATGCAACTACACTTCAGTGTACATCATTTGTTGCCAGTTGGTTTACACTGTTAAACTGTTATGTTTTTACAATCAATAAAAAGATTTCACTCAAAAAACACTGCACGTATTAATAATTTTACACTTCATCCATTTCAATCAGATAACCTGTCATACATAGAAACATAGAAACTGATGGCAAATAATGACCACTGGACACATCTAGTCTGCCTATTTTTTATTTTTTTTTGCATTGTTTGTTTATCCCCTCCTCCTCACCCCTGGTTGGCCACTTCTTCTGGACCCTCAAGGTCTTCCCGTCTGCTCACTCATCCTCTCACCAGTCACTTACCTCACATCATGGCCCCCCGAGTAATCTGGCGTATCCTTTCGCTGGATGGGTCACCCTCCTCTGAGAGGGAAGGCACCAGTGGGGGTGTCCAGCACACTATTCCATTTTTGACCCAGGTGCCACTGAGGTAGGACAGACTATCGAGGCCTGGCAGCAGGGGGAGAGCAGAGGGACTGTCATCTGGTCAGCCAGGGCAGATTCCTGGGTTTTCTCCTGGGGAGTGACGTGCCACTGACGTCATGGCATATGCTGACGTCCACCACTCCCCCAGCTATTTCAGCTCAGGCAGTCGTGCTGCTCTCCCAGCCTCTGCCAGGGGCCAGCAGGCACCGAGATGCATCCCCACCCTTCCCCCGTAAAAGGCAAGCCATCCTGGCATGCTTCTTTCCTTCTCCCCCAGCTGGCCCTCCGGTGACCTGAGTCCATTCCCAAACCTGGGTCATCGGGATCACAGACAGAAATCCAACCGCTGTGCCGACGGGCTGGCTGTCTTCCCATTTTTAATTATAATTACCTTTGCTGCAGACCTTACTTGATCTACAGCACCATCTCTTCCACCCCTTCCTTCCTCCTAGGATTCCTTTGTGCTTACCCCAAGCAGTTTTGAAACCCATCACTGATTTCACTCCCATGGGAGGCTGTTCCAGGAATCCACCACCCTTTCTGCAAAGAAGTACTTCCCTCACATCTCTCCTGAATCTACCTCCTTCTAGCTTCATATTATGAACCCTTGTTCTACAGCACCTTTTTCTTTGAAATACTGTAGAACTGGTAGAATTTGCGGGTACCAGGATGTGTGGTCTGCTGAGCTTAGCATTAATCGCGTCAGGTTGAATTAGTGCTCAGCACTACCCTGAAATACGGCACTAAAATACACGCTCACTGTCAACATGCAATCTACTCCTTGATCTGGCTAGCAGGCTAGTGGCCAATTAACTATACTTGACTGACTGACTGACACTCTCCCTGCATTCCATGTAGTTACTGTATATAGTCAGTCAGTTAGTCAGTACCTGTTTTCAACCTTTCCTATCCTTCATTTAACATGTCCCTCCTGAAGTGGTTGAAATTGTCGCAAAAGTGAAAATACCCTCTGGACACTACTGACCTTGATCCAGATGACTTAGCAGGTGTTTCAGGGGTCGAACCTCATGTTGCAGCCTCAGTTGTCTGAGAAATTGCAGCCGATCCACCTCCGGCAAAATGCAATAGACCAGCAACGTATGCTAATTACACACTAGAGATTCGTTTCCGGCAAATATGCCTTTGAACACGGAGTTATGGCAGCAGTGAGATTTCACTTTGTAAACTCCGGAGTGACGATAAATGAGAGCACAATATAAAAATTCAAACTGGACTACCAAACTGAGTTGACAAAGAACCCTGACCCCACAACATTATCTCCGAGTCTGCCATGAAAACCCCGAGGCCATCCCACACATTTTTAGTCAAGGACATGGAAGACCAGCTTAAAAAAATTGTGCAGTCACTTAGGTCAGAAGGTGCAGTTGTCAATGGCCATGTTATCCAAGCCGTTGCAACTGGAATTGTTAAAGCAAACTCACCTCATGTGCTTATAGAGAATTGTGGACACCTACACCTAAGTGGAATATGGGCTGGGGTTTCTTGCTCCAGACGTGTTACAGTAAGCATAAGGGTACCAAAGTTGCACGCAAGGTGCCTGCAGATTTTATAAATCTAAAAGCTGCTTTTTTAAGACACATTGCTTTAGCTTGTGCACAGGAACTAATACCACTGCATCTTGTCACAAATCTGAATGAAACAGGCACACACATGGTGCCTGTTTCTGAATGGAGACCACAGGGTTCATGCAAGTTTCAGTGTCTGGTCTCGGGGACAAACGGCAAGTCTCTCTTATTTTAACATGCACACTTGTCTGGCCAAATGCTACCCCCGCAGATCATCTATAAGGATAAGACAGCAGCATGCCATCCCTTGCACAAATTCCCCTCATCCTGGAACATCACCCAATCATTGAATCACTGGAAGAATGAGGAAACTACTACTGATTTTCTTGAAAAGACTATTGTGCCTTACTGTGAAAAAATTAAATCAATGCTTGGTCTGCCAAATGAACAAAAAATACTTTTGTTTTAGACCCGTACCATGCCCACACCACGCAGTCTGTTTTATTGAAGCTGGAAGAGATGTGTGTGATCCCAGTTTATGTACCTGCTTCATGCACCGCTTCCCTACAACCCCTAAATGTATTAGTCAATAAGGTGTTTAAGGACCTACTAAAGGGGCACTTCACATCTTGGTATGCTGCTCTTGTCTCTGACAAACTGGTTGCTGGTGCTAGCAACGAAGAACTTAACATTGACCTGACACTGCTTGCTGTAAAAGAGCATCATGCTAGATGGGTGCAGGCTAGCTTCGAAGCACTTGAAGCTTGTCTGGATGACATTATTCATGGCTTTAGGCAAGCTGGAATCCTGGACACACACAACAACTATCTGAACACGGTATGTTTCAATTTACTGTATGCTGTTTAATGATATCAAAATGGTCTCTTAATGGTCTCAGGTCTGCATTAATGTTAGTTTTCAAATTTAATGCTGGTCTACATTCTTATGTCTTGCAGTCAACTCAGCTAGCACTATCACTACCTGAACTGGACAGAGAGCAAGTGCCTTAATCTGGTACGTAGCATTTTTTTTTACTGCATCAAACTGTATCAGCACGATGTTAGTGTAACTCCCCCCCCCCCCCCTTTAATGCTGGTCCTTGTGTTATGTCCTACAGAGCAGAAAGCAAGAAGGGGATAAAGTACAGGGGATAAAATACAGTACCTGTATGACACTGATGCTTCTTATCAGGGGAACTGGATAAAATGAACCAACCTCTGCAACTTTAATTACTGAATTTGTATCATTTTTGTCAACTATTTCTTCACAAATGGTGAAATAAAATGTAATTTTTAACTGTAATAAATTTTGAAATTAGAAACATAAGGAAAATAGTGAAATGCCTAATTTTTATTTCCTACCCCTGCACCCACAGTCTATCTATAGTACAGCGACAGCGACAGAAGAGTTGTGAAACTGTTCTCTCAGTTTATCACTTAACACAAATTTAGCACAACAAAAAGTGCTATGCGGCTCTTTTGCTCTGTACGCTTAACTGGTACATGCACTAACAGCATGTAAGTGGGAAAATTGGAAGCCATTATGCAGACCACTATAATCGCTATCAGTTTATTTTCGCTGAACATCTTAAATAGCGAATAAAGCAAAAATATAATGATCGCGATTATAATCAATTCTACAGTATATCTCCTCCTGTACCTTATTAACCCCTGTGAGGTATTTGAAAGTCTCCATTATATCCCTATTCTCCCTCCTTGTATACAGAGTGTACAGATTGAGCTTTTTCAGTCTCTCCTCATAGGGCTTCTGATGCAAACCCTGCACCATTTTGATAGCCTTCAGCTCTCTTCTTGTCACTATCTCAGTTGTTCCCCCTTCCTCACCTTACTCCTTTGACTGCTCCTTCACTGCTTCCTCCATTGCTAACTCCCTGCTTCCATGGATAACTTGTATCTTAGTGGAATTCTCTCCCTCGATATCTCCCTAATGTCTATCTCAGCCTGTAGTGGCCCACTTTCTGCTCCTCTATTTCTTCCATCACCCCCTCGGCTACTTTATATGTCCATCAAAGTAACATTTAAACCATCCACTGAGGACTGTGGTTCCCTCCTGGATGAAAGCAGGTCATTCCCTTTGTATAGGCTCTTATCCTTCCAGGTTGGCCCACAGTCCCCACTGTAGCCATATTTCTCCTCTCTGCACCATTCCTGCTATGATTATTTGAAGACCCTGGTGTGGAGCTCCCTCTCCTTCCCCATGTAGCACAAGACAAACTCACTGCTCACATTTTAAACATGTGGGAAACACAGGATCAACCAGATAAATGATCAAACTTTACCAAAAAATGAAATTTACACACAGAGCTGACAAGAGCAATTCATCTTTATGTTTAAGTCCATGAAACACCCTTATCAAGTTAATTGACTAACAGCCATAGTGGCTCTGACCAGAGTTTGTTCACTTTGCCACAACATTCTACTGCCCATCCCACATCTCTAGCAACACTGCCTACTGCAAACAACCCATCTTCTATCACTGTTTTCTCCAGGCAGGAATTTTGTACTTTATTTCAAGCCACTTACAAACAGACCTCAAATGTGTCCTTACTGTCATCATTGTTTCTAATGGTCATTAAACTTTCTCTCCTCTAACCAATTTAATGTCCCTCAGGGGTGCTGAGTGTCTGTCTAGTGAGATGATAAGCCCTGCGGAGCCTCCTATTTGTAACCCATGCTCTATGTGTATGCCCTCACTCCTTGGCATCTAGGGGTATGTTGCAGATGCTAATACAGCATGGAGGAGAGCAAACACAAAAACTAGCTCACTTACTTGCCCTCTGGGCTGATGGTGATCTCTGTAGGTTCAATTCTGAGGCCTAAGTTATGAATCTAAGTTATCAGTCTCATGGTGAAATGTTGGATCTGGAGCCTAAAAGTATGTGACTGGTTTTTACATCTTGTATAAAATGAACAATTCATAGTGAACTTTAAGTGACCTTTCATATGAACTCATGTGTTTCCAAAGTGCTGACAAGACTTTACTGGACACCAAAGCCACAAAGCATTGTTCCCCTTAGTCACAAGACATATGCCAGAAAGAAAATCTAATATTATCCAGATGGCTAGCTAACATTTCAAAGCAGACATCCTTGTGGTCAGAGCTTGAAGAACTAAAATCAGGAACAAAATGCCTTGCAATAGAATGATAAGTCTTTGGATATAAGACTTATCCAATGAAATTGTTAAGAACAACTTCTGGACTAGTGGAAGATCACACATCATTTTCAATAAAACTCTGTTTCCATGAAGACTGTGAGCTACGAACAAACCATTATATATCAGTTTATCTCTGATATGAGCTAACATAACCTTGACCTTGCTCATCTTTCACTAATGCAGAGCTACTGATATAACTCAGTTTCAGAGATTTTGCTTATAAAACGTTAGCTAAAAACAGTTTTTTTTCCTCAGAGGCATTCATCCTTGTAAGATTATAAGAGAGGAGCCACCTGAAGCTTTTTACAACTTATGAACTTTGTTTGAACTGAACTTTTTAAGAAAGAAAGAAAGAAAGAAAGAAAGAAAGAAAGAAAGAAAGAAAGAAAGAAAGAAAGAAACTACAAAGGTACCAGAAAATAAATGTTTCAATTTTCTAATTGGGAAAAACAGCATAACTCCCTTATCTCAGGATGAAAGCAGAAGGGCTGAGGATTTATCTAATCCTATCAAACCGCATGGGTGATGGACTGAGTATACTCAGATAGACTTTATATATGACTCCAATGTAATGAAACATTTGTGGGAAGAATTGTTCCAATATAAGCATATAGAGAAATATTGCTAGAATTGCAGTATAAAGTTGATCAGTTAGATACTGTGAAAATGAGGAAGTATTATGCATGCGTAAAAAGAGTTATATTCTAAATTTATGGCTCACTTTATAGAAGCAGGAAGCTCAAGGTTATAAATGAAACATAGTTTGTTTATGTTACGTGAGGCTGAAGCCAAACAAAAGTCAAAGAGAGTCAGAGAGGATCTTTCACTAACATCACTCAGAGGAGTTTAGAACCCCAAGAATATGCATGTGTAAAGTGTGTGTGCATGACATCATAAATAATGTCTTGATTTCTTTGACTGGATGACCAAAGTAGTAGATCAGGGAGGGGCTGTGGACATGACCTACCTAGACTTTAGCAAGGCATTTTACACAGTCCCATACAAAAGATTAATATACAAGTTAGCCAGCCTGGGAGTGGGTCCCAAGATGGTAGCCTGGGTAAAGAATTGGCTGGAGAACAGGACGCAGAGGGTAATAGTAAATGGAGTCCACTCTGAAGAAAGGGGGGGTTACTAGTGGGGCACCGTAGGGTTCAGTACTAGGACTGATTCTCTTCAATGTCTTTATAGGCGACATTGCAGAGGGACTGGAAGGAAAAAGTATGTCTCTTTGCAGATGACACAACAGAGTTGATACACAAGGTGGGGTGGAAAGGATGAGAAGGGACTTAGCAAGGTTGGAGGAATGGTCAAATGTATGGCAGCTTAGATTCAGTGCTAGGAAGTGCAAGGTAATGCACCTGGGAAACAAAAACCCAGGGGAAGAGTACACAATGGGGGGTTAGATACTAACAACAACAAAAATGGAAAGGGACCTGGGGGCAGTCATATCAGATGACCTAAAGGTGGGCAAGCAATGTGAGAGGGCAGTAAGGAGGGCTAGGGTGATACTGGGATGCATAGGGAGAGGCATCACCAGTAGAAAACAGGAAGTTGTTATCCCTCTGTACAGACAGCTTATGAGACCCCATCTGGAGTACTGAGTGCACTTCTGGAGACCCAATCTCTGCAAAGACATAAACAGGATGGAGGCAGTCCAAAAGAGGGCAACTAAAATGATGCAGGGTCTGCACTGGAAGACATACGAAGAGAGACTTAAGGAGCTTAATATGTATAGCCTCTAGGAAAGGAGGGAGAGGGGGAACATGATAGAAACTTTCAAGTTCCTCAAGGGAATCAACAAAGTCCAAGAGGGTAGCATCTTTCAGAAAAAGAGGTGTGCCAGAACAAGGGGGCACAATTCGAAGATGGGGGTGGCGGCTCAGAGGTAATGTAAGGAAGTATTTTTTCACAGATAGGGTTGTGGATGCATGGAACAGACTTCTGGAGGAGGTTGTGGAGTCAAAAACAGTGGTGGAATTCAAGCATGCATGGGACAGTCATTAGGCAATTCTAGGGAGTGGGGGTAGGATGAAGTAGGCCGTTGATTAACTAGGATCTGCAGCTTATCCATTAGGTAGGGAAATGAGCAGACTGGGTGGGCCAAGTGGTCCTTATCTGCCATCAAATTCTATGTTTCTATGTTTCTATAACTTTCCAATCTAACTTGTACCACGAAAGGTGAAGCTACCTCAGTTCTGTACCACCAATATACACATTTTTAAATTATGTGTCACTGATTATAATTGTGGTCTATGCGTCTATGTCTATGTCATACTGTTGTTAAAAATGTATACATTTATTATAACACTTGTGCAATAATTAAAGTCCGCTCCAGGGTCCCCCAGGGCTCCAGGGCTCCATCCTGGGCCCCCCACTTTGTAGTCTTTACCTAAACACCCTGCCCAGTGCCTGCTCCGGCAAAATTCTTCTGTACGCAGATGATGCCGTTCTTTATCCCTCTCACCAAATTTCTGCCTCCCTCCAGGACTCTTTCCAACACTCCTTCAACCAAGCAGAAAGCTGGTTCAAGGACCACATACTTGTCATTAATCTCAAAAAGACCAAGTTGATGCTCTTCTCCCACCATCAAAACAAAGCAAGAAATAACTCCTTCCTTATCCTCCCGAGCACTCAACACCTGCTTGGGCAAGTGCACACCTACAAATATCTTGGGATTACTTTCAACACCGCCCTCAATTTTCACGCCCACATTAATGCCCTCGCGTCTGCCACCAACACCTGGTTTGGCCTCCTTTACTGCCATAGGAACTACCTTCCACCCGATGCTCTCTGACTGGCCATCACATCCTGTATACTGTCCCTAGTGGATTATGGCCTACCAGTATATGGAGCCGCTGATTACACGGTACTCAGTAAGATCCATCTCACTCTGAACAAGGCCTGTAAACTTCTGACCAGTGCCCCCAGGCTCACCCACACCTGTTATCTCTATTCCACTGCTAATCTCCTCAACCTGGAAGAACATCTCCACTACCAAACCTGCCTCCTAGCCAAGAAAATTTTGCTCGGGCTCTCCCCTCCCAGGGTATCTGCCTCCCTCCGACATACCTCCCCCACAGTCTCCACCCGTAGCTCGGACAAGGCCACTCTACTGGTACCCAGAACTAGGACCTCCCTAGCTCAGAGATTCTTTTGCTACAGGGCCCCTTCCTGGTTTAACACTCTTCCTGTAACCATCACTAACACTCCCAAAATTGCCCCTTCAAAACTGCTCTTCGGAACCACCTGTTCAACACCAGCTGCTGTTCCTGTCACTAACAGGCTGCTCACCTATCACTAAGTGCACTTCGACAAAGTCCTCCGGACTGCCTCCTCTGCCCCCCTCCTCCCCACCTGGTTTCCTTTATTCCCCAGTGCCAGATATCTGTATTTAGGTAACTACAGTTTTATGAAATGTACAAAATATATGTAACAATGTCTGTGTACTACTGTGTGAGGTACCTTTGTAAACGAGCCTCTGGCTCAAAGGTTGCAAATCCAAATGTACAAATATATAAATAAATACATAATATGCTGCTATATATTTAGATATTGTAATTTATTGATGGTGGATTTACCAGAAGTATGCTGAACATCAGCTTTTTATGTATAAATGTATATATATGTAAAAAAAATCAATATTTTTAAATCGGTGTAATGACATTTTTCTTGTCAAAAAAATAAACTTTGAAACTTGAAACATGTCCAAACTAACCTGGAGCTACAGGGGCATATTTATAAACCTCCTGCCTGAGGCAGGAAGGGGAGACACTGATGGGAGCCAAATGAAGTCCTGGTGCTGAACAGTTGGTTACATCACCTCTCTTCTTTTGTTTTAGCAAAACTCAGTTCATAGACTCTACTCATCTCTAACCATTTGATTTGATGAAAATGGATGACTCCCCATCCTTGGGATCCTTGACAATGGTAGCTTCCACAATACGTCAAGTTGCTTGTTGGGCTGGCTCGGTGGTGCTGAGGTTTGAGGCACTGGATGCCACACCTCGCGCCTGCCGGCGGGCCGGGTTCAGGAATGGACTCAGGACACTGAGGGTTGGCAGGAGGAGGAGAGGATCAAGCATCCAGAGGACTGCCCTCCTCTCCTGGGTTGGATTTCCAGGGTTGCTTACTCTGTAGTGGCCCCTGGTGGCGACCAGTGGCACTACAGGAGTGAAGCCATGGAACGGGGTGGGACATCAGCACCTCATGTGTACAGACATAATTGCACATCCGCATCCCAGAGGAACTTTACAAGGAACCCGCCCCTAATCATGAGACTGGAAGATTATGCTTCTGATGGAGTCCTGCCTGCCACTACCAAACAAAGCCCATCTCAAGGTGTAGGGGCTCAAGGATGATGTGGTCTTTCTCCCTCCATCCCCCTCCGGGAAGGGACCTCCATGGGGGGTAAACCACGGTCCTCCCTGTTTCAGCCAGGGTCCCGGCGGAGGCTGGTGGATGGCAGTGTATGAGACCCCTTGTAACAGGGCTGATCATGGGAATGGTCCCCATCGTAAATCGTGAGATAAAGAGAGTTCAAAACCAAAAGTTGCTGGTTGGGCTGTTTACATGGGAACAGAGGTTCAGCTCCCAAGAGCAGGCATGGCTTGCCTGTTGTACACCTCCCAGACCACCGTGACTCAGTTTCCTGCTGCTCTTTTTTACCTTGGCAAGCTGGCTCCTCCCCACAGGAAACTGGAGCAGGCCAGCTGGCCCAGCCACCTGGGACATGAAGGAATGAACCCATTAGGGGATTTTAATCAAACCCCCTGACTTACATGGTTTTAATAGTCATAGAGACCTAAATAAGGGCTGAGCCCCTTATGGAGGCTACACAAGAATTTAGGTAAGCTTGATGATTCTTTTTTAGCATGTTGCTGAAATAGAGGTGTTATGCCTTGGAAAAACTGGCTGGTGTTCAGGTACTTGCCAATTCAGTCCCTGCTAAGAGGTGGATGAATCCAACAGCCTGTCCTTTATGGAAGCCTACAGGTAGACAAGGCTGACCAGGGACTTAACACATGTAACAAGTAACAACTGGCAAAAGCCTTTGCTGCAAAACCCATTACATTATTTACCTTTAGCACTGGTATATCTGACAACAACTTAGCTTCTCTGCTGGTCTTCACTTATAGACAAGGGAGGGCTTCAAATGTCCAGTTGCAGTTAAACAAGAACACGTTTATTAATAGGCTATGCACAGGCCTTAATTGTAATCAGTTATCAGATAGTTGTGGTCATGCCAAGTTACAGGGTGCACTCTCCCATGAAGCAAACTGAGGGAACAATTTAAGATTTAATTAATCAAGGTCAATTCTGGCACTGTTCCAAGCTACTTGTTGCTTATATCTCACTGGGGAACATTCATAGCATTCATGACACCCATTCTTCTCTCATGACAACCTACGATTAGTTAGGAGTACAGAGTGGGACTGACACATACCAGCTGTTGTCATTTAAGGCATATTCATCAACCATTCCTTGCAAGGCAGAATGTACCTTTCTAGAAGGAAACATCATGCTTCACCTGATCCCTCCTGAGGCCAACACTATATTGTGAAGAGCCCTATCTTGGCCTAACAGAAAGTCCTTTGTTGATTCTGTGTGGTTGCAAAGACTAATGCTAAATGGAAAAACCCATGGCTTCAAAGAAAACCAAGCCCGACAGATCATCTATAGCCACACTTTTCCTTTCATCTGAGATGGTGTCAGGCCCCCATGCCTTCAAGGTCCACACTTTATACTGCTCACTGATCAGACAAACTTCCTCCATATGTTCAGGCTAATATAGTGAATGTATAGCCATTTGAAGGACCTCCTTAAGAGGGGTCTCCCTTTTAGGTCTCACATCTCCCAGTGCCCATCTCTTCATAAAAAGCAAACTGGAGACAAGGCCTAATGGAAGAACAGTACCACATTCCAGACCCTTGGCTAATAGTGCCACACTCTTGGTGTGGCAGGTTCCCCCAGCCAGTCACAGCTGGTGCTGTGGGATGCTTCTTTGCTTAGCTGAAACTTTCCCCAGTTCTCTTTTGTTCTTCTCTTGTCTCTTTCTAAGTTGCCTAAAGTTCCTCAGGTGTCCAAATTCAATCTATAGAGCTGAGCTCAGTTTGCTATGTGGGGCATGTGGTAGTCATTCATCATCCTTCTAATGGACATGATTTCTCCGTAAGATTCCTAACTAGGATGATGGTGCAATGTATCCTATGTATGATTGCAACAAATATGCAGACTCTGACCAAGCATCCTTTCCCCTTCCCAATTCTGCTAGCATGTGGCTCCTAAAAGTGAAAGCATCTGCTCATGCAGTGATTCCTAGACTTCACCCCACCTCGGAGGGATGCACATCTACTGGGGAACTTAGCCTCCTCCACCTGTTCAGTGCAACGTCACTCCTGAACCCAGGTTGCCAGCTTCACAAGTGACAGCACTGCTGCTGCATCATTGGACTAGCCCTAATATGACATCGTATTGAAGCTATATAAGTGGCCCTGCATTTGAGCATGTTATGTTCTGTTTGAATATTTTCAGCCCCAGAATATAGCCCAAATTAAGAAACATCAAAACAATTGCAGACAGAAAAAGACCAAGAGTCCATGAAGTCTGATTTAATTTTTTATTTAATTTAAAACCATGAAAAAAACTATTTTTAACCTATTGGATCATGTTTTATGATAGCAATGATACCCTGCAGGTTGTGATATATCATCTAATATAATCAGGTTTGGGTGCTAGAGGCACTTGTCCTATGCCTCTCAATACACCAAAGGCATGATGTTACCCTATGATATACCACACATTGCCATGTCTTATTGCTTACTGTAATTATACAATAATGCATTTTCATGCAGCAATCTGATTTGCAAAGTTGGACTGGACCATATAGTAACAGAACAGCAGCACACACTAGGAAAGCGAGGACTGTGCAGGCCTGTAAAAAGCCACAGGACCCTATCCTACACCTCACACAGAACAGTAGCACACACTAGGAAAGCAAGGACTGTGGGAGCCTGTAAAAGGCAGCGGGACCCCATCCTACACTTCACACAGAACAGCAGCACACACAAGGAACACAAGGACCATGGGGGCCTGTTAAAGGCCATGGGACCCAATCCTACACCTCAAGCAGAACAGCAGCACACACTAGGAAGGCGAGGACTGTGGGGTCCTGTTAAAGGTAGCATCTGCTCCCTCTCCTTGAACAACTATGTGCAGGGGTGTTAGCCTCTGAAATACTGCCCTCTGAACCTGACTGATAGACTCGGGGGAAGCCTGCTATCTCCACACTGCAAGGCATTCAGAGCTGTTTCCAGTGGAGCTTTAAGGAATTTACTGTGGACATATCTGCACTGGACTATGCAGGTTTTTCACTCGTTACAGGACGCTGTCTTGCTCTGTCTAGCAGTTTGATTATATTGCTGCTATTTAGTGTTAGCTTAGTGATGCTTCTGTTTTAACCATTGTAGAGCTTACATTCTAGCATTGTTAGACATGGTGCATTTGTAGCTGGGTCGTAATTGTATTCACTGTTTCATTGGTGCGGGGACATGCCATGGGCACACCTCATGGTCTGGCGTCTTTGTCTTGGCTTACCCTCAGGCACCATTGCACCCCCCAAGCTTAGTTCACATTACACTGCTTCTCGGCTGTCCATCCCACGCATGTGCACTGGAGCTAATTTGGCTTCCAACTTGTGCATGTGCACTGGAGCATAGGTTTGGAACTCTCTGACTGGTGTCTCTCCCGCTGCATACTAATCTGTGTCTTTTATTTCCCAAACCCCTTGTAGGCCACGGGACCCCATCCTACACCTCACACAGAACAGCAGCACACACTAGGAAAGCGAGGACCGAGGGGGCCTGTTAAAGGTAATGTCTGCTCCCTCTCCTTGAACAACTTTGTGCAGGGGTGTTAGCCTCTGAAATACTGCCCTCCGAAACGGACTGACAGACTCAGGGGAAGCCTGCAATCTCCACACCACAAGGCACTCGGAGCTCTTTCCAGCGGAGCTTTAAGGCATTTACTGTGGACACAGCTGCACTGGACTGTGCAGGTTTTTCACTCATTAGAGGATGCTATTTTGATCTGTCTAGCTGTTTGATTATATCTGTGCTATTTAGTGTTACCTTAGCAATGCCTCTGTTTTAACCTTGTAGAGCATACCTGCTAGCCTCGTTAGACATGGTGCATTTATAGCTGGGTTGTAATTGTACTCACTGTTTGTTTGGTGCAGGGACACACACGGGCACACCTCATAGTCTGGCTTCTTTGTCTTGGCTTACCCTCGGGCGCCATTGCACCCGCAAGCTTAGCTCACATTACACTGCTTCTCAGCTGTCCATTCTGCACATGCGCACTAGGGCTAATTCGGCTTCCAACTTGCTCATGCGCACTGGAGCATAGGCCTGGAGCTCTCTGACTGGCATCTCTCCCGCTGCATACTAATCTGTGTCTTTTATCTCCCAAACCCCTTATAGGCTGCAGGACCCGATCCTACACCTCACACAGAACAGCAGCACATGCTAAAAAGCGAGGACTGTGGGTGCCTGTTAAAGGCCATAGGACTTCATCCTACACCTCACACAGAACAGCAGCACACAATAGGAAAGTGAGGACCGTGGGGGCCTGTTAAAGGTAACATCTGTTCCTTCTCCTTGAACAACTTTGTGTAGGGGTGGTAGCCCATCGACGCTACACGTCAACTGCCCCTCCCCTTCCATGGGCGTCTCTTCATTTATAGCTCATATCCTGTCACGTGATCTGTAAGTTGTGTCCACTTCCCCAATAGCAGCTTATCTTTCTCCACCACCAGGTGGCAGCAGTGTTTATTTTCCCAATCTCTTAACCCTAGCATCTTTCTTCCCCCCTGATTCTATTACCTTACTTCACCACTAGGAGGCAGTGTAACCCTCTACCTTGCACCTCTTCTCTCCTTTGTGTCTCCTCTCCAACTCCTACATTTTCTCCTCTTTTTCCCTCTACCTACCCACCTACTTTCCTCACATCTTCCTGCCATCTCCATTCCAACCCCCCCCGGTATTGAATCCTGCACCCTCAGTAACTAAAACCCGGCAGCCTACTGCTGTGCCACTGTAGCTGCCTCACAAGTGGATGTTCTTTTGTAACCTTTCAGTCTCCACTTTCTCCCACCGCACCACTCATGGCCACCCTACCAAGCTCAACTCCCCACACCCCACTCACCCTTCTCCTCCTCACAATATACATCCCTCTAATCCCCCCATAAGTACTCTCCAGCTGGTCCACTTGCCACCCCCCAACAACTGCACCATACCATCACACTTGTCACGCACCCCTTCCCATCTCCTCCCACACCCGTCTCCCCCACCCAGAATAACCATCCAAGCATCCCCTGGCCTCCTCTGTATCTCGCCATTCCCCACATCTGAGTTATGGCTATTCCAGTCTGTACCCCTCATCCTGCTACTTACCTCCACACAGGTCACCACCAAAATAGCCAACTGCAGCACCTACTCCTATGTACCATCTCATTACTCCTCCTTATGTTGGGAAATAGTCACCCCAACTCTGGTCTGCCCCTCATGACCCCTAGGTCTGCCCCCTCCTCCTTCAGCTTGCGCATAGCAATGATGAATATATGCAGCCTACCAAAAAAGTTTGACTGCCTGCTGACATAGCTGGACCAACACCAACCTGACGTACTCTCCCTAGTGGAAATATGGTTCTCCAAATCCACCTCGGACTCCGCCATCAATATACCAGGCTACACCCTCTACCGAGCCAACAAAACTGGAAAGCATGGAGGTGGGGGGTGCCCTCAACCTCTGAGAACCTCTCCAAGGGCATGCTCTCCCCTCCCACCACCTAAAGTCTGGTGAACAGGCCCTCTCGTTTAGCATCATACCTCCCATCGCTGGGGCCCCTTTGGTCATCACTAAAGTCTATATCCCCCAAGAGACCAGAAACCTACATTCCACTCTGTCCTGGACTACCTCTCTGTCCTCCCTCCTAAATCCAAGCAGCTAATTCTTGGAGACTTTAATACAAACTGGCTCTTCCAATCAGCATCCCACAACAAAGATGCCATAGCCACCCTTGATCTTACCCAACTCATCACCTGTCCCATGCATATCAATCCCACCATGGGCACTGCAACTCTGCTGGACTTTGTACTCTACAACTGCCCCCATAAAATAGTAGAGACCACTGTACTCCCAAATGCCCTCAGTGATCATTCACCAGTTCTTTGTGTCTGGTCCTGTAAGACAGCCAAACCTGCACCTAAAATGGTTCTCAGATGTCTCCTTAAGCCAGGTAGACTGGGCCCCTTCAAGGACTGCCTTCACCGATGGGACTGGCCCCTGATTACTTATGCTACCGATATTGACACTGCCCTTAGCTATTTCGTCAGATCTTGCAACCACTCCTATGATAATTATGCCCCCCCCCAACCAGGTGCACCCTGAAAGTTCCCAATACCCCCTGGTTGTCCCAGACACTACTAAACATGCTGCAACACAGGGATAACCTATGGAAAAAAAGCCACTGACTCCAGCCAGCCGCTTGACAGACAATGTTACAATGCGGCACAAAACAAACGTACATGGACTATACACAAAGCCAAATCTGACTACTATAAAACCTCCCTCATGGCATCATGGGGCCCCGGTTGCAATTTCTGGACCAACATGAAAGCTATCACTGGGAAATCTACAATCCCCACCCCCACACAAATACTTATCAATGGCTCCATATCCACAGATTCTAAAATCATTGCAGATGGTCTAGACACCTCTTTCTCTGACTGCAGCTCTGTCCTACCATCCAGTTTTTTCAATCCCACTGAACACCCTGTCCCCCAACAACCACAACCCCTTTTTGCTTCAAAACCCTCTCCCCCACTGAAGCCAGACCATACCTAATTAAGACCTTAAGTGGCGCATGCCACAGTAGCGACACTCTTTACCCCAAACTGCTACGTTTAATGCTGGACGTAGTCCTCAGCCCACTCATCTGCCTACTAAACCACTCCCTCTGCCTTAGTAGTTTCCCCTCCACCTGGAAAACTGCACTCATTACCCCCATCCACAAGAGTGTTAACCGCCTGTCGCCTGGGAACTATTGACCAATATCAATACTCCCTCCCCTCTCTAAGGCCCTAGAGAGAGAGTAGTATCAGACCAACTCATGGACTACCTCTCAAAATTTGACCTCCTGGCCAATGAGCAGCATGGTTTTAGGCAAGGCCATAGTACTGCCATGGCTGTACTGGAGTTTACTAACTATATACATGACGGTCTTGACAATGGTAGACTGGCTGGTGCTGTTTTCCTCGACCTGTCAAAAGCATTTGACAGTGTCAGTCACCCCCTCCTGCTTAATGTGCTCTCTCATCTGGGCCTTTCCCAAGATGTTACTGACTGGTTCAAGGACTACCTGTCCAACCATGACCAAAGGGTCAGATTAAGTAATACTCTCTCAAACCCCCTCCCGGTCTGCTCAGGTGTACCCCAGGGCTCCATCCTAATCCCAGTCCTTTTCAGCCTGTTTCTCAGCTCCCTGCTGAAGTCCTCCCCTGAGAAAATCCTACTCTACGTAGATGAGGTGGTTCTCTACTCCTCCAAATCTGACCCCTCCTCCCACAATATCTCTCTCCAAAACTCTTTCTCTGCTGCTGAATCCTGGTTCAGTGACCACAAGCTAGTCTTAAACCAGAAAAAAACAAGGTTATCCTGTTTACCCACCACCAGAGCAAGCATAAAAGTACCTCCCTCTGTATACAAACCAACCATCGTAAACCCCTTGATCAAGTAATCACTTTCAAATACTTGGGTATCACTGTAGACCCTGCCCTCACCTTCCACAACCACATCAATCAGCTCTGTATGACAGTCAACTCAAGAACTGGCCTTCTCTACTGCCATAGAAACTGCCTCCCATCGGAAGCCCTCCAACTAGCCATCTCTTCATCAGTTCTGTCCTTTGTAGACTATGGGATTATTGTCTACAGAGCTGCTAATAGCACATCCCTTCACAGACTCAAAATCTCCTTAAATAAGGCCTGCCGGCTTTCCACCGGCTGCCCAAGGCTCAAGCACACTTGTTCACTATACAACATGGTCCCGTGGCTGAACCTTGAGAAATGACTTATGTACCAAACATGTCTTCTCACCAGGAAAATTACCAATGGCCTTGCCCCCCCACCCCGGGTTCTCCCAACTAATTCAGCAAACTCCTAAAACTGTCACCACCTGCATTACATCTAAATCCCTACAGCTGGTTCCACTTCTCAGAACTGCCCTGCGCCAGCACTATGGAGCCCCCTCCTGGTTCAACTCCTATCCCAGTCCTATCGCCCTTGAACCCAGATTTGGCCATTTCAAGTCCCTTCTCCAGAATCACCTACTTAACTCTATATCTGCAACTGCCATGGTTAAACCCCACCAAATTTCACATTTTTGCACCTTTCGCATGACAAAGGACCCCGTCCTGCCTTGTTCCTCCTCAACTCTGCTCTAGTTTCTGACTCACCCTGCCCTACTTACAACTATATTCTGTTTTTACCTACATCTGAATATACTCCCATCTATTGTATGTAACATTGTAATGCATGTAAAATTAGCTTGCAACTTTTTGTTTTTCTTAATCCTGATTTTATTACTATATGTATATGTACCATGTTTCTGTATGTGTATTGTTCACAATAACGTGGAGCCTTTGTAAATGAGTCTCTGACTCAAAGGATTGTAATTCTGATACTGTTCAATAAATAAACATATCACCATGAAGCCATAATTTTAAATCTTGCATTTTTTTTGCGTTCTGTACAGGTGTTGCTCTTTAATAACAGGCAATTTTCTCTCTCTATCTCTCTCTCTCTCTGTCTCTCTCTCTCTCTCTCTATATATATATATATATATGTGTGTGTGTATATATATATATATATATATATATATATATATATTTAAAACAGGGTTCTAGTATAATGATAACAAGGCACAAGAGGCAGTGCATCTTTTAAGCCATAATGCATGAATGGATGCGTGTCATGCTTGGATAACATCATGCCTTGGATGGTTGAGCACAAGGCGAAAGGCCGTGTGCATCCAATGCTTATGAAGTAACATTATCCAAGCATGGCACACACCTTGGATAGCATTATTGCTATTATAAACAATGGCCTGTTTTGTAAAAATAAAAGTATAAAAAAAAATGTGTTATGCCTTTTTTTTACTTTATTTTTGCATATGGAGGCAAATGTATGGGAAAAAAGTGCACAATATATGTTTTTGTCACTAGGTATTGCTTGGCTGATTCTGCCTGCTGATCCCCAATCTTCTAGTTGCTGGTAGGGGCTGTGTGTCTTTTTGTTGAGAACCTCCATCCTACCAATAGCATTACTGCTGGTTTCATTGACAAGACGGTGCTTTACTATTTAAAATTTGTTAGCCAGTAGTAAGCAATGTGATAATGTTTTTCAGGAGCTGAGTGGTTTGTGGAATGAGAGTGGTGCTACTGAAGTACACATGCACTACCACAATTGCACTGCTGTGTGTGGGGAAAGTCAAAAGGAATTACACCTTCATTTTTTCTTTTTTTTTTTTTCTGTTTTAATTGCAAATTATACCAGGGCAGACAGAACGCATCATGATGGATATGTTTGGCCAGAAGATTAAGGGAAAAAGTGAGAAAGTGAAAGACATCGGGAGCTGACAGGAATGTGACTAGTGATTCTACCATGCTGTCTTCATATAAAAGGTCACATGTGTGCTTGGATTCATTACAGTGATGTTATGCTCAGATAACATCACTGTTCCAGGCACACACTGGCCAATCAGAATTATTGAAATTTTCTTGACATTGTATACTGTGGGATATCACCAACTCTTTTATAATTTACTAAGCATGATTCACACAATTATCAATGTGTTGTACGTCAAAAAATACAAACTCATCAATACAAGCACAAAATTACAAAAGAAAAAGAAAATCCAGGACAACTAAATAGCAAATAAGTAAGTTGTAAGAGCACTGTGAAAGCTCAGAACACTGTCAAATTTGTGAACATGGAGTGGTAGAAAATTTCAAAGAATTGTCTCAACCAATGAAAATGTATTCCATATCCCACAAGAACTCTTCAGCATTATTGTGCAAATCAGTGAGCCAGCAATAAGTTAATATTAAATAAGTCCAGTCAGTTAAATACTGAATTTCTTAAATCCAGCCAGTTTACAGGTAATATTGCATTTCTTGTTCCAAAAATAATGCAATCTTTTGGCTACACCATTTTAGGAAAATCTTTAATGAACATACCTTCCCTCTTATTGGAAAAACAAATATCAGCATAAGTAGGTCCTTCTGGATTTTCTGAAATGAAAGAAGAAACATATTTAACTAAAGCAAAGACATAATTCTCAGAATCTCTTGCTGTCAAAAAAATGTCAGTATTTTCAGAAATCAATGACTGTTTCAGTGCTAAACACATTAACAGCTTTGTTTTCAAAACAGTGATCAGTAAAAAGAAACATCCATGAGTTCACATCATTTAATTTTTATCAGTTTATTTATACCACTACCCCATTTGAGATACTACTTCTCGTTGTCAGTGGGGTCCTGCTTCCCACTACAGCTGGGTGAACTGCGGTTACATTGCTTGCTCAAGTTCTCACAGTGGATCAGTGGCTAGTGGGATTTTGACCTATTTCATCCCAAATTCATACAGAACACAGATAATAGTGACAAAGCCACAAAGTGCAGGGATGGCAACAGTAGGGGGCTTCATTTGTTACTGGGTGAGCCAACCTCAGAATTGCTGTTGCTTCTTGTTGCTGGCTTTACCCCAGGGAGTGCTTGTCCCTTCAACTAGCACCCAGATAATGTACTGCAACAATGAGTGCATGCACCTCCCAACCTATCATGATTGTTTGATTAATTTGGAGTGGATTTATGGCAATATGGAGAGCCCTAGAAAGATTCTAAGGAAATTGGAGTTGATGCATAAGGCAGATGGGGAGATATTTCTCAATTTCATAGTGCTGAAGAAAAACGTTATACAGCATAAATATTGGAAGGGAAGCCTGGAGGCAGGTGACACTGATCCCACTTGGATAGAAAAATTAATAGAGGGGGTTTTCTATGCCAATCAAATCCCACTAATATATACTTGCAGCACAAGGTAGTAACTTCCCCCACTAGAAGATGTTTCAAAGAAGTGAGTTGACTATGCAGTGCACTGTGGATGGCCATGGGCAGCACACCCATATCAGCCCAAGGGAGCTGTGTAGAGGCTAACATTATTGAGCATCTTGAGGCTTTTACAAAGATGGTGTTCAATCAACAGAATTATAGAGAGGTGCCATCAGAAAGGATCCCACACTGTTCTGAAGATGGAGGAGAGACACCTGGGGGAAGGGGCAATTTTCCTCAGGACTCAACTGCACTGGCCTGGCCCTTGGAGTACTTTATCTATTTCAAGTTTGGTGTCTAGCAACATGGAATCGTGATTGCCAGACTGCTGTACGTTTCAAATTCATCACTGATCAGCTGTTCATCAAACTGCAGAATCTGCAGGGAAATGCAAGCAGAGCCCCGTAAGGGGGTGTACTAGAACCTTGAAACTCAACCATTCATCTGGAACGATGTCTTACAATGCATCATTTATAGTTCGTACCTGACTGGTCCTGTGTCAGAAGTTTTTGTCAAAGTGTATGGACACTGGTTTTGCACTGTACTTAATATTGGGTATTATGCTACATTAATCATCAATTAGTTTTAGGAACAACATTTGAGCCATCATCCTTTGCTGCTGCTGGAGGGACTCGACTTGTGGGGTTTGAGTGAAAAAGCATACCCATGCCTTGGGTGCATTGCAGTGGATAGTGACTTCATTGAAAAAGTGGTAGTGGTTGGCAGTTCTATGGAGACCTTGGCAATGGTGTGTCCTGAATTGAGGATTTATGATAACATTCCCAAGACAACTGGCATGAAGGTTCACATGCTTGGACATCTAGCAGAAGTCTGTGAGCAAAGGAAATACAACAAAGAGGGAAAATCCTCCCTGTCCATGGACTACTAGATGAAGCCTATTGGAAACACCAGCACCTTGTATCCCCAGATGAGGATGGCTGAGTACTTATGGTATGGTGCTAGGGTGATGTGAAACTTGTACTGCCCCCAAATGCTGAGTGTGGAGACAGTGTGGTAATATGACTGAGGAAGGAAGCTAAGAACCAAATCGTTATGGTAGAGGCACCTGGGAGGTTTAAATGCCCTGAGGAATTGATGGTGAAGTCTGTAGTGCTGTCTTCCCAATGCCATACCACTGTGAGGAGGATTAATGTTCAGGTGGAAAATGTTTGAGCATCCCGTGGTCATCTGGGAGGGCAGGACCTTAGCCAAGGTACATTGTGTGAACACTACAGTCCAGCCAAAGACTGGAGGGAATAGACTAACTAGAAGAGTGAACCAAGATAATTTCAGCTTTGGGGCCTCTCTTTTGCTGGAAGAGTGACACTTTCAGACCAGTCAGAAGTTAACCATTCGGGCATGTGGTGTGTAACTGGAGAATAGCACCAGATTTGGCTGCAAGATCAACAACGATGATGGGAGCAGTCCCAATTTCTGCCACCTGCTAATATTGATTGATAAAAGTTTTATTTTTATCCAGGAAAAACCTAATTTAGGGACAAGCTCTGTTTACACATTGTGTCCAGTACAAAAACACATAAAATTCATTTATAACTTACAATCAGTAAAAAACACAGACTCACTAAACAAGGTATGTAAAGTGCATTATAACATATAATTAGCCTCACAGGATCAACATGTACAACCTTTGTGATAATATTTAATCATCTCTGGTTGGAATACTGTGTGAGAAGTTTCTAGCTTAATAAGACTAGGAATCTTGCTCCATGTCTTTGCAAGATTTCTAATCAAGGTTAAATCCCCAAACCTATTACAGTATTTATCCTAGGCCAGAAAATGTCAACAGATGTTTCCCACAACTGATGTTTGTTTACCCTATGAATGGGGCTTATTAAACCCCTCAGGGGGTGGATAGAGTCTGCATTCATTAATTTCCAACATCAAGTTGACCATAGTATTTCCCTTTTTAATTCAGGTCCAGCCCACTTGAGCTTATCGAAAACATGAAAATGATGTTCATCAGACTTGCTACCACTGGCAAATCTGGCTATTTTATAATAGGATTGATCAATTAACTTCAAATAGGTTTTTTGGGGCATTCATATACAACAAGGATCCATAATTTAGAAGGAAAAGCATAATTGGTTTTGTCAGTTTCATTTTAGTAGATGCAGCAAGAATAAAAGACACTCTCCTTAAGGCTTCCAATTTATGATTACATTTTTTAACTGTAATTTTAACGTGCTCTTCCTATGTTAATCTTCTATCTATTGTTACTCCAAGATATTTGTAAGCTTGTGTCATTGGTATCTGCTGTTTATTTCAGAAAACTAGATTTATTTAATTACTTAATTATTTCCTATTGTCTGTTACAAAGTTTATGCACTGAGTTTTATTAAGCTTCATCACCAAACCCACCTCTTGGAACCATCACTCCATTGCATAGGCATCCTCTTGAAGTTCTGCCTCCACAGTGGTGAGGTTGCACCCGGATGCCACCACAACAGTGTTATCCAGGTACATACACACCACTCCATTTCTAACTGCCCCAGGAAGATGACTAATATAAACATTGAAGAGAAGGGGCCCCAATATGGAACCTCGGGGCACCCCTCTCCTCACTTTCTGAAAGGCAGACATAAAAGTTTCCACTGATACACATTGTCTTCTTGAGGACAAGTAAGAGCTAAACCACAACAGAGTTTCTTCATGAAGACCAATCTTTTATAGCCTTTCCAATACTTTCCCGTGGTCTACTAAATCAAAGGTTTTAGTAAGGTGCATGAACATGGCCCCCACCTTACAGCCCTGATTCATGGGCTCTGATATAAGTTTGTTAAAGTCTATGAGGCCTGTGTCCATGCACCTTCCCTTTCTAAAGCCATATTGTTGATCTGAAAGCAAATTGTATTGCTCCAAGTACCCCAATAGTTGTCTATAAACAAATTTCTCAAGCACCTTTGAGAGGACTGGGAGCAATGCAATAGGCCTATAATTAGATGTCATTAATGAATCCCCTCCCTTATCTAAGGGAATAATTTTTCCTATTTTCCATAGGTCAGGAAATGTAGCAACCCTCAAACTCCAATTGAATAAAAAAGTAATAACAGGGGCTATTATATCAGACTATATTTTTAAAAACTCTGGGTCAACAGAATCTATTCCGTAGGACTTTCCCCCCTTTTATCTTCTTAACTCCTTCTCAACATCATTAATTTTAAATTCCTTAAGCCGAAACCTTGGTCTCTTATCCACAGTATTAACATTATTTTGCACTTTATGCAAAACTTGTTGTACTATGGGGAATTGGTTTCTGTCTGATATTTTTATGTCTGGTAATTCAATATAGTAATTGTTTAGTAGATTATCTACAGATTCCTCATTTTCAACCAAAACATGAGTTTCAATCAGTTTAATGGGTTTTCTATCTTTAACTGGATTCTACAAACTTTTTATGTAATGCCAAAACTTTTTTGGGTCAATCACTCTGTCTGTTTTTTGTTTGTAATATTTTAGCTTAGCCAACCTTATTGTATTTGAACATTGATTACGCCATTTTTTAAATTTTAATCAATCTTCCAATGATTTAGTTCTTTTTGATTTTTTCCATAACCTATTTTTTATCCTCAAATTTTTTTAATATCTTCAGTGACTCACGGAAGTTGATTTTTTCCTGGTGGTTTCCTTACTTTAGGTGCATGTGTATTTATTATCCTAACTATTGAATTTGTGACATCCTGTATTGCCAAATCTATATCTGCAATCAGAGTGATTCTGGACCAGTCTTAATTTCTCAAACTTTCTCTAAAAGCAGTTGCTCTGAAAAAACTTAATTTGTTACCCATTTAGCTTCTTTGGTTGGATTTTCTGGCTTAGCCCAATCTAGCATACATTTTACTGAGCAATGGTCACTTAAATTTAGTGGTAAGATCTCTACTGTGTTTAGCAACAGATTTTTTGATGTAAATATCAAATCTAATAAGGACCCTTTCTCCATAAGGCCTGTGCTTCTTGTTACCCCCTGAATTATTTGTTTTAATCCCAAAGTATCGAAGCTATCTTTCAACCTTCCCCCTTCCTGAGTTCCAATCAGTGTTAAAGTCTCCTAAAAGAATTAGCTCTGAATCCTGAACTATATCCAAAAGTGTTGCCACCAATTTGTCAAAGTGAACAAACTTAGTTTGGGGGGGGGCATATACTAATCCTATCAGGAGCTTACTTGTTACCAATTCAATTGCCAGACAGTCAATCCCCATTAAATTATCAGAATATTTAATTTTAAGTGGTCCTAATTTAATACTAGTGTAAATAATTACCACTCCACCTCATTTTCCTCTATCTTGCCTTGTTGTGTTAAACCCTGCTACCTGAATTTCTTTATCCAAAACATGGTTATGGAGCCAATATTCAGAGAACCCCATTATGTCAAGTTTAATCTGGTCTGCCCATACCCTCACTGAATCTATTTTATGGATTATACTGCGTACATTTTCATGTGTTGTTTGAATTCCCCCTGTATTCTTGGGCCTGGAGTTTACTTCAATATCTCCACATGTCATCAAGAGCATAAAAATGTTAGCTCAGAGGAGAGGACTGCCCATGAAAAGATGTAGAATCATGATGTTCAGAGAGGCAAACCATGATGGCTGAACGCTGTTAGTCCGACTCGCCTGAAATCTGTACTCCCCCATTACAGAATTGGTTCTGGAATATGAATTGGAGCAATCATTCATTATCCCCAGAAAGTAATAAATGGAAGAAAAGTACCAAGATTTTGGAAAAATTTGGCATTATGATACCAAAAAAGGAAGAAAAATCTGTGTATCTGGGCATTTTAAAAATAAAGCCGCTAAAACTGGAAATTTCATCTCGTAAAGTGAACAATCCGGTGTCTGCTCTGTATTCTGGAAAGAAAAATTGAAACACCAATTCCCCAAAAGAAGAAAATGTCTCCCCTTCTTTATTTCAACTCTTTTATGCACATAAAAAAGAGATGCCTGTTGAAAATGATGCTATCGTAATTGATAAAACTTACCTGTGTTAGAGGCAGTTTTACCTGGAAATGCTGATGGGTGTGCCGATTCTCCCGGGAAGAGTGGTGATCTTTCTGGACAAACACCAAAGGTGGAGAGGGTTCTGACAGAGATGGAAAATATCCCTAAAATTTTCACAGAGAGGCAAGGGGATGTGTCATTAGAACAGAGAAATCAAGGTGAACCATGCTGTTCACAAGATGCAGGACTGTATGTTGATCTGGAAGAAGGTAGTGCTGCGCGAAGGGTAAGCGCTTCATTTTTTCCTGAAAACAAAAGTGATGACTTTGGTTTGGGAAAAGAAGGGGGAGACTCTGAACAGTCAATCTAGGTATGAATCAAAGAGCAGAATTGAGAATGTCTTAACAGAAGTTGCAGCTGCAGACACGCAACCTATTTGGGCTTCAAAATTGTTTCAAAAAATAGATCTTATGGATAAAAAATTAGAAAGGGTTTTGTCATTTCAAGACCAAGTACAAAATTGCCTTTTACAAATGCAGACCTTAGTAAATAATACTGAGGAATTAAAGAAAGAAATGGAAGGTGTGAAACAAGCTTTGTCCTCACTTCAAGATGAAGTTTTACTTCAAACAAAAAGCTTTAAGAAACTGGAAGAGTCTAATGCCTATTTGAAAAATAAAATCATAGACTTTGAAGCCAGAGCCCGTAGGAAAAATATTCAAATTCTTGGTGTCCCGGAGTCCTGGGATAATGTGAAAGGCCTACATGATTCTTTTAAACAAATTGCACTGGCTTATTTAGATTTACAACTGAAGGACATCAACATGGAAATTGATAGAATTCATAGAGGTCTTAGAGCCAAACCATCTGATGCTGAACCACCGAGACCAATTTTTATGAAGTTTACGAAATCTCAAGATAAAGAAGCCTTAATGAATGCAGTTTTCAAAAAGAACAGGATACATTTTCAATGCTCCACGATTGCTATATATAATGATCTGCTGACAGAAACTGTATGTAACCCCAGGCTGGTATGCCGTTTGTATCTGACAGCTCTACCAGGTGGGCTGGGTTCAGGATGGAATAGGCCACTCGGCACAAAGGCTTGGTTTGGCTACTCTGCACAGGGGCACCCAAGTAACTCCGAACACAGGAAGCAATAACTGTAATGTCCAATACCAGAAGTGGGATTCTAAAGTGTGGCTTTTATTCACATTCAAACAGAATAAACAAAGCATAGATGGACCCCCATGGGAGTACACTCCTGGTAATGTGGATTAAAGGAGACCAGAACACATCCTCATCACTTTAGCCCTCAGGCTCTACAACACACTGGGCACACAGCCCGGACTTGTACGCTGCTTTGGGTTACACAGCCTGAACTTGTACACTGCTCTGGGTTTTCCCTGGCTTGGCTCCCTTGCCAGCCACTTGGACACCTTCCATACTTCATGGAAACATTTTCTGGTGGCTCCCTAAACCACATAAGAGCACCTTGGCTCCATCAGGGAATCCTCCATTTAATCCCATGTCTGGGTACTTTCCTCAGGCACTGGCAAAGTACCTGAGGGAAAACAAATGGTGTCTCAGAGCAAATCTGTAGAGGTGAATTTAGTTACTACTGATGGGGGGGGTCTCCCACCTCTCGCTCCCACAATTCATACCCGGCCATTTCTCTGGACTGTAAACACCTCATCCTTTAACACTTTGCTATGTAGATTCTTGCTAAATGTATTTCACATTCAGTCTACTTGTCTTGCTTTCCATTTGTGCTGGACTTGAACATACTTAAAAATAAGTGGCATTGTCCATTACTCTAGACCCCCCACAGGTTAAGCAGTCCAATCCCCACATTATTTCTTTCCATTTTGTGCTGGCCTTGAACATACTTATGAGTGGCTTTGCCCATTACTCTAGAACCCCCACTGAGTTAAGCAGTCCAGTCCCCACATCTTCCAACTGTACTTGGCTGTCTTTTCCTGACCCCACAGTAACAGTCCCTTTAGTTTCCTTCTGTTTCAGGTGAAAACACTTGGCTCTTTTTCAGAGTGAACTCACCCTTTGGTTGCAGGTGCCCCATAGGCATTTTCTCCTCAAGGAATCTTCCTCTCAGAGCTTCTGGTGCCTCAGCACAACTTGAACAGGCAGCTTCTTTCCCTTAGCCGGACCCAGGGGGGTTGCCCCTGGAAAACAGGCAGACACCTTCCCCCCATCCCCTCAGGGATGGGGCTCTGAACTATTGAGAGTGGTCTCCACCACTTCAATTGTAGTTCCTGTGTTCCTCTTCATGTGGAAACACACACCTTTAACAAAAGTAGCTCTTTACCAGAGCTTAAAGCTCTGAGAGCCTGCACACACTCTGCTGCACTACAGTCTTTCACTCAGACTGCACACAGACTTCCTTCAAATTCCCCAACCTTCTACTCTAACCTCCAACTGCAACATTCCAGTGTGGCTTATGCAGCTGTGACAGTTCTAAAATGATGTCATCCCTCAGTCTCAGCTGACACTGAGAACAGAGTGAGACAGTGTGAAATTCATTTAACTGGAGTTTCACAAACTGTCTTCCCTGCCTACCACTAGGTCTTACTGGGATTCTAGGAACCCCAGGTAACAGGGGGATTACATGTACAAGACCACAAAAAGTTTGACTGGATAAGAAATAAACTTTGGTTAAATGGAGTTAAATTGTCTTTTCTTTATCCAGCAAAATTAAAAGTGATGATGGATTCTGATACTATGGTTTATGATACAGCTGAAAAAGCACTAGTAGACCTAAAAAAAAAGTTACCTGCTATTTTTCTATCTGATTAACTAATTTGGAGTGACAGGAGGTTATGTGAGGGGACTACAATGGTATGCAAGAGAATGGGCTTGTTCAAAATGTTATTACTTGTTCTGTTGTTTTTTTCTTATAGTCTGAATAAAAATATCATTAACTTATTTATCAAGTCTAGGATTACAAATACCTTTGAGCCTTGGCTCTTTTACAAAGGTTCCACGTCAGAGAAATTCTTAAGATTATAGAAGGAAAGGGTAGAGGGTGGGTGATAAGAAGGAAAACAAGAAAAAATGTTATGCCATAGGCCAGCATCTCTACTGCACAAAAAAGGTTTATAACCTTATGGAATATTTTAAAAGGTTGAATATGGGTAAAAAAAAGTATGTATGTAAATGGCTGATAAAAATATTGTTAAAATTGTTTCATTAAATGTTAATGGGCTGAATTCCCCTATAAAAAGATCTAGAATTATGATGTATATAAAAAAAATCTTATCCACATATAATTTGTTTGCAAGAAACTCATCTTATTGAGAAAGAAATTGTTAAATTGAGAAATAAAGGATTTAATCAAGTATATTATAGTTCGGGGTCCAGCAAAAGTTGTGGGGTGGCTATATTAAATAGATCAACCCTTTCTGCATCAATTATTAATCAATTTTCAGATAAAGAGGGGAGGATAATTATAATAGAACTTAAGATTGATAATTATAAGTTAATAATTGGTTCTCTTTATGCCCCTTTTTCTAATTATGACCAATTTTTAGCAGAAGTAGCTACTGGACTCCAACAAATGGAGGGCAATCAGATTATATTAGCTGGTGATTATAACGCTTTATTGCGCCCATTAATAGATAAAAATACCAAACCAACAGCTGGACATTTTCAAATATCAAGGAAATTAAACATATTTTTGAAGGAGGAACAGTTAATTGATAGCTGGTCCCATTTTAAACCACAAATGAAAGAGTATACACATTATGATAAGAAATGTAATACATTTTCTAGAATTGATTACATTTTTATTACTCAGAATATGGGAAAGAGTATCATTTCAGTTGATATAGATTATATTTTCATATCAGATCATGCCAGATTGACTATGGAAATCTTTATTAATCCTAAGAGAAAAAAAGTTCTCAATGGTTTTTCAATAATGATTTTTCAAAAGATAAGGAGTTTATTGAACTAATTAAGACCAAGATAAAGGAGTATTGGCACTTTAATTATTTAGGACAAACTAATATAAGTGGTTTATGGGATGCTTTTAAAGCTACAATTAGGTCATCAATTATATCTTACCAAATTAAAAAGAATAGAAAATTAAAAGAAAATAGTTTACAAATTGAAAGGAGATTAAGAGAACTAGATAAACTAGTAGTGGAAGACTTAAATTTATATAAGAAGGAATGGAAAGAATATAAAATTGAGAAAATACCAATTGATACTACAGGAAAATAAAAGATTGACTTATAACTTGAAGTCAATAAAGTATTATAATACAGATAAATCAGGTAAATTACTTGTGAATTTATTGAAAAAGAGAAAATGAAAAATGTTATAATTAAGTTAAAGGATAGAGATGGGAATGTAAAGGTTAACAATGAAGAAATTGCAAAAATCTTCTTGGAACATTATAGAAACATATATCAAAATGAACTTAATGTTGATAAGGCAAAAAATGAGTTATTTTTAGAAAGAGCTCAACTAAAACCTGATGGTACCCACTTTACTCCCTTTGACGAGAAAGAGATAATTGACACAATAAATTCAAAACACCTGGTCTTGATGGTTTTACAAATGAATTCTATCAGGTCTTTTATGAAGAACTTATCCCATGGTTGAAAAAACTGGTGGAAGAACTCCAGAATCCAGATAATAATATTCCTGCGTCCCTTCAATTAACTAAAGTTATTTTAATTCATAAAGAAGGAAAATCAGAAGACCAACCTGAAAGTTATAGACCGATAGCAATATTAAACTCGGACTATAAATTAATTGTTAAACTTATAAATAATAGAATTCAAACTAATTTAAGTGAGCTTATACATGGCAATCAATATGGATTTATGAAAGAGTGCACTATAGCTCAAGCAATAAGGAAGATTCGAGCACTGATATATCATATATATGACTTCTTCAGTACAGGACTTGACCAGGTTTCCCAGGTGGGATAAGAGCTTGTGTTCAGCAGAGGGAGGTCTGTAGCATCCAATTAAATGGAAAGTTGCTGTATTGGGGAGAGAGACTTTTAGAGATAGACACTCAAATTATCATAGGGGACCTGAATTTCAACTATTCACACATGCTGGAGTGCTCCTATGTGACATAAGTGACCACTGCCCCATCGCAGGGGTAAGATCCAACAGCATTAATGGACAGGGAAGTTAACCTACCTAACTATCAGCTATTCAGAGCTGATCGCCAAACAAGGGGAGGCAGAGTAGCCATATATGTAAAAGCTGGTTTAGTTGTATCCTGTACTGCTGCAACATCTATGCCCAAGGAATTTGAGTGTCTATCTCTAAAAGTCTCTCTCCCCAATACAGCAGATTTCTATTTAATTGGATGCTACAGACCCCTCTGCTGAACACAGCTCTTATCCCACCTGGGAAACCTGGTCAAGTCCTGTACTGAAGAAGTCATTATCATAGGGACCTGACTCAACTGGCTCACCCAGGCAGCTACACCTTCTGTATCATTCTGTGACACCTATGGGCACCACAGTTAATTAATGAACCAACAAGACTACATGCAAGGAATAGTAGTAACAGTACTCTACTTGACATCATACTAGTGAGTAAACCACATCTATTCACACATGCTGGAGTGCTTCTATGACATAAGTGACCACTGCCCCATCGCAGGGTAAGATCCAACAGCATTAAAACAGATCTTGCAAAATTCCTCATGAGGAGATCCAAGAAAACATCAATATTGAAGGATATCTGCATGATCTAGCCTACTCTCCACACTGGCAAAAGTTCTATCTTGACATTCTGTAGAAAAGCTTCAGCAGGTGCTAAATAGCATTATATTAAATGCCCTTAACACCCATGCCCCAATCTCTAGTATCCGAATAAAAAACAAGTCCTGTCGCTGGTTTTCAGCTGACCTCAAAGCTGCACTGCTGGAGAGAGATAAACTTTGGAAAGTAGCAAGAAAAACTAAGAATATCATGGACTGGATGATCTTTAGGAAAGCCAGGAATAAATGCACTAGGAAAGTTAGGGATGCAAAGGCTGCCTACTACCTGGCCCAGCTCGACTCCTCCTACCATAATACTGCTAGATTTTGGGGCACCATCAAGGGTATGATGGGCCAGGATGTTAACAACCCCCTTCCAACCCATTTACACAGTAACTATGGCCCCATTACTGGCACATTGGAAATCCTGGATGCATTCAACAACCACTTCACAACAGCTGGCCTTGCCTTTGACTCCTCCCCAGCTAACCTATTAAGGGATCATTTAAGCTCCCACTATACTGGTGAACAAAGAGTTGACTCCGCATCTAGATACCAAAAAAGTGCAGGAGCAGATCTTCTGGACCCATTCTTTCTAAAGATTGCGTGTCATGTGCTTGCAGTCCCCCTAACTCACCTCTTTAACCTTTCCCTAAACTCTGGCTCTATTCCCATGCTGTGGAAGACAGCCCAAGTGATCCCCCTTCTAAAATCAGGGGACCCTATGGATCTTAATAACTACAGGCCCATTTCCATCCTACCTGTGTTATCCAAGATGCTGGAGAAATTAGTGAGTATTCAGTTAAGGAATGTCTGGACAATGCTAATCTATTAAATCCAGCTCAATCTGGATTCAGGGCCAAACATAGCACTATCACTGCATTAGCCAAGGTCACCAATGATTGGCAAACCGAACTGGATAAAAGAATAATGTCTGTGCAGTATTCCTGGACCTGAGCAAAGCATTCGACACTGTGGACCATGAACTGCTACTCTCATCCCTACACTCCATTGGCCTAGATCCATCCTCCCTTAAGTGGTTCAGATGCTACCTTCCGTAGAACACAGCAGGTAAAGCTGAAGGTGACCCTCTCCCATTAAGACCACTGTCAAGAGGAGTCCCCAAGGCTCTATTCTGGGTCCTATCCTTTGCCATTTATATAAATAAAATTGATTCAACCTTACCAAGTCCTCAGTACATGTCTTTGCTGATGACACTGTACTGTATGTCAGCAACCCTTCACTAAAGTTGCTCATGAAACTTACAAGCAGAATTCTCCTGTTACAACATCAGCTTCTCGAGAAAAAGCTTCTGCTAAATGCAAAGAAAACCAAAGCAATGATGTTCACAACCCAAAACTCCACCAACACATCCTCTTCAATCCGTCTCCCCCAGATATGCACTATACTTGGAGAAAATCTGGAGTATGTTGAAAATTTCAAATACCTAGGTGTGTGGATTGACAATAGACTTGACTTTACTCAGCATCTAGAACAACTGCTGAAAAAGCTTTCCTAAGGCTTGGCCTCCTACAGATTAAAACCCTTCCTTAATACAGATTCAAAGATGAGATTAGTCCAGGCCATCTTCTATCAGTCATTGACTACGAGACTTCCTCTATAGTCACTGCTCCACCTCTACCTTCAAAAGTTGGATACCTTATACCATAGAGCAATAAGGTTCATTACAGACCTGCCATATAATACTCACCATTGTTCTCTCTATGATTCAGTTGGATGGGTTTCCCTTCATGTCAGGAGGAGCAGAAATGCAGTTCTATGGATCTACAGAGCTTTATCAAAAAAACTCCCACGCTATATCCTGGACTGCTTCAACCTGACCACTCCCAGCTCCTATGCCCTAAGAAGCAACAATATCATCCTGCTCAAATTGCCCAAAGTCAACACCAAAATAGGGAGGGCAGCAATCAGCTACTCTCTAGCCATAGCATGGAACACCCTACAACAATCTTTAAAACTCTCCATTATCATTCCATTTACATCCTTCAAGCAGCACTGTACAGCCTTCTTCACAGAGAAATGCAGTTGTTACCACTAGAGATAGAATAGTCATCCCACAAAACCTTATTCCAGTCACATATGGCATATTCCTTCCAGCCAGACACCGTCAGTATATGGCACCCAATATTCCCTTCACCATTCTTGTACTCATTATGTGAGTGACTGTCATGGCCCTCATTGTGATATATATGTATTGTACATATTGTAGATGTTAGTTTAACTTTCTCTTGCCAAGCTTTAACATATGAATTATCTGTATATTATTGTGTTATAAATAAGATTTTCTTGTTTCTGTATGTATAACTGTCTCATAAGTATGTGATGTATTTGCTGTGCACCAACTCGAACCTTGACCTTATCAGGTCCATCTTGTAAATGAGCCTTGCTCAATGATGATCACCTGAATAAATAAAGATTTGATTGATTGATTGATATAAACAATAATGATGTCCTAAAAAAAGAAACATTTTTTGCAATAGCTTTAGATGGTACTAAAGCTTTTGATTTAATTAATAGAAATTATGTGTGGACTGTTTTGGAAAGATGGAAAATTCCCTGTGAAATTATAACATTGATTAAACAATTATATAAAAACACATTGGTTAAATTTCAAATTAATAGATTTCTAAAACAAGACTTTCAAATGCTTAATGGTGTTAGACAAGGTTGCCCCTTGTCTCCAACGTTATTTTTGTTGGTTCTTTAACTTTTCTTACAGATAATTTGATTCAATCCTAATATACAAGGAATATATTGTAATCAGGAACATACAAAATTAAGTGTTTTGCTGAAGATATGTTATTAATATTAAAAAATATAGATCTTGCTTTAAAAGAATTTTTAATTGAAGTTGCACAGTTTTCCTCTATATCAGGATATCAAATTAATAAAAATAAATATGTAATAATAAAGATTTATAGATATAACTATCATGATCCGAGAAATTTTGAGAGTGACTTTAGTATTCAAAGATCAATTAAATATTTAGTTGATTTATTTTCAGATCAACAAGTAATTGTAAAAACAAACTTTAATAAGGTTAAACAAAACATTTCTGATTTATTGCAAAATTGGACTAGATTAACTTTGTCGTTGTGGGGAAGAATTGCAACTATAAAAGTGATGTCTTTACCATATTATATGTTTATTTTACAAAATATACGTGCGTCTCTGGCAGAATCATGGTTTCAAGATGTTAAACGTATTATGACAACATTTTTGTGGAGAGGGGGAAGCTCAGGATTGCATGAAATAATCTTGTATTATCTAGAAATAAAGGAGGGATGAGCTGTCCAGATCCCAAGATATACATGAAAGCCCAGATATTGTCGATGGTGTATCAGTGAAGCTTCTTTTCAGATAAGGATACTATTTTATTTATATACTTTGTTAATATAGGGGAAAAAACAAGGATATAACTTCTTTTTTACTTTAACATATCAGATTTAAAAAATAATATTTTTGTTCTTGGTTGTTATTAGTCAAGAAAGAATTGTTAACACCACAGAAACTACAAATTCCTTGGCTTTTTGTGCATACTTGGCCTAATCAAAGAATTTGGAATTCTAAGGCCAATTTTAAATTTAAGGTATTTTTTGATAGGAATTTGTATACTTGGAAAGATGCATTATGGGATAATGATTTTCCCACTTATCACCAATTATTAGTAAAACTAGGGCTTTCTACCTGGAATAAATTATATTAGTATATGCTTCAAAAAAATATTCTTGAAATTAAAACAGATTTTTAGTAATAATTTAAATTAACAGTCTGAGATTCAATTACAAATTTCTATAATAAATAATGGCATTAGTAAGCTACTGGCTAGATTTTATGAATGTCTAGGTCAAAAAATTAAAACAACCATTAAAAAGATTGATGATAGATGGAATAGGGAAATTAATAATATTTTATCATCTGTTTATTGGGAATATTTGAGACTAAAAAGGAATAAGATTTATAAATCTACTAAGAATAAAACAGTACAAAAGAAAATTTGGGATAGAGCTTTTATGACACCACTCATGATAAGTAAAATTAATCCAGAATATAGTTAATTGTGTTGGCATGGATGTAAAGAAAGAGGCTCTTTGATACACTGTCTATGGGAGTGCCCATATATAAAATCTTGGTGGGAATCTATGAAAGATATATTACAAGATATGTGGGGAGGTGTTATTCCTTTAAAACCAGAATTTTTTCTATTCAATGCATCAGATCATATATATAAATATACATCTTTGAATATCATTTTTGCATTAGCAACTATGGCTGTAAAAAGATTAATCTTAAAGAATTGGAAAGATAAAGTTTTGCCCCCCTTTGAACTCCATAATTGGTGGTACATATTTCATCAAACTTTACAACTAGAACAATTTATATATGAAGTAGATGAAACTGTAGATGATATTCTGGGAACACATTGGAAGTCTATAGTGGACAGCTTACCTCTTACTGTGCAGATTTGAACTCAAGAAATATTTATTTACCCTTATTTATTGATGGACTATTGTACTAGTGATCTTATAAGTTAAAGATAGGTATGGTCTTATGGCTAATTGAATTGTTTGTGGGTGGGTTTTTGTATGTATAGAATTTATTATATATAATATTATAAGATGTTATGCATATCTATTGTGATTATTGTTCTCTTGGCTTTTTTATATGCAACAAAATATATAATAAAAAGATTTATTAAAAAAAATTTATAACGTTAGCTATCTCTAATAATTTTATGGATCCATTTGGAGGATCTGTTATGGGTCTAAGAATGTCACCTAGAGCATCCTTAGGACTACAGAACTGCCGACCTTCAGTTCAAATGCCTCTGGTCCTAAGAACATGTGAGGCAACACTCTAATATCCATAAGAAGCCCTCTAACCAGACCACACACTTATTTATTAAGCATCATTTTTCACAATTATCAATGTACAGTACATCAGAAAATACACACTTATCAATAAAAATACAAACTAGGAAGACAACCAATACAAGTTGAAAACACACTGAGAAATCTTAAAACACTGTAAAATTTGTGAGCATAGAGGGACAGAGAATGCCAAAGAATTGTTCCAGTCAATGAAAAAAAATTCTATGTCCCACAGCAACTCACTCTATCAGCCTTATTGCTTAAATCAGTGAGTCAGCAACAAGCTGATATAAGATAAATCAGTAACAAGTTAATATAAAATAAATCCAGCCAGTTTAATACTTAATTCGTGTTCCTCATCTAATGCAAGCTTTTGGCTCCACTATTTTAGGAGCTTTAATGTACATACCTTCCTTCTTATTGGAAGAAATAACATAATCAGAAGCAGGTCCTTCTGGATTTTCTGAAATGAAAGGAGAAATATATTTAATTAAAGAAAAGACATAACCCACAGTCTCCCTTGTGGGCAAATAAAAAAAAAACAAGATGTCAAAAAATCAGGTAATCTTTTAGTGCTACATGCAGTAGTTATGCATTCATAGCTGTGTTTTCAAAACAGTGAGCATTAGAAAGACATGAACATGAATGGACTCTGGTCACTCAGGTGCCAGGGGAGAGAGGAAGGATTGAGCGGCCATAGACAGCTCTCCTTCCTTGGGAAGGGGGGATGGTATGGCACACTGCTTGCCTGACACCCATCATGCCATCATGTTGAGAAGGGACCCCATGTCCTGGATGTTAAGCCATTTTTGCAGTAGCAGAGCTCAGCCATTCAACCCATTGCACATTCATGTGCCCAGGGGACAAAAACAGAGAAAAAACCCTGCGGCAGCAAAGTGATGACCGACCACTCACAGACTCTGCACCTGGTGGCCAGAGATGCCCGCAACCCTGTGAGAGAGGGCATGAACAGGGTAAATCCTGGGGAAATCAGAGTGATAGAGGTGGGGGGTCATGCAGAGGAAGGCCACCAGGGTCAAGAAAGAGCAGAAAATGTAAATAAAAAAAAATCTGGGTGAACCAAAGTATAACAATATATAGCTAGGTAAATATACAAACAAGGCACATAATTGGAATAGCATTTATGGACAAGGTTCAGAGTGTAATAGGCAGTATTCCCTTGCCCCCACATAAACAATATGTTCATAGGCAAAAAAAAAAATTATTATATACATAGGCACAATAGATGATTAGTCTGGGCACCTGGATATACTAGGGACACATATGAATAAAGCTAGGACCACTCAGGAATACACATAGGGTGTGGTAAGTGGGTAGTATGGTCTCTGGGATTATGCAAGGGAGTAAAGAAATGGGGGGGGGCAAGGTGTACCAGGAGGGAGAGAGGGTAGGGAGAATGAATAAGCCATCACTGACAGCTACAGTATGCTGGAATAAAGTCTGGAAGGAGTGGAAAAATTGAAAACATTGCAGATGAACTGTGAAGCTGAGACACTACTTTAGCTGTAATTGTTTGACGTTATCAAGAAATAGATTCAAATAGTTTGCTACAACCCTTTCCATCAAGGAACTTGCTGAATGTTGACTCTGTAACTCAGGGGAGTGTTGGGAATGAAGGACCCCCCAGCAAGATCTGCAATAGGGTTGACACTCCAGATGGGGTGGAAAAAATGAGAAGAGACCTAGGCAAACTGGAGGAGTGGTCAAGTGTGTTGCAGTTTAAATTCAATGCACAAAAGTGCAAAGTCATGCACTTAGGCAACAGGAGTCCTGGAGAGTAATACAAAATGGGGGGGGGTACTAACAACAACAAAACTGGAAAGGGACCTGGGTGTAAACATAACGGATGACCTGAAGGTGGCCAAGCAAAGTGAAAAGGCTGTGGGGGGGGGAGTGGGGGCCAGAGAGAAGCTGGGGGTGCACAGGGTGGGGCATTACCAGTAGAAAACAGGAAGTGGTGATGCCACTGTACAAACAATTGGTCAGGCCACATCTTGACTACTGTGTTTAGCTCTGGAGACTGTATCTCTAGAAGGACATTGATAGAATGGAGGTGGTCGAGAGAAGAGCAACACAAATGATGAAAGGAATGCACTAGAAAACATATGAGGAAAGACTGAAAGATCTCAATATGTATACCCAGGAGGAAAGGAGGGAGAGGAGGGATATGATAGAGACATTCAAGCAGCTCAGGGGAATCAACAAGGTCCAGGAGGGCAGTATCTTTAAAAAAAAGAGATGTGCAAGAGCAAGGGGTCACAATATGAGGCTGGGGGGAGACTTAGGGGTAATGTGAGGAAGGTTTTTTTCACAGAAAGGGTGGTGGATGCATGGAACAGCCTCCCACTGGAGGTCATAGAGGCTAAAATGATTGGTGAGTTCAAGAATGTGTGGGATAGACAGAAGGCAACCCTGGTGATAGGAAAGAGAGGGTACACTGCTGATCATTTAGGATCTGGAGTTTAAGTAGGTAGGGCAATGGGCAGACTAGTGGGCCAGGTGATCTTTATCTAATGGATGAGCATCCCATGGTAATTGGGGGGGTGACCCTAACCAAGGGATAATGTATGGAAACCATGGTCTAGCCAAAGACTGGAGGAACTGAACCCACTAGAACAGTGAACCCAGATAATTTCAACTTTGGGAACTCTCCATTGATGGAAGAGTGTTGTATTCAGATCAGTCAGAAGTTAACCACTCTACTGGAGAACAGCATCAGATTCCGCTGCAAGATCAACAGCCATTCTGGGAACAGGTCCAGTGCCTGCCACCTGCTAATAATGATGACGCACTGTTGCACCTTCAAAGCAGCTGTGATTATACAAGAATTAAGGAGTCTCTACATCTCCATCATTGTGTATAGACTCCAGAACTCTTAATAATTGTACTATATCAGATCACTACACCATGCCATGCATCCAAGAGACACTGGATTGTCTTCACTTGTCCTCTGTTCTCTGTGGCACTTTCGATCTAACATCTGCTGTAGAGGTGTTAATGTTCTATGGCAGAGCTAGGTTAAATTATGCAGTACCCATGAAATTCTGTGGCATGTGAAAAACAATGTCCTAATGCAGTACATTGCCCCATCAGGCCTTGAATATCATGGTTCTGAGTGCTAGAGGCACTTGGTGTTGCTTCATACCTTGCAATAAATCAAAGGGATGATGATACCCTATGATATACCACACACAAGATATACTAGCCCCTGCTCACCCTTCTCCCTCATGCCCCATGTTTCTCTCACCCTTGCAATGTTGCTAACCTCAACAAAGCCCCCAGGCTGCTCTTAGCTTAGTTATATGTACTAAATTCTAAAACTGAAGTGTCACTCTCGAACTGACTATACTACTTTAAGCTCTCTATGTATCCTGCCATTTTTGTCCCATCTTGTCTTTATTATATGTTACCTGTTTTGCTCAGACATGGAACCTTTGTAAAAGAGCCTTCAGCTCAAAGGTGTTGAAATCCAAGATCTCAATAAAATAAAAATTTAATAAAAACACTGCCATGTATTACTGTTTACTTATAAAATGATGCATTTTCATGTTGCAATCTGATTTCCAAAGTTGGACTGGAATACTGTATATAATGTTATAAAATGAGTATTGACAATAAAGGAACCTGACTGACTGGCACCCTTGCCAGCTATGTCTTTCATTTTGAATATACCATGGCAAAAAACAGGTGCCACCACAAGTGACCCAGTCACTCAGGATATCCTTGTGCCCTCTCATCTTGGGGATCCCAAATCCTGATCTGAAGTCCCCAATTGGCAGTGTCCCAAACAGTAAAAACACAGTGCAGTAATTGCAGGCGTAAAGTGAAGAAAGTGTGGACGGTTCATTTAACTGCTATATTTCTATCTGCTCAAAGCAATAACAAAAAAAAAGAAAAAACAAAATACCATTATTTTTTCTTCCCCGCACTCTTCAGCCGAATCGGCAGTAGTCTCTCGCTCACACTCCTTAGCCATTTCTCGTGCTTGACTTGCAGTGAAAGCGGAGTAAAATACAAACTAAAAAAAAAATAAAACTGTACGACACTTAAAAGTATTGTCTGTATGTAAAAACTGTATCACTGTCCCTGCCGAACTGCTCCCTTGACTCCCTCGCCTAAACACTCCACCGTTCCTCCAAAGCCCCAAGCAGACGGACCAGCGAGACTTTTACAAAAGTTGCTATAGGTGAGGGTAGCTTGCTGCAGGTAAGACTGATAACAAAATTGCGGTCTTGCCTGGGGCCTGACTTATTGACTCGGCTGCTGTCTTTAACACCCCTAGTGACAGCACTTCACCTAACAGCGTCCCTAGCAACCTAAAGAAAGCTAGGGACTATTTCACATCAATACAGATTTTTTTCTTCTTTTTTTTGTAATTTTTTTTTAATAATATGATAGTTTCTCAACAGATACCCATTTTATAAGTGGAATAACACACTCTGGGGTGTGGGTTATTCTGGATAAATGCACTTTTTGGGGCAGTAATGTGCTCAACCATGCCTCGTGCCTCACTACGCAGCTAGACATGCATTTATCCAGAATAAACCACACCCCATCACGTGTTATGGCTTAAATAAACCACAGTGAAGCCATGACTTGGAAGATTGTATTGTTCCTGCATTCTCTTCATCTGTTGCTTTTTGAATAAACGTTTATCTTTCTCCTATTTTATATATATTTTTAAAAACTTGGTTCTAGTATAATGACAATAAGTCACAGGAGGGTGTATGTTATTGAGGGATGTCACCAATGCAGTTTATTTATTTATTTATTTATTAGCTTTTGGTAACCGGGTAAGTGCGCTAGGCAACAGACCTGCCTATTTTCAGGCATGACCCGGGAGAGCACAGGACACTGGTTACAATATGCAGAAATGCACAGACATAATATAGGTGGACAGGAGCAAAACAAGATATACATTGGGTAGCACAGTAATAGTTACATAAGGGTACATTTTAGGCATAGATCATAATAAGGATGTAAAATAAAACAATTAGGGTAACCATAAGACAGCTGAGGACAGTAAAGACATCAAGGTTCATAGCCACCTAGACAAGCATATTGCATGGGAGAACATTAGTGTAGTACTCAGGGTCAGACCCGACAGCCTGCAGTGGGACAAAGCAAATTAAGAGCATTTGCATTGGCCAGAGGCTAGGAGGTGGGTGAACAGTGAGTTTTCACCATAAGGGAGAGCGAGTTCCAGAATTTGGGAGCAAAATGGGCAAATGCCTGTTCACCCATTTTTGTCATGCAAGGTCTAGTGGAGAGCATGGGGACAGAGGAAGACCTGAGGGTACGGGTGTGTGAGGCAGGAGTCAGGAGGTTGGCAAGATAGACAGGGCAGGGAGGTCTAGACAGGGAGTCGATAAAGCAGCCCAGGGAGTAGGCTCGAATATCCTTAGGTAACAGCCAATTTAAGCCAGCGTAAAGGAGACAATGATGGGTAAGACATGGGGCAGTTAAGGCGAATCTACGGATGTTGTTGTAGACAGTGTCCCATTTGTGGAGTGCAGCAGAGTTTGCAGCAAAGAGGAGGGGCAGAGCATATTGGAGCTGGGGTAAGAGAATACCTCTCGCAACAGAAAGTCTAGCGGAAGGAGTGAGGGAGTGGCGCACGCGATAAGCTCCACCAATTTTTGCATTGATGGCACGGCACACCATATTGACATGTTGAGACAGGTCAAGTGTGGGATCTAAAGTGACCCCAAGGTACTTGAAGGACTCAGTGTTTGAGATGAGGGAGCCGTCAAGGCATTGAACCCGGAGCCTGTTCGCAGGGCAGACAGTTTTTTAGAGGATCCGAATAGCATAGCACAGGTTTCTTCTAGGTTCAGGACTTGGTGGTTGCTAGAGAGCCAGGTATGCAGGAATTGGAAGTCATTAGTGAGAGTGGAGTTGATGGCAGCAACCGATTTTGACCCAGAATAGAGAACAAGGTCATCTGCGTACATAAGAGTGCAGCTATGCCGGGACATGGTGGGAATATCATTTAGGAAGAGGGAGAAGAGTAGAGATCCAAGAGTGGATCCCTGGGGAACTCCACGGGAGATGTTTAGGGGGGAGGAAAGGGCCTTGTGAAATGCTACCACCTGAGTCCGATTGTCAAGATAGCTATGGAACCAGGAGAGGGCTTGGTCAGATGCTCCAATGGCTTGGAGCTTCTTTAGCATGAGAGGATGGTGTACCATGTCGAAAGCTTTAGACAGGTCGATAAAGACGGCCCCAGTGAGTAGGCCACGGTCCATATTATTTCTGATGTCATTTGTAAGTTGTGTAAGTGCAGAGGTGGTACTGTGACCGGGCCGGAAACCATGTTGGCACAGGGTCTGAAGATTAAACATGTCAAGGTGAGCAGCAAGCTGGCGGTGGACTATTTTTTCAAGCAGCTTACTGAGAGTGGGCAGAAGAGATATAGGGCGGTAGTTGGACATGAGTTTAACATAGCCCTTTTTGTGTATAGGGATGGTTCTGGCAGTTTTCCAGGTGGACGGGACAGTAGATGTACAAATAGAGAGGTTAAAAAGCCAGATGATAGGTCTGGTCAGCCAAGGTGCATACTGCTTAAGTATGCAAGGATGGATGCCCTCAGGCCCTTGACCCCCGCGTGCGGAAGGGAGTTAAGTAGCTTGCGAACTCAAGGTATGTGGTTGAGCCAGAACGAAGGGAGGGGTGGAGGGTGAGGAGGAGAAGAGGGACAGTCAGGTTGTGGGCTAGTTAGAGTACCGACTGGTGAAGAAGAAAAAAGGCATTGAAGGCGTTGCAATGGTGTCATGGTTGGTGCAGTGAACACCTTGAATGTTCATGTCAGCTGGATTCTGTTGCTTGTCGCTGCCGAGAATGTCCTTAATTTGGACCAGTACCGCGCTGGATTTGTAGAGGATGTTATTAGTAGGTTCCTATAGTAGGTGCTTTTGCAATACGATTTTGTCTTTTGCAGTTGTTATGTAATGCACGATAGTCTTCAAAATCTGCATGGAGGTGGAGATCTTCCACCTGGACCAAAGTTTGTCCCTAGATTTGAGAAGTTGAAGCAGGGGCGAGTTAGCCACTTGGTTACTTTCCTGCCATCCCACGGTGGTGACCGGGATGAAGGTTTTGAAGAGAGAGGAGGACGGAGTTGAAATATTCTGTGGCTATGTTAATGTCCTCTGTTTGGTAGAGAGGGGACCAGTCAACCTGGTTAAGGTCAGTGAAGAAGTCCTCATGACTTAGGCAGGAGAGATTAGGAAAGGTTACAGTTTTAGCAGGGGGGGAGGAATGACAGTGTTCCAGACACAGTAGATGGGATAGTGGTCACTAATTGTGTCAGGTAGCACACCAGCTGAGGCAACATATTCCGTCCTGTTAGTAAGTATCCAGTCAAGGAGGGTGGCACAGTTGCCCCCACGTGAGACCCTTGTGGGTTCATGTATGAGCTGGGATAGATTTGCCTTGCTAGCTAAGGAGGATAGGTTAGCTGAGTTTTTCTCGGACCAGTCAAGGTTAAAATCACCAAGGCAGATAATGTCATTCTTGCCTGTAACTTTAGGCAGAAACCCTAGGAGTTCAGTGATGCCTTGTGTAGCATTTTTGGGGATATAAGTACAAAAATATGGAGTTTCTTTACACCCCAAGAAGCAGTAGGGAGTGTAGGATTTCCAGTTTGGTAGGAGGGTCCTGCAGAAGGGTAATGTTTAGGTGAGTTTTGAAGTAGAGGCAAGGACACTCCCCTTTAGTGCCAGGACGGTGGTTACGTAAGCATGTTGTATCCAGGAAAGTGGCACTGAGAGTCAGGCTCTGTGGGCTTAAGCCAGGTTTCTGTGATGGCGAGGACATCCGGGACGTTAGTATAGACCCAAGCCTGGAGGTCAGGGAGGTTGGCCATAAGGCTCCTAGCATTCAGGTGGGTGAAAGTTAGTCCATCGGTTTTAGGGAGGGTGGTGGCTGGGGGGCAAGGTTATGACGGGACGCAAAGATGGACCAGGGTTGATCTCAATGTTGCCGGATAGTATAAGAGATAGGGTTAGTAACCATAGCGGGGTGATGAGGTACGCCCTGATAGAGACGCAGGGTGGCAGCTTCAGATGAAGGTGAAGGTATCTGACTATTGGGCTAATACGCTTGCTGATGAGAGAAGAGTGGGGTAGAGGTAGTGGAGTGGCAGTAGCAAGCATGTTGGAGTAGTAGAAGTCAAACTGAGTATAAGTATTGGCAGAAGCTGATGATGTGTTCAAGCAGTAAAGCTCAAAGAGGATAGGAAGGCAAAGTATTCCCATAAGGAGCGCTAGGAGGGGAGGAGGGGACATTTTTTGACTAGAGAAAGGAGTGAGGTAGAGAGGAAAGAGACAGCAGAGGGCTCCTTTAATATAAATCACCAAGTGAAAACAGCTACTAGAGAGCAGTAAAATGTGACAAGTGAGGTATTGGGAGCAAATTGCTCGAACTTAATCAGGCTCCCTTTAGTGGCAAAACAATATAAGGAGCTAATGGAGAAGTTGGGTGTTAAAAAAAAAAAAAAAACAACACCAGCAAAATATCGCGAGGATAGAGGCTATTTAAGTAATACCAGCGAAGGGTGAGAGGGTATTGGGGGCAAGGGAGCAGTTTGACAGTGACTGCGGGAAGAGTCTGTAGGGAGCTTAGGTCCATGCTACCTGGCAAAACGCTGCCGCAATCCTGTGTCTGGGGGGGGCGGGAAGAGCCACCGGGAGCTGCCCGTCTTGTGGAACAATCACAGAGGTCCTACAGCGTATGGGGGGAGAGCCCCTGAGAATTTCAGACCCTCTCGACCTCCAGGAACGCGGAGCTCTGTTCAGGGGTTGGGGGAGAGCCCCAGACCTGTTCCTCTGCAGTCGGAGAGATTCAGTTGGGAAGGGGTTAAGGTTTTTTTCACAATGGTTTGGGCAGGAAAGACACACTAACCTGAGGCTTGTTTCCAAGTGCCTCCTGGGAGCACAGGGAAGTTAAGTGACTTGCTTATGGTTGCACAGTGTGAAAGTGGTGGCTGTGGGATTCAAATCCAGTTCAACAGGTTTGCAGCTCAGTGCTCTTAATCACTGTCACATTGTCTCCCATTCTGTTTTGTCTCATGTCACATCACCATTTGTATGGCAGTGTAACCCCCTTTGGGGGCTTACCTGAATTTCCCATCTTCCGACTGCTGCTGGCTCCCCTGTCTTTTTTCCCCCCCGATGCAGACCGGATCCATGTGGGTCCCCCTAGTTTTATGCTGCCACAGATTCCCCCAAAAGCAGCCCTGTAACAGAGTAGACACACCAGAGGGTGTAGACAGAATGAGAAGGGACCTGCAGAAACTTGAAGAATGGTCAGGGGTTTGGCAGTTGAAATTCAATGCAAAGAAGTGCAAGATAATGCATATGGGGCACAAAAACCCTGGCACAATATATCAGTTGGGGGTGAGGATATAGCATGCACCAAGCAGGAAAGGGATCTTGGGGTTATCATCTCTGATGACCTCAAGGTAGGGAAACAGTGTGACAAGGCAGCAGGTAAAGCAAATAGGATGCTGGGATGTATAGGCAGGGGCATCACCAGCAGGAAAAGGGAGGTCATAATTCCACTATACAAGACACTAGTGAGGCCCCACCTGGAGTACAGTGTACAGTTCTGGAGACCATACCTAAGTAAGGACATAGACAAGGTAGAGAAGGTTCAGAGGAGGGCAACAAAGCTGCATGGATTGCATCACAAGTCCTATGAAGACAGGTCGAAGGAACTGAACATGTACTCCTGGAGGAGAGGAGGAGAGAGGGATATGATAGAGACATACAAGTATCTCACAGGGAGGAACAGGGTGCAGGAATACACTATTTTTAAGCGAAAAGATGTTCCAGGACTAGAGGGCATGGGATGAAGTTGGAGGGAGGACGATTCAGAGGAAACATGAGGAAGAATTTCTTCACAGAACGGTGGTGGACAAGTGGAACACCCTGCCAGAGGAAGTGGTGGGGCTGAAACAATCACGGATTTAAGAATGCATGGGATAGACATAAAGGAATTCTGGAGGTCAGGAGTAAGGGGCAACAGACTTCTAGGAAAACATAAACTGAACTTACAAGCTCAAATGGGCAGACTGGGTGGGCCATAGGCCCTTATCTGCCGACACCGTCTATGTATCTATGTATCTATGTATTTGTTTTAGCCTTGTTTGGGCTTAAATCCTTACTCACGAGTCACCTGCATTTTGTTGGACTTGCCTGCGATCACAAATGCTTTAAAAGTGCTTGATGTGCCGGCTCGGTGGTGCTGAGGGTTGAGACATCTCTGCCTTACCTCACGCTGCACTGGTGACCTGGGTTTGGAAATGACCTCGGGTCATTGGGGTGCCAGCAGGAGGGGAGGGTGGAGCAGGATCAAGCCTAGCAGTGCTCCTCTCCAGGGGTGGGAGGTCACCCTCCCATAGTCCCGCTGTCACTGGGTGGAGGTCCAGTGATGGTGCAGGCAGGTACGGGTGAATGGTAGTGTGGACCATTCCATAGTGCATGGCATGCACGTGCCTCCACAAGTGCATGCTCATGCCAGGGATGTGTGGGAGAGCGGGTGTAAAAACAGGGGAAAAAAATGGATAATTAAAATATTGAAAAAGTAAAGTGCTTATTGTTCCAACCGCTAGATCTGCGGTTGATTGGGGAGTGTATCAGTGGTCCTGGTGCCCTTCACTACCGCAGTGGGAACTGTTGACTTCAGGGAGGCTGGGCAGAAGCCCACCCAGCAGTGATTGAAAAGCTAAATGGGTGCTAAATAGCAAGGGTTCATTAATATGTATGAGCCCCGATGAATATTAATAAGATTTTGCCTGCTGTCTGCAGCCTGGGGGGACAGTATTTCAGTGGCAGCCACAAGGGGACTGATAAGTGTGTGTGCCAAAGAGTGGGGCTCATTTAAAAGGGCACAGTGGGGCTACAATGCTGTGGGGAGATTGTTCATTAAAAGTATTTATCGTGGCTTCATCTGGACTTAGAAATGGAAACAGTGAGGACTGCTGTATAACACTGAATGAGGGCAGCCATGTTTGTAATGCTTTGAGCCTTCCAACCAGCCAATGAGATAAATGGGCCTTCAAAAAACTGTGACAAAGGACTTCTGAGAGAAGGTGGCGACTAATTCAGGTGCCTGATTCATGCCTCCATGAGAAATCAGGAAATACTGATCTCTATAGTTATTAATGACATAGATACATAGATACATAGACAGTGTCGGCAGATAAGGGCCTATGGCCCACCCAGTCTGCCCATTTGAGCTTGTAAGTTCAGTTTATGTTTTCCTAGAAGTCTGTTGCCCCTTACCCCTGACCTCCAGAATTCCTTTATGTCTATCCCATGCATTCTTAAATCCCGTGATTGTTTCAGCCCCCACCACTTCCTCTGGCAGGGTGTTCCACTTGTCCACCACCCATTCTGTGAAGAAATTCTTCCTCATGTTTCCTCTGAATCGTCCTCCCTCCAACTTCATCCCATGCCCTCTAGTCCTGGAACATCTTTTTTGCTTAAAAATAGTGTATTTCTGCACCCTATTCCTCCCTGTGAGATACTTGTATGTCTCTATCATATCCCCTCTCTCCCTCCTCTCCTCCAGGGAGTACATGTTCAGTTCCTTCAACCTGTCTTCATAGGACTTGTGATGCAATCCATGCACCAGCTTTGTTGCCCTCCTCTGAACCTTCTCTACCCTGTCTATGTCCTTACTTAGGTATGGTCTGCAGAACTGTACACTGTACTCCAGGTGGGGCCTCACTAGTGTCTTGTATAGTGGAATTATGACCTCCCTTTTCCTGCTGGTGATGCCCTTGCCTATACATCCCAGCATCCTATTTGCTTTACCTGCTGCCTTGTCACACTGTTTCCCTACCTTGAGGTCATCAGAGATGATAACCCCAAGATCCCTATCCTGCTTGGTGCATGCTATATCCTCACCCCCCAACTGATATATTGTGCCAGGATTTTTGTGCCCCATATGCATTATCTTGCACTTCTTTGCATTGAATTTCAACTGCCAAACCCCTGACCATTCTTCAAGTTTCTGCAGGTCCCTTCTCATTCTGTCTTACACCTCTGGTGTGTCTACTTGTTACAGAGCTTTGTGTCATCAGCTAACAGTGAAATTCTGCCTTCTAGGTCCTGTGCAATGTCACTGATGAAGATGTTGAATAGAACCGGTCCCAGCACTGATCCCTGTGGTACCTCACTGGTCACTTTTCCTCTGTGGAGTGACAGCCATTTACCACCACCCTCTGTGTCCTGCCACCCAGCCAGTTACCTACCCACCACACTACTGTCCTGCCCACACCCATATTCCCCAGTTTGTGTAATAGTCTTCTATGTGGCACAGTGTCAAAGGCCTTGCTGAAGTCCAGATAGCCATGTCCACTGCTCTCCCCTGATCCACCTCCCAGTCACCCAGTCAAAATTCAACAAGTTGGTCTGACATGACCTCCCCTGGTGAAACCATGCTGCCTTGGGTCCTGTAGTCCATTGACAACCAGATGTTCCACCAATCTCTCCTTCAGTAGTGCTTCCATGATCTTCCCACTACCGAGGTGAGGCTGACTGGTCTTAGTTCCCTCGCTTCCTCTTTGTTCCTGCTTTTGTATAAGGGGACTACATCTGCTGTCCTCCAGTCTTTGGGTACTCCCTGTTTCCAGTGATCGGCTAAACAGGATAGCCAGAGGTTCAGCCACCACCTCTCTTAGTTCTTTAAGGACCCTGGGGTGCACCCCATCTGGCCCCATTGCTTTATCAACTCTTATTACTTCCAGTTCCTTCAGGACCCTTTCTCGTGTAAAGCGACTTGTGTCCATTTCTGCACCATTCTCATCCTTGTACTCCCTTCAGACCCATTACCCTCCTCTTCCTCAGTAAAGACTGAGCAGAAATACCTGTTCAATATGTCAGCTTTACTGTTGTCATCCTCCACGCGGCCCCCATCCTCCCCCTTCAGTCTCACTATCCCTCCCTTTGTCTTTTTTTTTCACTTATGTACCTGTAAAAGGTTTTGTCCCCCCTACCCACTGATTTTGCAATGTCTTCTTCTGTCTGAGCTTTCGCTTCCCTTACTGACCTCCCTGACTCCTTTTGCTTCTCCTGGTACTTCTCCCTATCCCCTTCTGCCTGTGTCTTTTTTTATTGCCTGAATGCAATATTTTTGGCTTTCACTTTCTTTGCTACCTCTTTGGAAAACCATAATGGTCTCCTCTTCCTTTTCCTTTTGCTAACCTGCTTAATGCATAATTCTGTTGTTCTTGTAATCCCCATTTTAAATACTGCCCACTGTTCCTCAACCCCTGATTCCTGTCCCATTCCCCTTAATGCCTCTTTCAAGTATCTCCCCATTTTCCCAAAGTCTGCCCCCCTAAAATCCAGGATAAGTGTTTTTGTGTGGTTTGGTTCTGCTCTTTCTGTGATTTCAAACCACACTGACTGGTGGTCACTGTTCCCCAGTGACTGATCAGCTTGAACAGTCAATCAAGAGGCTGGAATCTTGAGTGAAAACCCAGGGAATTGATGGGTTTGAGTCAGTTTGTTGCCAGGTTCTTCTCTAGTCAGGAGGATTCTATGTAGGAGGATTTGGACTGTGAGAGGCCTTGCTCAAGCCTCCGTTGGAAAAAGCCATTGCAGGAAAGGAATACCAGGAGAAAAGAATGTGAGAGACTGGACTGATTTCTTCAACTGTCCAGGTATTATGAATTGTGCTGTCTGGATTGGAGAGGATTGGTGTTGCAGAGACCCTGCAAAGTATATGGGACTGATCTGATAGAACTGTGTTGCAGATTGAAAGCTGAACAGTTGCTGCAGAGGAACCACTTTAAGTATAACTGTTTAAGAGACTGAAGAGACAAAGCATCCCAAGTGCAGGGTGCTAGTCGGGTTCTGTAAAGTTACTGTGAGAACTGAGTGAAGTGTCTGAGAGCTATGTCCCAGCTGACGCTGAAAATAAACTGTTGCGGACATTTTTAGGACCTAAAATGGCACAAGGGTGAGCAGGGGCCTGCTAGTTCTAAACGCCCTGAGGATTGCTGTGGTCTAAGTTCCAGCTGAGGTTGTTGCTGAGAGGTGGGCACCCATGGCGAACTGTTACTGCTGTTATTCAGGAGAGTTGTCTGCTGCCATTTCATTTGAGGATTCAGTGCAGGGACTGTAGGGGATTCTTACTGCTTAGGAGTCCTCACCCAGAGCCAGGGAGAAAACCAGTTAACCCCTTCCAAGTGGGACCCACTGTCTCAAAAGGTCACCGGTGCCTGCTGGGGTGCTAGAGCAGTTACGACCCTTGTGGGGAGTAGGGCTGTGGAACCACTCCTGGGTCTGGGCCTTCTGGGGGTGGTGTGGACCTGCCACCAAGCTCTGCAATGGGCTAGAAGCAGCTGAATGTAACAATCGGCCAGACCTTAAATCAAGGGGACAAGCTGCAAGACCTTTGAGCAAGACCCAACCTGCCAAGGGAACAGAGTTTATCATCCTTTCTGCCTATTGCTACATGAATTGAGGGGAGCTCCAAACTCCAGGGCATCTAGAAATGGCTACTCCAAATGCTGTTGAGACATGCAAACTGTGAGTACCCCAGACCTGGTTCCTGGATTCTGAAACAGGGGAGTGTGGTGATTCTAAATTTAAACATTTTCTCAACCTTTCAGGGCCCCAACAGCCAGACAACCCATAGCAACATCCAGGCCTACAACTGGTTGGTACTCCAGGGACTCCTCAGGGTGTAACACTGGTACCAGTGGGGTGGGCAGCCAGGTGGTGGACTGGTCTATGGGCCCTTATAGTTAATGTTTTGCCATTTGCCACTAACTCTTTTTTTTTATTCCATAGCTACTCCTCATCCAGTTACCCCTTTCCTAGACCCTATCCCCAATAAAGTTGTGAGTTTGATTGCTGAAGCTGCTGTATCAAGAGAGGTTCATTGCATTTTGTCTTCTGATGGATTTATTGTATTTGGTGGGAAAAGAGTGTTGGGGATCTCGTGTGCAGGTTGGCTGGTCGGGGAGGTGAATAGGTGCAGTGTCCCAGGGGGCTGTACTAATCAGTCACCTGACCCACTTACAATTTACTCTGGGTGGAGGCACCACACTATTATTCATAACTTTGGGAAAGAACTCCCATTCGCCACCATAGCAGGACCCAGGACCCTTAACCTGTACCAGGTTCAACAGGCAGGGGTAGTAGCCCACTGGCACATAGCACCTGGGCTACATCTTTGGAGGCACTGCTGGGATCTCCTGTTCACCAGCCATGTCTGGCATGGAAAACCGGAAAGGCTGGACCCCTGTAGGGTCCCTGGGCTCCAAGTCCATTCCACCTTGTCCCAAGTTTAGGCCTATGGAAGAGGACAAAGTGAGATTGGTGGAATGGAGTGAGGGAATGAAGATGGCTCTCAGAAGTCCTTTCTCTTGATGGGGATACCCCAAGAGATGGACAAGGAAGATATAGAGAAATGTGTATTCACAATATCAAGACTGGTTGAGGTGAAGGTACAAGGGAAAATGCTTAATTCTACCAAGGGTACACCGACTATGCTGCTAGGGAGTACTAATACAACAGAAGCTGCTTGGATACCTGAGGCTTTTGTGATAGAGGAATTGTCTGAGGCTCTACCTATTGTGACCTTTTTAAGTATACCCTCCAGGGGGAGGGGGCTGGGGATCTGGATTCAGTCCAAGGTCCCCCAAGACTTAGAAATCTCAGCCTGGCAACATGCCAGTAGCCTTCAAGTTGTACAAAAAACTGAGAATGTTTTGGGGGGTCAAGTCCACCCCAAATAGTGAAGATAATCTGGAGGCCTGAATGGATTGCACCACCCCTTTAGTTCAGGATTGTCAGTGCTCTGAGATTGAGAAGCGGAGGCACTTATTGGAGAGCCTCCACTGTCGTGCCATAGAGGTCATCCACACCCTGTGAGCCACAGACCCAAAGCCCCAGCCCAGGTATACCTGACCACATTGGAAAGTGTATTTGGAAGCCCAGAATCCTGTGAGGACCTCATGTGGACATTCAAAACCACTCGCCAGTTGGAGGGGGAACCTTTGTCTGCTTTCTTGACCTGGGTGGAGACAGTCTTACAGAGGGTATTTAGGAAAAGGGGAGTGGCAGCACAAGATCTGAACTGAGTGAGGTTAGAGCATGTGGTGAAGGCTGCCTTGTATTCCACCCTGTTGGTGTTACAACTCCATTTAGCAGATAGGAAAAGCAACCCCCCCTTAATACTGGCCTTAGTGAGAGAGGTCAGAGAGGCAGAGGAAGAGCAAAGGCAATGGGAAGTACAGAGGGCCTCAGCAGTCGCTACTCAGATAGGTCAAGGGGTGCCCTCTGGTGAGATGCAAGAATTGATGGCCCTACTGAAGGAGTGTAGGGATGTAGTTACCTCTTCTAATCTAATGGTGAATCAGGGGTGAACCGAGGTCCAAGGGGTGAGTGGGACAGTCCTCATGTAGGACCAAAGATGTTCAGAGCTTTGTTCCCAATGCAGGCACCCACTCCTGAGGTTGTGTACAAGGATCTAATGGATGAGTTAGCCTGCAGAGTAGCTGAACTGCAGATGGCAGGGATGCCAGTTATGGCCCAGAGCAATGGACGGGGTGTAGCATGGAGCCCCATAACACAAAGTGCCCTGGTGGGAGCGTCAGGTACCCACCCTGTGGCACCAGATAGTCCACAGTCTCGGGAGCCCATTTTATGTCATCGGTGTGGGGTTGGGGGCCATGTAAGGAAGGGGTGTAGGATGCCACTGAACCATACCCCCATTAGAGATAGGCTGCCTGCAAGACTGACCCAGAATCAGAGAAACTATGGAGGGGCCTGGTAAAGGAGCGCAGCAGGGCTCCTGGTAGATTTAGCTCCATGGTTCACATAAGAACCTTGGCTGCCAAAACCACCACATTAGCTCCAGTCCACATGTGCAAGCTAGAGGGACCATCAACTGAGACCACCATTACCATCAACTGAGACCACCATTACCATCAACTGAACTTCCACCCGAGCTGTTCTTGATAGCAGTTCCCATGTCACCCTTATTTTTAAATCCTGGTATGATCAGTGCTTGTCAGATGTCGAATTACAACCGCTTGAGGGGCTGCATATGCAGGGACTTAGCGAAAAGTTATAACCCTACCTCAGCTATATCAAGGTGTGGATGGCCTTTCCAACTAAAGTGGCTGGTGTAGGGGAAGCAGTAGAGACTCTGGCTTTAATCTGCCCTTAGTCTGGAATATACAATGGAGTGCCTGTGCTAGTGGGCACGAATGTGCATATGTTTGGACATCTGGCCCAACTGTGCTAAGCTTGAGAAGCTGAAAGGGATGGTAAAGAGTGGCCACTTCACCCCCTGGTTAGAGAGGCATACAGAAGGAAGGGAAAGTCCCCCACCTAGGAGCCTGATGACCCTGCAAGGATAGTGTTGAGAAGTGATGGGGATGAAATTGTGCTACCATGAAAGCGGAGTGTAAAATTGCCAGAGTAGTGAGGTTGAAGAAAGATGTGATGAATCAGTTGTTGATGCTGGATGCCCTGGAGGAACATGGGTTACCTGTGGGACTATTGGTGAAGCCCAGTGTTCTGCCAGCCAGAGCACACGCATATGTCCGAAGGTGAAAAATATCACAGACCAGGAAGTGTTGATGAGGACAGGTCAAACTTTGACAAGATTATACTGTACAGATATGGCAGTGCAACCCACTGCAGTGGAAGGGGGCACCCCCACTGGGATTGATCCTGGATTATTTGACCTGAGTGACTCCCCCATTCCGGAGGAATGCAGAGAGAGAGAGTGAGAGAGAAATTGGATGCCCAAACAAAGATGTTTTCTGTACATGAATGGGATGTGGGGTATGCGAGAGGAGAACAGCATCACATATGTCTCACTGATGAGAGGCCTTTCCAGGAGAGATCTAGGCAGCTTGCCCTGGCTGACATCGGTGATGTCTGATAGCACCTTCAAGAGATGATGACTGCCAAGATCATTCAAGAATCAAGGAGCCCATATGTATCCCCTATTGTTGTAGTGAAGAAAAAGAGTGGGGCCATATGAATGTGTGTTGACTATTGCACATTAAACAAACAGACTGTGCCAGATCAGTATACTATGCCCAGAATACAGGATGCTCTGGATTGTTTAAATGGTAACCAGTGGTTCTCAGCCCTGGATCTGTGGAGCAGCTATTATCAGATCCTGATGGCCCTCCAGGAAAGGGAGAAGATGGTTTTTATATGTCTCCCTTGGATTTTACGAGTTCCTCAGGATGATACAGGGGATTTCAGGCACCCAGCCACCTTTCAGCACCTAATGGAGAAAGTCATTGGGGACATGAACTTACTGGAGTGTTTGATCTACCTAGATAACATTATCATATTCGGGAAGACCCTGGAAGAACATGAGACCCAGTTGCTCAAGGTACTGAATCACCTGAAAGAATTTGGGCTGAAGCTGTCAATTGATAAATGCTAATTCTCTCAGGCCTCTGTTAAATATGTTGGTCACATAGTTTCTGTGAAGAGCATCCAGACCAATCCTAGTAAAACTGAAGCCCTCACCACCTGGCCTAATCCCCAGACTTTGAATGAACTCCAGTGTTTGCTTGGTTTCTGGGGATATTATCAAAGATTTGTGAAGGATTACACCAGGGTAGTCTGGACCCTATTGAACATGCTACAGGCCGGGGTATCCACCTACCAACAAAAGTAAGAAAAACACCTCACCTGGGGACAAAGCTAATCAAACCAACTACTTTTGACCATCAGAACCTTTTGACTCCCGATGGAATGAAGAGTGTGACTGGGCTCTCGAAGATATCATCTACTGTCTATCACATGCCCCGGTGCTTGCATATGCACAGCAGAAGAAACCCTATGTTCTTCACACAAACACCAGTTTCAGTGCCCTGGAAGCAGTGTTATATCAAGAATACCCAGAGGGCTTGAGTCCAGTAGCTTTTGCAAGCCAAAGTCTGAATCCATTGGATCGGAGATACCCAGTGCACAAACTGGAGTTTTTGGTGTTAACGTGGGTTATTGTGGATCATTTCCATGACTACCTGTATGGGGCCAAGATCACAGTGAAGACGGATAACAGTCCCCTTACTTATGTGTAGACCACTGCTAAATTGGATGCAGTTGGTCATAGATGGTTGTCAGCTTTGTCAACCTATGATTATTGTGTGGAGTACTGTCCCAGTCTGAATCATGTGGATGTCTATGCTCTGTCAAGATGCCCCCTGGCTTACATCACTGAGCATGCTAATTGGACAAAAACTTCAGAACAGGCAATGAAGGCCCTATGTAAGAAGCACGACAGTGAAGAAACCTCCTTTGTAGAGAATGCCCCTGCCTGGTGGAATGTTTGGGGGACTTGGGGAATAGTCTACCCATTGTCTGTTGTCACCTGGCCATCTTAGATGTGAGATCCCTCCCTCAACAGACCACCCAGGAATTGAAAAAGGAGCAGAGAGCCAGTCCGGTTACAGGTGAGATAATTTGAGTGCTTCAACACAATAGGGACCAAACTCCAGTGGACGCCATGTATCCCCCAGCTAGACTTCTGTTACGAGAGTGGCCCAAGCTACGGTAAAAGAAGGTACTACTCTATTGAAAAATGCAGGACAAGCAGGGGGCACCCCGCGAGCAGGTGGTTTTATCAGAGAGATATATAAAGACTGTGTTAAGGGCCTTGCATGATGATATGGCACATCTGGGTGCACCCTGGACTTGGTCAAGTGCCAGTTTTACTAGCCCAAGATGGGAACAGATGTGGAATCCTATTGTAAAAGCTGCAGAAGATGTATACAATGGAAATCACTCCCCCAAAAGGCGACCCCTTTACTCAACATCTGAACAAGCGGCCCCATGGAGTTGGTGTGCATTGACTTATTTATGCTAGAATCAGATTCACATAACATCTCAAGCATACTAGTAGTCACCTATCACTTTACAAGATATGCCCAAGCTTACCCCACCAAGGATCAATGAGCTTCCACTGTGGCCAAAATATTAGTGGATAAATTCTTTGTGCACTATGGAGCCCCAGAGTAGATCAATTCAGACGAGGCCCATGACTTCAACAGTCAACTTATAAAGGAACTCTTGTCATTGTGAGGCATCAGAAAGTCTCAGACCACCCCATATCACCCCCAAGGTGACCCCTAACCTGAGAGATTCAATCGGACTTTGTTAGATGTGCTATGCACCATGGATCCCCAAGACAAGTGCACTTGGAGTCAACGGGTGAGCACCTTAGTCCATGCCTACAACTGCACCTGAAATAATGCTACAGGGTTCTCTCCATACCAGCTTATGTTCTGGAGGGAAGTCTATACCTGTGTATCTTTTTTTCGGAGTTTCCACCAATGGTCTTGGGGCAGGGGACTATTTTCAATATGTGATAAAGTTAAAACAACAACTGGACAATGCCTATTACCTTGCTTTAGAAATGGCCACCAAGAGGAACCAAACTAATAAAGATCTTTATGACAAGAAGGTGCAAATTCAGGATCTGGAGGCAGGTGATTGAGTATTGTTACAACATCTGGTCATACCAAGAAAGCACAAGATCACTGACAGATGCAGTGGGGAGATTATTCATCAAAAGTATTTATCTTGGCTGCACCCAGACTTTGAAGTGGGAAAGGTGAGGACTGCTGTATAACACTGAATGAGGGCAGCCATGTTTGTAATGCTTTGACCCTTCCAACCAGCCAATGAGATAATTGAGCCCCTCAAAAACTGTGATAAATGACTTCTGGGAGAAGGTGATGACTAATCCAGACACCTGATTCATGCCCCAATGAGAAATCAGGAAATATTGATCTCGATGGTTATTGATGACTGATCAGCTTGAATAGCCAATTAGGAGGCTGGAATCTTGAGTGAAAACCCAGGGACTTGGTGGGATTGAGTCAGTGTGTTCCCAGGCTCTTCTCAAGTCAGGAGGATTTGGACTGTGAGATGCCTTGCTCAGGCCTCTATTGGAAAGTACCATTGCAGAAAAGGAATACCAGGAGAAAAGAAAGTGAGAGGCTGGACTGATTTCTTCAACTCTCCAGGTATTGTGAATTGTGCTGTCTGGATTGGAGAGAATTAGTGTTGCAGAGACCCTGCACTGTATATGGGACTGATCTGATAGAAGTGTGTTGTGGGTTGAAAACTGAACAGTTGCTGCAGAGGAACTGCTTTAAGTATTGTGACTGTGTTTAAGGAATTGAAGAGACAAAGCAACTCAGGTATAGGGTGCTAGCTGGGTTCTTTAAATTTGCTGTGAGAACAGAGGAAAGTGGCTGAAAGCTGTTACCCAGCCGAGGTTGAAGATAAACAGTTGTAGACACTTTAAGGACCTGAAATCACACAAGGGTGAGTGGAGACCTAGTATTCCCGAACCCCCTGTGGATTGCTGTGGTCTAAGTTCCAGCTGAGGTTGTTGCTGAGAGCAAGCACCGTGGTGAACTGTTACTGCTGTTATCCAGGAGAGCTGTCTGCTGCCATTTCATTCACAGATTCAGTGCAGGGACTGTAGGGTATTCTTATTGCTTAGGAGTCCTCACCCAGAGCCAGGGAGAGAACCAGTTAACCCCTTCTAAGTGGGATCCACTGTCTCAAAAGGTCACCGGCGCTTGCTGGGGTGCTAGAGCAGTTATGACCCTTGTGGGCAGTGGAGCCGCTCCCGGGTCTGGGCCTTCTGGGGCTAGTGTGGACCTGCCACCAAGCTCTGCAATGGACTAGAAGTAGCTGAATGTGACAAGCTGCAAGACCTTCGAGCAAGATCCAACCTGCCAAGGGAACAAAGTCCATCCTCTTTTCCTCCCATTGCTTCACAAATTGAGTGGCACTACACACTCCAGAACATCTGGAAATGGCTATTTCATATGCTGTTGAAACCTGCAAACCGTGAGTACCCAGGACCTGGTTCCTGGATTCTGGAACAGGGGAGTGTGATTCTAAATTCAAGTATTTTCTCAACCTTTCAGGGCCCCAACAGCCAGCCAACCGGTGGCAACGTCCAGGCCTGCAACTGGTGGGTACTCCAAGGATTCTTCAGGGTGTAACACAGGTACCAATGGGGTTGGGCAGCCAGGGGGTGGACTGGCCTATGGGTCCTTATGGTTAATGTTTTGCCATTTGCCACTATTCTTTTTTTATTCCACAGCTACTCCTCTTCCAGGTACCTCTTTCCTAGCCCCTACCCCAATAAAGCCACGAGTTTGATTGTTAAAGCTGCTGTGTCCAGAGAGGTTCATTGCATTTTGCCTTCTGATGGATTTATGGCATTTGGTAGTGTTGTAGGGTGCAGGTGACTTCGTGAACTGAACAAACTGCACAGTAGTGTGACACAATTTGCAGTTAAAAAAATCAGCAAATTTATTTTACTTCAGCATCTTTCTTCATTTTTAGCAAGACATATTTAAACAGCGAACTGGTACAACATAAATAAAAATACATAAACACAACCACAAATCATAAAGATCACTGGGAATACATGGCCAGAAAGGACTAGCCAGCCCAGGTGTTCTGCTTTAATACCTGGGAGCAATACCCAGAACTCCCTGCTGGAGTCTGTCTTCAGACCCAACACCTATCTGAAATAGCTTGTGATAACAGCCCTTATATACTTACTTACTTACTTTCAAACCCATGTGACTCTGAGCCCACCCAATCTAAAGTTTCAAACTTTTATTTACACAATGCAAATTGTTTTTACTTCAATCTTCATTTAACAGTACTATTATAAGATTTATATAACATAACACTAGAAACAAATACTTTCTAATTTGTATTTTACTAGAAAACCCAAAAGACTTCATGAATAATTAATGGACTCCACCTTCATTCAAACTGTCCTGCCTTAGGCTGTATAAATTTAGTGGCTACAGGCCAGCAGGCTCCTAAAGGAGTCCTGAATTTACACAGGGAAGAGCAGACCAAACAGATGGGTAAGTGGAGTTCCTTTCCCTTAGGGTCATTGTTTCACCTAACTGTAAATCTTTGAACAAGTAGTAACAAAACTCACTTGCTTCGGTTACTTTGGGCAGTTTATATGACAGCATTTTAAAGCCCTTTAAGTAAATTACACACAGGTGAAGTGGAAACAGGAAACAATCCTCCCCACAGCATTCTAACCAAGCCCCAGCCAGAAAACCAACAGCAAGTGCAAATACAGCAATTTTATTCCCAATACCTTTTATTTTCTGTGCTGAGAAAAGAGGCAATGTTAAAGATACATCCCTAAACTATTTTTGAGTCTAACCTTAACACTACTACGCCTTGTAACCCTTTTACAGCATAATTAAATAGTAATGTCCATGAAAGGTGAGGAAGGGCAGCTCCCGACCTGAGAAACCACATTTGCTAGCAGTACCCTTAAAGAAATAATTACCTAGGAAGTGCAAACCAACCCCCCAGAAGCATTATCCTCAGCAGCACAAATGTGCCTAAAGCCATGGCAGTCCGCCACACCCAGCACCGAAGCATAGGGAACTAGTCAGGAATCAGAACACACAACACACCAAACTGCACCACCACAGAGCAAATGCACCATGTCCTTGCAGTTATCTGGCCAGTGGCTTTACTACTCCCGACCCCATGCTCCCTCACCAAAGTTACGGCAACACAGGCAAACACTCAAGAAGCTAAAGAAACACAGCCTCCCAAAAAGACAGGCAGCTCAAACCTCTTGCACCAACTTTCCCCAAAGGCTATCTGCCACTTTCGCTTGGGGGGGGGGACATCCTAAAACTCACAACAGTCTACCCTTGCCCAATTCAAATATTTACCCCACGTAAGGGGGGGGAACATCCTAAAACTCACAACAGTCTACCCTTCCCCAATTCAAATATTTACCCCACGTAATGCAAAAAACAGTGCTAAACTGTGTGTTTCTTTTACAGACATTCTTTCAAACCTATTATTGTCAATCTCTCTGGACTGCATAATTAATAAAGAACTACCAGGCTCACAGCACTGCTCTTAAACCCTTTTATCTCCATGAGGAAAAGCCTTTATCTACCACCTGCAAGTCCCTGATTGGCGGTCTCCACTAATTACCTTCACTGTTTACTTTTACTATTCAAGCACTCCTGCTTCCCACTACAGAGACAAATAGCAGAGCACTGCACAATTCAAAGCACCATTTTGTGCACTATTGCTTACTAGCATCTGCTATTATTCGAATATATTTCAGAAGCAGCAAGAAATTCTAACTCAGGCATTCACTACTTCTTAGCATCCTCAGGACCCCTATAATTCCTATTAGGAAAACGAATCCCCAAAGGAACCTCAAACAAATATTTTCTAGCCCCTTTCATTACAAAGCTGCGTCCATACCTGTGCTATAAATAACTAAATCACCTAAGCACTTTATATCCTATACAGGGGGGGGTGTGAAATTTTTCTGATACTTTCACTCATCACAGGTCACCCTGTGACAGGTGGGAAAAGGTTGCTGGGGATGTTGTGTGCAGGGTGACTGGTCAGGGAGGTGGGTAGGTGCAATATCCCAGAGGGCTGTATTAATCAGTCACCTGACCCACTTACAGCTTACTCTGGATGGAGGCACCATGCTATCATTCATAACTTTGAGAAAGAACCTCAATTGCCACCGTAGCAGGACCCAGGTCCCTTAACCTGTACCTGCATCAATAGACAGTGGTAGTAGCCCACTGGCACATAGCACCTGGGCTACAGGACCATTATTATTATTATTCTTTACTAAGCACAGTTCACATAACAATCTATAGGCTGCATGCATGAAAACTGAAGGTTACATGTGCAAAAGGTGTGTATACCGCACACATAGCTACACGACCCTGGACAGGCACCGGGTGTGCAATATTCATGAGCACAAGCACCCAACAGGCAATCTGTCCATGGCCTTGCCCCCCCCAGTGCACAGGATTGGGGGGCGGAGGGGTGTAGAGTAGTGGACCCAGTCAGGCATCCAATTGGATGCCCGTACTGGGTCTCCCAGAGTGATCCCCTGTGCTGCGATCACAAGGGAGTGTGTGAAGGCATGGGCCTGGCATTGTAGAAAGTACAGGCACTCACCCAAATGGCTGCCCCAGCCTTCCCCATCTGCCTAGTGGGTTGGGGAATCATGGAGGGTCGACTCCCAGATCCACTGGAGCTGGTGGGTGTCATCCATGGTGCCGTGCACTGGATATGGCAGGGTCCTCACTGCTGTATCCTGTGTCCCCCTTTGCCTAGCACTACATACTTTTGTGCACTGTGCATAGTGCAGGCACCCTCCTGACACTCCCCCTGGACTGCCTGTGGCACTTAGCTGCACTGGCAACCAGGGGATCCAGTGTGTAGCTGGCTCATGCATCAATTGTGAATGCCATCGGAGTCTGCTGGACCTCCCCCAGCATGGTGTTCTCACATACAGTTGCCTATGCACCTCACATATGCAGCATGTAGGCTTCATGTATAGAGCCCGATGTGCTGTACATCAACAAACTACAAACTCATAAATACAAGTGCAAATGTGAAAAAAATCCATGCAAATAAATAAATAGGTTGTAAGTGGACTGCGAAAGCTCAAAACACTAAAGCTTGCAAACATGGAGGGGTAAAGAATTCCAAAGAACTGGTCCAACCTATGAAAAAGCATTCTACATCCCACAACTCACGCTACCAGCCTATGCAACTTTTGGCTCCACCATTTTAGGAAAATGTTTAAAATTCACATACCTTCCCTCTTATTGGATAACTTAGTATCAGCATAAGCAGCTCCCTCTGGGTTTTCTGAAATGAAAGCAGAAAGATACTTAACTTAAGCAAAGACATAATCCACAGAATCCCTTGCTGGCAAGAAAAAAATCAAGATTTTCAAAAATCAGTGACTGTCAGTGTTATATGATTCCACATTCATAACTTTGTTTTCAAAACAGTGAGCAATAGAAAGAAAGAAATGTACATGGGCAGGATTTTCTAATGAATGGGATTGCTGCAAGCCCCAGGTATGCCAAAGATATGGCACACTAGCTGGCCTGGTGGCGCTGAGAGCCAAAGTGCTGGACGCATTACCTCACGCTATGCTGGTGACCCGGGTTTGGGAATGGACTCGGGTCATCAGGGTGCCGGCATGGGGAGGAGGGTCAGAGCAGGACTGAGCAAGCCAGAAATCAGCACTCCTCTCCTGGGGGTGGTTGCCACTCCTCCCATAGTCCCATTGCCACTGGGTAGAGGTCCTGTGGTTGTGTAGTCAGCGTGGTGACATGTAAGAGAGGGCACTTGAGACACAGCATGCATGCTCACATGCGCAGCGCAAGGTAGGGGGCGGGGATAGGAGAGAAAAAGACAAAACTACCATAAAAATCTGTATGGAAAAACAAAGATATGGCACGCTGGGCTTGTGGCACTCTAAAGGGATTTTCTATCCCATGCAGCAACTGACGCTTGATAGACCATCTTTTTATGGTCTAGCTTGCATCAATAATGGGGATCATTTTCATGGAGTCTGCACCTGAGATTTGGCACAAGCTTCTGTAAAACAAGTAAACTGTCGCAAGTGAAGGTGCAGCAATTGGGAATGCTTTAGCTGGAGCAAAGCAAGGGTTTGATGCAGCCCTTGGCCACCCTTTGAAAAGCTGGCCCCTGTGTTCACATTTTTTAATTTTTTTTCAATTTCCTTACTCTGATACCTGATCTGAGGTACTTCTCATTATCAGTCTTGCTATCCATTTTACAGCTGGGGAATCTGGAGTTGGAGGTTATATTACTTGCTCACGTTCTCACAGTGAATCAGTGGCTGGGTGGGAGTTTGATCTGTCAATATTTCAGTTTACAATTCATTATGTTATACTGCCGATAGAAAATGTTCCAAACTGAATGCAAGGTTGCAGTAAAAGGGGCACGAGAAACCATGAAAGTGATGTAATTCTGCAACTTCATGGGGAATTGGTAAGGCCCCAAAGGAGTTATTTTATACAGCTGGGTTACTGCTGTGCAAAATGGATATTGCAGCAGTTAAGAAAATGCAGCAGAGAACAACAACAATTATTAACGGAATGAAGAGGTTAGAAAAGGAAAGACTTGGGACAGAAAAAACATAAAATTCATTATGGTTCAAAAGCCAGCCATAAAGTAAAAGTTGGGAGATGGGGGTGACTGAGGTGGTAATGCCTCACATCAGGACCTCCGGACAGTGTTGGATCTTTTAAACTCAACTTGGGCCAGTCTCTGATGGAGAGCACCATACAACTGATGCTATGCCATGCCCAGGTGTCTGGGTGGTGTATCCCAGCCTATTAACAAACACAGACTGCTATTTGTGCCCATGTACATCTGCATCTGTAATGTGACTTAGCCATGGGGGTTCATCTCCCCAGTGACTAAGTCAAGACTCTGTGTATGGCAGATTTTGGTGGTGATGCAACAGAGACCCTCTTTGCACCACTACTGGCAGCAACTGTGTATTGTATTTTTCTTTAACATTTTAAAGGGATTTGCTAAAATAGAGAAGGGAATTTTTTTTCTATAGGACCCAGCATATCCTCACTGAGATGTAATATTTTATTTTCATTAGGGTCTTACTTTTACTACGTTTTACATCTGGGGCAAGTCAACTAAGGCACAGAGAGGCTGAGTGACTTTATTATGGTCACACACTGTGTTAATGGCTCTGAAAGGATTTGAACTTGGGTCTCATCTCTCTCCTGGTTCTCAAGTCTGTTCTCTAGCCACTATATGATGCTGCCTCTTTTCCAGCTTGTTAAGCACAGTAACACTGGAGACCATACTCTGAAGGGAGGGGCAAGAAAGGAAACTGGGGGTAATGTCTGAAAACTTTTTCACCCCAAGAGTGGTAATAATAAATCAGGTTTCTTAAGGAAGTGGTGAAAGGCACAGTGTTGGATCTTTTAAACTTAACTTGGGCCAGTCTCTGATGGAGAGCATCATTATTGGGTACAGCATTTAGTTCACTTAGGAGTTGGATCAGGAAGGCCTCAAGTTCCCAAGAGGTTTCCACAATTGGCAGTTTTCCTTTTCATAGTGCCAAAGTCCAATAAATATACTGGTCCTATTACTTAAGCAATAATCACTACAAGGTGTGCATTACTGAGGGATAACGGCATGCCTTAAGAAGTGAGGCACAAAAAGAGACGAGGGTCTTACACACGTGAGACATGCCATTATTCACTAATTATTCACTAAAAAAAAATACCACTAACAGCTTAATCTGGTTCAAAGTCAGTTGGCATTCATCTGTATCCCCTTCCCCTGGGTCGTGCCTGAAAATAGGCAGAATTTGTCTAGTGCACTTACCCGATCAACAAAAACTAAATAAAAATAAGTAATTATCCCACAATTACTCTACAGTAGATATAGTGCCACTATAGTTAGAGTTGAGTAGCATGCTAAATGTTAAACCTCAACTTTTGCACTTTAGTAACTTTGCAACTCATCAATTGATTTGCTCAAAATTTGGTATGTGCTGTCCTATGGGGTAGATCTCATGACATAACAAGTTTTGCTTCAGTTGGACATGCAGTCTCTGAGATCTAGACAGTGTAAAAAGTTACAGTCACCACTTTTTGTGTTTTTTTTCCTCATCGCCTTGTGTCCAGATGATGTGGAATTTTGGTGTGATGTTTTTATGATAGAAACAGCTTGGGTAACAGAACAGACAACCATTTGTTTTGTGAAAAAATATCAATCTTTTGCAAAGTTGTTACATTTTCCAATTCCCATTGTTTTCATTGGGAAGATCACTTTTCAGGACAGAGGGAGAAAGTTCAACAAAGGATTTGATCTCGTGAAAAAGGTGTTTCACGAGACCTATTCCTTTTTCATGAGAATAAAATCATTTTTCATGAAAGAAAAAATCCTTTTCATGAGCCACCATCTTGTTTTTATTTTCATGAACTAAAATGCGTTGAAAATACACAATGTCATCATTTTACAAATCAAACACCAGAACTTAGCCAGTTTAGCTAGATTCTGGTGTTTGTTTTTCACAGTTAGGACCAGAAATACTTTTTCTGGGCACCTGAAATCTTGGGTGCCCAGCTTAGTGAGAGGAGCCTTCTGCTGTGTTCTCTGTATGAGAACAGCAGATTCTTTTTAGTTCTGCAGCAGCAGCTGAACTATTGCTGCTGGGCTGCAATGTGATATGTGAGCCCCCCTTTCCATGGTGTCTAGTGGCAATCTTCACACCCTGATCATTGTCCCCCTAAATTAAACATATGTTCCCTGGTGTCTAGTGGCACTCCCTACCCTCTGATCACCATCCCCTAGTCCCAGGTTTATTTATTTACATAATCGGACATCAGATGCCCACCCCCGGTGTCAGATGCACCCCGCAGCCTGTTATTTTATTCACTAGCCAACCTCAGGGTGCCCAATCCCCTTGCCAGCATTTAGAGTCCCCCACAGCAGTGTGGGACACTGAGCAGCCCAGTCTCCCAGAATATTGTTTCACTTTTATCCTGTAAAAAGAAAACAGTCCCACAACATCATCTTTTTTTAGACCTGAAAAAAAGAAAATTGTCCCTCTTCATATCGCTGTCCCCCAACCCTCTGATGAAAACCCCATTGAAAATTACATTCCCTGGTGTCTGGTAGCACCCCCCAGCCTCTGACTGCTGTCCCCATTGTTCTGTTTATATCCCTGGTGTCTAGTGGCACCCTCAACCACTGATCGCTGTCCCCAATGTTCTGTTTGGAAGTCTAGCCAAATGAAACATATCCCCCTGCACTGCGAGCAGATCCAACTTCTCTATGTTTTTCCCAACACGTTCAAACTAAAGCTGCTTGTTTCATCCTCCCCACTAACTCTCTTGTCATTCTCTCCATTGAACACTACTTTCTAATTGTGACCTCACAAACATAAAATATTAAATATTACTTTTTCTGCTCCTTTACTTTCACTTGTCAGCTGCAGTCTCTAGTCACCCATGCTACTCGCTTTAAGAAATACACTCTCATTTTTCAGGACTACCAGCCACTGTATACTGTCACTCCCACTTGCACAAACCCAATTTAAAGAAAAAGTTTGTTTTAAAATGAACATTGAACTCTCTTTCTCATTTCCCTGCTCCATAACAATGCTCTCATTCTGGGCATTATTTCTTCTTCCCTGGTGTTTAGTAGCACCCCCACTTGCCAATCGCCATCCTCATTGTCCCCTTTTATATTCTCTGGTGTCTAGTGGCACCCCTAAACCTCCCATTCAGAAATAACCTGAAATAAAGAAAACAGTCCCTTGATGTGTGCGTGTGTGTGTTTTTAACCTATAAAAAAAAGAAAACAGCCCCTTGTCATCCCTGCCGTTCCTTTCCCGATCCTGACCCTTTTAATGAGCGCCCACCACACACACACACCCCTGACCCTATACTTACCACTGGAGGTGGGGTCCCAAAAAGGCCATGTTGACAATTTGGTGAAAATTCCTAAATATGGTTGAGTTGTGTGCATTCATTGAAATTTTTCTATGCACGCGCATAACTTTGGTAATTTTCAATATTTTGAGTCCAAATTTTTAGCATAGCCATTTTTTTACACCTCATGAGCAGTATGGCTGTCATTTTCACATCCTGTCCAAAACATGTTTTTTGCATTTGTGGCACAGAACAGCATTTTGGCATGGATTTGAAAATGTTCACCTGTGGGGTTTGTGAGATAGGGTCATAAGAAGACTGTTGAAAATTTGGGGTCAAAATAAAAAAAATGCCAAAGCTATGAACATTCATTGCAATTTCACTATGCCCACTGGTAACTTGAAGTTTAAAATATTTTGATCCCAGATTTTCAGTGCACCTTCTTATTACCCCACCTCATGTACGTCATAACTGTCATTATTCAAGTCCTACCTAAAATGTGTTTTTGCACCTGTGGCACGGAATGGCTTTGCAGTTGTACAGAATTACATTTTGGTGGAGATTCGAACATTTTCTGTAATGGGTATCTAAGGTGGGGTAATAAGAAGACTATGCTGACAATTTGGCCACTGTTGTCCTATAAATGGAAGCACAGGGCCCAGAGGTTCATGTGCTTCCACAGCTACATACCTATATGCATCTACAGAGGATTCAGACCCTGCACTCCCACAGTAAAATAAGGATACTTTTATACAATCTCAAAAAGAAAGGAAATAAGTTGAAAAAAAATGTTGTTAATGCTCCAGTTAGGGTCAAAGCAACAAAAGTTGGAAATGACGCTCACCCTATTCTCATTAAGTCAACACATCTGACCTTATTTACAGGTGGAACAGGGTGAGCATTAGGTGTGGGAAGCCCAAGGCGCACATACTCCTCACCTGCTCCCCCTGCCTGGTTTGGGAGAGTGAGGTGTTAGTGAAACCCTAACACCTCATTTCCCAACTTTTGTCACCTTGACCCTAACTGATTTTTTTTTATTTATTCTAAGATTACGAGTACCTTTGAGCCAAGGCTCTTTTACAAAGGTTCCACATCATAAATAGCAAACAACAAGGAAGCAACAGTGAAATAACAGTAAAAAATTAATGTACAACAGTGCTATTGAAAGGAGTCAATTATAGGAAGAGTAAGGTGTAGAGGAGAAGAGAAGTAGGTAGTTAACAGAGGCAACTATAGTAAAATGGTGAACACAGCTAGGATGCATGTGCCCACAAGGAATGAGTAGGGTCAGGTTCCTGGGGGTGGCAGAGAAACAGGGATGAGAGGAAAGAGGGAGGATAAAGATGCAGCCAGAGGCATTTGTCAAAAAATAAATGTGAAGGAGTGATAGAAGAGAAAAAGGGGGCAGGGTGAGGAGGGAAATAAGTGCTATAATGGGGCAAGGAGAGACTAATGAGGTGGTATGAAGACCTGAGATTTGAAGTTGCACCTCAGGAGCTGGGGGGAGGGGGACTGGAGGTGCCTGGGGTTAAGCAATATATAAGTTAGGATTAAAGCTGTGTAGATCATCAGCTAGGAGAGGCAGTCACAGGAGCTAGAGGTAATGAGATGGGTCTAGAGCCTGGTTTTGAACAGACCTAGTGTTGAGGCAGAGGAGATGGTGTGACTGAGACCAGTCATCCATAGAGGAGCCCTTTAGGTGAAGAAGCATTGGGCCTGCATAGTTCAAAGTGAGGAACTAGAAGAATCTGGGTTGTCGAGCTCCTGGTGTTCTGTTGATTGGTGTTTTGATGTAACAAGGCAGTAACACCAGGGTAATATGGTTGGAGAGTTGGAACCATCCATATTGTTCATAAAGGGCACAGGTGTGGGTGAGAGGGTGGGCACCAGTTGTGAGTTGGCATGCTTTGTTAAGTACAGTTGTTTTACATCAGAGGGTGGACATCATGGCAGAGCCATAGATAATGAGGCCATAATCAATAACTGACACCACAGAGCTCTGGACGGCAATCTTCAGGGTCTCTGGGGTGAGGTGCTGCCTGTGCTTGTAGATTAATCCAAGGTGTGTGTTGGCAGCTTTAGCCATGCTGTCAATGTGAGCCATATAGGACAGCTTGGGGTCAAGCAGAATCCCTAGGTATTTGAATCAGTAAACTTATTCGAGGACAGTCACATGCTTGGTGGAGATGACAAGGGGTGTTGCTGGTAACGGTTATGTGAACTGCAGAATAGCAATGGCTTGGTTTTCTTGTGATTGAGGACTAGTTGATGATTGGAGAACCATGTTCCAATGGCACTGAATCTGAATTGGAGGCTGTGTTGTGGTGGTGAAAGGTCCTTGTGCATAGAAAAGACAACAGCATCATCCGCATACAGGATGATTCGTTCCAAGCAGGATTGTGGTAGGGAGTTTAAAAAGAGGCTGAAAGGAGAGGGCCCAGTATGGACCCCTGAGGGACTCTGGAGTGGACAGGCAAGGTGTCTGAGATAGCATTGGCAATTTTTACTCTTTGAGAGCGGTTGTCAAGGTAGCTTCTGAACCAGCGGGCTGAGTCCGGTGCGAGGTCAGCAAGGAGTAGTTGGTCATACAACAGCCAATGATGGACCATGTCAAATGCCTTCCGGAGGTCGATGAAGACAGCCCCAGTAAGAAGACCTTTATCAAGGGAACCATGCACTGCACCGGTAAATTCAAGCAGAGCAGTGGTGGTACTATGCCCTTTTCTAAAACTGTGCTGTGTGTGCACAGAGTATTATATTTCTCAAAATTATCTGTGAGATGGTCCACAACAATACACTCTAGGGCCTTGGATAGTGCTGGCAATATGGAGATTGGGTGGTAGTTAGAGTGGCAGGTCTTATCCCCACTTTTGTGGACCGGGGTCACAGTGGCAGTATTCCATATTTCAGGGAATGTACTGGTGTGGAGAGAAAGGTTTAGAATTTTAGTTAGGGGACTGAGGACCTTGTCAAGTGTAAGTGATAGCAGCTTAAAGTCCAGGGTGTCACTGCTGATTCTGGAAGTAGAGATGGCTGAGGCGATGTGGCATCAAGCTTCATACATCTTAATCTCCCTGAAGTAAAAGTGAGGGTGGTTTGACAGAGTGCAGGGTGTGTTAGAGGGGGTGTGACTGACTATAAAGAAATCAGGTGGTAGAACAGTACTGAGGTCAGTAAAAGCTGTGTTAAAGGTATTTGCAATGACCATGGGATCAAGGGTAGTGGACCCTTCAACAATTAATATGGCCGGAGGGGACTTTGATTGTTTCCCAGTAATGTCCATGATATTGTCCCAGAAAGCATGACCATTTCCCCAGGTGTTGGTGAGGACGTCCCTATAATATGAGCTTTTCGTGAGACGAATGGATTTTGTGCAGACATTATGGGCATGTTTGTATTTTTGGATGTCAGATTGTTTGCCTTTGGCTTTAGCCACTGCCCACAGGTAGTATCTAGATTTCAGCTGGGAAAGGAGCTCCACAGTTAATCAAGGGTTGCAGAGAGCTTTTGTTTTCCACTTTTTTGAAGTAGCGAAGAGGTCACAGGCCTTATTGAAGGCGGTGATGAAGTAGCTGAGGGCTAGGTTAACATCTGTCACCTTATAGATGGGCAGCCAGTCTTGCAAGGATAGGTACTGTTTTGAGATGTGTAAGTTGACCACAGGGGAGGATTCTGCTGGTAATGATTATAGGGGGTGGCTTTAGAAATTTATTAGACCATTCACATATAACCGGGGAGTGGTCACTGAGAGAGTCTGGGAGAATGGAGATACAAGAGATCCTGGTAGGGTGATTGGTGAGAACCCAGTCCAGCAGGGTACTGGTGCCAGTTTTGTAATTTATCCAAGTTGGTGTGATGACCAATTGTGAGAGGTTGGCAGCTCAAGGGCATCCTTATGAGTGTAGACATCAGATGCGAGCCAGTTTATATTAAAATCACCAAGCAGAATGTGTTCAGAGCCAGAAGGTTGGGAGCCAACGAAGTTAAGAACTTCTTTGATGCCAAGTTCTTGATCTCTAGGTGGAATGTATACAGAGATGATGGTGAGGGCTTTTTGATTGGGACCTAGAAGAATTTTAATGGGTAGAAGCTGGGCCAAGGATGCAGGGATGGGGGTTGGAACAAGGTACCCCAGGAGATTATCCTTAATGTAGATGGCACAGCCCCCTCCCCTTTTAGAGACATGGTCCAGTCTGAAAACATTGTAGCCCTGCAAGGTAATTGCCAGATCAGGAATTTTTGGTGTCAGCCATGTTTCAACTACAGCAAGGATGTCAGGTTTATGTTGGCTGATAAAGGCTTGGAGCAAATCAAGCTTTGCTAACAGGCTGCAGATGTTAATGGTTGCAGTGGTGAGTGCCACAGCCTTTTTCAGAAGGCTTGAACAGACCATGCCAGGGTTCAGATGGACGTTGCCTGAGATCATGCATTAACAATCTGATGCATTAACAAAGTTTATACATATATTTATATTCATGGCAAAAACAACTCCATTTAATGCATAAGTTAGGGTTGCTCCACAGTGACAAAAGCAAGGAAATTCAGTGTTAGGGTTGCCATCCCTTGCACCCCATGCCCATCCCACCCCCTACCAACAGGCATCGAGATGTGCGTTGGGGTCATTGGCCATAACTCTCACCCCATTCTATGTGTAAACAAGCTGAGGTGATGCAGTATAGGAGAATGGGGTGAGAGTTAGAGTTGGTGGTGGGTGGGGAGCTCTCACACCCAAGGGCAGTGATGAGCGGTGTTCCACAGGGCTCAGTGTTGGGACCAGTGTTGTTTGGGATATTCATTGCAGACATATCATGGGACATCAAGAGCAAGATTAGTCTGTTTGCTGATGATACCAAGGTAGGCATGGTGGTGGATGATCTAGGGGGATGGAAGGGGTTGCAGGATGATCTGACAAAGCTTGAAACCTGGTCAGACACCTGGCAACTGGGCTTTAATGCCAAAAAGTGCAAGGTGCTGCATTTTGGGATGAAGAACCCAAAGAGGAGTTACCAGCTAGGGAGAGTGCAGCTAGCCCAGGCAGAGGAGGAGAAGGATCTGGGTGTGCTCATCACAGGGTCAGTGAACAACTCGGCACAATGTAGGAAGGCAGCTGCAAAGCCCAACAAAATGCTGGGTTGTATTGCAAGGGGTATATCCTCGAGGAGGGAGGAGGTGATTCTGCCACTGTATAGGTCATTAGTTAGACCACACCTGGAGTACTGTGTGCAGTACTGGCGTCTGTATCTGAAGAGGGACATTAAGTTACTGGAGGGGGTGCAGCGCAGAGTGCCAAAGATGATCAAGGGGCTGGGGGACTTATATGAGAGGAGGTTGAAGGAGTTGAACATGTACTCACTGGAGGAGAGGAGAGACAGGGGTGACATGATTGAAACCTTTAAATACATGAAAGGAATAAACAAGATGGGTACAGAGGGGCTGTTCAAAGTAAAGGAGGGGAGGGCCACCAGGGGCCATGATATGAGACTGGAGCGAGGAAGGTTCAGGAGGGAGATGAGGAGACACTTTTTTACAGAGAGGGTGGTGGCTGGGTGGAATGCATTACCTGCTGAAGTGGTATGCAGTAGAACAGTGGACTGCTTCAAATGAGGATGGGACAGAACAAGGGGGAGGGTTAATGAAGGGGAAGGGTGGAAGGGAGGGGCAGCTGCAGAATAAGGGGTGCTAGCTGCACATTTGAGCAGACTTGATAGACCTCTAGGCCTTTATCTGCTGGCAAATTTCATATGTTCGTACCACTGCAAGGCACCTCTGTACTACTAAGGCAACCTGCGTTATAAATTTCAAGCAAGTAGCACCATGCAGAATGCTATGCGCAAAGCATTAACTGTGTCACAGAGTAGCTCTACAGCAAATTATTTTTCAAACATGTAATCAGCATAAGTCACATCTCTGGGACATTCACTCAACACCCTCCAAATTTCATGTCAAAAGAACAAACCGTTCCAGAGATATTACATTTCTGCACCTTTAAGAAGTCTTCCACCACAAAATGACAGAAATCACAGCTGAAAATGCACTAAAATGGCAGACCTGGTGGCCGAAAAATCAGTAACTGCAAAGCAGGCCAACTTCAAATGGCATTAAATCTGGAACGGAACAACGTTTTATCACCAAACAAAAACTGGCATGTTCCTAGAATAAAGGTCTTTCTATGTGCACAGGTTCAGACCAATCAACCACAGACTGGCTGCGCTATGCATCATGGAAGACAGTGCAGAAAAATAGTAAAAACATGATGTTTTGCACTGTACTATGCAAACGCCAAAACACAAATGGTAACATTAACGCAAACGGTGATGGAAACAGTGAGGTAAAAGACAATAGTAATGCTAATGGTAACACAAGCGCAAACAGTAACACACAGTGACGCAAACGGAAATGATAACGCAAACAGTAAGAGAAACACAAGTACAAATGTAATGCACTTGACAACGGAAATGCTACTGAAAATGCAAATGCTAAGGCCAGTGGAAACGCAAATGGTAATGAACATGCAAATGGTAATGGTAATGCAACTGGAAATGCAAATGTTACAGTAACACCAAAGAAGACACCAAAGGAAACACTAACGCAAACACGTATGCAAATGCAAATGGTAACACACACTGTCACGGTAATGCAATTGAAAATGCAAATGCTTACGGTAACACCAACGATGATGCCAAAGGAAATGCAAACGTCAAGACAAATGCATGTGCATATGCAGATGCGAATGGTAACACACATGGTGAAGCAAACGTAAATTCAGACAAAAACAGTTATGGAAACACAAATGGTGACAGTAACGCAAATGCAAGCACAAATACAAATGCAAAAGGTAACGCACATGTTGACGTTAGGAAAACACTAACACAAACGGTTACGGAAATGCAAATAGTAACAGTAACGCAAACGCAAAGGGTAATGTACACGGTGACACAAAAGTAAATGCAAACAAAAAATGTAACGGAAATGCAAACGATAACAGTAACGCAAAGGGTAACGCACATGGTGACATCAACAGAAACGCTAACGCAAATGGTAATGGAAACGCAAGCGAAAATGCTAATGGTAACAGTAACACAAACGCACACCCTTTTTTCCCCAAAAAGGTGCATTCAAAAACACAGTGAATACAAAGAATGTATGCATAATAATGGCCCTCGGAGCAGAAAATCAGCACTTGGAATACTCAATTCCTTGTATCTCAGGAACCGTACGACGTAGAAAAAAAATTAAAATCTCTTATTACTTATGACTTTCCAGGCTAGTTTTTTACTTAGCCCCCTAGTGGGGTACTAAGCATTCTTCTGATGAAAAGTCCATATCTCGAACCGTTTTTGAGATACAGACCCTGAAAGGCACGGCGGACGCCGTAATATTAGACTATGGGAAAATCATCAACTTTGGAGTGCCATAACTTTGCAGCCCTCTAATATTTTGTCACCAAACCACCAAAAGGCACATCTGTGGGATCTTGGCTTTCTTCCCTCCACATTTCAGTCCAAAAGACCAAACCATTCTTTTGTAGCTGGGTGGCAAAGATTCCCTATTGTTTGGCAATAGTGTTACAAAGTACTTTCGCAAATCACGACACTTTTGCAAATAAAGACACAAAAGTATTGCATTTGCAACACTACTTTTTACAAAAATTTAAAATATATATTTCTGTGTTGTTTTACCCCCAAAAAAGACATGGCTAGCATCATCAGGGCTCAACTAGGTGAACACAACAAAAATTGTGTCCCTAGAAGGTCCCGAATTTAAATGCCAAGCATTTCTGTGACCACCAACTGAAAACAAGATGCCTGATTTGTGACACTACAAGGGTCATTTGCGAAAGTAAAAAGTGCATTTGTGACACTTTCGCATATTTCAACTTTTCCCATGGACTATAATAAGAAAATTGTTTTTTGAATGATTTTTGAACTGTTTAATATTTTTTCATGAAATCTTTCAAAGGCACATCAGGGACCCTGGCTGCATGTTCCTTGAAGGTTTTGAACCAGTCGCACTGAACCTTGTGACTTTCAGGCGCGAAAGCAACGCTGCCAGTAGCTTAATTTGTGCATTTGTTTACACCTGTGTTTCTGTCATCGCATATCCTGATCGTAATGAAACTTGGCAGATCTAGAGATCTAAGATACCAGACTGTGTGTGCCAAATTTCAGATATATCTGTTAGCATGGTGGCAAAGTTAAGATGTTAAATTTCAGATTTAACCATAAATGGGGTACTCAACCTAAACTATAGTGGCACTACTGTGCCACTATAATATACTATAGCAGCACTGTAGTGCCACTATAGTTAGGGTTCAGTACCCCATTTAAGGTTAAATCTGAAATTTGGCAGCTTAATAACTTTGCAACCGTATGATAGATTTGCCTAAAATTTTGAATGCAAGGTCTGGTACCATAGATCTATGAATCTGGCAAGTTGCATTTCTGTCAGATGTACAGTTGCGGAGCTACAATGCACCAAAAACCACACAAATTACAAATGTTTGCACAATTCTTTGCTCACACCAACAGGTTGCATGGTTTGCACGATCGGTCTGAAAACTTCAGGGAACTTGCAGCCCGGGATCCCCGATGTGTCTTTTGAAGATTTCATGAAAAAATATTAAACAGTTCAAAAGTTATTTAAAAAAACCCTGTTCTCCATTATAGTCTATGGGAAAAGTTAACAGACTGTGCGACACTTTCATAAATGACCCTTTTACTTTCGCAAAGTGGACTTTTTTTCAGTTGGTGGTCAGAGAAATGTCTGGCGTTTAAATTTGGGACCCTCTAGTGACACAATTCTTGTTGTGTTCATGTAGTCGGGGCCTGAGGATGCTAGCCATGTCTTTGTTTGGGGTAAAACACCCCAGAAATATGTTTTTCAATTTTTTTTAAAATGTAGTGTTGCAAAGTACTTTTGCAAATTCAACACTTTCTTGATTTTTTTTGCGAACTGTTGTTATGTGCGACAGTAATTTGCGAAAGTATGCCCAAAACAATAGGAAATCTTTACCACCCTGCTGCAAAGCAACAGTTTGGTCTTTTGGACACAAATATTCAGGGAAAATAACCAACATCCCACAGATGTGCCTTTTGGTGGTTATGGTGCCAAATTATAACAGGGCTGCAAAGTTACGCCACTCCAAAGTTGATGATTTTTCCCATGGGATAACATTACGGCATTCGCCACTCCTTTTGGGTCCCATATCAGTACATGTATGTATGTATATGTGTGTGTGTGTGTATATATATATATATATAGGGGGATATGACATGGCCTGACAGAAGATATGTATTTATCTTCATGAGAGGCCAATGATAACATGATATCTCACGAGTGGCGAAGCCACGAGTGAGATATCATGATGTCATTGGCCTCGAGTGAAGATAAATATGATATCTTCAGTCAGGCCATGTCATATTCTGTTTATACAAATGTATGTTTTGGGCTGCACTCAACAAAAGCTCGAAATGTTCCCTTACTACAGTCCCCTACATTGAGGTGATGGCTGTTTAAACACACGTCTGCTGTATCTCTAGCAACACAACAGATGCCATATGTTATTTTAAAAAATATATGTGGCTGACCCTGCCTCTTTAAATTGTAAAAAATCTTGTCTGGATTCTGTCTGATCGAGCCCCCAATATTATTCTCCATACCCCCGCCCCAAAACAGCAGATGAAAAAATGTCTGATCTTGCCACTTTAGTTATTTAATAATAGATATCTGGTTGATCCTACCTGTATTTTAAACAAATGCCTGGGACATGCTTCTTTAAAAAACTACATTATCTGGTTGATCCTGCAACTTTCTTTCTTCACTCCAACTGTCATGTGGCGTGACCGAGCGCTATGCCTGAATGTAGCATGACTGGCGCTAGGAAGATTCAGATGTGAGGCAGTGTCAGATTGTTTTAATTATGGCGCTTTTGCTGTAAAACCTAGAAAAATGTGCCATTTTCTTAATAGTGCTTATAGTTTGTCGAAGAAGCTGCCGACAGTACTGAGAAGGCAACGAGTGAGTTGGCAGCTTCAGAACACTAGGCGGAGCGCGAAGCATGTGTTGCTATGGCAACAGACACTCGCGCTTCCATCTGGTGTTCTGAAGCTGCCGACAGTCTCGCTCTTCTCTCAGTATCGTCGGCAGCTTTTTTGACAAAATATAGGCACTATAGGCACTATTAAGAAAATGGCACATTTTTCTATGTTTTACAGCAAAAGCGCCATAATTAAAACTATCTGACAGTGCCTCACATCTGAATCTTCCTAGCGCTCGGTCACGCTACATTCAGGTCATAGTGCTCAGTAACGTTACATGACAGTCGGGATGGAAAAAAGAAAGTCGCAGGATCAACCAGATATGTTTTTAAAGATAGAATTATGATAAAGATACAAGCAGATGTGAGCAAGCATGGAGGGGGGGTCTTCTTTCAAAAGAGAAAGCTGCCAGGGAAGGTGAGGGGGTCCTATTCTTAAAAAGAAAGCCACAGGATAGAAAGTGAAACACTTTCAGTTTCACTGTAATGACATATAGGAACGTGGAGATATCAATGATACCTTTACATGTGAAGATATCATTGATATCTCCATGACCTGGCTGAAATATTACATTTTATCCTGGCAGTTATCCCAAAACATACATTGTATAAATATATATATATATATGTGTGTGTAGTATATATATATATATATATGTAGAGATATATATATATATAATATATATATATATTCATTGCAAAAACTCTGTTAATGCATCAGTTAGGGTTGTTTGCACAGCAACAAAAGTGTGGAAATGCAGAATTTCAGATACATTGGACAAACGGTTACAAAGTTATTAAACTGCAAACTTTGGGGTTTAACATAGAAGTGGCCCACCAACCCTAACTATACTGGTCACTACTATGTTAAACCATAAAGTTTGCACTTCAATAACTTTGTAACCATTTGTCCAATATGTCTGAAATTCTGCATGAATGGCATCCAACCATAGATTATCTGGATCTGGAAAATATTGTGCCAGTCGGATGTATGGTTGCGGAACTGTTTTGGTCTGACTTAAATGACTGAAGAATACATCTGAGTGGATTTAAATTTGCATGGCTATATGTGGCCTTGGTCAAACATTGAATTTCCAAACTTTTGTCGCTGTGGTATCAAGCCTAACTGATGCATTAACTGAGTTTTTTTGCAATGAATACATATACATCTACATATATACACACATATACACACACACATATATATAATAGATAACCCACCTTAATAAAACTCAATATTCAAACCCTGACCTGGAAAACCCCACCTTCACTGCCTTCTATCACTCCACTTCTCTCTACAACCCCCTCCCTTTATCCACATTATCCACTCTTCACCTTCTTCTTCACTTTCTCTACTCCCTTCTTCTATGTCTCTTAAAGCTTTCCTTCTACTGGCCAAAAACTGTCATGTAAGTATGATCCTAACTAATACCCAGCCGTTATCCTCAACAATAATCAGCAGTCAGCCACTAAGGAAATAAGCTTTCAGATCACATTTGTTCTACTTAAAGAAACTATTACTTCTACTTCTCCTCTGCTCAGGCAATGTTGAGCTTAACCCCGGCCCACCATTGCTGCCATCCTCCCCTACTGAATTTGCGGCTGCACCGGGATTAAAAATAATGATGGCTAATATACTGAGTCTACCCAAAAAAGTAGTTCAACTGCAAGCATGGGCCATCCATACCAAACCCGATCTTATTGTTGCCACTGAATCTTGGCTAAATAAAAATATTACTGACCAACAAATTAATCTAGCGGGCTACATTCTGTATAGGGCAGACAGGGATTCTGGTGGGGGGGGTGGAATAGCTGTCTATGCTAAATCCAAGTTCACAATTAGTGATATTTACAGCAAGTCTAAACAAAAGGAATATGAGATTGTTTCACTGAAGCTGCATCTCCCTTCCTCTGAAAACATCACTATTATTGGTGGCTATAGGCCACCTCCTGGTGGAACCGATGTCCTTAACGTCCTCAAATCCCTTGCCACTAATACCAATACAGAAACAATAATCCTTGGGGACTTTAACCTGGATTGACTGTCACCTAAATTGCTTGGCCTGAAATCCCTTTGCGATGAATTTAGCCTTGCCCAATTAATTAGTGAACCCACCAGGATCAGTACCTCTAATATAGCAAATAGTTCACTCCTAGATGTTATACTAACTACTCACCTGCATAAAATCTTACATGCAGCAGTCTTCCACAATGATATGAGTGACCATAGTATCGTAGTCTGTACTAGAGTGCAAGCCAAAGTCCACCTTCAGCCTAAGTTCATCACCAGACATTTCTTCTGTAAGTTTAATGCTGTAAACTACTTGACAGACTTAAGCAATGTCAGATGGCAAGATCTCTTCCTTGCAAAGTCAGTAGATGAGGCTGTTAATGTCCTCAAGGATAACATTACTTCACTGGCCAATAGACATGCACCCATTATTAAGGTTCGGACGTGCAAAAACTTGCACCCTTGGTTCACACCAGAACTTAAGGCTGCACTAACAAACCATGATAAATTATGGGCTCAGGCTAGGCGTACCAAGAGTCCTTTAGATTGGCAGGTATTTAGAGCAGCTAGGAACATTGCAGTAAACATTTTCGCATGACCAAAGCAAACTTCAACGTTTCCTCCCTAGAGCAAGCAAAAGGGAACTCTCACAAAAACTGGAGGACTCTTAAGTCCATCGAAGGTCAATCAACTGCCCCCTCCATTCCATCTAAGATCCACATTACAGGTATGGTTGTGGAAAGTAATCACCAAATACTAGAACTTAATTCCCACTTCATTACTGCCAGCTTAGCATTTCACTCTCCTCCGTACATTATCCAAGTTAAGAACCAAGACAGCTTGAATGTGTCGCTGTCTACCTCAGCCTGTCCATTTCAACTGCTCCCTCTTAATTTTAACAAAGTTGAAGATTCGCTTATTAACCTAGACACCAAAAAAAGTGCCAGAGAAGATAGACTTGAACCATTCTTCTTAAAACTTGGTTACGCTTACCTTACTGCCCCAATCCTTCATATACTCAACCTTTCTATTTCCACAGCCACAGTTCCATCATGTTGGAAATCTGCCCATAACCTTCCTCTATTCAAGTTGGGTGACCTCTGTGACCTCAATAACTATAGGCCCATCTCAATTTTGCCTATCCTTTTGAAAGTCTTTGAAAAACTGTTCTATACACAACTGAAAAAACACATTGAAACCCATTCTCTTTTAAACCCTTTACAATCTGGCTTTCACCCCAACCACAGCACTATTACAGCTCTGGCCAAGGTTACTAATAATTGGGTCTCAGCAATGGATTCTAAGAAAACAACAGGAGCAGTATTCTTAGACCTCAGTAAAGCCTTTGACACCATAGATCACAACTCATTAATGAATAGCCTTATTAAAATAGGCTCTACCCCATCCACCATTCAGTGGTTGAACAACTATTTAACTGGAAGGACTCAGAAAGTTAAAGCAGGTGATTTGTTTTCATCCTCTCTACCTATTGCTAGGGGAGTTCCATAAGGCTCCATCCTAGGCCCCATTCTTTTTTCCTTTTACATAAACAATCTTGACCACCAGATAACTAAGTCACACCTGCATTTCTTTGCAGATGATACAGTCCTATACACATCTGGCCCCTCATTGTCTGGAGTTAGGGACCTTCTCCAAGCTAACTTTGCACAATTAGAAACTAATCTAATTAATGCTATGTTGCTCCTAAATGCCAAGAAAATGAAAGCCATGATTTTCTCCCCATGCACTTCCTCCATTACTACTCTCATCTTACCTAGAGACTTTATTGTCACCTCCCTAGGAGAACCATTGGAAATCATCTCAAATTTCAAATATTTTGGCTTCTGGCTCGACAATAAGCTTTCCTTCAATGTTCATCTTGATGACCTGTCTAAGAGACTTAAAGCCAGGCTTGGCTTTTTCTTCCACAACAGGTCCTTCTTCCCTTTGGAGATCAGAACCAGGCTTGTCCAGGCCACATTCCTCCCCCTTCTTGATTACGGTGATATTATCTATAACTCCTCCACACTTACCAACCTTCATAAGCTAGATATTACCTACCATTGTGCCCTATGATTCATCACAAATTCCCCACACCAAACTCATCACTGTGTTCTATATGCCACAGCTGGCTGGACCTCACTTGCCATTAGACAGTCATTCCATGCTGGTACATGGACTCTAAAACTTCTTCTGAATAAACTTCCACAATACCTAACCTCGCTGGTACACATATCTTGCAGTGTCTACTCCCTCCAGAAGTCAGACTTTCTCCTCCTTGATGTACCCAGGACTCGTACCTCATTTGGCAAATGTGCTATCTCATTCTCCTTGCCAGCCATTTGGAATCGGTTACAATCCTCACTGAAATTATCCAGCACAGCCTCTGTTAACTTTTTCTAAAGGATTACTACTGATAGAATAAAAGACACTTGTAGCTGTTACTAATAGAATAAAAGACACTTGTAGCTGTTACTAAACTATACTCTGCTCTCTTAGTAGTCCCATCTCTGCTACCACGTTACCTTGGTTTCACACTGTCTGTATCATCCGTGTTACTTTTTATCAAGAACATTTTGTACCTGGTGGAACTTTTATTGCATGTTAAATATTGTTATGTAATTATCTATATATATTTTTGTACGTGTCTGTATACCTGTCTCAGGACCTCCTTGTGGATGAGCTTGCTGAATGGAGTTTTCCTGCAATGAACTTGAACTTTAAGGTGTACAGTTGTGCTGTGATATATGCATGCCTTGGTGTGCATCAACCACCCAAGGCATGCATATATTAGAGCGTGACTGCACACCCTAGAGTGGATTATCTATCTTATAAAATGACAAAATTGTTTTGGAGGGGGGTGAAAGTGCAGGTGTGTGGTCATGCTCTGACATAGTACGGTCATGTGATGTGTTTCAACCAACCAGCAGAGATCATTTTTCCTACCCATGAGATAGATAGATATATATATATATATATATATAACACAATTCATGGCAAAAACCTCTGTTTAATGCATCAGTTAGGTTGTTCCACAGTGACAAAGTGAGAATTCGATGTTAGGGTTCCACCTTACCCCACCCCACCAACAAGGCATCAGGGTGTATGTTGGGGTCATTGGTCCTAACCTCACCCCATCCATGTGTAAACAAGCTGAGGTGGTGCAGTATAGAAGAATGGGGTGAGAGTTAGGACTGATGACCCCAACACACACCCCAATGCCTGTTGGTGGGGTTGGGGTTGGGGTGCAAGGGGATGGGGACCCTAACATCAAATTCCTCACTTTTGTCACTGTGGAACAACCCTAACTGATGCATTAAACAGAGTTTTTTGCCAAGAATTTCCCTTCTTTTTGAGAATGCACACTATAAATAGTGACAGTAACGCAAGTGCAAACGGTAATGCACATGGTGATGCAAACATTAACGGTAACGCAAATGATAATAGAAACGCAAGTGCAAACATTACTGAAAACAGAAACACAAATGCAAGCGCATACGCAAATGCAAATCGTAACTCGCACAGTCAAGGTAACACAATTGGAAATGCAAACTCTGATGGTAACACCAACGATGATGCTAAAGGAAACACAAATGCAAATGGAAGTGCGTACACAAACTCAAATGGTAATGCACACGGTGATGTAAACGTAAAAGATTATGCAAATGTTAACAGAAACAAAAGCGCAAACAGTAATGGAAACAGAAATGCAAACGCAAGCAGGTACAGAAACACAAACCGTAATGCGCTTGGTCATGGTAACACAATTAGAAATGTAAATGTTAACAGTAACAGCAATGAAGATGCAAAAAGAAAAGACAAGCACAAACGGAAGTGCGTACGCAAATGTAAATGGTAACGCACACGGTGATGCAAAATGAAATGCAAACAGAAACAGTAGTGGAAATGTAAATGGTAGCAGTAATGCAAATTCAACCACAAATGAAAACGCAAAGCAAAATGCACACGGTGGAGTACACAGGAATGCTAATGCAAATGGTAACAGAAACACAAGTGGGAATGGTAACTATAACAGTAATGGAAGTGCACACCTTGTTTTTGCCCAACAGCTGCATAGAGAAACACAGTGAGTACAAAGAATATATGCATAATAATGGTCCTCGAAGCAGAAAATGAGCACTTGGAATATTAAATTGCTTATATGTCAGGAACTGTACGATGTAGAAAAACATTTAAATTTCATATGATTTATGACTTTCCTGGTTAGTTTTGTTTAGCCCTAATGGGTGGCTAAAGCATTTTCAGACCTAAAAGTCTGTATCTCTGGAAGCATTTCCCAGATACGGGCCCCGAAAGGCGTGGCGGGCGCCTCAATGTTACTCTATGGGAAAAAGTGTCAAATTCAGAGTACCGTAACTTTGCATCCCTGCAAAATTTTGTCACCAAACCACCAAAAGACACATCTGTGGGATGTTGGCTTTTTTCCCTCCAAATTTCAGCCCGAAAGACCAAACCGTTCTTTTGCAGCAGGGTGGCAAAGAATTCCTGTTATTTTGGCCATAGTGTCGAAAAGTAGTATCACAAATCAAGACACTTTGGCAAAACAAATCACAGAAGTGTCACAAGTTCAACACTATTTTGTGACACTACAGATGACAAAAATTTGAAAAACTTATTTCTGGGGTGTTTAACCCCCCACCCCCAAAAAAAAGACATGGCTAGCATCCTCAGGGCTTGACTAGGTGAATACAAAAAGAATTGTGTCCCTAGAGGGTCCCAAATTTAAATGCCAAGCATTTCTGTGACCACTAACTGAAAAAAAAAGTCTGACTCACTACACTACAGGGGTCATTTGCGACACTAAAAACTGCATTTGCAGCACTGTTGAACTTTTTGTTAACTTTTCCCTTTGACTATAATAGGAAATTTGTTTTTTGAATTACTTTGGAACTGTTTAATATTTTTTCATGAAATCTTCAAAAGGCACATCAGGGACCCCAGCTGCATGTTCCCTGAAGCTTTTGGCCGGTCGCACAAACCATGCGACCTGTAGGCACAAGCAAAGAATGTGCAAAAAAGTGTAAATGCACTGAGAAATGTCACTTTATAACTCCACAACTGTAAATCCGACTGGTACAAAACTTGGCAGATCCTGAGATCTATGGTACTGCTCCGTGCCTGCCACATTTCAGTCAAATCCATCATACGGTGACAAATTTATTAAGCTGCAAAATTTCACACTTTAACCTTAATTGGGGTACTCAACCCTAACTATAGTGGAGCTACTGTGCCACTATAATATAAATATATATTTATTTAGGGTTGTATAGGAACTTCAATGTTGAACCCCCCAAATTTTCACTTTAATAAGTTTGCAACCGTTCAACAGATTTGCATGAAAATTTGCATGCACGGTTATGTGGACAGATCTCTTGACGTATCAATTTGTTCTGGTCAGAGGTGCAGATTCTGAGATACAGGCAGTGCAAAAATTTACATTTTCTGAATTTTTTTCCTATAAGTTTGAATGGGTTTTCTACCAGGTGGGCTAACGCCCAGATGGTTTTGAATTTTAACCTAAAATTGTCTTTGTAGAAAGGAGCTGGCCCATAGATGTGGCTTTTGCTTGTGTAGTGAAAAAATATTAATCCATTCCAAAGTTATTTCATTTTGAATACTTGGTTCTGAGCATGCTCAGTAAGCCCTGAAACTAGCTGTATGAAATAAAAAAATATTTTTTTTCATATGGGTCCAATCTTTTTCATGAGGGGAAGTCATTGTTTTGTTTTCTGCCATCTTGTTTTCCCTTTTTCCATAAAAAGTCACATTCCAAAACCACAAAAATGGCATTCCTCACAGCAACCAACACATGTAGTTTACTTATCAGGATCCCCTTAGTTGGATTCTGCATGTAACTGCAGCAGAAATGCCCTAAAAATATTGTTTCTTTAAGATTATGAATCTTGTTTAGTGATATGTGATATGAAACAAGATTCATGTTTCATATGACGACTCATGAAAAAATATGTTTTTTTTGTATGGGGAATGAATGTATTTCAATGGGGTTTTCAACGTTGGTTCATAACTGTGCCATTTTTCAAGATTTTGACACCAAAAGTTCAAAATATCGTTTTTGATATCCCACCTCTTGGACAATGTTGGTGTCATTTCACAAATCCTACCCAAAAGGCAATTTTGCAGTCAGTTGGCAAAATCACCTTTCGAGTGCACTTTCAAAATTTTCATTGTACGTGTTCATGAGGTGACGTCATAAGAAGGGTATGTTGAAAATTTTGGGTCAAAATATGCTAAAATGGCAAAGTTGTGTGCAAAATCAGTGGTGGAATTCAAGCATGCATGGGACAGTCATAAGCCCATTCTAGGGGTTGGGGGTAGGAAGAAGTAGGCTGCTGGTTAACTAGGATCTGCAGCTTATCCAGTAGGTAGGGAAATGGGCAGACTGGGTGGGCCAAGCGGTCCTTATCTGCCGTCAAATTCTATGTTTATATGTTTATATGTTTCATCTGTTGACATTTCACTACACTTGCTCATAACTTTCTTAATGTTCAGTATTATAACCCAAAATTATCAACATACTGTAGACATTTCTTCACATCACCTCATGAATGTAACTGCTATCATTTTACAAATCTTGCACAAAATGTGTTTTTGTGCCTCTACCATGGAATTACACAGTGGTGGCATGGAATGATGTTTTGGTGGGGATTTGACAATTTTTACCACTGGGTTGATGAGATGAGGAAAATAGGAAGGTTATGTCAATTTGGTTGCTGTTGTCCTACAAATGGAAACACAGGGTGGGGCCCTGTGCCTACCCATAAACATATATATATATATATACAGTATATATACACACACACACACATCTATGGAAGGATGGGGACCCTGTGCTTTGTCAGACAAATAAGGATATGATTACAGTGGAAGTCACTGATAAATTTCCTGTTACTGAAGTATAATGTGGTAATCATGGTGGCCCTTAGTAGTAGCAGTACTGCTGGTGATGTGCAATAAGCAGTAGCAGTAGCAGTGGTTAATGTGATGTGGTTTGCAACATTTGGCACATTGTTTTATTAAAGAACTTTTCTACAGGTAAAATCCAGCAGGTGGTGCTTTTCTGTGCATGATGCATCTGCTACTTTCAGATTTTCTGGCAGGTGTCTTCTTAGTCCACACTGAAATTCATTTAGACCTACTGTACGCGTATCCCCCAGATTATGCAGCAGCTGCTCTGGCCACAGTTCAATTATTCAAATTTAACAGCTACTCCTCCCGCTGCACATGCTGTCAGGTTTCCAGTAGTTTTGAGATATAGTTTTAGCACTGGAATTGTTTGTATCCTGCCATACCATAATAAATAAAATGTGCTGTCTAAAAACAAAAATTACTGATTGCTCATCTACTTGCCATGTGTTTGTTTTTTCTTTCTGGCTGCCTGTCCCGGGTTGTTTGGCTTAGGTTCACTTCAGTGTAATGTGATTTACAGAACAGAAACAGCACTTTGATTTAATTGATTTGTGGCAGTATAATTGCACCTGTTTTTATTCTAGTATTCATTCCCCCCAAAACATTATCATATCCAAAGTGGGCAGTGAATGTATGCCAACAGCTTTCTCTGAATATGAGTGCAACCATGCATTTTAATATGTGATTTTTCTTTTATTTCTCTCCCTCTATTTTGCGGAACTAGCTATATACTTTGTGAGATCCAGTGCTTACATTTCTGTGATTGGTGTGAACAGCACTTGAGGATGTCCAACTGACAGCTGTCACTGTATCCACAATATATGTGATCAGACGTAAAGCACGATTGCCTGATGCTCAAAGTCATTTGTAGGTGTTACTCCTTTTTATCAGCTAGACGCAGTCATCATTTGTAGATCAGCCTGAGAAGGATTACCACACAGGTAGTGTGTGTCACTAGTTTCCCTGTATACTGTGAGTGACAATAGTTCATGGTCTCTTTGAGTACTGTACATGTTGTCATCAATAAATTGTCTATTCTATGTTGGAAATTTATGTTGCATTGTTAGCTGTCATGAATTGTTGTTTTCTCTACTAAAGAATGCATGTGCTATTGCAGTTTGTATTTACAGTGATAAATGCAAATCCGTATGATGACTAGGTGATCATAAAAAAAGGTTTTACATGAAAGAATCAACTACCCCCTTTAATTGACTTTTTACCAAATACCTTTTTTCTATTACTTGTATAATTTGTGTTCGATAAATACACCTTATGCACCTTGAATACAGTCGCCCATACATTTGTCCATTGCAACTAGAAAATAGTGGTTCATGGACAATTAGTCATGGTTTATTTTGCTGCAGACAGTTTGTTGAGGTCAATTTGGTGATATTACATTCATTGCAAGCCAAATTGGTCACGGTCAAAATGTAGACACCATGACGAGTTACCAGCGACGTTTAGAAAAAAAACTCACAGACTTGATAGCAGACTGCAATTGGTCCGCCCTGTGGCACTGCCACTCGGATTGGAGCACCTGGCTAGCCTGCTCTGGGACTACTTTGTGACTGCTCCTTCCCTCTGCACTTTGATTCTATTAATTCTGTGGAATTTTTACCTGCTATCTGCCTGACTCCAGTTTCTGTTGCTGTTGAGCTAGCCACGAGAGCCAGGATTTAACTGCGACTAATAGTCTAACTCTACTGTGCCTTTTTTTAAGGGATAAGTTGGTGGTGTTTATAATTTTTTACTACAGAATTATAAGCCCGAGCAGCATTGGGGACTGTGAAAGTCTGTATCCAGGTTATGAGCCAGATCCACGGCTGCGGTGAGGATCGCAATGCAGTTGCACGATGTGAGCCTAGATCTATTGTAATAAACAGTTCAGAAGCTGATGAAATATGGTACTCTGTGAAAGTGAAACAGCGCACACAAATAAGCTACTCAAGATCACAACAGTAAAGAACAGCAGATACACTGTTCTGGGTGCACTGTTAGTTAAATCTATATGAGACAGTGGCAGCTCAAAGGGGCTTACACTTGATTTGTTTCACCCCTCCTATTACCTGCCTGACTCCAGTTTCTGTTGCTGCTGAGCTATCCATGAGAGTCAGGATCACTGTAACTAATAGTCCAGCAACATGATGACCGCGCAATGAATACGGTAACTCCGTGTAGTCCGTGTGATGATATGTCCGCTCCTAATAATCTGTGACGATTTGTCCCAGGACTAAATGGCCATATGCAGAAAATAGTAGATAGGCATGTACTGCAGGATAGTGACCATTGGTAAAGCCCAATAGAAGCAGTAAATAGTCACATACAGTAACATAGCAGACAACAGGCACACAATAGTTACAGTACTTTGCATCACTCAACTGAGGGCATATCACATTTTCTTTACTGTTTTTTCTTATTCTTTGATATGATACTGAGCAGTTAAAACTACATGCATCCAATGTTTCATTACTTAATTAGCACCTACTGCGGTCGCATGTACAGTAATCTATAAGCAAGTCACCTTACACCATTGTTTATCATTGCTGGTGAAAATGGTTAAAGTTGTGAAAAAAAAAGGGAACTGGTAAAAAAAATATAAAAAAGAATAAAAAAAATCATGCACCATATCACATTCAATAAACTAGAAGTTCAATTTCTCTTACAGTCAACAGGTTTAGTGCTAGTAAACACCACCCACAGTAATGTACTTCTATGCAGCATGTAGCAGTTTAGTCCAGTTTGTAATCAAAGAAAATAAAGTATGAAAAGGCCACTTATATGCTTCCTGTATGGAAATCTGAATGAACCCTGTGTTCACTACTTGTGCAAATCATGCTTCACAACAGCAGCCTAGAAAGGATTCAAACCCATGACTTCAAAAAGTTAAATATGCACAATTTATTCAGCGACGCATTCAACCAGATAGCAGATAATAACAGCTGTTTTTTTTAAGTGCTCTCCCTGCTAATTACAGGGTCTGTTCAGAGCTGATATGGCTGTGGAGAGTTTTTGGGATGCTTTTACCCATTATTTCTTCTTTTTTTATTATTCCTTATGTTTATGCTCCTCTGCAGTGCACTGGTGGGGGCATCCAGCTTCTGGCACCCACCAACCCAGAGGACAGCCGGCTCACATGATACGTGAGGGTCCAGCATGGCTGTCCCAACCCATCAGAGGGTCTCCCTTACCTCTCCACCCCCTGGCTGGACCAGACCCCCTGACACAATTCCATGACAGGCCTCCAGGTTAGCGGAAGCATGGCCATCAAGCTGCATGGTCATGCCCAGCCTTTTTCCACCAATTGAGCCCCAGGAGCTGGCAGTGCACTGATGCACAATGCTTACGCAGTTGTCTAGCCGCACTCCTACCCATTCTGGCACTGCATCTGTGCTACCCCCAGTCATCACCAGGGGCCACTCAAGCATGACACAACCCCCTAGCCCACCCCAGAGAAAGGAGAGCAGTCATTGGACATTCAATCCTTCCTCTCCCCTGCTGATACCCAGCGGTCCGAGTCCATTCCCAAATCCGGGTCACCGGTATGGTGCGTTACCTATTATTTTTAATGAATTTTCACAATGCAGCTCTGCTGAGAGGCAGTTTTAATGTGGTCTTCCTTTTACACATTTTTACAATGCATTTTCATAGAATATGCCTGTTGATTACTATATATTTAGCCTGGATAGTTCACAGAAGAAATGGTATTTTATTTTTGGGTGGTGGAGCACTAGCAGTAGGATGCTGGAATGTGTCATACATAGGTGTGAGCTGAGTGCAGGCGATAATGCCCAGTAGACATACACCTCAGGCACTTGGATGTGGATCCATCATTCCAGTGCCATTGCACTGCTCAGTGAGTGTGAAAGTCAGTGGTGTACTTATTCACACAGGTCCTGGAACAGGTATGTTACAGCCAACCTCCCATTTATTTGTACAATTGTGGAACTGCAAAAGCACTATCCATAGCCTGGAGAATACACTACAAATGGCATTGCTGGATACCTCATCAGTCTGGAGGGTGGCATGTTACACAGGGAAACGGGGGAGAGAGTATGACAGCAGGAAGATACAGCATCGACAAGGCATGCATTGGAGGTATGTCAAGTCCCTCTTACAGTTTGTCAGGGACATACACACAGCTGCATACACTGGTGGGTCTGCAGCTTGTGTAGTGCCCCAATGTATGGTATAGCCAAGTGGGTCATTCTGGAGTGCAGGTCCCTGGCCTGGATCCAGTGCAGTCAGCAGCTGGCTGTGGCAGGGTGTGGAGGGCAGTGCCAGTCTCCACAACAGGTTGGGTATGGGGGAGCGTGGTTGTCTGCTTACCAAGGTGGTGGATATGGACCGTGGTTTGCTCTGGTGTGATTGGGTCCAGAGGGGTCCTACACTATGGAGCTCTTCAGGGATGGAGTTGGATCAATTGGGGATGGGAGGGGATACCTCTAGTCCACCAGGGCTGCAGGCTGCTGTACACCTGGGTACATTTCTGCAGCCCCCCAGTGGGTGGCAGGCTGGGTTAAGCCAGTTATCCATGGCCTAGCTGTGGGCCGCACTGCTCTGGGCTGTGAGGGGTGAATTTCCCACTGAGTATGCTGCAGCACAGCATATGCATAGGAATGCACCCTCGACTTGCATGGCAAACTATTTGTGTGCACCCTGGCCCATTCCCTTGCAGCAGGCACATCCCACATGTTCGAGTATCACACTGTGGTGCATTGGAGTTGTGTGGCACATCTCCCTTTTCAGCCAGGATGTGCTGCCCATTTCCTTTGAATATGGGGGCCTAGGACTAGGCTACCTTGAAGAAATACATGATCAAAATGGGAAAATCAATACCCCTCTGAAAACAAGATATTGCATCTAATATGGGACAGCCTGAGTAAATACAGTGCAAAAATGTGTAAATGAAGATCCCTATGACAATGAGATGTAGCATCTCCCCTGCACTATCCAGAATACAAAATATAGGATAAGAAATATTTAAAGGAAATCTACTCTAAACTGAACTTCACTGTGGTCACTGACATAAGCAAACAGTTTCTTTATTGTAACAATCACACAGGAGTGTGGTGTGCTTATTTTGTGGAACACATATAGATAGAGGTGAGAAAGAATAAGTGCCTCAGCTGGAACTTGAACCCAGACCACCCAGAATACTGTTCTGACTGCGCTAACCAGCTGCACCACTGAGACAACTTGAACCTGGGCCGTCCTCAAGCACATTACTCTTTCTCAAATGCACAACCCAATGGCAACACAAATAGTTACTTGTAACAATCACACAGGAGCGAGGTGTGCATATTGCATGGAACATATACAAATAAAGGTGAGAAAGAATAAGTGCCTCAGCTGAGATTTGAACCCAGGCCACCTGGACATACTGTGGCCACGAGGATGGTGTGTAGTGTGTGTGTGTATGTATAAAATATAGGATAAGAAATATTTAAAGGAAATCTACTCTAAAGTGAACTTCACTGTGTTCACTGACATAAAGTTTCTTTATAATATATTAGAAAGCAATATTTATTTTGAATGTTGTGGCCATAAGGATGGTGTGTACAGAGTGTATGTGTGTGTGTTTGCTGTAGCTCAGTATAGTTTTTCCCAAAAAGCATAGTAGAAAATGGCTTCTGATTGCTACATATTTAGTCTAAGCAGTTCACTGAAGACCTGGCATATGTCTGAAACAGTGCTCATCAGATAATGTCTGTAGACGTTAAAAAAAAACAGTGCAAATCATAGATTTGCTAGTAAAGGGTGACATTTATGAGGTATGAATCTTTCTGGAAAGACAATGCATTCCCAAGTGAAACTAGTATCAAGAAGCTGTTTAAATGCTAAGTATTTAAATGTGCAGTTTGTAAATAAATCTCCAGTTTAATAGGCAACTAGTATTTAACAAAAATTTAACAAGCTGTTTCAGGTGCCTAATGGTGAAGCAAAAGTAAGGGGTGGATGTTGTTTTGGTGTATGGTAAAGAACTGAGTAGATGATAGTCACATATCCTGTCCATGATGACAGACGAAGTGAGCTGAAAAGTGTGTGTGTGGGGGGGTGATGATGGGTTGGTTAGTAATAAAGAAATGAGTAGATGGAAGTCACTTATCCTGTCCATGACACCAAATGAAGTGATGGTTGTGGTGGCTACTGTTATTGTTCAGACCAACTGAAATGTACCAAGAAGAATGTAAGACTCTTCACATCCATCCACTTAGTTGGTAAGTCAGTTCTTTTCCTATTTGGCTACGTGATGTAATTCTTCACCAAAATGGAGAGGCAGGAGGCACGATTATGAGAAGGAACTAGTTTATTAGCAACTGACCATAGGGTAGGGACAAGAGAGAGAGGGAGGGATAAACATCACATACATAAATCACTACTCCATACAAGAGGAACCATAAGATGACTGGCTGTAACAGCTATGCTGTAAGAGCATTCAATACCTCCCTATAAGAGGGAAAATCTATAGCATAAAATACCAGAATGGATCAATCAACTGTAACAGCTATGCTGTAAGAGCATCTCCCCATCCTCCGATATTTACTTCCACCCTGAGGTGTACCTCTTTCTAAATGAAGCTTTTAGAATATATCCCTTAAAATGCTACAAGAAAAGTCTGTATAGCAAAAGTTTGCAGTTCATGCATGCAGATTTTCTCTGTTGTCGAAGCTTAAGCATACAGAGATGAATTAACAGACTATGAGTTCTCGGCCACACCCCACCTCTCTAGGGTTGTCGGATTATAAATGCAAGATGTCTTTGGCTAAAAACCCACTGAGTGCCACCGGGAGGGAAACACAAATTCTGGCTGCAGTCCACTTCTGGACTGCCCAGAAGAAAGAAGCAATACAACCCACCTGGCCACAATCTGCTTCTGGATTGCCAAATGAAGAGATGAAGAAGTAGAAGAAGAAGGCCAACAGTCCACTTCTGGACTGATGAACACACTGGATTGGGAGAATCAGGACCTCGGGACCACTCTTGGACTCCAGGCAAGGACTCCTTCTGGGCTGAAGACACACACTGGCTGATGACCACACTAAACTGGACCTCTGGACCACTCTTGGACTCCAGGCAACCACTTTCTCTGGGTGTTGAAGTATGTTGATCTTCTGAGTCCCAAGGCCGGATGAGCCAAGGCACTCACCAAAACAATAAATCGAACGTCGAACTGTGATCAAACTTGGACTCCACGTCCAGACGAGCCAGGACACTCTAAAAATAACAAACCATACGTCATTTGGAGAACTGACACTGATTGGTCGAATGGTACTCCACTGCAGACGTGAACACAAGAAATGGATGGCAGACTTCTGCACGGGGCCAAGACATACTGGGAAAACTGTAAGCTGAAAATAACAACTGGGACAATGCAACTTCGAGACGACTGCGGTACAGCTCTTCGTGGATTGGCTGTTGTCTGCTTCTGGATGCACTAGAGGATGATTCTTGAAGAGTAGGTGACGGCTGACAGGCTTGCACCTGGGTGAAGTGACTCCAAAGACAGTTGAAGACTGATTCAGATGGTGGCCCAGCACCAAAATGCTAGCATAAAGCAATGTAAGGCAGTTCTGACACTCAATGATGTTCATAGACTGGATAATAATGCAGGCAAATGCAAACAAAGTCTCAATTCCTACTGTAGTGGTCAATAAATATACAGTCTTGATGTCTAGACCACAGCAAATATACAGGCAATTTAGTATACTGATTCAACCCTAGCTCTGGTAGATCTAACTCTAATGGGGTCCCTTAGCTAAATCGGGTTCTCCTGTTACTGTGGAAACACTACAGTGAAGAATAGGCTCTCTGGAAGGCTATACAAAAAATGGATGACCGGGTCCCATTAATACTGGAGGGTTTATGTGGCTAGCTAGGCTCCTATCCTATCTGGGGGTCACATCTATCACTGGGCCCCTTATAATCTCTGTGTGCCTGAATTGCTAGCAATGGGTCCTGGGCCTTGTGTTGCCCCTTTAAATATTGGTGACCTTCCCTTGGAACAGGCACCTTTAAAACAGGTGGGCCTAAATTCGATTTGCAGACCTGGGCCTAATTTGCCCTATTTAGATCCATGGGAGAAGTGGGCCTGAGCGTGCCCTTACTTATTACTATTGGGCCTGGTTCCCTTCACTTGGCTGGGTCTCATGCCCTAATTACCACTTATGGACCTGGTGCACTAATTACTACCAGGCCTGGTGCCCTTTGCTTTACTGGGCCTCGTTTCCTAATTACTACAGGGCCTGGTGCCCTTTACTGTTCTGGGCCTCATGCCCTAATTACTACAGGGCCTGGTGCCCTTTACTGTGCTGGGCATCATGCCCTAATTACTACAGGGCCTGGTGCCCTCTGTTACCATGGACCTGGTGCCCTCTATTAAACTGGGCCTGGCACCCTTTATTAAACTGGGCCTGGTGACCTCTGTTACCACGGGCCTGGTTCCCTTTACTTTGCTGGGCCTGGTGCCCCCTTACAATCTGTGGGCCTGTATACTGAGCTTCTTTAATTCCTTGGCTGAGCTTTAATATGGCAGGGCCCCTTTAAATCTTTGGTTCAGAGAGCCTGCTGTCACTCCTGTCCCATGTCACCACCCTAATCCTGCCCTCATGCATATTCATAGGCCTTGTCTATGGCCTCGCTTTAGTGGCCCCTCCTCAAGGGTGTCGCTAACCTGCCCTCTCTTTAAATATTGAAAATCAAGGTCCTTGCTCCCCGACCCTTCCACAGCACTCAGCTGCTTCTTATGCACCTAGCGCAAACAGTTTATTTTAAATAAAACACAATCTCTTTTCTTGAAGGGCAGACAGCACTCAGCAGTGTGCTGCCGCTGACTCACCACTCTGTTGGCTGCTGGGTTCAGAGGCTGATCGGGAGGTGGGAAGTGTTCAGACAGTGGTGGGGGGGAAGTAGGTGATGCGGCGGACATTCAAGGGGCCTCTGGAAGGCCAATGAGAAAACCATTGATGCGGCCCTGGCTAGCTGCCAATGGGGGACCGGAGAACTTAATTGATAAATAAAATAAGAAAATGGACTGGGCTCTTAGCCCAACTGCCACACCGGATGCCTTATTTCTCCTTGTGGTGCCCTGATGGCACCACCAACTGCGCTGTGCAGCTTCTGGGCAGACTTCAGCAGCTAGAGAAGGAGCAAGCATGCAAGCAAGCCTGAAGAGATGGCTTCAACACCAGGTAAGCCTTTTTCTAGTCCCCTCAGACCTTCTGCATCCTCTCCCCTCCACAGCTACCAGGATCTCCCTCAAACTGAACTTATTTTTCAAAACTATACCTCCTTCTAGAATGGCTAGAGTGGAATGCTGTGCATGAGCAGCTCAGTACAACATTCCATCCAGGCCATTTTTGCTTGTGCTGAATATAATTTTATTTTTTTTACAAGAATTTAGTGCACTGGGCATCATAGCTGGGAAACTGGGGTTAACTTGGGACTTGCAGGGGATACCTCTAACTTTGGCATGTTACAATGGCATCTGATAAGCAGCTTGGAGTTATGTCTCCAACATTCTTAACAGAAAGAAGGGACTATTTTATTTCAGTTGGCATGGAAGGATACATTGAAAAGTCCAAAACACATGTTTCATGATAATCCATTTTCCAGCCACAGATAGCAAGATGGCTGTAGGCTCCACCCACAGCCATAAAAATCAGGACCATTTACCATACAGTTATACTATAGTCAGAGCATTCTCAGCTCACTGCTCACTCTTTTAACCTTAGCATTTACTGTGCTCAGAATCTCAGAACTATAATGAAAAAGGTCTCTAGAATCAATGGAAACTAAAATGAAGGTCTATAGAACCAACAGAAACTAAAATGAAAAACATCTATTGAACAGATGGAACATTCCCAGTCCAAGCACAGTCTGACATTTTATAGAATGATAGAGCTACAGTACTGAAGCTAAAACCATTTTAATAGGCAATAGTAAATCTTAACAAAACATGAAACCCTACAAATCTGTTAATGCTTTTAAAAAAACAATGTAGTCCCTGTGATCAGAGTGTTATTTCAGTTCAACAGGAGTTTCAAATCCAAAATCACCTGTATTTGGCATTTAATTAATTGTTTCCAGCTACAGTATGAGGTGCCTCAGAGAAACAGCATCAATAGGAATTTGTTGCTGGCATATAGTAGCTAGGGCAGTATCTCAGGGTTGAATTTTATTTATTTAGTTTTTATTGACTGGAAAGGAGGACTAGACAATTCTGCCAATTTTCAGCCTTGTCCCAGGGAAGGGGGATTCAGATGGATGCCAACTGACATTGAACCAGATTAAGCTGTTGGTGGTATTTTTAGGCCCTGTCCACACTACACTGGATCCACCTCTCCGTAATGTTACAGGGGGTCCAAACTGTCACTGCAACAGTTTGCGTTTGCACCTGTAATGTTAGAGGAGGCATTTCCGTAACCATTGTCAACACCACTAGTGAGGTGGTTTCAACAACGGTTATGGAAGCAGATCTGCCGCTGTACCATTACCGGCTGTAGTATGGATGCATGAGAACGGTCCCCTGCAGTGCCCATAGCACAGTGCGAGCTGCATTGTGGGATCGGGTGCCACCGTAATGGTCACCCGGCTCCCACACTGTGGACCAGCAGTACCGATCCCATACTGGACACCACACTGTACCGATCACCGGCCGTAGCGGTTTGTATCCGTTACCAGGTCGGAGCGGTGTAGTGTGGACAGGGCCTTTGTGAATGGGGGAAATTTGGCCAGGGCACCGGGGTAATTCCCCTGCTCCTTTAAAGAAGTGCCATGGGATTTTTGACATCCATCTGAACAACCACTAGAACAGGCAGATGGGGCCTCAGCTTAATGTCTCATCTGAAAGACCCCCCCCCCATGCCACTCCACAGTGTAAGTATTGGGATTTAACCCAAGATCCTGGTGTGGGTCTAGAACCCACAGCCTACTGATCTTCTGGCCTCAGAGGTGAGTGTGCAACCTGTTGAGCCACTGACACTGCATGATGGTTAGAAAGACATAATAGTTTCACCTTGGAGTGCTGGAAAGGTTCAGTGACTTGCTTATAGCCATACAGTATTCAAGTGGAGGTTGTGGGACTCAAACCCAGGTGTTCTGGATGTACCAAGCTCATTTGCAGTTCATACAGTGGAAACAAACAGCTTGTTTTCTGCATGTGCTGGTCAGGTTAACTTTCTCGGGAACAGTGTCAGAAATCATTAATGTTGAGTTTTTTAGTTAACAAAAACTTCTGCTTTAGGAAGGAAAAACAGACAAATGTGGCATAATCCAATATTTTTAGAATACATTTGGAGATTCAAAACATTTGCTTCAGAGGACTGCTGATGTCTGTATTTTTTCCTGTGTCATTTACTTTTGATCCAGCATATTTGCTGTCATCAATAAAAAAAGGACTGTGGACTGTTAGTGTTTGTGGAAGCTGTGATGGTGGTGGTAGTAATGTGTCGGGGTACAATAGCAGGCTGAAGAGGTGGGTTTGGGACCCACAAATTGGTTAGGATAGATATCTGGCACCTGGGAAATACAGCCTTAGGTCAGAGGGTTCGGAGAGGGTTGCTTTGTCATTTACATGAGCTGAGTTGGTTAAACTGGGACACATAGGTGGGGACCTCAATGCACTCTATTTAAAAAAATGAAGCTTCAAGTTCAGATGTGTCCTGCATTTAAGACACACCAGAGAACAATGTACTTTGCTCCGAGACTGTGTAGTCTCCAGTATTTTGTTCATATTAGTGTTTGTGGCCACTTCTCTGAGGGGTGATTTTTTTAATGTGTGACTCACATAAAATGTGACAGTATTTATTAGTGACCATATAATTTTGTTTTTTCTTTCTTTGTTAATGTTTGTCTGGCCAAAATATAATACCCACCTTTAATTTTGTTGCATTGACACTGGGCTTTCATAATTAATTATGCCTTTGGAGAGCCAACACATTTAATTCAGCTGTTTCTCCTTCAGTTTGTCTCCCTTTAGCATGGCATGAGATTGCAGACACTGTGAAATCATGATATTGTATTTAGTTTGGCTTTAGAGGGGGTGGAGGTGGAGATACTCAGGTACAGGCTTTCTTCTTAAACTGAGAATTCTTCCCTTGATATTTGTGCACAATGCTGTGTCAATCGTTTGTTCTCTTTGTATCTCTCAGCATAATGTCTAATTAGCTGATAGCCATCACTATTCAAGGTAATGCCTGCAATTAAATATTTCAACCCCCACCCCATCCCCCAACATCACAAAGTGATTCTACTCAAGTGAGTTTTACAGAAGGAGTGTCCCTCTGTGTTCAGAGAGGGGTGGGGTGGGGGCTGTTCGTGGAGATACTCAAGTACAGGCTTTACATTGCATGGGGATAGCTGTTAGCTAGTTATACATCATGCTGAGAGATACAAAGAGAGCAAATGATTGACACAGCATTGTCGAAAATAAAAGGGAACGTTTTTCATTTTAAGAAGGAAACTTGGGTGCTAGATGTTTTCAGAGCCTGAAGCTGTTAGATTTTATACAATAAAATCCAGCATTTTTTCTCTCTTTTGTGGGTGGGGGAAGGGAGAGAATGCTAAATAGGCAGATGTCATATGATGGTTATTGGGAAAAATAATATTTCTTGCACAAAGATTTTTATTTTTAATGTGCAGCATTTGATTAACTGCTATTTGGTAGTATATTTTATACGACTTGTGTTATCAAATGTGTTTTCCCTAGGTACTGCACATAAATATCTACCCTAAAAAAAAGACAGCCTGCCTGCTGTGAATTCAGTGTGTAGTGCTTGGTTCCAGATTTACTGGCAGTTTTTACTCTCTCTCTATATATATATATCTATCTATCTAGTTTGTGCTTTATTAGGTAGAACCCAAAACTTGACACTGTGGTGTATGTTTAACAAAACTGATTGTCTTCTTGAGTCTGCTTCTCCCTCCCTGAACAGAACCACAAACAGTACTTCTCCCAACTCATTCATAAAAACATTTGTGATAGGCTTTAATGATTCCTTTCAATGGGAGCTTATTCTGGAACGTCACATTCATCCTCATAACAGGGTAACACATACCCTTAGAGGCAAAGGATTATACAGTATCTTTTGTTGATAGTAAAATGTATTTATGTTCATATAACCTGTAGTAAAATTTTTTTTTTTACCAATGTGTGCATGTAATCAATATCAGGTACTGACATAGCAACATACAGTATGATTGGTATTGCTAACTGACATAGCTACATAAAAAAGCACACACTCATTTGGAACCAATTTTTAATCACCCATCCACCACTGCCCTGATACACACTATACAGTTTATCTAAATAGGTCACTCATCTCCCACCATGACCCCACTTTTATTCTACTGCCACCCCACTCTAACTATGCCTCATGTGTATAAATGGGACACCACCACCTACCCCCAACTAATCCCCCACTTCTGTCCCCCACAGCTAAATCTGGATCATGTGGTGCTAGTAATATACATTACAGGGTACATTAAAATCATTATGGAACATAAATAGCCTTATAGTAATAAAAACATAAACTTTGGACTAAATACCCTAAGTTAATAGTGTTGCTTTTTGGAGCGCTTGTTGTTTAAACTATCTTTTTTGCAAACCTGCAGTACCATTTCAGTCCTTTTTTCCCCACTGATTGCCATATGCTGTACTTATATCCTGGCTTACAGTATATTCCACTGGAATTATAAAATACCTAGGCCCTCATTGTCACTGTTACCACAACATCCCTATAAGGAGAAGCAGCAATAGTGACATGCTTCTGTTCTTTTCCTGGTTTCTTGCATCAACCACAAATAAAGGTTCAAACCTATGTTCTGTTAGTAGAATAGAACCTGCATGTAATAGCAACCTTTTGTCATACTGTACTGTACTGTACAGTAGTAGTAGTATTGAATTAGTCAAAGGATTTTTAAGGATTTTTAAAAATCCCTGTTGAGAACTGTGAAATGTTTAGTTAGGGATTTTGTTTTGTTTGTTAGTGTGTTCACTGTTACCAGGAGGGAGTTGCCTCATCTAACAGTGTAGTTGAAAATCTACCAGATGGCACTAAGTACTGTAATAGGAAATGGCCTCTTCTGTAGGTATAACAAAAAGAATTTTAGGATTTTTCCCCAAATTTTGTGAAGGATAAATAGAGAATCTCACAAAATTGCTTGACAAATTTGGCGCTACTACTGTTTTTTCATTAATGTTTGAAGAAATGCCTCTGTATGTAGCCCATGAAGACTGGGTTTTACTTTAATTTGCCACCATGCTGAACAACATAAGATATATTGTACATGGCTGGATTTCAAAGGCTACCTGGTGATTTGCAGCACATTTTGGCATAATTGGTTATGTTAAATAGAGTGTACTGAGTTTTCACTTTTATTATGGTTTATGTCTATTTATGCTGTGGCTGCTATTTGCTGTATTTCTAATACCAATTTTATTACTGTACTAACACACTAACATGCCAGCAGAGTAGGCCTCATGGTCTATTGAGTCTGCTTGGGAGTCAGTACCCTAAGTAGATACCATAACCATTTTCCTGGCTCCTCCCACACACCCCTCCCCCAACAAAGTTCCTCCCTAGACAAGTATTCCTCAGCTTCACCCTCCCCACCTATGCCTGTCCCAGCTCCTTTTGAACCCCTCCACCACTGATACCTCTACCAGCTCCTCAGGTAGTGCATTCCATGGTTCCACAACTCTCTCAGTGAAGTACAATCTCCTCCTTCCCCCCCCGAGTCTTCCACCCTCCAGCCTCCAACTGTGCCCCCTGGTGACTCCCTGTACTGTTTCTTAAACTCTTCCAGGTCCTGCCTGAAAACAGGCATCTGTATTGACTAGTGTACTTACATAGTAATCCATAAATAAAAACAAAATGCATATATTTATTAAAAACGACATACTATATACAGTACATTTGTATCAGATGCAAATTCTGTGCACTGCTGCTGACTCTACATGGTTGAAAATGCAAGCTTCTTATTCACTCTCTGTGTTTTTCCTTCCACTGACTTTCCTTTTATTACAATCCATGACATGGATAATTGACTATTTTATTGTATCAGAAGAATTTATCTTGTCATTACTTCCTTTGTTTATAGAAATTGGACATATATTTAATTTTCTATGGACCTCAAGATGCATTTGTCCCCATGCAAAGTTTTACATTTTTGATATTGGAAATGTATGTTTGGTCAAGAAGGAAACTCCATGCAAACTCTTGAGTCAGTCTGTCCATCTATAACACATTTTGAATATTTTTAAATTTGATCCTAAGCATTTTATTATGTTTGTATGATTATGTTTTGCATAATATGCATCTTCTACTAACAAATAGCAATGTGATGTGTATTCCAAATGTTTACCTATCTGTCTGATCTATCTATTCATCTGTCTATCTAACTATGTATCTATCCACCTACATACCTATCTGTCCATATTTTATATAACCTCAAAGGATTTAAAATGAAAGGAAATTGTATATTACAGTAGCTGTTGCATTTCGATGCTAGACACAACTCTTTTTCAAGTTGTCATGGTCAAGACAGATTATGAAAGAAGTAAATCAGTATCACGAGTGCATATCCATTCTCAAATTCACACTGAGTGCTATAAACCAAGTTCAAGGAATTCCGTAAGTATATCTCTCATAAGGAACATATATATATATATATATATATATATATATATATATACACACACACACACACACACGTATACATTCATTGACTGAGAATAAACAATGTTTAAACTGCATTTTACTTCATATAAAATTAAGTGCATATACTGTACACAACTCCCTCTTTTACTTTTGCAATACTAACTCACAATTTCAATATTTAGAGCAGTTTTGTAAACTTTTCATATGTTTTTGTTTATTTCATGTAACTCATTGGACAGGATTTGCTGATTCTAAGATTCACATGCTTGTTCTAACAAGTTTATTATTAAAAGAAACTCTGAGTCCTTAGATTATTTAGCAATGCTATCCCGAGTGGGGGAGAATTTGGGATTATCAATAATATAAAAATCAGGCGGGAGGGGTGGCTTTGAATTATTCTGCAGGGAGTGCCTATCCCATTGTCTCCTTAGTCAAAAGTCTCAGCTCAGTGTGAGATTGGGATAATTGTTCACAGTCTCAATAAGCATTGATACACAAATAATTGATATTAAAAAATACTAGATTTACTGTATATGAATGGCTGAACCATTTGAAAAAAGTGCTGGAGTATGCAGTTTACCAATGTATTTACAGAGGCAGCAATCACTGTGCTTGTCATGGATATGTACAAAGTCAGAACATCAATAATAAAAAAACATACTGTACAACAACAACAAACAAAGCAAGTTTTCTCTTAACCTAGGGTACACTACTAGAGACATTTCATTTTACAATTATTATTATTAGTATTGTGTCTTGTTGCTGCGTGCATCTTTCATCCTTTATAAATTGTGCTGTTGGCATGTCATAGTATACCCATCTAATTTTAACTCCTGGTACAGCAAGACAAGACACAAATGCTTGGGGTTTATCTGTGATAAGAAACCTCTTAGGTTCAGGCAAATATAGCCAATTGTGCCATTTACTTACTAGCTGGTATAAACCTTATACTGTATATGATATTTTTTGCATCAAATATTTTATTTTCTTACAGCAATAACTCTTGTACAGCAAAAGTAGAGCTGTGTTTAAATTTGTTCTTTTAATGTTGTGCAACATATTGCAATGATTTAATGTAAAATATGATCAATAATGAAATTCATACTTTTGTATAGTGTGCTTCTTTATAGAGTAATTAACCCCCCCCCCACACACACACACAGCATCTGGCTTCAACCCACAAAGGAGGAGACACATTGATGGAATAATTTGTTATATTAGTTTACATATATCACAATTTACAGGCTGTTGCTATTTGTCATAAATAGAACATGAAAACACTTCAATTGAACACAAAAACAGGCAGGAGAAATTGTAAAAAAAAAACCTGTCAGGTGCAGTTTCAATCTGGGCTTCCAAACAGTGGTGAAAATAGTGCAATAGTAAAAATGTATGCAATGTATCAGATAGTAAAGTGTGGTTGCTACATTAACATTTAGGGTCTTAGTTAACAATAAATAAATAAATAAAACAGAAAACTGGTGAAATCGATCTATAGATCAGCTTGACTCCAAGCTGATTCACTGAATTTTATAGGTGTCGGGTACTGGCAGCATCTTTACCCTACAGTGTATGAATATTAACAGCAAAATTAATAAACGAGAACACAAAATACACTGATCCAGAATGGTTTACTGTATCAAGTCAGTCCAAAAAATGACCACAGTGCACAGTTTTGGTTGTATAAAGCAAGTCATTTTTATTGAACAGCCTCTAAGAAAATAGGGAAAAAGAAAATAGTGTTAGAATGTTTGTCATTGATCTTTGAATGGATACAAAACAATAAACTTGCTGCATATACAGCATCTATTACCCGCACTGATATATTGTGAAACAATAAAGCAACACTACCAGAATAAATAGTGATTGCTAATAATTCAGGCTAATAATTTGATGCTAATTATAAAAATATATTCAACAGGATTTTTTTTCTTTTCACATCTATAAATAACTATTTAGTGCATAATCATCGAGGTTGCAGGGGACACATGCACTGTATCTAATTCACGTACCATAACTTCAGCAAGCAGATCTACCACAATGGACTGTATAATATCTAGATGTCTTATTCCATCTTAAAACAAAGAAGGAAAAAAAGGATTTGACTTTTTCAACCTGTGTTGATAATACCTTGACTAGGACAGTGGCAGTGGTGGTGTGGGTGGTGCTAGCATGCTACCATGATGACTAAAGGTGGAATTAATAGTTTTAAATATACAGTAAATAACACATGCAATATTTATTAGTATAGAGTTCATGTTTTTTGAATGGACCAGTGAGTTTAGTAGGCAGTGGTGGAATGAGTGCATAGAGAGAAAACTGAAATCAATGGCAACATGACTGTCAGACACTGACTGTTGAGATGTCTTACTAAACATAACATATTTACCCTCCTGATGGCAGAACTGTTAATTTTTATCTATTTTAATGACCACTGACATCATTCTATTTTTTAGCTTTATTGGCATTCTAGTTATGTATTGGTATGCTAACAACTCTCAACTTCTTCAGCTGTGTGGCAGGGGAAAATGAGCTGCAGAATGGTTTCACAAGGTGTCAAGCTGCTAAAGAATATGACACCTACTCCAGCCAAGTTATTTTCCCATCTGTCACAGCTGATGCCCCATGAATGTGATGGTGTGGTGAGCCGAGCTTTTTCACATTGTGTTTTGACAGTTACATTAAAACACAAATGTGTTCTTACTAATATCCTATGCATGTACAAACATGCATTCAGATAACAAAGTATGTGTTTCTGATGCAATACATGTTGACTGAGAATTACAATGTCAATAAACATAAACCACTATCACTATTCCATACAAAAAAAGTCTAACTCTGAAAGAAAAAATAGAGATTGCAGCAGTCAGTTAAACAGATACAGAATCAAACCACCCACACACACACACAATAAAAATAAAATACATAAAATCCTTAGTGTAGTGTCATGCACAGGTGAATTGGACAGTCTAAGTAAGCAGTCTTCAAAAACAGGCTGACTTGTGATTTATATTCGGTGTAGCCATTAATAAACAGAATCAACACATCACTGAACATCTGTCATGGCAGTCCCTGAATGAGGTTGGCCATCAGATTGCAGTGTGAAACTTTTGTCTATCACTTGGGTGCACAAATTGATTGGCAGATTGTAAGGTGGCCTATCATAGTGCTTGTCATCAATGGTGTGGGTGGTTAGTCAGCAATGTCAGCCCTTAGGGTGTTGCAGTCAGAATTTGTACAGTATGTGAGGCAGTAGCATAATTATTCTTGGAAAAGAGACATGCAATTAGCTCTCTGTGTGGCACAGTCCTACAGACACTTATGTTTCTCAGTCATTTCATGTCTGATGGATTTAGGAATAAATGGTTACTTCACAGTATGTCATTATGCAATATGTGACAGGTCAGAATACTATCCCCTAAGACTACTGGATGCACATCTAACATTTCAGAGCGAAATATTGCTTGGTGATTTTTCTTATCTTCTTGCATGGGACATAAGGGGACCCCACACTGCCCACTGAATGTGTGTTATGGGCACTTTTATTACACTGTGACTAGCCATATCTGGACTGCCATGACTTTAGATTTGTATTCCCTTACTGTCCATGATGCAGGCATACAGCTCTTTAAGCCCTATGTAGATGTGAACAGCACAGTGTATGCCAGTCACCTTTGCTAAACCCTTCCTGTATCCAAGCTAGTTGATCCACAGGACCTGTTGCAGCAGTCTCTAGAAGTTTGCATTGTGGCTTCAAGCTATGCTTAGTTTCATGGTGAGGTTCTTTCCACAGGAGGGTGTACTGCTCCTCAAATCTTGGTATGGTGCATATCATGGTGCCCAAATGGAGATTTGCTACACAAAAAAACCTATGTCTGTTGGCACTGTCTCACATGCAAATAAATTATAAACAACTGTAGGCATGAGACTTTTACAGAATTTGCACTGTCAGTTACAAATCACAAAGCAAACATAAAACAGAAACATATTCCTCAGCTATTGAATTTTGGATCTCTCATTCAGGCTAATGTACATCACAGTCCTTTAAGGTTACACTCCAATAGGTTTGTCATTATTTTTAATACACTATTTATTTCATTTAATGTACTGTATACGTGATAGCAATGACCTTTTTATTTATTTGTCATTATTATATCTAAACTGGTGCAGTCTGACTTATGTTTGATAATTTATTTTTTTTTCTATGGATATTGGACAGCAGTGCAGTTGAAGTAATGAGCAGGTTAATGATGAAATATGACTGACATTATGTTGGATGCTACTGAAATTATGTTGGATATGATGGAAATGAGAACAGAGTACTAAATAAAAGTTGGTGATTGTGAAGCACTCTGGACCACTGGTGCCTTAATTGTTATGCTTGGGGAGTACTTTCATGTACTGTATAAGTAATAGCGATGACCTTTTTTTGTCATTATTATATCTGAGTTGGTGTAGTCTAACTTAGTTTTAATAATTTATTTTTTATGGGTTTTGGACAACAGTGTAGGTAAAGTAACAAGCAGGTTGATGATGAAATATGACAGAAATTATGTTGGATACAACTGAAATGATATTGGCTATGATGAATATGAAAAAAGAGTGCTAAATAAAAGTTGGCAATTGTGAAGCACTCTGGACCACTGGTACCTTAATTGTAGTGCTTGGAGAGTGCTAAATAAAAGTTCTTGGTGGCATTATTTTGGTCTTTGGATGTTTCCTTCCTTTTCCCACTTGTGGTGCTTGTGGGACCTACAGCAGACAGAAACCCTTTGTGGTAATCCATTAAAGTTTAACAAATTTGAATGGGACAATTATTTTTTATGGGTATTGGACAACAGTGTCAGTAAAGTAACAAGCAAGCTTATGATGAAATATGACTGAAATTATGTTGGATATGACTGAAATGATGTTGGATATGATGGATATGAGAAAAGAGTGCTAAATAAAAGTTGGTAATTGTGAAGCACTCTGAACCATTGGTACCTTAATTGTAATGCTTGGAGAGTGCTAAATAAAATTTCTTGGTGGCATTATTTGGTCTTTGGATGCTTCCTTCCTTTTCCCATTTGTGGTGATTGTGGGACCTACGACAAACAGAAACCCTTTGTGGTAATCCATTAAAGTTTTAAAAATTTGAAAGGGGCAATTGGGGAATCAAGGTCTATAGACTGACAGAAAAAATGTTTTTTAATCAATTAAATGATGGGGCAAAATCAGGAATCCCACAGGAAGAGCAGCAGGCTCACTTACATGATGGGCAGCACTAGACAATCAGGGAGAGTGTTTTATTTTCCATTACAGTGCCATCTGCCGGCTAATGATTCACTTTAGTTACAATAACAATAAAAGCACATTCCATGGCACCAACCAATCTGGAATGCATGGTGATTGCATCTAGCAGCAAATGGAGGAAGCACATTGAGCTTGTTTTGTACTGCTGCATTTAGCACCACTTTAGACTAAGTACAGACTGGCATTCCAGGGTACTGCTTCAGTACCGTACGGCATACCGGGGTACTGTGAAACTTTTCTACAATTACCTCTGTACACTACTTCAAAAAGTAAGGACATCCTTTACAAAAAGCTGTGCCAATGTTACATTTAGAGTTCAGGCTAAAACAACAAAAGTATGGAAATATGGCTTTTTGGATTCCAACTCTAAAATCATAACACCACCCCAAAGCAAATCAGTGGTGGAGTCTTCCTAGGGGTTGTCAACCCTAAAGCTCACCCAATTCAATACACTCCAGAAACATATACACCTAATGGGATGAGCTTTAGGGTTGCCAACCAGTAGCAAGACTCTGCCCCGATTTGCTTTAGGGGTGGCATTAGGGTTTTAAGGTTGGAAACACTAAAGTCACATTTCCCTACTTTTTATTTTATTTATTTATTTATTTGTACATCAGTTTACATCCTTTCAGCCAGAGGCTCATTTCCAAAGGTATCTTGTCACACCGAGGACAAATCTATTACAAACATTTTGTTACATCATTGAGGTTACAGATTTGGCAATCACATGCTGTTACTTTTTTATTACATCATTGAGGTTACAGGTTTGGCAATCAAATGCTGTTACAGTTATTAGGATAGGGAGAAACAGATTAACATACATTTGGAAATACTTACACGCGCGATAGTGTGCAGAGACAGCAAGGTGGTAATAGTTCAGTGGGCTAAGGGACATGGTTGGTGAGTGGTGGGGTGAGGATCTGCTCAGAGAGCTTTGTCAGTGCATAGTGAGCTAAGTCACCTTAGAGACAGGTGCAGCTATGTGTGTTAAATAGCTGGCTCTGAAGTGCAGTTTTGAAGCAGGAGATTGTGGGGGTATCAGAGATGGAGGCAGGGAGTGTGTTATACCAGGAGGGAGCTCTGTAACAGAAGGACCTCTGTCCATGGGTGGTCCTGGACCTAGGGACCAGTAGAGTGGCCTTGCAAGAGATTCAAGTTTGAACTAAGGGTTGTGCTAGATGGATGGAGGCTGTCAGCCTGGGCGGGGATAGCCTGAGAAGAGTTTTTTTTGTTATGAGGCAGGTTTGGTATCTGAGTCATTCATCCAGGTTAAGCAGCATTGCCATGTCATAGAGCTGGCAAGTATGTGTTAGCTTGGGGGCCCCCGTAATTAGCCTACAAGCCTTATTCATGGTGAGGTGAATTTTATTGAGGGCGGTCGAGTTCACAGCACCGTATACTGGCAGGCCATAGTCCACAAGGGACATTATTGAGGATGTGACCGCTAGTCAGAGGGTGTTGGGGAAGACAATTTTTGTAGCGGTATAGGATACCTTGCCGCACATTGATAGCTGAGGCAAGAGCATCAATGTGGGCGTGGTATGTGAGGGCTGATTCAAAGGAAACCCCGAGGTACTTGTACGAGCGGACTTGTTCGAGAGGATGTTTGGAACTAGGGAGGATGTGGAGTGGGAAGTTGCTGGTTTTGTTTTGGGGATGGGCAAAGAGCATAGTTTTGGTTTTTTTGACATTGATAACAAGTCTATGCTCTTTAAACCAGGTTTCAGCATCATTTAAGGATAGTTGCAAGGTGTTCTGTAGGAAGATGGGGTTTCGGTGGGTGGCAAAGATGACGGCATCATCTGCATACAGCAGAATTTACCAGTGCATGCAGGCAGGGTGTTGAGTAGAGCGAAGAGTAGGAGGTCCCAGGATGGAACCCTGGGGAACACCTGAGTGGATGGGACATGTTTTGGAAAAGGTCCCATTGATTTTAACACGCTGGGAGTGGGCAGATAAGTAGCTGGAGCACCAGGAGACCGGCCCAGTGGCGAAGCCGGTGTGGCTGAGGGCATCCAGCAGGAGGGGATGGGAGACAGTGTCGAAGGCCTTTGAGAGATCAATGAACACCACCCTGGCTAGTGAGCCAGAGTCCAGGGGAGTGTAGAAAATTTGAGAACTCTGTGAGGGCAGTGCTGGTACTGTGACATGCATGGAAACTGTGCTGTTCTGGGTAGAGGATGTTGTGTTTGGTCAGGTAATCAGTGATTTGAGTGTCCACCAGTTTTTCTAGGGCTTTGGAGAGGGGTGGGAGGATGAAGATAGGCCGGTAGTTCCCAGACGTGGACCTGTCACCTCCTTTGTGTATGGGCATAACTGTGACAGTTTTCCAAGCTGAAGGGAATTGCCCCAGGCAGAGGGATTTATTGAGAAGGCTAGTGAGTGGAGCAAGGACCTGATCCAGCACCAGACGGAGGATACTGTGGTCCAGGGAGTCACTGCCAGTACTATTGCTCTTTAGTGCTTTAATCAGGTGGGGTCTGACTTCCTGGGCAGTTACCCTGCGTAAGTGGCAACTAGGGTGTTGGATGACTGGGGCAGGTAGGGAGGGGGGTGGGTCAAAAAAATTGCTAGGGAGGACCGAACTAAGGTCCGTGAAGGATGAGTTAGGAAGTTACTGTAGCTATGCAGGCTGGGTCAGTACAGACAGAGCTGTCTAAGGTGATCTGGGAGGAGGGAGAGTGTGCACTCCCATTTAATTGTTTAATGTTGTCCCAGAATGTTCTTGCACACCCCCAGGATGAGGTGAACGTGGCCTGGTAGTGATCAGCCTTTGCTTTTCTGATAGCTCAGATGCATTTGTTTCATGCAGCATTGTATGCCTGTCTGTCCGCCATCCAGCCTGTTTCTGTGGCCAGGTGCCATAGGTTATCCCTGTGCTTCAGCAGTTGAAGCAGGGTAGGGTAGGGTAACCAAGGTGCATTACATATTTTGGTTTGGAGCTAGATTAGGGTGCGAAAATAAACACTGTTGTGAAGGTTTGGAAAAAAGATTAGGGCAGTATCTATAACAGGGGCGTAGTGTATGGGTGACCAGTTTATTTGGGCAAGAAGTTGCTTAAGGCTTTTTAGTCCACCTGGTCTGAGGCACCGATGTAGTGTGGATTGGGCTGTGGGTTAGGGTGTGGAGGTCACCCAATGGAATAGGATAGGGGAGTGGTGACTAAGTGAGTCAGGAAGGACCTGGATATCATGGACTTGTTTGGGGTGGTTGGTGATGACCACATTTAGAAGGGTGCAGGTACCTCTCTTTGTGTTTACTCTGGTGGGTTGGGAAATGAGTTGAGTCAGATCTATAGCTGCGAAGGAGTCCTAGGTGGTGGAGGAGGATGTGTCGAGCCAGTTCATGTTCAGGTCACCCACAAAGATTTGGTCAGCTTTGTGATGTAGGGTGTAAGATAATCTATTAATGAAACCAGTGCCAGGATTTGTTTTTTTTGGGGGGGAATGTAGGCAGTGGTGAGATATAGGTGGCCTCTGGAGGGGTCAGGAGTCAGTTTGAGGGTTAGGGCCTACACCTTGTATATGAGAGCTGGGGCAGGGAGTGCTTGTCCAGTGAGAGTCCCTGGTATAGATTGCACAGCCATCACCCCATTTACCTACACGATCCTCCCAGTAAAGGGTGTATCCTGGGAGGGAGACAAAGGAGTCAGGGGTGGACTTTGATAGCCAAGTTTCCACCAGTGTTATGACATCTGGTTTATGCAGTGTGACCCAGCATTGGAGGGAATCAAGTTTTTTCAGAAGGCTGCATATATTCATGGATGCTATGTGGAGCCCAGGTGACCCAGCTGGTGGGCTAGTATGGGCTGGGCCTGGGTTGGGATGTATATTGCCAGTTAGGAGTAATAGGATGACCACCACTCTGGCCAGGGGGTGGTGAAGGGCTAGCTTTTGATAGGTATGTGGTGAGGAAGAGGAGGAGAGCTTCTGTGAACAGGGGGTGGGCAGGGTTATCCAGGCTGGGAAGGTGAGAACGATATGCCTCCAATGGGAGCCTGGGGAAGCAATGGGGAGGTGACCAGGGGGAGGCTGTTGTGGGCTGGGGCACGTGGTGAGTGTAGGGTGGGATTGTACTATATCCAGAACAAATGAGGGAGCTAGTGCCAGTGTGCCTGTGGGGTGCCTGGTAGGTGGGACAAGGGTATCAGAATAAGGATGAGGGGGAGGCATTTTAGTAAGAGGTGGACTGTCACAGTGCTAACGGTAGCAGCATGGCAGATAGGTAGACATATTTTAGTTGCCCTCCAGCAAGCATAGATGCCACTTTGGACCAGAGGTACTGACACAGACTCTGGTGGGCAGGGTAGCAGGTTCAAGACTCTCTCAGGGCAGTTGGAAAAGGAACCTGGGTGAGAGCCATGCTCCATGTTCTAGGGCTAGAAGCAGGCTAGGTTTGGGCCTGAAATAGGGTGAGAAATAGTGACTCCTAGTGGTCACTGGGTGTAGGCTTGGAGGTGATGGCGAAGGGTCAGAGAGTGGGCTAGCTATAGGGCTGGGTGTGGGAGGAGAAATGGGCAGGGTAGCTGTAAGATGGGGAGGAGAGAAGTTGAATAGGTTGTTAGAAGGGATCCAGGAAGTAGGGGAGGAGGAGATCTGAATAGAGGTACTTGTGGTGGGGTCTCAGGGTCCCTCTAGTGGCAGGCAGCTATAACCTGCTAATGGAAAAGTGGGGACTTGGTTAACTGAGCCACAGGATGTGATGTCACTAGACATCACCTATAAAGGAAATGCCGAGCCAGGGTGGGTGGGGCAGTTGATGCGCATAGAGTGTCGATGGGCTATCACCCCTCACAAGGGTACTGCTTGATGGAGGTGATTTATTACCTTCTAGCGGCCGCGTGGTTCATGAGCTCCTGGAGGGAGTGCTTCAGTTCCGAGAGACTCTTGGTTGTCTGGTCGGGGAGTGGGAAAGGCAGGCCTATAAGGGGTGGAGAACAAAGGCAGGTATTAATATGCAGCGGGAGACCCCGAGTGCTTCACTGTGCATGCACGGGAAAAGGATTCCAGTTTTAACTGGCACTGAGAGGGAGAAACATGGCTAGCACTAAGCAACGGCAGGTAAGCTGGCAAAAACTATATTAAGGTACTTTAAAACTGCATCTGCTAGGCTTTACAGCATTCCACCTTAGAAAATCCAGCACTCGCTAGTGATCTTGTACTCCCCCCCGAGGATCCAATGTTGTACATTTAGCAGAGTAAGATCAGTTGTAATGTCGAGCATTCAACCAAGCAGTGTCTTTGGGTACAAACAGTGCAGAAAGTCTACAGAATACCGAGCAATATTTTAAAAATATCCCCCCTTACAAGGGTGCTGATTGATGGAGGTGGTTTATTATCTCCTAGTGGCCGCGTGGTTCGTGGGCTCCTGGAGGGAGCACTTCAGCTCGGGAAGACTCTTGGTTGTCGGGTCGTGGAGTGGGAAAGGCAGGCCTCCTAGCGGCCATGTGGTTCATGAGCTCCTGGAGAGAGCACTTCAGCTTGGGGAGACGCTTGGTTGTCTTTTAATGCCCCGATAGTTAGGGCTGAGTTAGGTGTTTAATGTTAAACCCCTAAATCTGCACCTCAACAAATCTGTTGCAGGGTTTTATTTAACTCTAAAAATTGATTAGCGTTTTGCTCATAAAAGTGCTAAAACATTGTAAAAAATGCATAACACTTGCCTCATTGTGTTTAACAAACATAACACTTCTAGAAAACCTATGTAAATACTTTCTGTACAGTTAGTATTGCCCCAGGAAAAAAATGCTAATCAATTATTTAAAACCCTGTGTTTCCATTCAATGGAATAGCATAAATATTTGCATGTGTGGTCAGGGTGGCAAAGTCTCAAGACACAAAAAGTTTTGTTCTGGCATCTTTTGTGGTTTCTAAGATCTGGAATGCTGATTTTTGGAAAACTGAAGATTTTTTCACATTGTTTAACATGTTTGTTGTCTCTCACACACACAGTCTAGATGGCACAGAATTTTTTCACAAACCTTTCAGGGTGAAGATGCTTGTACCCAGGTAGTACCTTTCAAAGGTTTCATGAAAAACTATTAAATGGTTCTAGAGTTATAAAGATTTGGTTTTTGGATAGCCCTCTGATATGAATAGTAAAAAAAAATACCAATCAAGACTACTTAATTTTTATTATTTTATTTGTTCTGAGAAATTATTTACTTGTCATGAGAACAAAAATACTGATTGTGATGGCGACATCTTGTTTTTGTTTTTTTATTGCAGCTCTATTTCTCCTGCTGCAGCACCTTGCTGGTGGGGGCATCTAGCCACCAGCCCTGCCTGTGGGGAGAGCAGCAGGCTTACTCACATAATGGGGAGTCCAGCATGGCTGTGGCCACTCTGCTAGAGGGCTTCTCCTTCCCTACGAGCTGGACAGGCACCAAACTCCCCAGCACAATTCCATAACAGTCTGCAGACACTGCAGGATGCGGTCATCAAGCTGCTCAGTCATGCTCAGCCTTTTTCCATTTTCTCCCCAGTGGGAGCATGGACATGAAGTGATGTTCATGCACCAACGTGCTCCCCCCTTTTCCAGACACCCACAAATCTACAGTACTACTGGACATCCCCAGGGACTGCCAGAGCTCGGTGTGTATCCCATCTTTTCCCCAAGGACTGGGAGAGCAGTTGTTAGATGCTCGATTCCAGTCCTCCCCTGCTGACCCCCAGTGGCTTGGGATCATTCTCAAACCTGGGTCACTGGCATGGAGTGAGGTGTGGTGTTCAGAGCTTCAACCCTCAGTGCCACTGTGCCAGCTCTTGGTTTTGGTTTTTTTTTAACTTAAAAACACTGAAACTACAAAAACATGCTGTATTTTCAAAAAACAAGCACCCTAGGTAAACAGGACCCAGTTAGTAAGATTCTTCTGTCCTGGGCACCCAAAAATCCTTGGTGGCAAGCTTAGCAAAAGGAGTCATTCACCTGTGTTCTCAGTATGAGAACGGTAGGACTTTCTTGAATTGTGAAGCTGCAGCTGGAATAATGCTGCTGGTTTCAGTTGGTGCAGTGAACAGGTGATCCCCTGCTCTCTTGCATATGCTCTCTCTCACTATCTCTCTCTCTCTCTCTCTCTGTCTCACACATCTCTATCGACCTGCCTGCCTGCCTGTCTGTCCATCCATCCATCCATCTATTTATCTATCTATCTATCTATCTATCTATCTATCTATCTATCTATCTATCTATCTATCCATCAAGCTACCATCCTATCCTAAATATGTTAAGCAGACCAGTGTGCCCCCCAGTACTGCTACTATCTATCCCCCTCCCCTCCAAGTCACCTACTCTCATACTGTAATATAAGAGCAGAAGGGGCACCCACACCCAGTACCACTTATTTCAAGCCCCTTGATCCCAGTCATCCCTGGCTTCCAAAAAAGTAGGTGGTGGCACAAGGGTGCCATCCCTTGGTGCCAAAGAAAATTATCCCAACACTGTAGTGCTCAATGCCAATGTCGGCTTCTCTGTAAAAAAAAAGTCCCTTTTTGATCTTTTTTTAACAGATAAATCTGTAAAAAAAGAAAATGATCCATCACCAATCTTACCCTCCACACATCCTGACCCTCTATTCAGCACCTACCACCCCACCCTCACTCAATTAAAACTGTCCCGCATCATATATCCACTCTCCATCAAAAGGATGCTTTTCTGCTGGAACTGTAGATTGCAATATGAGGAAATAAAATAAATCCAGTGTATTTCAATGGGATTTGAACTTTTACTCATAACTTTGTCATGTTTTAATATTTTTACACCACATTTCCAACATTACCTTTTTGGAACCCCTCCTCATGAACAAGGGAGGTGAAATTATTTAAATCTGTCCTGAAATGTGATTTTGCAGTTGTTGCACAAAATCACCTTTTGAGCAGCATTTGAAATTTTCACCCACTAGGTTCATGAGGTGAGGTCATAAGAAGGCTATGTTTAACATTTGGGAAAGATATGGTAAAATGACCAAGATATGAGTGAATATTGAGATATTTCCATGTTCACTCAAGACTTTGCTGTTTTTAAATATTTTTCCACTGAACTTTCAACATGACCTTTTTGAGACCCCACCTCATGAACAATGCAAGTGAGATTTTTAAATCATGGTTGGATGGTGACTTTACAGTCACTCTGCAAAATCACATCTCATCTGGGATTTGAAAACTTTCACCTACCTTGTTCATGAGGTGGGGTCATAAGAAGACTATGTTGAAAATTTGATATACAACATAGTAAAATTACCAAAGTATGAATGAATATTGATATAATTCAACGTTCACTCATAACTTTACTAATTTTCAATATTTTGACTCCAGACAGGCTTTAACATAGCCATATTTTCAAACCAGCTCATAAACATGGCTGGTGTCATTTTTCAAGTTCTGGATGAAACATGCTTTCACATTTGTGGTGCAAAATGACATTTCGGCCAATATATAATAAATAACACATGTCATTTTTATAACAGGAGTCATAAAATTACTATCCTGAAAAGTTGGGGTCAAAATAAAAAAAAAAATATGATTAAGAAATGTATGTAGTGCCAACCTTTCCCCTTTTGGGTAGTGCTTAGTGCTGATAAGCTGAGTTCACAGGGTGAGCACAGTGAGTCTACTGGATGGGCTGAGGCTTGGGGATGGAATTCTTATGTGACAGCACCCCCCAGAAAAGGAAGAAATGGTGCAGGGTTGCTCACACAGGCCCAGGTACCATATAGTGAACACAACTCTTATCTTGGCATAGAGCTCTGTACCTGTGCACTCATGTGTGACAAAGGGCCCTGTACATTGCTTGAGAGATGGACTCTTTGCCCTGTGTTTCTCTATTTGTGGATACATGGAAGCACTTGGTGCAAAGAGCCTTGTGCGTCCACAGCCCACCAGATAGCCCCATGAATTCTTGACATCAGTTGCTGCATAGAACTGCACTGTGACCAACAGAGTTTTCCCTTGGTGTAGGGCCCAGAGTGCTGTGCACATCTGCATCTCTTCACACAGGTCCAGAAGAAGGGACCTGCATGAATGAGGTTACAATTTCACTCTCTCAAAAAAAAAAAAGTAAACACTTTGCAAAAAAACTGCATCAATGCACCAGTTAGTGTTCAACTTAATACAACAAAAGTAAGGAAATGTGACATTAAAGTTTCTAACCCTACCTCCCTAACCCTACCACCTAACAGCAAAAGAAAAAAATATTAGGGTGTTGTTTTTCTGAAGTATTGGGGAATCAGTGGTAGGTTTTCCTAGGGGTTGTCAAGACTAATGCTCACCCCCTCTCCTGGGCAAACAATGGTAGACATGAACTCTTTTCTTCACACAGAGCTTGTGAAGAAAGCCACAACAAATTCTGTTGGCAACATGTGTTGAGACACACTTCGCTACCTTGGAAGAGTGTATCACTACAAGGCACTGGCTTAGAGCTGTACCTTTTACTTCAGATAGGATGCTATGTGCTGTTGGGGGGTGAGGTGAACATTAGGGTTATCAACCTCAAGAAAGACCCCACCATTGATTTGCCAAGTCTCTGGAGACCCAAAACCTTAATGTTTTTTCCTTTTGCTGCTTGGGGTGGAGTTAGATTGAAACTGTAATGTCACATTTCTACTTTCGCTGCATTGAACTGAATCCTAACTGGTGCATTAATGCATTTTTTGAAAGAATGTAATAGGTGTAGTGCTCTCTCTCTCTTAGATACTGTGTGTATGTGTATATATATATATACTGTGTGTGTATGTATATATATATATATATATATACACACACACACACACACACACATATATATATACAGGGTTTTAAATAATTGATTAGAAGTTTTTTTCTTGGGATGATACTAACTGTACAGAAAGTATTTATATAGATTTTCTAGAAGTGCTGTGTTTGTTAAACACAGTGAGGCAAGAGCTATTCATTTTCACTAAGATTTAGCACTTTTATGAGCAAAACACTAATCAATTTTTAGAGTTAAATAAAACCCTGATATTTATATATATATACACACACACATTCATGGCAAAAAACTCTGTTAATACATTAGTTAGGGTTGTTTCCACAGTGACAAAAGTGTGGAAATGCGATGTTAGAGTTACCACCCCACCCCCATATGCAAGCATTACAAGACACATTGATCATCATGGTCCAGTCACTTTCTGAGTTCTGCTGCCATCAGAGTGTTTTGTGGGTACACACACACTGGGCATCCATGGGAGAAGGGCCACAGTAAGCATTTCTCTGTAACAAACATCAATAACAAGATTTAAGCTGATGTCTGTATTTCAATTGTTAAGAAATGATGAAACACACAGTATGTTACCTATACATAGCTGTATTGGAAATACAAGTTTGGATAACTGTAGTAATGTTTTGTAGTATACTTTACAAGCAACATGTGACAGCAACAGTTGTAATATCCAAAGCTAACCATAACATGCTGCTAATGAGTATTTTCAGTTAACACAGCAGTATTACAACATGTGATGGTGCTAGTTTCATACCTGAGCAGTATGTGAAAAGTACTATGTATCTGTCGGCTGTTAGCACATGCCTATGTGGTGGCAGCAATACCTGCAGCGAGCCAATCATTGAATTATGACAAATAAAAAGCAGTATGTAGAAGGTTTGTGCACACTGAGTTTCACTTTATAAAAAAGATATGCCAGCAATAATGTGTCATCATACTGTGCTGGTAGTATAGAGTCGATCATACTGTATTTGTTTTCTATTACATAGTGGTATGTGAAAGGAGTACAGTGTTGTGACTATTGTGCTTACAGATGTGACTGAGTGGTATAATGTCTTACAGTCTTGCATAATGTGTGTGTGGGGGGTGGGGGAATGCAAAGTTAGAGGTTTGAGGATGGGGTCATGGAGTGGGGTGGTAACTCTAACATCGCATTTCCACACTTTTGTCACTGTGGAAACAACCCTAACTGATGGATTAACTGAGTATTTTGCCATGAATTTCCCTTATTTTTGAGAAAGTGTAATATAAATAGTAAATGATATGTGCTGGTGGGAGCGCTGGGCCCTTTGGGCCCCATGCTCCCACCAAGCTGCCCATTTCTGCGTAATGATAAGTGTTTGGGGAAGTGTGGGCCCTATGGGCCCCGTGTTCCCACTTACACATAAGCACAGAGCCATGAACTGGTGGCCTTGATGGAAGAGGGATTCCTGGATATCATAGCAGTCACAGAAACATGGCACACAGAGCACCATGACTGGGATGCTAACATACCAGGCTACACAACCTACAGGAGAGACAGGGAGGGCAGAAGAGGGGGAGTAGCTCTGTATGTAAGGGAAGGGATAAAAGCAACTGAACAAAAGAGTAAACAGGGAGGAGAGGAGGCACTGTGGGTCACCTTAGAGACTGGAAATGGCACCACAATCCACACAGGGGTTGTATACAGACCCCCATGTCAGGGGGAGGGAATGGACAAGGATATGATAGAAACATCCTTAGGATGGCAGAGAAGAGGGAGCTACTGTTGATGGGGACCTTAATATGCCAGATGTTAACTGGAGCACCTTTGCTGCAGCCACATCCAAAAGCAGGGCCATTCTTGATGCCCTTCAGGTGGCATGCCTCAGACAGCTAGTTTTGGAACCTACTCATGAGGGAGCAATCTTAGACCTCATACTCTCAAATGGGGACAGTGAGAGGATCTCAGATCTAGAAGTGGGTAGCCATTTGGGAACAAGTGACCACCAAACAGTGTGGTTCATGATAAACTCAGCTACAGAGTGAAGCCATACAAAAGTGAGAGTTCTGGACTTCAGGAGGGCTGACTTTGGCAAGATGGGAGAGTGCCTTAGAAAAGCACTAGCAAACAGGCTAGAAGGAGGGGTGGAGCAACAATGGGGAAATATCAAAACTGCCATCACAGAGCAACAAGCCTTTGTGTGAAGCATATGAATGAATCAAAATGAAAGAAAAAGCCACTATGGTTCTCAAAAGAAGTAGCAGTGAAGGCTAGGGAGAAAAAGATAGCATTTAGGAAGTATAAGGAAACCCAGAAGGAGCAGGACAGAGAACTGTACCAGTTAAGGCAGGAGGAAGCAGGGAGGGTAGTCAGAAAAGCAAAGGCACAAACTGAGGAAAAGATAGCCAACTCAGTTAAGAAGGGGGATAAAACCTTTTATAGGTATATCAGGGAGTGTAGATAGACAAAGGGAGGGATAGTGAGGCTGAATAGAATGGACGGTGGGTGGGCAGAGAGTGACAGTGAAAAAGCAGGGATACTGAATGAATACTTCTGGTCAGTGTTCAAAAAAGAGAAAGTGGGGGAGGTGCCTAATCCAATTAACAGAAGCACTCTGGAGAGGGAAGGGGTCAATCTCAGTCCTTTCACAGAAGAAAGTGTTCTGAAAGAACTCCTAAAACTGAAGGTGGACAAAGCAATGGGGCCAGATGGAATTCACCCCAGAATTCTAAAAGAATTAAGCAAAGAACTAGTGATGCCACTGACTACCCTTTATAACAAATCATGGGAGGATGGTGTGGTACCTGAGGACTAGAAGAAGGCTGATGTGATTCCCCTTCACAAAAGTGGGAGCAAGACAGGGGCAGAAAACTACAGACCTGTCAGTTTGACCTCTGTAGTAGAGAAAGTGATGGAATCACTTCTGAAGGAAAGAATTGTTGAGTACCAAGAGACCAGTGGGACACAGGACCCAAGGCAGCATGGGTTCACAGCAGGAAGATCATGTCAGATGAATCTAATTGATTTTTTGACTGGGTGACCAAAGTAGTAGACCAGGGAGGGGCTGTGGACATGGCCTACCTAGACTTTAGCAAGGCATTTGACACAGTCCCACACAAAAGATTAGTAGTCAAATTAACCAGCCTTGGAGTGGGTCCCAGGGTGGTAGCCTGGGTAAAACATTAGCTGAACAACAGGACACAGAAGGTAATTGTAAATGGAGTCCACTCTGAAGAAAGAGGGGTTACTAGTGGGGTACCGCAGGGTTCAGTACTGGGTCCAGTCCTTATTAATGTCTTTATAAGTGACATTGCAGAGGGTCTGGAAGGAAAAGTATGCCTCTTTGCAGATGACACAATGATCTGCAACAGAGTTGATACACAAGGAGGCATGGAAAGGATGAGAAGGGACTTAGCAAGGTTGGAGGAATGGTCAGAAGTATGGCAGCTTGGATTCAATGCAAAGAAGTGCAAAGTAATGCACCTGGAAAACAAAAACCCAGGGGAAGATTATACAATGGGGAGGTAGTAACAACAACAAAAATGGAAAGGGACCTGGAGTAATCATATCAGATGACCTTAAGGTTGGAAAGCAATGTGAGAAGGTGGTAGGGAGGGCTGGGGGCACACTGGGATGTATAGGGAGAGGCATCACCAGCAGAAAACAGGAAGTTGTTATCCCCCTGTACAGACAGTTGATGAGACCCCATCTGGAGTACTGCGTCCAGTTCTGGAGACCCCATCTCCGCAAGGACATAGACAGGATGGAGGCAGTTCAGAGGAGGGAAACTAAAATGGTGCAGGGTCTGCAAGAGAAGCCATATGAGGGGAGGCTAAAGGAGCTTAATATGTAAACCCTTGAGGAAAGGAGGGAGAGGGGGGGACATGATAGAAATGTTAAAGTACCTCAGTGGAATCAACAAAGTCCAAGAGGGTAGCATCTTTCAAAAAAGAGATGTGCAAGAACAAGGGGACACAATTTGAAGATAGAGGGGGGACGGCTCAGGGTAATGTGAGGAAGTATTTTTTCACAGAGAGGGTGGTGGATGCATGGAACAGCCTTCCTGAGGAGGTTGTGGGGTCTAAAACTGTGGGAGAATTCAAGAATGCATGGGACAGACATAAGGCAATTTCTGTGGGGGGGGTAGGAAGAAATAGGCTGTTGGTTAAATGGGATCTGCAGTTTATCCTCTAGGTAGGGAAATGGGCAGACTATGTGGGCCAAGCGGTCCTTATCTGCCATCAAAGTCTATGTTTCTATGTTACAGCAGCCCTATGGGCTAAGGAAGCTTTGTAACTCTAGTTTGCCCATATCTGGTGAACCGTAGCAGCTAGTAAAAAACTTCAGGTGTGGATGTAATCATAAGAATAAGTAGATCTCACAACATAAAGTTGACCAAATCTGTATTGTGCATTGTGTCCAAGATAGGGGCAGCAATAAGCGCTGTGAATACGAAGTCTGTGGGCGTAATAGTGGTCCTCGGACATGAAAATAAGCAATTGGAACAGTAAATCGCAAATACCTCAGGAACCATACAAAGTAGAAATAACATTCAAATGCCATGGATTTTTGAACCTTCCAGCCTAGTTCTGGATAGGGGACTAAAAAGTTTCATGACGAAAAGTCTGTATCTCGAACCGTTTTCGAGATATGGGCCCCAAAAGGCATCACAGAGGCCTCAATGTTATCCTATGGGAAAATTGCTGTATTTCAGAATGCTGTAACTTTGGGCCCCTGGAATGTTTTGACAGCAAACTACCAAAAGGCACATCTGTGGGACCAGATCTTGCCACCCTGCAAATTTCAGCCAAAAAGACCAAACCATTTTGTTGCAAAAAGCTGGCAAAGATTTGCCATTATTTTGAGCATACTTTTGCAAAATACTTTTGCAAAATAAATCACAACATTTTCTTATTTGTAAAAGTATTTTGCAAGAGAATTTTTGTGAAAAAGTTTCAAAACGTATTTTTGGAGGGTTTAACCCCGCAAAAAAGATATAGCTAGTATCCTCAAGATCCAGCTAGGTAAACATAAGAATCAGCGTTTACCTAGATGGTCCCAATTTTAAATGCCAGGTATTTTTCTGTATCACTAATTGTAAACAAGATGGCCAACTCATGAAAGTAAAAGGGCCATTTGCCACAGTAAAAGCAGCTTCTCACAAAAGTTTTGTGAGTTTTGTTAACTTTTCCCATTGACTATAATGGGAAATTAGTTTTTTGAATAACTTTTGAACGGTTTAATATGTTTTCACCAAATCTTCGAAAGGCATATCGGTGACCAAAGCTGCATCGTCCCTGAAGTTTTCGGACTGAATGGACAAAGCATGTGGGCTGTGGGTGCGAGCAAAGAAATGCACAAAAAGTAAATTTTGTGGCATTTTGTAGCTCTGGAACCATACATCTGACCATAACGCAACTTGCCAGATCCAGAGATCTATGGTACCAGACTATGCATGCAATATTTCAGGAAAATCCATTGTATGGTAGCAAAGTTAATAAGGTGCAAAATGTGAGGTTTTGCATTAAAATGGCTACTCAATCCTAACTATAATGGTGCTACCACGCCACTATAAAACATATATATATATCTAATACATGATGGGTAGGAGTGTGATATGCATAAATATACTCACTCCTGCAGTTTATACAAATGGGGTGGGAGCTCACATTGTAGGTGTTATAGAATAAAGAGATGGGAGTTGAAGAAGTATGTACTGGTTTTTTGGTAAGGTAGTAGTATTTGAGGGATGTGTAAATTTATTTTTTGTTAGTGGTACATTGGTGCTTGGTGTACATAATATTTTTATTTTTATTACATTCGGTTATTTTTACCGAGGTTCATTAATAACACAAGTATGATATGATTTGGTTACAGTCACCAATGCTGTGTAACAGAAAATATTTATTTTTTAGTTATCAGTAAGCTTTATTGCTGTTCCAGAGTATAGAAGTTTAATGTGGAACAGTTCAATTTTTAGGTAAAATGCCATTGTGGATTGGTTCTGAGTTCTGTGGTTGGGAAAGGTTTTGTGTTGTTGTGCGGCTTCTTGTTACTGCGGGCTGCTAGTCGGAGTCAGAGCACATACATATGGGACGCTGTCTTTTCCTAGGGAGTTGCTGATATTGGTGACCTGTAAATCATGAAAAAGAGATGGTTAGTGTTTATTTCAGTAGAAATGTGGTTTGGGTGTGGGACTATGATATTATTACCTTGAATGATGTTGAATGTGACATGTGAGGCATTAATTATGGGGTTTTGAAAGCAAGCTGGCATGGAGTCGAGATATGCAGTTGGTAGTGAAGTTGTGGAGGATTCAGGAGCTGATGCCTTCGAAGTACTTGGTTTGCAGTCTGTGTCATTTGTTAGGATTCGGGATATTTCTTTGTGTTTTGTTTCATTCATTTTGGAGTATGAGTTGATGGATTCAATTTTGTTGTGGCCAGATATTTGCATTATGTCAGTTGGCGCCACATTGGAATCTGTTAATTTTTGTATGAGATGTTTTTGAATTGAGTGATTAGTTAGATGTCTATCACTGTGAAGTCCAGTTTGCTCTATCATGGTTATTACTATTTTGGCTATAGTATTTATGCCCAGCGCTTGATTTTTGTACCAGGTTGTGAATTGTTCTTTAATCGGGTAGGCAATTGCCAGAAAAAAATGGTGCTTCTGGGTGGTGACATTTTTGTGGTCATTTTGATTTATAAATTAGGTAATTGTTCACTGGACATAATTTGGGGTCTGTTGATTGGTAAGCTCTGGGCTTAATTGGTCTGATATCTTTAGGATTAGACCTGCACCGTGTTTTCGTTTGTCTCTCTCTCTGGACAGTTCAAGGTATCTTGTGTTGTCCATGTCTGTTTTAAGAGAGATGTCTCCCCATGTTAGGTTTTTAGCCTCTGTATTGCCCCTAATGCCAAAATACATGTTTACAATTACCCACATGGAGTTAATTAGGGACTGTGGGTTGCTGGGTCCTAGGCAATCTAATTCGTAGAGTTTGTCAATGATTGCATCAGTTATGTAGTCTGCTGCTTTAGGTCTGTTTCCTAAACCCATTTGTTTGAGGTGTTTTTGTTTGGAAATGAGAACTTGCCTGGTGCATTCAAATATTAAGGATGTTGATAGTGGTTCTTTGTAACCATGTTCACGGAGATGTCGTTCGATGCTCTGAAATCTGGATTTCAGGGTTAAAGGTTTGAATTCAGAGCTGTCCTTTTTTACTGATGTCATGAAGTAGTGGCACAGTAAACTGTCCAGTTCTTCGGGTTCAATTTGTTTTATGGGTGTTTTTAGTTCTAAATCTTCAAGTAGGAACTTTTGGAAGTGGTTTACATCTGCGGTAGTCTTCCATTTTGTGTTGTCATTTTTGGAGCTGACAATGTATTTTTGAATATATTCAGGTTCTAGAAAATATTTGTTTTTTGGAGCCATGTTGCTTTGTTGTGTTTCAGGGATTGAAAATGTTTTATCAGTCATGTTTGGATCCAGTAGTGGCCTTTCATCTTTTTCAAACTGGGTGCAGCGATTCGTTATTTCCTGTTCCATGTTTGCAGGTTTTGTATGCTGATGTAGTGTCAGTTTGTTCAGGTGCTGTGGAGTTTTTGATTCAGCCATGTTTGGTATTGTTTTGAGTATTTTAACATTGTTGCGTTTTAATGTTCTTTTGTTTTTTCTTAGGTTGAAAAGCAGAGTTTGCGTTACACGTGGGGGGACTGGTCTTTTTTATGTTGATGGTTTGCAGGTGAGTGTACTTTGCTATTTAAATTTCTTGATTGATCTGGGCTTGTGTTCATTTAGGGAGCTAGGTTTTAGAGGATGTTCACTGGAGTGAGTCTGGTAGTGAAGCTGACATCAGAGGGATGTGTATAAATGGGAGATATTTTAACTCCAGTGACGTCAGCTTCAGATATCTCACTGTAGTGGAAATAACCTGTTTTATTATCATTGTGCAGCTCCCACCCCCATTGTATAGTGGTAGCACAAGTATAGTTAGGGTTGAACAGGCTGCTTAATGTTAACCTCAAATTCTTGCTCCTTAATAACTTTGGCACCATTGGTGAAATTGCCTGAATGTTTGCATGCATGGTGCGGTAGCCAAGTTGCCATGCTCTTAAAACTTGGCAAGTGTTGTAATGGCTGCTCATCCAGATTCTGAGATCCAGAATTTTAAAAAGCTTTTAAAAATGCATGTTTGGGCCATCTGTTTTCTCTCTTGTTGAGCAATATCAGTTTGTTGTTATTTTGGGCATTGTAGCTTTGTATCTGTGGCTACAGAAGTAGAGGCTTCTCTGGGAACAGTGCTTCTGCAGCTGGAATTGGGTGTATATGTCTTGCACCATGCATGTGTATCTGGGGCTGCAGAAGTGCTGGATGCTGGTTTATTTATTTATTGAGTTCTAAGAATTACAGCACTTTGAGTCAGAGACTCCTTTACAAAGGCTCCAAGTCAGCAGGAAAGACAAGCATGGCAAAACAAAACAGTTATTACAACAATAGGAGACAGAAAAATTAGATAAACAGAACTTCTGAGCAATTATACATCAAAGTTAAAAACAAAGTTATACAGCATAGATAAAAATATATTAGTAAAATACATTGGTTAAGGCAGTGTGCTAGGAAGTGAGGTTGGGGGTTAGCTAAATCCGACAGGAGGGAAGGGGAGGGGAGTGTATGATGAGGAATAGCTGTCCAGAGGACATTGTCAGGAAGGTGAGGTTAGGGGAAAAAAGAAAAGGGGGAAAAAAGCAGAGGCCCAAAGGGAAGAATGGGGGAGAGAGAGGCTACAAGCAGTCACAGCTTGAGGAGGCAAGAATATGGTCCTGCAGGTAGGTTTTAAATGGGCCAAGTATTGGTTCAGTGAGTAGAGGACCAGCGAGGGCATTCATCCAAAGAGGAGCGCAGTACTTGAAGGATCTCTGGAGGCAGAGGTCTTACAGAAGAGAACTAGAAAGGTGGCTTTTGAGGAGAGTCTAGTAGCCCGATTATAAAATGCTGAGAAGAGAAGATGTTGGGTCTCTATGGGTGCAAGTCCCAGGGAGATGTTCTTGGCAAGCAGGCACATTTGGTAGTTTAGCTTGCCATCAAAGTTCAACCAGGCAGAGCATTGATACAGGTCACAAGTGTGGGTAAATCTATCACAGCCACTGATTGGGTGGCAGGCTTTGTTCACAGCTATCTTAACCCTGTTCAGGGCAGTGTTGGAGAGAGATGCATATATGATGATGCCATAATCCACCAGTGAGTGGGCAGAACTGATGATAGCCAGTCTGAGAGCAGCAAGGGTAAGGCAGGACTTGAATTCTGGGGAGCAGTCCAATTCTACAGTTGACTGCCATGCAGGCTGCAGCTATGTGTGCCTGAAAAGAAAGTGAGGGATCCAGGGTGACACCCAGATACTTGAAGCTATAGACTGGATCAATGGAGATTAGCTGGGAGTTGAGGATAGAAAGAGGTGTGGACTTGTACTTATCCTGAGGCTGGGAGAATAACATTGTTTTGATTTTTTTTTTTTGTAATTCAGGATGAGTTTATGGTTAGCTGATGATGGATGTCTGTAATTGCTTGTGTGATCTTGTCATTTTGCTGCTGGGGGAGCTGGAAATCCTAAGACCACATTTCCTTGCATTTGTGGAGTTAAGTTGAATCCAAACAGTACATTAACGCATAAGTGAGATAGCAATAGACCAATATCTTCAAATTAAGATAAAAATTATATCTTGGGTCAGCCCATGGCACATTTGATTTATACAACAGGTGTTTAGATGTTTTTTGATAGAAATGATAAAAGCCATAAAAGTAAATAATGATAACCCTGCAGTCTTGTTCCTGCTTAGTGATGGTTACTACCTCCCTCCCTCATCCTATCCTATACTCAGCTTCTGGATTCCTGTGCTCTAGTTGCATAATGTTGTACTTTTTCACATTAAAATTCAAACTGCTATACAGCTGACCACTTCTTCAGTTTCCCAAGATATCTACACATTCTGTCCATCCCCTCCTGAGTTTCCACCCTATAACACTATTTGGTGCCATTTGCAAAATGCACTCCTTCCCCTTGCAGTTCTTTTACAATGTCACTTATGAAGACATTGAATCAGACTGTTCCTAGTACAGTATGTTCATGTTCCGGCAAGTGAGTGTAACAGCAAAGGTGTGGAACAGGTAACTGGTGTCATAGGCATCCGCTGGCTTCAGCAGGAGAAAGCAGGGAAGCAGTGGATTCTGCCAGTCGACTGAGATAAGGCCCCTGTTAACCATTGGGTAACAGTCATTGCTGGGAAGAGTAGAAGGTTAAAGGTAGGCCAAAACTGGGAATAGGAGAAAACAAATCTAGGACAAGAGTATAAAAAGATTTAAACAAGACACAGAGGAACACAAACAGAAACAAACAAAAAAGGGGAAAGTAGAAACACACTATCAGAGGTAGAGATGTTGCAAAATTCCCGTGAAACCGGCAATTGCACTATGAGAAGTATTTTGCATAATTCACTGTTCCACAAAACATTTTGCAGGGTGCGAAATTGTGAAACTTTGCCCATGAAATGTGAAATTTTACCCCAAAACTGTGAAAGTTCATACGCAAGTGTCAAATTTCACCATTTCGCAGACAAAATTTCATACTCCGCAGGCAAAATTCCACATTCCGTTTCTGCAACAAATTTTGCAAAACAGCCAAATTATGCAAAATACTTTGTGTAACAAAATTTGGCAATTTTGCACATCTCTAATCAAAGGTAAGGGTACAAAAGTATTTCTAGGTAACACACAGAAAATGGAAGTTGAGAATGCTGCGAGTAGTGCAGTGCAGTGGTTGTGGGGTAGCAGTTTTCAGAGAGGCCTTCTGGAAATGGCAGTGCTACCCCATCTGCACACACCCCTCTGGGTTGAGGGAGGAGGTCGCTAGACTCAAGGCTGAGTTGCCTAGGATTTGGGAGACCTTCTCCCACACCAGGGGCTACCACGTTTGTCACTGTTACCTCAGAGGATGCCAGGGAGGAGGAACAGCTGGACTATGGGGGCTCAGGAGGGGTTTGGTTGGTAGGACAGAGGCACATTCCTCAACCAGTACCACTAAGTAATTCCTATGCCACTCTGGTAGGGCAGGACTGCTGGGAGAAAGCACTACAGTAGTGACCAGGGAGGATCTGGGGGCAATCCATAGTGGAGAACCCAAGGAGGGTGGTAGAGGACCATATAGGAGGAAGAGGAAGCAACTTCTGGTGGAGGACTCAATTGTTAGGGGGATAGATTTGGTAATAGAAGGGGGAGCAGGTTAGCTGCCTACCCTGCATTATGGCTGAGAGAGATGGGAAGTATATCCTGAGGATTGCTAGGGCAGCAGGACAGAAGGAAGAGAAGGATGTCATTGCCCACCTGTAGACTAGTGACTTGGCAAAGGATGGGGCTGGGATAGTGCATGGGAGTTTAGGGAGCTTGGGAGGGGTCATAGACAAGTAGCTTGCTCAGTGGCTTTCGCTGAGGGGCTGCTTGTCTACAACAATGGAAAAGAGTGGGATCTCAGGACCACAAGCTTCAACTCATGGCTGAAGGAATGGTGCAGAGAGGAAGGGTTCAGCAACATTGAGGACTGGGGACCCACCTGGGAGGATAACAGCTGTATAGGGGTGATGGCCTGCATCCATCCATCCAGGAAGGGAATGGCAGCCCTCATTGGAAGGTTTAAATGTTATTTTAACAAATGTTTAAACTAGCTGAGGGGGTGACAGAAGGAATTAGGGAGGAAGAAACTGCCCACTCCCCACAGGCTGAATCAAAGAGTAAGGAAAACCAGATAGAAGAGGAATCCCCCAAGGTACAAATTAATGAAAGATGCAGGGTGGTAAAGATAAAGGGAAAAGAGAACAGGAGCATTAAAAAGAGAGAAACATAGACTTTGACGGCAGATAAGTAACGCTTGGCCCACCCAGTCTGCCCATTTCCCTACCTATTGGATAAGCTGCAGATCCTAGTTTTACCAAAAGTCTACTTACTCCTTCCTCCAACTAGAATTGCCTAATGTCTGCCCCACGCAGTATTAAATTCCCCCACTATTTTTGACCCCATCACCTCCTCAGGAAGGTCGTTCCATGCATCCACCACCCTCTTTGTAAAAAAATACTTCCTCACATTGCCTGAGTCATCTTCCCTCTATTTTCAAATTGTTCCCCTTGTTCTTGTACATCTCTTTTTCTGAAAGATGTTACCCTCTTGGACTTTGTAGATTCCCTTGAGGTACTTGAAAGTTTCTTTCATGACCCCACTCTCCCTCCTTTCCTTGAGGGTATACATGTTAAACTCTTTTAGTCTCTCTCCATATGGCTTCTGGTGTAGACCCGCACTATTTTAGTTGCCCTCCTCTGACTGCCTCCATCCTGTCTATGTCCTTGTGGAGATGGGGTCTCCAGAACTGCACGCAGTACTCCAGATGTGGTCTCACCAACTGTTTGTACAGAGGGATAACAACTGCCTCTCCCTATGTATCCCAGTATCTCCCTAGCCCTCCTTACTGCCTTCTCACATTGCTTACCTACCTTTAGGTCCTCTGATATGACTACTCCAGGCCCCTTTTTTTTGTCTTTAATACCTCCCCACTATTGTGTACTCTCCCCTTGGGTTTTTGTTTCCCAGGTGCATTACTTTGCACTTCTTTGCATTGAATATAAGCTGCCATACTTGTGACCATTCCTCCAGCCTTGCCAAGTCCCTTCTCATCCTTTCCAACCCCCTTGTGTATTAACCCTGTTGCAGTTCTTTGTGTCATCTGCAAATAGGCATACTTTTCCTTCCAGTCCTTTGGCAATGTCACCTATAAAGACATTAAAGAGGACTGGTCCCAGTCCTGAACCCTGTGGCACCCAGCTAGTTAATCCTCCTTTCTTTGGAGTGGACTCTGTTTATTATTACCCTCTGTGTCCTGTTGTCCAGTCAATTTTTTATCCAGGTTGCAACCCAGGGATCCACTCTCAGGCTGGCTAACTTGTTTATTAATCTTTTGTGTGGACTGTGTCAAATGCTTTGCTAAAGTCTAGGTAGGCCACATCCACAGCCCGTCCCTCATCTGCTACTTTGGTCACCCAGTCAAAGAAATCTATTAGATTCATCTCACATGACCAACCCACTGTGAATCAATGCTGCTTTGGGTCCTGTGCCTAACTGGCCTCTAGCTACTGAACAATTCTTTCTTTCAGAAGTGATTCCATCATCTTCCCTACCACTGAGGTCAAACTAACAGGTCTGTAGTTTCCTGCCTCTGCCTTGCTCCCACTTTTGTGAAGGGGAATCACATCTGCCCTTCTCCAGTCCTCAGGTACCACATCATCCTCCCATGATTTGTTAAAAAGGGTATTCAGTGGTGCCACTAGTTCTCTCTTTAGTTCTTCTAGAATTTTGGGGTGAAATCCATCAGGCCCCATTGCTTTGTCCACCTTTAGATTTAGGATTTTTTTCAGGACCCTTTCTTCTGTGAATGGACTGAAATTGACCCCCATCCAGTGTGCTTCTATTATTTGGTTTAGGTACCTCCCCTCCTCCTCGTTTGTGAATACTGAGCAGAAGTATTCATTCAGTATCTCTGCTTTGTCACTGTCACCCTCTGTCCACTCCCTTCCCTTTATTAAGACTCACTGTCCCTCCCCTGTTCTTTCTTCATTCCCTAATGGACCTATAAAAGGTTTTGTCCCCCTTCATAACTGAATTGGTTATCCTTTCCTTGGTTTGGGTCTTTGTTATTCTGACTGCCTTCCCTGCTTCCTTCTGCTTTAACTGGTACAGTTCTCTGTCCTGCTCCTTCTGTGTTTCCTTAAACTTCCTGAATGCTATCCTTCTCTCCCTAACTTTTCCCACCACCTCTTTTGTGAACCACAGTGTTTTTTTCCTACATTTTCTTTATTTGCTTCACACAAAGGCTTGTTGACGCTCTGATGGCAGCTTTGATTTTTTCCTATTATTCCTCCACCCCTCCTTCTTGCCCATTTGCTAGTGCTTTTCTGAGGCACTCTCCCATTTTGGCAAAGTCAGACCTCCTAAAGTCCAATACCCTCTCCTTTGTGTGATTTGACTCTACAGCTGCATTTATCATGACCACACTGTTTGTGGGTCACTTGTTCCCAGATGGCTACCCACTTCTAAATCTGAGATCCTCTCTCCATCCCCATTTGAGAGTACCAGGTCTAAGACTGCTCCCTCCTAAGTTGGTTCTAACACTAGCTGTCTGAGGCATGCCCATTGTAAGGCATTAAGAATTACCCAATGCTAGTATGTGGCTGTAGCAAATGTGCTCCAGTTAACATCTGACATATTCAGGTCCCCCATGAACAGCAGCTTCCCCTTTTCTGCCATTCTAAGGATGCCTTCTATCATTTCCTTATCCATTTCCTCCCCCTGAGAGGGGGTCTTTGTACAACCCCCGTATGGATTGTGGTTCCAGTTCCTGCCTCAAGGGTGACCCACAGTGCCTCCTCTACTCCTTGTTTACCCTTTAGTTCCATTGCTTTGATCCCTTCCATTATGTAGAGAGCTACTCCTCCTCCTCTTTTACCCCCCCGTCCCTCCTGTAGATTGTGTACCCTGGTATGTTGACATCCCAGTCATGGTTCCCTGTGTACTATGTTTCTGTGACTGCCACAATATCCTGGTGTCCCTCTTCCATCAAGGCCACTAGTTCAGGAAGTTTTTTACCCAGGCTACATGCATTGGTACTCTTCACCCTCCATTGTTTGATAGCCTTACCCCTTTTTCTCCATCCCTGTCCTTACTGTCTTTGCCTTTTCTCCATTGACCCTTGTCCTGCCCCCTATTGACTTCTGTATCTTAGTGTTTACCTCACTAACTACCCTGTTTTGTGGAGGGGCTGGGATTTCCATGCTTCTTTTCAGTGCCCCCCCCCCTTGGCTAGTTTAAATACTTTCCAATGAAGCATTTAAACCTATCCCTAGGATCCTGGTTCCCCTCCCAGACAGATGCAGACCATCATGCCAATATAGGCCTACATACCTCCAGGTAGACCCCCAGTCCACAATGAAGTCAAAACCGTGAGCTCTACATCAGTTGTTCAACCCTTCATTGAATCCCATGATGCAGAGTGCCCTATCCTCACCCATACCATAGACAGGCAGCACCTCCGAGAAGGTTACCATGCAGGCTACTTGTCTAAGGCCCTTCCCCAGCTCTACGGTCTCCTCCTGCACTCCTCTGATCCCATTCTCAGCCAGATCATTAGCCCCAAGGTGGACAATGATGTCCAGCTCCCGCGCTACTGCTCCTAAGATCCTGAGGATTTGCTTCCTGTCCCTCCTAGCCATGGCACTGGGCTGGAACCTTACCTCCCTCTCCCCCCAGTTCTATCCTCCTAATGACTTGAGTCCTCCACCAGGAGTTGTTTCCTTTCCCTGTGGGGTCTTCTGCCACCCTCCTCTAGGTCTCCTTTGTGGAGGTTCCCAGCATCCTCCTTGGTCTCCACTCTGGGTGCCCCTGTAGAGGGAACCATGCTCTGTCAGAATGGCATATGAATTCTGGAGGGGTACAACTGGAGAGATGTGCCTCTTATTTGCCACCATCATCCTCCCTGAGCCCACTGTGGTCCAACCACTCCTCTTTCTTGGCAATCACTGAGACAGCAGCAGTGGCCCTGGTGGTCCCTAAGTGGGGGAGGAGGTTCTCTGAATCCTCGCCAGTTCAGTCTGAAGATGGGCAACCTCCTCCTTCAGACCAGAGAGGTTCCTGCAAATAGAGCAGCATCATAGCCTCCAGAACATCTCTAGAAACACTGCTGCCTCACAGCCAGTTCATTGTACCACTCCCCACATGTTTCTGTACCTTCCTGTTAAGTTTTTCTTTCTTTTTTATTAGTATGTGTGAGCATGTACATGCGTCTACCCCCCCATACAGCTTGTTGGGCTTTTAAGATTAAGACAGGTGTATGTCCTTTGCCCTTTAAGGGAAGTGATGTCAGAATCTCTGGTATAAAGGAAATTATGTGCTTCGGGAGGGTGGGGTGAGGGGTAGGGTGGATGGGACCAAGTCTGTACCCTCCAGAAACAATTAGCTTCAACTCTGACCCACCACCCTGGTGAGTGTTTTCCTTCCTTTTGGCAAGACAACCTACACAACAATTTAAAAGAAAATATGCCCTGCAAAAAACAATTTCAATCAGAGAAAAATGAAGAGTAAACTGTACAACCTGTAAGCACAAAACAGTAATAAAACCTGTAAGCACAAACACAATAGTAACACAACAGTAAATCTTCTTAGTTAAAAGAAGCCTTAATGTTTGTCCTTCCTCTGCTAATGTTGCTCCTTGCTCTGTCCTTCCAAGCAAACCCTAGAAGAAAAGAACTCAGATGAAGCTAGGTGCATTATGCTAGCAAGCCTAGTCTTCACCACAACACACCAATGACCTGACCTTTTAAATCTTCCTTCTGTTGGAAGGTACTAAGCCTTTTCCCGCTCCACTCCCCAGTTACACTGCTAATCGCCTGGAAAAACTGTGGAAGAAAAGCAATTAGCTCCTTCAATGTGAGAAAGATAATGCAATACCTTAAAGTCCAAAACAAAAACCTGTAAGCACAAAACAAAATAGTAACAAAACAGTAACTTTGCTAAGCCTACAGATAGATCAAAATGTAAAACATGTAAGCACAAAACAGTAACAAAACCTGCAAGCACAACCTGTAACAATTTAACAGAAAATATATCTTGCAAAAAAAAACAAACAATGTGAATCAGAGAAAGATAAAGCAGTAACCTGTAAGCACAAAACAGTAACAAACCAGTAAGCACATGCTGTAACTATTTAGCGGAAAATATACCCTACAAAAAACTGTTTCAATCAGAGGAAAATAAAGCAATAAACTGTAAAGCCTGTAAGCACAAAACAGTAACAGAAGGGGTAAACACAATCTGTAACAATTTAACAGAAAATATACCTTGCAAAAAAAATCTATTTGAATCAGAGAAAAATAAAGCAGTAATCTGTAAGCACAAAACAGTAACAAACCTGTAAGCACATCCTTTAGCAATGTAGCAGAAAATATACCCTGCAAAAAACAATTTCAATCAGAGAAAAATAAAGCAGTAAACCATACAACCTGTAAGCCCCTTGGGCTAACAGTGCCTCAGATGGGGGTCTACATGCCTCCACAGCAAGAAGAGACTGCTGCCACTCTCCCTGAGCCTTTGCTAGCAGGCATCCTCCCATAGCCCTTTGGGCTAACAGCACCTCAAATGGGGGTCTACACACCTCCATGGCAAGAAGAGCCTGCTGCCACACTCCCCGAGCCCTTGCTAGCAGGCATCCTCTCATAGCCTTTTGGGCTAACAGCACCTCAGACAGGGGTCTACATGCTTCCACAGTGAGAAGAGCCTGCTGCCACACTCACTGAGTCCTTGCTAGCAGGTACAGCCTGGACAGCATTCCAGGAACTCAAGGCTCCATGGCTGTCTCTGTAAATTTTCTAAGGACAATTGCCGTTATCTTGGTGCAGCTCTTACTGGCTGTCCATGGAACATGAACTCCTTGTTTTTTCCCTCATCCTGCCAGGCATTTCCAGATTCTTCCTCAATGAACTATGTCACTACCATTGGCCAGTTTATTTAACCTTTCTTTCCCCTAATCCAGTATTGCCTCTGATATATGGTCTGTTTTAATACTCAGTGCTGCATTTCTTCAGTTTAAAGTGTATTTTAACTGTACTTGTATGTGTTTGAACTTGGAAGTTTAGAGGGCTACGTATTCATAATTCTGTGCTGAGTCTGTGTTACCACATTGGGTATTTCTGTGAAAAGTCACTTTTAGTTAATTTCTCCAGCCCCGGCCCCCCCATTTCAGCATCTTTTATTTCTTCTCCCTGCAGACCTAGCCAGCACCTAGCTTGCTGCCTGAATCCTTCCCTACAATTTAAACTCCCACTACTTGTGACAAAGCTTTTTTTGTGAATTGCAAAGCAGGATACCTCCCATTGTTTTTGGAGCTATATCTAACCCCAGATTTTTCATTCTCCTTATGGCATCCCCTCATAGCCCTTTGGGCTAACAGCACCTCAGACAGCGGTCTACACACCTCCACAGTGAGAAGCACCTGCTGCCACACTCCCCGAGCCCTTGCCTTTGATATCTGGTCTGTTTTAATACTCAGTGCTGAATTTCTTCAGTTTAAAGTGTATTTTAACTGGGTTTTTTTTGTGTCTACTTTTCCATTTGCAGATCATACTTTAAAGCCACTAGAGAACAACAAGATGTGTAGGTTGAAATCCCCTTCCCACTGTGCCCTCCCAACACTTCTGTCCTGCATCATTCATACCTAAATTCACTGCCTTTTTCTCCTCTCTGTAGTGTCCCTTGTACAGTCCCCTAGGCTATCACTAGACATACAACGTGGCATCCAAACCGGGGTTCGAACCAAGTACCTTTCACTTCAAAGGCAGCAACCCTACCACTGTGCCACTGTGTCTACCACAATGTTAGGTGACAGCAAGACCCACTCATACCTGCCCATGGTCACATCTGGCACCACTGTACTCCTTCACAACACCCAGCCACACAAACTAACCATACTACTGCTACTAACCACGTTTACCCTGCTCAGTAACAAACCCCCAGTTGCCTTTGGTATGTACACATTTTTGCTGCAGGGGAAGCACCTCACCCCTCATAGCCTCTCCATCATCCTGTCTCTCCCCATAGCCCCCCCACAGGCCTTCCTTACACCCCTCCCCCATATCTCTGTGCCTTGGGCCCTCCATATCTGTTCCTCCACCTGGCCATCCCAGCCCTCACACAGCTGCCCATTCCCTGCTCATCACCTTCTAAGCTTTCCAGCTGCTGCTACCTGACAAAATACTACCAATGCATGGTCCTTGTCAGGATCTTCCACTTGCTTCTTCTATTATCTGGCAATGTTCACCCCAATCCTGGCCCAGCAGTGCCCCCCAACTGCGGTCACCCATGGGGCTTCAAATAGCCGCTATGAACATCTGCACAGCCTACAAAAAAATGGCACCCCTGCAATGCTGGATGGTACAGCATCAACCAGACATTCTGGCTTTAACAGAAACCTGGCTGTCAGCCAAGACCCCAGACACATTTGTCTCTATTCTCTCATTAGGTTTGATCATAACGGTAAGAGAGGCGGTAGCTGTACCTTCTATGTAAATGACTCACTGCATTATCAAGCCCTCCCTAAACCATGGTGCCCCAGCCCTCTCAATAAAACTCTCCTCTGACCCAAACCATGCTCCTCTTACTCTCACCATCGCCTACATCCCACCCCACAGCCAATCCCCTGCTTGTAAAGTGCTCTCTCACTACCTAGCTAGCTACTTCCACAAAATGGAACAAATCCTAGTTGGGGATCTCAACATAAACTTTCTGGTGAGCTCATCAACACACACCAAAGATACCTTTGCTGCATTAGATATGACCCAACTGGTATCCCAGTCTACCAGGGCCAACCCCACTAATGGAACCCACACCCTACTAGATATCCTGCTCACTAATCGTCCCCCCATATTACCAACCTGGGAGTCCTACCCAGCACCTTAAGTGACCACTCCCCATTCATCTTCAGCTGGTCCTGTCATCTACCTAAACCGCCACCAAATATCACCTTTTGTCATTGACTATGCCCAGGAGGCATAGCCAAACTCAAACAATATCTAATTAACTGGGACTGGTCCCCTATTTCCCAAGCCCAGCACATAGATGATGCATTGCACTACTTCACCATGACCTTTAATACTGCCTGTGATGCTTTTGCACCGATCATCAAAGTGACCACTAAGAAACGTAGTGCCCCCTGGATCACCCCAGAACTTCTACAACAGTTCAAAATGTGTGACAGTCTCTGGCACCATGCCTCTATCTCCAGTTTGCTAAGTGATGGGCAGGCCTATAATGCTGCCTGCAATAAATGTACCTGGGCAATCTGCAAGGTCAAGGCAGAGCACTACAGAACCACCCTAGCCACCTCCTAGGGTAGCACAAGAAAGTTCTGGGATAACATCAAAGAGTTTAATGGTAAATCCTGCTCTCCCACCTCACAACTTAGTGTTAACAGCACTACCACCATAGACACACTTCACATCACTAACTGCCTCAATTCCACCTTCTCAGACCTCATCTCAGTTCTTCCTAGCAACTTTTTCAATCCAGTTCAGCCTACCCTACCTCTTAAGCTCCTCCACCCCACCTTCAAACTCAGAGTCATTACCCATACAGAAGCAAAAGCCTACCTGTCTAAAGCCCTCCAGAGCTCCAATTACTGCAAAGATGCCATCGATATGCATATCCTATACCTTGCGCTAGACTCAGTTATCTCCCCACTCATGGACCTTCTAAATTTGTCCCTGCACCTGGGCCAGTTTCCAACCTCATGAAAATGGCAGTGATAACACCAATATTGAAATATGGTGACAGCTTCCTCCCAAACAACTACTGGCCCATCTCAATTCTCCCCCCACTCTCTAAAGCCCTTGAAAAGATCATGGCCAATCAGCTCACCGACTACCTCCTCGCACACAACCTCTTATGTAGGGAGCAGCATGGTTTCAGAGCTGGTCATAGCACTACAACTGCCCTCACAGAATTTTCTAACTCCCTGCACTCCATGCTTGACAAGGGGCACCTTGCAGGGCCATGTTTATAGACCTCTCAAAGGCCTTTGACAAGGTTTCTCACCCCTCCTTCTTAACACATTACAACAAACTGGGGTCTGTCATTGTTCACTCTCATGGTTCTCCAGCTATCTTTCATCTAGAGCCCAACGTGTTAAAATTAAAAATAACATATCGACTATGCTGCCTGTGTGCTCAGGAGTTCCCCAGGGATCTATCCTGGGTCCCCTGCTATTCAGCATCTACCTCAACACCCTGTCTAAAACCTGCCCCAGCAACCTTCTCCTCTATTTGGACAATGCTGTTCTTTACGCCGCACATCCTGATCCTCTCTCTCTCTCCAGCATACATTACAAAATGCCTTCTCTCAGATTCAACACTGGTTTGCTGAATGCAGATTGGTGGTCAACATTAAAAAAACTAAGATGATGCTCTATGCCCACGGCCAAAACAGATCGAAGGATTTCCCCTTGGAAATACTCTCAGCCTCTCTCATCCCACTGTAACAGGTCCAAAAGTATAAGTATCTAGGTATTACATTTGACTCTTCCTGTTCATTCCACGAACATATAAAAATCCTCACCTCCACCACCAACACCTGCATTGGTCTCCTGTACAGACATAAAGACTGCCTGCCACCTGAAGCACTTCACCTAGCCATTACCTCCTCAGTCTTATCGCTGGTGGACTATGGCCTCACAATCTATGCTGCCACTGACCCTACAGCACTTCATCAAATACAAGTAGTCATCAATAAGGCCTGCCTGCTCCTCTCTGGTGATGACAGAAATACACATACCTGCACCCTATATGCACTCGCCAATGTCCTCTCCCTAGAGGAAAGACTATTATACCAGGCCTGCCTCTTCACCAAAAAAATCCACCTTGCTTTAACCCCAATAGGTGTCATGGCTTCTCTTCAGGCAGCCACCATCTCAGCATCCACATGGGCCACCCCAAAAACTATCTGTAAGGTGCCTAGGGTCAGGACCACCCTGGCCCAGTGATCCTTCCCTCTTAGAGCTCCATCCTGGTACAATGCCCTCCCACCAGCCATCACATCAATCACCAATCTATGTCCTTTTAAAGATGCCCTAAGGGCCTATAGCCTCTCCTCACATCAATGCCAGTGTAACCGGTAATCTGTGGATCCTGCACCATGCCACTAGGTCACACACCCGCCCTTGGCCTGGTAGTGGACAGCCCTCACTATTTCTAGCCTACAGGCTCCTTACCTCCCTCAGTTACCATGTAGTTGCACTGAACTATGAATGCATTGTATTATGTATAAGACAAGGCCTCCCTGAGGCAGCTTACTACCAACTCATATCATGCATTGCTTTAGCTACCAATTGTATAGGTCTTAACTGCTCATTAGGTAAATATGTCAATTGCTCTGCCCTGTTTTAGCTGCCAAATGTATAGGCATTAACCAGTGCTCATTGTATTTATACTCTGTATGATTGCTCATCCATATTTATTCTATGTATGTACTGCTTGAATGTCTATGTTTTATTCTGATGTGGAGCCTTTGGAAATGAGTCTATGACTCAAAGGATTGTAATTCCAATTTCCTAAATAAATAAAAATATATAAATAAATAAACACAAAACAGTAATAAAACCTGTAAGCACAATCTGTAAGCACAAAACACAGTAGTAACACAACAGTAACTCTGCTTAGCCAAAATAAGCCTTAATGGTTCTCCTTTCTCTGCTAACGTTGCTCCTTGCTCTGTCCTTTCCAGCAAACCCTAGAAGAAAAGAGCTCAAATGAAGCTAGGTGTGTCATGCCAGCAAGCCTAGTCTTCCAGGGGGATAAGGTAGGAAGGCAAAAATGAAAAAAAAAGGGGGACAACAAGCAGAGTGAAAACAAAATCTGGAAAGCCATGTGTGCAAATGCTAGAGGTCCAGGAAGTAAGATTTCACACCTAGAGACCATCATGGAAGAGGCTAGCCTGGATATTGTGGCCATTACCAAGTCATGGTTCACTGAAAACCATGACTGGGACACAGCCATACCCACCTATACTCTGTTCAGGAAGGACTATAGGAGACTCAAAGGAGGGGGTGTGGTGCTTTATGAGAGGTAAAGCATGAAAGTGACTGATACACAGGGAATGGAGGGGTGGCAGAGGTTATGTGGATCACCCTGAAGATGGGGAATGGGACCACTATTCACACTGTTGTGATCTACAGACCTCCAGCAAAGGGGGAGGAATTAAATAAGGTATTGGTGGATGCCATTGGCAAGATGGTAGTAAAGGGGGAGGTGCTGCTGGTGGGGGACTTCAACCTGCTTGATGTTGATTATAACCAACCAGCAATGGCTCCAGTTAGAAGTGGGGACATCCTAGACTTTCTGCAGAGGGCATTCCTCAGGCATCTAGTCAGTAAACCCACTCATGATGGGGTAGTACTGGATCTGGTACTCAGTAACAGGGGCAGTATTGCAGACATCAAGGTGGGAGGCCAGCTGGGGACCAGTGATCACCGTTTGGTGTGTTTCAATACAAGGACAACTGTGGAATGAAACCACACATAGGTGGGGGCACTGGACTTCAGGAGGGAAAATTTTATAAAGATGGGTGAAAGCCTCAGAGATGATCTGGCAGGGAGTGGCCTGGGTGGGGTGGAGGTATAGTAGACATAGCTAAAAGGGAGCATAATAAAGGCAACAGACCTCTGCATCAAACAAATGAGCAAAAGCAAGAGGAAAAAGAGACACTATGGTTCTCAAAAAAAAAAAAATCTTGGAAGTGGAAGACTAGGTTTGCTGGCCAAGGCACCTATCTTCACCTGAGCTCTTTTCTTCTAGGTTGCTTGAAAGGACAGAGCAAATAACCTTACCAGAGCAAGGAAAAGGATCAAGGCATCTTTTGGCTAGGCAAATTTATGTGTGTTGTTATTTTTATTTTGTTCTCACAGGGATTGTTACTGTTTGTTGCTAACATTTTATTGCTTTATTTTTCTCTGATTCAAATTGTTGTTGCTGGGTATACCTTCTGCTGCTTTATTTTTGTCTGATTCAAATTGTCTTTTGCAAGGTACATCTTCTGTTACTGCTTTATTTTTTTTCTGTAGCAAAGTGTTTCTTACAGGGTATATCTTCTGTGAAATTATTACAGGTAGTGCTTTACAGGTTTTATAGTTTTATCTATGATTAAGATAAGCTTTCAGGGCTACTGCATTTGTTTCTGGCTGATTGTTTCTGCTCCCACTTCCTTATTTCCTTCATCCATGGTTCTTCTTTTTCAGCAGGGGAAGGGCCCATTCACCCACCCCCATCCCCAACCACCCCACACTACACTCTTTTAATAGGGTAGCACAGTCATGACATTTCCTGTAGCAAAGCAGGAAGGGGCAGATCAGAGGGGTATCCACACAGTGACCTCATTTAGAGGGTCACTAGTAATTTAACTTATTATAACAAGTTATAAAAAAAAAAAGCAAACAAACAAAACACAAAATCAAACTTTTGCTTTCATTTTCATCCTTCTAATTACTCTGACCAGGTTATAAACCCAGCAGCTTATCTGGAATGGATATCATTAACTGCAGGTACTGCAGAATGCTTTTCAGAAGGGCAGTTTTACAGGATATAGGACACTGTCCTATATGCTGGGTTATTGGAGATCTAAGGGCTCAGCTCCAGGCAGTATGGGCCGAGATTGCGTGCCTCAAATTGCATATTCAAGAGGAAATATATCATAAGAACTGCCTGTAATTTCCCCAACATCCAACAGAAGCACCTCCACTGCAGAGGGTAGTTTGACCAGCAGGTTGGCAGGTGGTTAGGAGAGGCAAATTGGGTGCCCCATCACTCGGTGCTCTCCAACATAGCACCTCTACAAACCATATAAAAATTACAAACAGGCCTCTATCTCTCAAATCAAACAAAGGGGCAGAGGACACTGCAGAGCAGGACACTGCAGCACAGGAGCTAGCACAACAAAACTCACCCAAAACAGGAACCAAAAAAAAAAACAAAAAGGAAATCCAAAAAACTTCTGATCATAGGAGACTCCATGATTCCAGGAGTTGATGCCTATCTCCAGCCAGGGGTGATGGTCAGATGTCTCCCAGGTACATCAGCATGGAGAGACACTGACAACATTGCTAAAATTGTTCAGGAAGCAGGAGAAAACATTGATGTCCTAGTACCCATAGGGACTCATGATCTTGCCAGCCGGCCAGTTGTGGAGAACAAGGAACACCTGACCTGAGTAACAAACTATCATCCATTTCATCAAGCATCTCCTCCTCTGAGATCCTGCTAGTCTGGGAGAGGGGGACAGATGGACCAAAGGTCAGAGAAGGAGAGATAGGTGAGCTAAACATGTGGCTCAAGGGCTGGTGCCAGGAAAAAGGACACAAATGAGTAGGGAACTGACAACAGTTTTGGGAGAGAAAGTTCTTTAAATTGATGGACTGCATCTGACTAAGGAGGGAGTCAGTGCATTGGAGCAGAAGTTTGATGTGTTTACAGAACATTTAAACTGACAAATGGGCAGAGGGGTGCATCACCTGATACATTAAATGGGAAGAACACCCCTCCCACCCTCAGCTAGTGGTCAAACAGGAGTTCAGCATGTTTGTAGTTCTTTTGCATCAGCAGGTAAGGAAAAAAGTCCAGCTCCCCATACGATGCACAGGGGAAATGCCAGACCTTGCCCAACAACTAACACACCAAAATCTGGCCAATGGAAAATCATGTACACAAATGCTCGCAGTCTGGGAAATAAGATCCCAGACCTGCAGGCAATAATGACAGAGGCTAAACTGGACATAGTAGCCATTAGCGAGACATGGTTTACCAGTAGCCACACTTGGGAGACTTCAGTACCTGACTATGTACTGTTCAGAAGAGACCGAGGTGCAAGAAGGGGGGGGTGGAGTGGCCCTTTATGTCAATGAAAATATCAAAGCTACAGAAATTCAGAATACACATAAGGAGCCAGAAGAACTGTGGGTCACCCTGGAAACAAGAAATGGGACAGCCATATGAACTGGGGTTGTGTACAGGCCTCCAGACTAGGGGGAGGACATAGACACATTACTGTTAGAAGATATGCAAAACATAACAGCTAAAGGGGAGTTTCTGATAATGGGAGACTTCAACATGCCTGATAAATTGATCAATATTAACAGGAACATCTGCCAAACTAGACACATGGTGGATTCCCTGTAGGGAGGGCCTCAAACAACTGGCACAACAACCCACAAGAGACAGGGCTATCCTAGATCTGGTACTGACTAAAAAGGAAAAGATCACAGATCTCCAGGTAGAAGGTCACCTGGAGGCCAATGACCATCCCATGGTATGGGTCAGTTTGGCAATTAGAACTAAATCGTCCCATTCCAAGGTAAAAATATGGGACTTCAGAGAAGCTGACTTTGATAAGATGGCTAACAGAGTTAAGCTAGCCCTGGCAAAAAGAAATACAGGTGAGGAGGTACAGGCAAAGTGGACAAACATTAAGGATGCAATACTTGAAGCAACATCCCAGTGTGTTAGAGAGAAAAGAAAATGCAAAAGAAGAAGGAAACCACTTTGGTTCTCAAAAACAGTAGCAGAAAATGTCAGAGCCAAAAGGCTGGCCTTCAGGAAATATAAGGGAACGCAGCAGGATGAAGATAGGGAGGCATACACCAAACTTCCCTAAGGGAAGCAGGGAAGGCAGTAAGGCAGGCAAAGGCCCAAACCAAGGAAACACTAGCACAAACAGCAAAAGAAGGTGACAAGACTTTCCATAGATACATTAGTGAAAGGAGAAAGTCCAGAGCGGGTATTGCTAAGATTAAAGGGGATAAAGGGGCATATGAGAAGGAGGACCATGTAAAAGCATCTATCCTAAATAGATACTTCTGCTCAGTATTTTCTGAAGAGAAGGTAGGGCGGGCCCCCAACTCAGCACCATGGACACAGGGGGGAGAGAGGTGTGCACTAGTCCCTTCATGAAAGAAAGGGTCCTACAACAGCTCGATAAGCTCAGGGTGGATGAGGCAATGGGACCTGATGGCATACTTCCCAGGGTACTAAAGGAGCTAAGGGTGGAACTAGCAGAGACATTATCAGGACTGTTTAGTGAGTCTCTGAGCACAGAAGAGGTCCCAGAAGACTGGAGAAGGGCTCATGTGATTCTGCTTCACAAGAGCGGTAGCAGGGAGGAGGCAGTGAACTACAGACCAGTCAGTCTTACCTCAGTAGTGGGCAAGATTATGGAGGCACTCCTTAAGGAAAGGATAGTGCAACACCTGGAATCTATAGGAGCACAGGATCCAAGACAGCATGTGTTTACAAAAGGACGGTCCTGTCAAACTAATCTCATAGATTTCTTTGACTGGGTAACCAGAGTGGTGGACCAAGGGTGAGCAGTTGATGTCACCTACCTTGACTTCAGCAAAGCTTTCAATACTGTTCCACATAGAAGATTGATTAATAAGCTGGGTAGGCTCGGAGTGTGGTGGCAAACTGGTTGTCGGGCAGAAAACAGAGAGTGGTGGTAAACGATATGCAGTCAGAAGAGATGCAAGTCACAAATGGGGTACCTCAGGGATCAGTCCTGGGGCCAGTCCTCTTCAATATCTTCATCAGTGACATTGCAGATGGACAGGAGGGTAAGGTTTGTCTGTTTGCAGAGAACACCAAGATCTTCAACAGAGTAGATGATCCAGATGGGGTGGGCAGAATGAGAAGAGATCTGGATAAACTAGCAAAATTGTTGGAAGATAAGCAAATGGAGTTTAACGCAAAGAAGTGCAAGATCATGCACATAGGGAAGAGAAACCCTGAAGCCACCTATAGTCTGGGAGGGGAGTTGCTGGCAGTCACAAGGGAAGAAAAAGACTTGGGCATCATCATCACCGATGACCTGAAATCATACAAGCAGTCCACTAAAGCAGTAGGTAAGGCCAGGGGGATGTTGGGGTGTATTAGTAGGGGTATCACAAGTCAGAAGAGGGAAGTAATAACCCCTCTTTACAAGACACTGTTTATGCCCCATCTGGAGTACTGTGTGCAGTACTGGAGGCCACACCTTCACAAGGGCATTAACCAAATTGAGGCAGTCCAGAGAAGGGCAACCAAAATGGTGCAGGGACTGCATCAGAAAACATATGAGGGCAGATTAACTGAGCTCAATATACCCTAGAGCAAAGGAGGAAGAGAGGTGATATGATCAAAACATTCAAATACCTTAAGGGCATTAACAAGGTGAAACAGTCTAACATGTTTCAATATAAGAAAAATAGCGGGACAAGAGGACACAGCATGAGATTAAAGGGAGGCCGATTAAGGGGTAATGTGCGGAAGTTCTTTCTCACAGAAAGGGTTGTGGATGCATGGAATGGCCTACCTCAGGAAGTGGTGGATATGAATACAGTGCAGGGCTTTAAACAGGCATGGGATAGGCATAAGGGAGCAATACCAATGCGTATGAATAGATAGACCATTGATAGAGCAAAGGCCAATCTTACATTCATAAGGTAGAAGAAGAAATGGGCAGACTGGATGGGCCTTGCGGTCCTTATCTGCTGTCAATGTCTGTGTTTCCATATAAAAGAGGTGGCTGAAAAGGCAAAGGTGAAAAGGGTAGCATTCAAAAAGTATAAGGAGATGCAAAAGAAGGAGCATGTAGAGGTGTATCAGGGAAACAGGGAAGCAGGAAAAGCAGTAAGAAGCATAAAGTCACAAACTAAAGAGAACAGCCCAGGAGGTAATGAAAGGGGACAAGACATTTTTTTAGGTATGCAACTGAAAAGAAAAAGACCAGGGGTAGATTTGTAAGGTTGAAAATGGAAGGGAAGGGTATGGTGCAGAGAGGGATAAGGAAAAGGCAGAAATCCTGACAAATATTTTTTTCAAAGCTCACAGAGGCAGGAGAAGAGGAGGGGACACAAAATAGTCACAGAAGCTTTGTAGGGAGGGAGGTGAACACTTGTCTATTCTTAGAAGTGAGAGCCCTGAAGGGACTTGCTAATCTCAAGGTGGACAAAGCAATGGGGCAAGATGGGGTGCATCCAAGGGTATTGAGGGAGCTCAGAAACACTGGCTGCACCTCTGACAGTTCTGTTTAACAGTTCACTGGAAATAGGAGTGGTCCTGAAGCACTGCAGAAGGGCAGATGTAGTCCCACTACAGAAAAATGTTAGCAGGGAAGAGGCCGGCAATTATAGGCCAGTCAGACTGACATCAGTGATGGAAGTTAATGGAATCAGTGCTGAAGGAAATGATTGTACAATATCTTTAATTCAGTGGGTAACAATACCTGAGGCAGCATGGTTTCACAGGAGGAGGCCATGTCAGATGAATCTAATAGATTTCTTTGACTGGGTGTCAAAGGATTTAGATCAGGATGGGGCAGTGGACATGGCCTACCAAGATTTTAGTAAGGATTTCAACACTGTTCCACATAGGAGAATAGTAAGCAAGCTGGCTAGCTTAGGATTGGGTCCAAAGGTGGAAAACTGGAAAATAAATTAGTTAAGGGATAGGTGACAGAGGGTGATGATAAACATGAGGTGCCTCTGAGGAAGGGAGGGTGACAAGTGGTGTGTCTCAGGGATCAGTGCTGGGACTGGTCCTCATTAATATCTTTATAAGTGACATTGCAGAGCAGCTGGAAGGGAAGGTCTGCCTCTTTGTGGATGACACCAAAATCTGCAATACAGTAGACACTCTTGGGGGGGGGGGGGCAAAGGATAAGCAGAGATCTGAAAAAAAACTAAAGCAGTGGTCTAGGGTGTGGCAGCTGGGTTTCAATGTAAAGAAGTGTAAAATAATGCACTTAGGGCACAGAAACCCAAAGGGCAGAGTACACAATTGGTGGAGTGGTACTGACAACCACCAAGCAGGAAAAAGGCCTGGGAGTAATCATATCAGATGACCTACAGCTGGCCAGGCAGTGCACCAAGTCAGGCAGGAGGGCTAGTGAGATGTTGAGGTGTATAGGGAGAGCTATCACCAGCAGGAAGAGGGTGGTGATATTGCCTCTGTATGGATCGCTGGTAAAACCCTACCTAAAGTACTGTGTCCAGTTCTGGAGATGACAACTTTGGAAGGACTTAGAGTGGAGGCAGTTCAGATGAGAGCAACTAAAATGGTGCAGGGTCAACATCAAATGCCCTTTGAGGAGATACTAAAGGACCTCAATATGTACACTCTGGGACAGAGGAGGAAGGGGGTATGATAGAGACCTTTAAATGCCTCACGGGTTAAATACAATACAGCAGGGAAGTATTTTTCAGAGGAAAAGGTGCTCAAGAACAAAGGGACATGCTACGAAGCTGGAGGAGGGTAGATTCAGTAGAGTTATAAGGAAGTGCTTCTTCATAGAAAGAGTGGTGGATTCCTGGAACAGCCTTCCAGCAGAGGTGGTGGTGGTGAAAACAGTAGTGGGGTTCAAGAATCCATGGATAAGCACAAGGGAGCCATAGTGGAAAGGAAGGGGGGAGAGAGAAAGAGCTGTAGATTGGGTACAGTCTGCAGTAATAGTGTAGGTAGGGTGGAATGGACAGATTGGATGGGCCAAGCGATCCTTATCTGCTGTCAAATTTTGATTCTGTGTAGTAGTGAGCCCTGTGGAAACCCACTGGTCACTTTCCCATCATTAGAATGGCTTGCTGTTAACCACCACCCTCTGTCTCCTCTCAGTTAACCAGTTTCTAACCCAGTTCATCATTCTGAATCCCATCTACAGGCTGCTCAGTTTCTTTATTAGTCTCCTGTGCAGCAGTGTCAAGGGTCTTGCTTAAATCTACATAGGTCATGTCCACTCCCCTCCTCTGATCTATGTCCCTGTTCACCCAGTCAAAGAAATTAAACAGATTTGTCTGGCAATCCCCCCCTCCCACCTTGTAAATCCATGCTGCCAGTGGTCTTGTAGCCTACTAGATTCAAAATGCTCTATCAACCTTTCCTTTAAAAGGGTTTTCATTCATTTCCACACCACTGTGGTGAGACTGACCTGCCTATAGTTGCCAGCCTCTTCTCTGCTGCCGCTCTTATGTAGAGGGACCATATCTTCTCTTGTCCTCTAGAACCATGTCTGTTTACAGTGAGCTGTTGAATAAGGCTGTCAGTGGGGCAGCTAGCACCTCCCTGAGTTCCTTTAGTACCCTTCAGTGTATATTGTGATCTTATAGCCTTGTCCACTTTCAGAGCTGCAAGCCCCTTCATGACTCTCTCCTATAAAAATGGACTTGTGTCCACCTCTCCCCTTTGCTCCTACTGCTCCCTAATTGTCCATCAACACTTCCTTCACTGTGAAGACTGAGTATAGTAGCTGTTCAGGATTTGTGCTTTTTATTCATCATCTTCTGCATGGTTCCCCTGTTGCCCTCATCCTCACTATCTCGCCCTTGCTTTCCTCTTCTTACTTAATGTAACTGAAGAAAGACTTATCCCCTTTAGCTACCCCCTTGGACATTCTTTCCTCTGTTTGCACCTGTGTACTCCTCACTGCCTTCCCTGCATAACTCAGTTTTACTTAGTACACCTCACTGTCTTCCTCCCTCTGCCTTTTCTTATACCTACTGAATGACACCCTTTTTTTCTTCACCTCCTTGGCCGCTTCCATAGAAAACCATAAATAACGGTCTTGTTTTCCTTCTGCTTTTACTCACTTCCTTTACACAGTGGCTGGTTGCCTTAATTATGCCCTCCCTTATTTTTCCCCACTGTACCTCTAAGCCATCCCTGGCAACCCTCTCCTCCCCCTCCAGAGCCAGTTTCTGAGGCAGGTTCCCATTTCTTTAAAATCCACCCTCCTAAAGTCCAGGAACCTTCTCCTCATATGGGTTGCCTCTTTTCCTGTCTTAATGTTCAGCCACACTTAATGGTGTTCACTGATACCTAGGGGACAGCCCACTTTGATGTCTGCAATGCAGTCTCTATTTGTAAGCACTAGACCAGCACCGCCATGCTCCTAGTAGGTTCACTGACTAGCTGCCTGAGAAAAGCCCCTTGTAGGGAGTCATGGATAGCCCTTCTCATTGCCAAGGCTGAGTTGCAAGGCTCCAATCCACATCTATAAGATTCAAGTTACCAGCTTAACAGCACCATTGCCCATACTTGCTATCGTGATGATAGTTTGCCCCAGTCCTTAACCAACTCCTGTCCCTGTGCTGGAGGAATGTATACCACCCCGTATGGATCGCACCCCAATACCTGTCTCCAGGATTACCCACAGCTCCTCCAGCCCTGCCTTTTTCTCTGGGTGTCCCTGTACTTCAATGGCTATGATTCCTTCCCTTACATATAGTACATCTCCTTCTTCCCCTCCCTGTTTCTTCTTAACAGAGATTAGCCTGGTTTGGTCATGTCCCAGTCATGGCAATAGATGTACCAGAACTCCATTATTTTCACCAAATCCAGTCTATCCTCCTCCATGATGGTTTTCACATCAGGAATCTTATTTCCCACACTCCTTGCATTGGCACACATGGCTCTACATAGCTCACTTCCTCCTGTCTTATCCCCCTCCCTCCACCTGTTCTGTTCACTGATGCTCCCCCATCCCACCTTTTCCCTTGTTACCTTCTCTGTTACCTGTCTCCTTTAATCCTTTCTTCTTGCTTCCCTTATTTGTACCTCCTTGTCATCTACCTTGTCCCCAACCCTATATGCTTGTGACCCTGTCATAGTGGAGCTTATTCCCATCAGGCTCTGCATTTCTGTTGCTTAATCATCTTGGGGCCAGTTGATGCGTCCCTTAGTTCTACAGCCTCCCATCCTAGCTACTTTAAATGCTCATCAAAGTAGCATTTAAACCTCCCAGTAAGCAATGCAATCCCCTTCCTGGAAGGATGCAGGCCATCTCCCCTATAGAGGCACATATCCTCCCAGGTTGGCTCCCAGTCCCCAATGCAGCTGGAGCCCTCTTCCAGGCACCATTCCTTCAATCACTTGTTAATAGCTCTGGTGTGAAGTCTTCTTTCCTCTCCCCAGCCATATACAGGCAACCTCGAGAAAATCCACTGTGCATGCCACCTCCTTGAGGCCCCCTCCCCAGCTTCCTGAAATTTCCCTGCACCTCCCAACTCTGTCCCTTGCCAGGTAATTGGTCCCCAGGTGGACAATGACATCTAGCTCCCTCACATCTCCTGCAGCCCTGGAGAGCCTCTGAATCTGTGCTCCATCCCTTCAAGCTAAAGCACCTCTTAGGCAGTTCCTCTCCCTCTTCCTTCATCCTCCCACTCCAAAGTCTATCACCTAACAATAGAGTCCTCCACCAGCAGCTGCTTTCTCCTCCATTGCGGTTATCTTCCTCTTTTCTTGGGGCCTTTCCTTCTGAAGTACCCTACTTCCTCCCTTCCCACTGCTATGGGTGCCTCCTTCTGGTTGCCCCATCCTGCCAGTATGGTGAAGGAATTGCTGCTGTGGTTCAGGCTGGGGTGTGTGCCATGTTGCCACCCCATGGATCCTGAGGGCTCAAACACTTTCTCTCTATCTAGGCATCCTCTAGGGAGTGGTGGCAGATTTGGTGGCCCCTGGATGAGGTAGAGGGTACTTTGCATGCTTGTCTGTTCAGCTTGGAGTCCAGAAATTCCTGCACTCAACCCAGAGAGGAAAGTACAAATGAGACATCATCTCAGTCTCCAAAAGGTGTCATACACCTGTTACACTGCACCACTCTTCTTTCTTTTCTTTACCATAGTGCTTATTGAAACTTCCCTATACCTTATTGCCTCCTTTGTATGCCTGTTGAGTTCCTACCTCTCCCTTTGCTTGTCTGTAATTTATTTTGGTACCCTAATAGCTATGGTGGCACCTCTTGGTTTTCCTTTTTTAACCCATCTACCTGTGCCTAACTTATTTTGGATGTCTGTTACTTCTAACCCATTTGCCAGAACTTTATTTGTTGCCCTACTGCAGATTGTCTCCTGATTTCCCTTTTCAACTGTTCTACTGTACCTACCTTACCCTGGTGCCTACTACTTCTTACTTACTGGATGTTAACTCACTACCTATGTCTACCTACTCTGAAGCTGACTGTTTCAGTATATCAGAGGCAACACTGTGATATCTCCAACCTTGCCTTGGTGTTCCTCCTGCAAAAAACTTCTCTTGCAGACAATGGACTATCTGAAGATCCCTGCAGAGGCCTTAAGATAGGTGTTTGACTCCTGCTCTGTGCCACTTGTGTGATGGGACATGAGCACAATGGGACATGCTGATAGCAAGAGCTGAATAAAGGGATGTCTACATACAGACAACAGCTTCACTTCTGCCTAAGCCACACCATCAGTTAACAACTATCCCCCCAGCTAACTGCAGGGATGATTTCAGTATCCTTCCCCAAACTTAGATAAGCAAATTGCTGAGTGCTGTGCTTTCAGTACCCTGACTGAAGGTCCCAATTTATCTTGCATATTGCTTTGTGAGTACTTTGCTGTTAGTCTAAGACTTAGCTAGCTTTTTGGTGCCAAGGAACTTTGGGGGCTTTTTTTTTTGCACATCCTCCTTTATCTTGCAGGTAAACAGTGGTAAATTGCAAACTTGTAGTTGCATCATTTATTGCCTCAAAAAGGTGACAGGGTGTGGCAGGGTGCCCCCTGTCATGAGATTGACCCTAGTAAGAAGACAAAAGTCTGCCTTGTAAACTTACCACCCCCCCATGATACTGAAAGTTTAGAAGTCTGAACTAGAGTGCTAAGATACAAAGAATGTGCATTTTAAGAATAATAAAGGAAGTGTTGAGAACTTTTTATAAGGCACTTGTTGCAGTAAGAAATGGCTCATTAAATTGCCTGTGCAGAGTTGAGCTGTTTATACTGCTACTCTGTAACATGCATCGCAGCAGGAATTGTTTAGTACTGAGCAGCATTGCTTACTAAATTTGCCACCACTCTGTAGAATAATCCATGCCCCCTTTATAGCTCTTCTGTAAAGAGTAAGGCTCCCGGCTGCTGACAGTGGGATAAAGTGTGAAATAGTTTTGCCAGCTGAGCTGTGTAGGAGCTGAGGAAGTGTTCAGCTGACTCAGGCTGAGTAGGAGTCAGGTTTGAATCCCGATTCGAAGTGAGATATGAGCACAGAGCAGTGGTCAGGATGTTTTAGTTGATTTTAGCTGCTCTGTGTCTTGATAGATACTCCTGGTACCCCTCTGTGTGTGAGACCCTATGGGGTCAGTAAAAAGAAAAAAGAATGGAGCCTTCTGTGAGGCAGGTCTGCGCTGAAGCTCCTGGACTGCTGCAGGATGTGGCTTAAGTGTAAAAGCAATATCGGCAGGTGAGGCACTATGGGCAGAGGATTGATAAGTCCCATAGTGGCCATAAAATATGAAAGTGTGTCCAGTGTTAGGACTGCAGCCCCAAAATGGTTTGACTGGGGCTGTGTAATAATAAAGAGGAGCCAACCTAGAATATGTTGCTACTTTGTGCGGCTTACCCTTGGTAATTATTGCCACTGGTTGCAGATATCCTGGAAGCTCCTTCTCACGCCAGCTGGCCCTGTTTTCCCTTAGCCACTGCTAAAGCTGCTTATATAAGTGGGCGAGCTGTTTTCCAGAGAGAGTCTAGCACTGAAGTCTCAGTGTGTATGTCCGTGCAGCATCGGAGCAAAAGGTGCTGTGATGCAGGATAAAGAAATACTTTAAATGAGCACTGGTGGTTTGGAGCTGCAACATGCTCTGAACCAAGAGGTGTGTGCACAGATTGTGGCTCTGGCTCCCAAACAAGGAAAGGATAGTGGAACTGAGTACATTGGTAAAATAAAGGGCCCCCCTGTAGTCCTTTAAAAAATTGAAAGAAAGGACTCTAGAACAAGAAAGCCCTAAAGCAGGGATCCCCTTTCAAAATAAAGTGTTTTGGGGATTTGAAGAAAAAGTATAGGGTTAATAAAAGCCCAAAGAAAAAATGGGTCAAAATGAAAAGTGAAGCCGATGGTTCAACATTTCAGCCTTCTGTCAAGATACAACTGCATTTGAGAATATAGTAATTGTGCCCTGCAGCTTTTTTATAGCAGCACAGAAGAAAATAATAAGGTTTGCTATTTGAGATAAGGCCTTTGGGCTGTGTAGTTTCTGAATGAATAACACATGTTTTGAGGTGATAAAATATAAGTAGAGATACTGCAGTACTTCACACGTTACCCCACTGTCAGCAGCTGGGAGCCTTACTCTTTATAGAAGAGCTGTAAGGGGAGGGGGCAGGGTTGGATTTTTGTACTGAGCGGTGGCAAATGAAGTAGGCAATGCTGCTACATACTAAACAATTCCTGCTTTAATGCAGGCTGCAGAGTAGCAGCATAAACAGCTAAACTTTGCACAAGCAATTTAATGAGCCATTTCATACTGCAAGAAGTTCCTTATAAAAAGTTCTCAATACCTCCTTTATTAGTCTTAAAATTCACATTCTTTGTATCTTAGCACCTTTGTTCAGGCTTCAAAGCCTTCGGTACCTTGAAGGAAGGGGGTTGGAAATTTACAAGACAGTACTTTGTCATCTTACTAGGGTCAATCTCATGACAGGGCACCCTGTCACAGCTGCACCATTTATTGCCTCAAAAATTGCAGTCCTGATTGTGTATAATTTTCTCCATCAAGTTTACATTTTGTGACATTTCTTCTACAAAAATACATCTGGAAAAACTGACACAGGTGCAAAAACATTTTGACACAAGTTCTACAAATGTAGAAACATTTTGCCACAAGTCACAAAGTATGGAAACACTGTAACACGGGACACAAAGTACACAAAAATGTTAATGCAACACTGGTGCAGTAGCCAGTGGCAAGTAGTTTCAAATAATATTTTCTGCAGCTTTTGACACCATGGTTTCCGAAAGCTCATTTTTCCATCACTAAGAAAAATGAAAAGAATGTTGCACTAGGAAGACCAGTGCAAGTCCTTTCCCCTGTACCCAGAATGCTGGCGTAATAAGGAAAGACGCATCTGCCTTCACTGGCAGTGGCAGTACAAATTACAGAAATCCCTCAAAAGCTAACATGTAAGCAATAAGACATAATGTGGTGGTGGTTGTAATGGGATAATGCATGGCCAGGTGTGCAGTGAGGCACAAAATACTTGTGCCACATGTTTTCAGCACCTAGAAGTACAGTAACTCTTGACAACCCCCACCCTAGAGTGCCTTATTGGACTTATAAAATTGGCTCCATGCCATAACATTTGACCCCCACCCCAAAATACAAAACAAAGAATAGAAAAATGCCATTTGCAATGTTTTTTTATTTTTACAAAAAATAGTCCCTGCTGTAGTTTTATACCACCATGAGGCCTGGTGTAGCTTTCTGCCACTATGTGGTGCTGCTATAAGTAGTTCATTTTAATGCCTATTAATATTTTTACATCTGTTGGGCAGTATTCACTGATTTATTTATTAATGTTTGTGCTGTGTGCCATTGTCTGTAGGCCTCTGTTTATGGAGAAGTGTAGGGTTCTGTCAGAATACAGAATTGCATGTAAGAGCGGAGACAGTGCAATTCCACTTTTAAAATGACTAATTTACCTTTTTTTTGTATTTCTGCAGCCATTGTGCTTTTTTGTTCTGTTTTCTCTTTTTTGTCTCATTTATCAAGTAGTGGTGCCAGCTTGGTAGTGCTCAGTGACAGGAACAGTGCACTGTTTCATGATGACATACCCCCTGCACTACTCACACTGAGCAGAGATGGTGGTAGCAGAGGCAGTCTGAGCGGCAATGAGGACCAAGTGGCACCAAGTGTGGCCTAATCAGTACTAGGGACAAACACAGTGACTGTACTAGAAATATTCCTGTTACGGTACTAAAAAAATAAAAAGAAACACAATTGGAAATTGGTGGCACCAGATGAAATGGCCTAAGGGGAGGCGAATCTAATGAGGCTGCATTGTAGGGTGTGGGTCTAACAAGACTGGAATTTTATGTGACAGATAATGACTGAATGCTATGGATTTAAGGTCTACAAACAACAAAGTGGCACAACTACAAAGAAATAGTGAGTACATTTTTCTCAGTGTATTTTTTTGAATGTTATCAATGTACAAGGTGTGTGCTGGCTGGGAAATTTAAAGAAAGGCTAAGTAAAGTATTTTTTTGAAAGTAAGAGTAACCACTTTTTTCACTGTACTTTACCTAACAAATATGGCTACAAGAAATGTTTTGAAAAATATTGCTATCAGGCATGGATATGTGGTTGTACTGCATTCTGCTTGCCAAAAGGGTTCCCAACATGTTATTTGTCACCCCATAAGGCATTAAGTTCTGAACCCTCTTGACCAATCAGGATGCATTGAATTCATTACCCATTTTATATTATAAGATATTCTGCTGGGAAGAAAATTTTCTGGGATTTTGAGGAGTCATCCAGCTAAAACACTCAAACTAAATCAACAACTTCTGCTTCTTGGGGTAAACACTGACATATGCAGAGGTAATGGACATCATTCACTGAACTTGGGTAAGAAAGATGCTTCTTTTGACTTGCAAAATATAGAGAATAACTAACCCCTAAATGTTAAGAACAAGCTGGTTCTCAATATCGAATTAATGTGGTGATATCATCTTCATGAGAGTGAAGCTTGCATACCTTATGATGTCACACCACTAACAAGGTGTTGACAACCTGGAAATTTTTAACATTTAGTGTTTTTATTTTGTATAATATGACAACCATATTTTCCAACCACAAATTATGTTTTTTTTAGCTATTTTTTTTTTTGTGAGGCAGTTTGTTGAGCGTTACCAGTTTTTAGGCAGGGTGTGTGTTCATTTAGAGTGCCTCAGTGTCGAGGGTAGCTCAGCTTGTGCACCAATATTTTAGCATTGCTGGAGCATGAGACTGATGATGACACCTGAGAAAAGTTGTTCTTCACATTCTGAAGTGTTAAGAACAACTAATTCTGATAACTTATGCCAAGTAAAGTTGTTGTTACTGTTCTGCCCCTTAAAGAACATCTTTTGAAAACCACTGGGGAAACATGCTTGCTGTGTATTATACTCAGATATATCTGAGCTAGAAACATCACCTTAGCCAGATAATCTGAAAGGATGTAAAGGCAAGGAACTTCATAAACCTGCTGATCCTCATAGTTCCAAATCAGAACAAGATGCAAGAAAACGGTCAGAGGATTCACATGTGTTCTCAGTACTGTCCTTGTTCTGCAGTGTACTATTTTTCTAGTCAAAGAGATCTGTAGAATTTTGCTACTATCAGTGACAATTTGCACAAACTGAAAATAATGGGATGATTATGATAAGAAAACAGTAATTAATGAATAAATCATATCAAGTGATACTCTTTTTAGGACTTGCTTCCCCCCAAAAGTGGGGGTTCCTCAAATAGCAGATGTTTCAGTCTCAGCTGTGATCAGACTACCAGTAATGTAAATGAGGTGGATCACCTTTTTACCTAATGTTTGTGAGAAGAGACTGGACACAGCTGTGAGTGTACCTACCCTCACTTTGGATGCTGTGTTAGGGGTATTGTCAACCTTAATTTGATAGCATGAGCACTATGTGAATGGACTACCACATTAGTAGCTGATGTACCAGAGGATTCATGGGTATAGAATATACTGTAACTTGTTTAGTGCAAATGATTGACTTCTTTGTAGAGGACACCATAGAAGGCTTGCATGGATAAACAGGTCAGTGTGACAGGGACACCTTAATAGCTTTAAACCTCAGAAAGGCAGAGGATCCTTGTCTCATAAACATTACAGAAGCTCAAGCAAAAAAGATGTTTAACCCACATGAAAGTCTGCTGGTGAACCCAGGTCAACAACCCATGGGGGTCATCTCTCAAAGTCACAAGGTAATGCACCAAGTCCACTTTAGATACTCGGGTTCTAGAGAACATTTCACATGGTTTTGTGACTAGGGTTACCACCTGTCCTGATTTTTGCAGGACAGTCCAGATTTGGACAGCTGTGTCCTTCAAAAAAATGTGAAAAATACTACATGTCCTGACACTATAATAGAAAATATATTATTTGACGTTCCTCTAAATGTTGCAAAAAACTATAATATCTTAATTAAAATACTTAAAAATGATATGAAACACTAGAAATGACTAGAAGACTGCAACACCTAGTCTTAATTCTGATTATTTAAAGAAAATAAGTCTGTTACATTGCTCAGTGTCACATATTGTCCTGAGGAAAATCATGTTTCAGTAAGAAATGTCCCACTTTGGGCTTCTTAAAAGGCAATAACCTTATTTGTGACAGTTCTCTCACTATCATAAGGGGAATATTTTTTTCCAATCTACAGCATCAAAAACCCCAGGAACAATAAAGCAGTAGATCAGATCCTGGCTCATCTGCCCAGTGTAGAAAAACAGATGACTCACTGTAGTACTGTTATTTCTTCTTAAGGGATCCCCTCACTATATTTACATTTGTGCAGTCATCTTGGCAGAGAGTGATGCCCTGGAGATTAAAATCTATGCAAGTTTTCAAATTTGGAATGTAGATTCAAACTCTTCTCCTGCACTTCTCTCTGGACCTTGCTCAGATCTGATTCCAAGCCAGAGTGGAGCAGCAGCAAGTGAAACTAGCTAAAAAGGCTACCAAAAATTCTGGCAATTCTAGAATTTTAAAACAAACAAATTGAAAGCAGACTTAAGAACAATTTATCATATATACCAGGGGTTTTCAACTGGGGGTCTGCGGCCCACAGGGGGTCCTCAGAACACCCCGAGAAATTGCAATTGCAGTAAAATAATTTGTTTGGACGGCTGTTTGACTGTGATGTAACTAATACATGCTTCAACTGCTGTGATAACCCATGCTGTTCTGGTGTGTTTGCAAATACCTTGATACACCTTTTAGCTCGGTAACCTCTAATAACACTTGACTATAGTATTCCACTAACATAGTGTGAATTGCAATGATTAGTGTCTAATTAGTATCTCCTGAGTTGAGTTAAGCCTCTGTTTTGCCAAGCACAACTGTTGTACTGTTTGTTTATTAATGCTGATCACTCCCCTAATTTGTGTCATCTGTGCCCTCACAGAATAAGTTTCAGTGACCAAATGTGACTCGCTTGCCTGATTTCTGTGCTATTAGATGGTCCATTGTGAGTGTCAGCCCAGTGCAGATATCTCTCCTCTCCTCTATCTGCACAAAACTTGAATCATTTGCTAGAGTTTATTGCAACTAGGTGGTTTCTCCACTCCTCATTCATCACTCCTCACAGATATCTCTTATCTCTCTGCTCTTCGCTCCTCGCTACTTTTTTTATTGTTACATTAGTATCTCAGCAATGTACTTATTGTGTACTTATTGTGCACTATATATAAATATATATATGTGAGTATATGTGTCTGTATGTATATATATATATATATATATATATATATATATATATAAATATAAAATTAAAATAAAATAAAAAGGTTTTTTACATTGGTTTACAATTGTTTTTGTGTTATATTCAGGGTAGCTGTATAACAGCTGTACAAAACACTAAACGAGGCAATAAATCTGTAGACTATTGGTAAGTAGTCCCCGACATGGCTGACAGCTGGCCAGGGGAGGTCCCAGAACAAAAAAGGTTGACAACCACTGATATAAACCATGGCCACAAACTTACAGTTGTAGGAACTGCAATAGTAATGCTCAAGCAACCTCAGTGAAAACAAACTCTGTCCAGAGCTGATATGGCTGCAGCCAAGGAATTTGTGGTAAAATATTGAAAATTAATTTTTTTAAATATTTTTACACCAAATGTTCAACATAGCTTTGTTATGACCCTGCCTCATGAAGAAGGGCAGAGAAATTGTTCAACTTCTGGCCTATAGGTCATTTTGTGAAGGGACTGCAAAATTAACTTTCAGAACACAAAAACACATTTTGGGCAGGAGTTGAAAAATAACAGTTGTCACATTCATGAAGTGCTGTAAAGAAATGGCTACGTTGAACATTTTGGGTAAAAATATTGAATATTACCAAAGTTATGAGACTGCATCTGCAAAAGTCAACCTAACCTTATAACTTTGTTGTTTTTATTTTTGTTGTTTTTTTTTATATTTTTTCACCAAACTTTAAAACATAGCCTTCTTATGACCCCACCTCATGAGCAAGAGCAGAGAAAGTTTTCAGTTCCTGTCCGAAATGTGATTTCATGCAGAAACTGCAAAATCACCTTTCATGGTGTAAAAAAAAAAAAACATTTTAGCCAGGATTTGAAAAATGACAGCTGTCACATTCATGAGGTGCTGTAAAGATATGGCTGTGTTGTAAATTTGAGGTCAAAATATTGAAAATTAACAAAGTTATTAGCCTGTGTTTGTAAAATTCAATGTAAGCTCATAACATTATTGTTTTTAATATTTTTATACCCAATTTTGTACATAGCCTTCTTATGACACCCCCCCCCACCTCATGAACAAGGGCAGAGAAAATTTTCAACTCTTTTCTGAAAGTTGATTTCATGCGAGGACTGTAAAATCACCTTTTGGGATGTAAAAAAAACATTTTGGTCAGTATTTGAAAAATGACAGCTGTCACATTCATGAGGTGCTGTAAAGATATGGCTATGTTGTAAATTTGGGGTACAAATATGGAAATTTAGCAAAGTTACGTGCATGCATTTGCAAAATTCAATGTAGGCTCATAACATTATTGTTTTTTAATATATTTACACCAAATTTTCAACATAGCCTTCCTATGACCCCACCTCATGATGAACAAAGGCAGAGAAAATTTTCAACTCCTGCTGGAAAGGTGATTTTGCACAGGGACCTAAAAATCACCTTTTGCAACTGATTTGCATAATGTCAGTGCAGTTGTTCATGAGGCAGGATCCCAAAAAAGGTATGTTGAAAATGTGCACCAAAAATATGCAAAAATGCCCAATATTTGGCACTAAGTTCAAAACCCCATTGAAATAGACTTAACTTGAGTTCCGGTATGATGGCCACCTGAATACGTTCACTTGCGGTGAGCTCCGGAGTAAACCCCACTCATTCTTGGTCTTTTATTCAGATTTAATGCCTCTTACTTCTCAGAAGTAAACTGGAAAGAGGGACAACAAAAATAAGTTGTGTATTGCTGAGGAAACAGTGGAAGCCCACGGAAGATGGAGGTCGAAATGAAGAAATCCACGCTGAAGCACACTCCACCATCTACGCCATGTAAAGATAAGACCCCTAAGTGGGCTAAAGCCCAAGCAGAGGACTCGACTGCCTAAACCCAGCTACCAGGAGCCCTTACTGAGAAGAGATTTTTAGAAGAGCTGCCACCCATGAGGGACACACTAATTGTGCTGGCTTCAGAGATGAAGAGTATGAGGGCATCACTCGAGCAGCTTAACAACACATGGACCTCGGATAATGAGGCCCATATATCATCGCTGGATGACTGGTGGCAGTGCTTAGATCCTGAGATAACACAGATAAAGCATAAGCTTAAAAAAAACAGAGGAAAAACTGGAAGATCTCGAAGACCGTTCGAGGTGTAATAACCTTATTGTTCTGGGACTGCCTGAAGGGGAAGAGGGCTCCCTACCTGTAGTTTTCGCACAGAAGCTTTGTGAAAAATTAGTGGGGCCCTCCCCAATGGGCCAGCTTACATAATTGAGTGGGCACATCGCTTCTTAAGGGCTATGCCACTGACAGGTTCCCCTACTAGGCCTTTTCTGTTTAAACTGCTGAATTTTTTAGATAAGCAGCACATTTTGGCTAAGCTTAAAGACCTGCAAGAAATCAGATCGGAGGGAAAGCGGATTAGACTGGCTCAAGATTTACCATACACAGTGTGACAGAAGCAGACTGCCCTACATCCGGTGGTTACCAAACTTATTTCTGCAGGCATCAAGTTTAGAGTGAGGTATACAGCAACGCTGCAAATTTACCATGATGGCAAATGGCACTCGTCTGAATCAGTAGAAGCAGCCACTACATTTTGTAAGAAAATTTTCCCCGATTTGTTTAGATGATATCGTAGTGGCATCTAGTGGACATCTGGTGGTACTGTCACTGCCTACTGGGTGAAAGGATCTGTGCAGACTGTTTTTTTCATTGAATCAGTATATAAGGACATATCTTGTTGATTTGATGTGCTCATGCAATTAAAGAGGACTTGAACTGAACCTGCGAGGTCCGGTGCTAGACAAAGCCTGTTTGGTTATATTACACTGTATTATAAAGTGGATGGGAATCTTTTATATGGCTTAACCTATTGAGTCACTTAATTTAGAATCCTTAGCATAAAGAATTCTGCTATGATCTTTAGTGTGTTTTGGGCTCAGTCTAATCAGAGACATCGGTAAAAGGCGACGGGTTAAGACCTTGTTGGAGATTTCCTTTTTTCCGTGAAGGTTAATTTGACATTTGATACTGGAGTCGATAAACTGGCAGAGAGTTTTTCTGCCGCAAGAGTTTGAGCATCAGGACTAGGGTTTTAAGCTCAATCTGTTTACTTTTCCTAGTATTGAGATAGGAATCTTTGCAAATCAAGAAGGTGTTTATATAAAGTAAGGTCTTGAGGGGAGGATGGACAAGAGTTGTGGGTGAGCTTTTCGGGCAGCATGGTCATCATCATGCCAGAAAATGAGGAAGGAATTCAGTCATTCGGACTGGGGGACATAACTAGGTCAGTAGTGTTTGGGACTGTTTACACAAGGGGGGATTGGCTAAAGGTTAGGGGTGGGGAGGTTAGGTTGGGAATCTACAGGGTGGGTTTGGCATGGGACGAATGGTGGGAGGGGAAGGAAGAGGGGGTTGGGTGGGGGAGGGCCAGAGCCATTTTTTACTCAGTTAACGAGAGCGCAAATAGCACAAGCAGATCCCCAATTGGACCTTTTCAAGACCATACTCTGAGTATGAAAATTATCTCATGGAACGTTAAAGGCGCTAGGTCCCGGGTAAAGTGACTCCAGATACTTAAACATTTAGCGCTATTGAACTGTCATGTCACCTTTCTGCAGGAGACGCATATGTTAGAGACAGAAAATAACCTTTTAAGAAGGGGAACTATTGGGACAGCGTATACGGCAGGGACATCCACTTCTCAATGCGTTGTAGCAATTTTGATTTTTAAGGGTATTCAGTTTCTCGAGTTAGAGTGGCTGATCCCCAAGGCAGGTTCATGCTCTTGAGGGGGATTTTAGAAAACACAGAAGTCCTGTTAGGCACAATATACGGTCCAAATAAGGATTCTCCAGAGTTCTTTGTAAACCTATCACTAACCCTCACCCCCCTACCTATTATTTTAGCTGGTGATTGGAATCTTGTTGTTGATTCTGCTATGGACAGATCCTCTTCACTCGGATCTATTCTTTCCCCAGCCCAACGATCTCTGCGAGATCTCACAGAAGTATATGGACTAATAGATCCCTGGCGTGCCCTGAATCCTGGTGCAAGGGAATATACCTTTTATTCCCCTGTGCACAAATCCCTCTCCTGGATTGATTTCTTTTTGGCCAATCAGAGAGTAATTGCAGGTTTGCAGGGATGTGGGATTGCTCCGAGGGTGCTTTCCGATCATTCCCCAACCTGGTTGGATGCTAAGTTAGCTCCAACGGATCAGAAAGACACCATATGGAAACTAAATTCTCAGTTGCGTAACCAACAGGATATAGTTAACCGGATTAAGGAACTTATAAAGCAATTTATGGATCAAAATGATGGAACTATTTCGGCTTTTGATAAAATATGGTGTACATTAAAATGTGTTTTTCGGGGGGAATTTATTAGAATTTTGGCCATCAAAAAGTGAAAACAGGACATACAAACCAAAGCCCTTTTAGAGGAAATTAAGGCCTTGGAAACTTCTCTATCAAACCCTCCATCAGACAAAGAAATACTTCGGCTGGCAGTGTTGCGGAATGAGTATGCAGAAATTTTGAGGGAAAAAGTGGAATATGCCCTCTTTAAAACCCAAGCTAAATATATTGAACAAGGGGACAAAGCCAGTCACCTTTTAGCGATGAGGCTTATAAAGCAGGAAGAGTCTTACCTGGTTCCTTTTGTGTTTTCCCTATCGACTGACACTATTTTAACTACCCCCAGACAAATTGCTAAAGAATTTGAACAATACTATATGCAATTGTATAGCCCCCCTGACACTAACCCCTCACCTAGTGAGATCCGGGACTATTTGTTAGCCTCATCATTACCTTCTTTGAAGGCAACACAACAGGAGTTTCTGGTACTCCCTATTTCTCAGCAAGAGATTAAGGATGGTATTAGGTCTCTAGCCAGAAACAAGGCTCCGGGACCAGATGGCTTCCCATCCAATTTCTACAAAGTATTTGAGAAAGATTTATGTCCTATTCTTCTCCGCTTGTTTAATTTTATTTGCAAGAAAGGGATTACAGATAGAACACTCCTGGAGACAATTATAGTGGTACTGCCGAAACCAGGCAAGGCGAAGAATAAGGTCACTAATTTTTGTCCCATTTCACTGATGAATTATGATATAAAAATCTTCACCAAAATACTAGCAGCAAGGGTATCTGAGATCTGGGAAGGACTCCTGAGTCCCAAACAAATGGGGTTTGTACGGGGCAGAGTTTCATCGGATCATATCCGTAAACTGGCCCATGTCTTCTCCGTGTCCAGGGAGGCTGACGAACCGATGGCTCTGGTCTCCCTGGACGTGGAGAAAGCATTTGACAGGGTTAACTGGGCATACCTATTCGATATCCTAACTGTATTGGGCTTTCCATCTACTTTTATTTCCTGGGTCAAGGCACTATACTCTGAACCTGGAGCGAAAGTCTATTGTAATGGGGTTTTCTCCTCAGCCTTTCCTTTGAAATCAGGTACTAGGCAGGGTTGTCCACTCTCCCCATTATTATTTAACCTATACCTGGAATCTTTGATTAGACAGTTAAAAGATTCCCCAGCATTGCAGGGTATTAGGATAGGACCATTTCACCTAAAGATATCAGTTTACGCAGACGACATCCTCCTGCATGTCACCAACCCATGTGAATCTATCCAAGCTGCCCTTCAAATAGTACAAAAGTTTAGTAAAGTTTCAAATTATAAGCTTAATATTAGTAAATCAGAAATGATGCCGTTGAATCCCTTGCTGTCTAGGGGAGACATTACTTCGTTATCCATGGCCTGGACCACTCATTTTAAGTATTTAGGTGTAACTCTATCTATATCGGTGTCCCTAATAAAAATCTGAATTTAGATAATTTAGTTAAGGATATTCAATTAGATTTGAATAGATGGAACTCTATGCACTTGTCCCTCCAAGTGAGGGTTAGTGTAATTAAAATGAATATTCTGCCAAGGATATTCTATCCAATTAATATGCTTAATGTCTATCTTCCCCTGAAGTTGTTCCGCAGACTCCATAGTATTATTTCCAATTTCATATGGAGGAATAAATCCCCACGCAGAGCTTACATTTGCTTAAGTGCCCCCAAACAACTGGGGGGCCTTAAACTCCCTAATACTTACCACTATTACTTAGCTAGCCACATAGCTAAGTATATGAGTTGGAAAGATATCCCCTATAGATAAAGTTGCCAAACTTCCCATTTGGTTACAGGTGAAACTGTACTTACTGGCTGGGTTATCTCTAGAGAGCCTTTTATTCATAGCCCTGGGTAAATTGCCCAGTAATTTACGAAGTTCTGTTATATATACCTCATTAAAGGTCCATTCACAGTTTTGTAAGTCAATGAGATACAATAACCAGTTGGACCTTGCACAACCAGTGTTTTATAACCCTAACTTTAAATTTGGGGACAAGAAAATTGCCGTCCCCAAAGAATGTTCTGAACTTAAAATTAAGGTTACAGACTTGGTGGTTGATGGTATACTAATGGGAACATCTGAAATGCTAACTCGCCTCCATCTTTCCAATAAATATTCCTTTTTTGTTCTCCAAATTAGGCATATGTTGATAAGTTGGTTTGGCTCAGGAACATGGAATACACAACAAGTGCCTCCCTTTCAGGATCTTTTGGAATGTGTTAACCATCCACATGCCATTTCCAAAGTGGTCTCATTGTTCATAGGTAAGTTACACGATCGAGGGACAAGCCCATTTAGATCATGCCACCTAGGCTAGGTGGGTACGAAATTTAGAATCATTCATAAATATGTCTAGATGTGATTTAAAATGAGACAGACTTACACAATTCACCAACTCATAAGGGAGTGAGTTCCAGATAGGAACTATTCGCTGTGTAAAAAAATGTGATCGTTTGGTTGAGCGATTGATTGGTAAGAGTAATTTTAAATTATGGGAGCGAGTAGAAACAGTAGTAGTATTCCATTTCAAGTGAAGAGTATTAAACAAGTATTCATCCCTGGAGGCTTTGTATAACAAACAAAGATCCCCACATAATGATCTGTATTCCATACTGTACAAATTAAGTTGTTTAAGTCTATCTTCATAAAGTAAGCTTCCCATTCCTATGATATTCTTAGTGAACCTTTTTTGCACCTTCTCTCTGGATATTATATCACTCCTCTGTGTAGGGGCACAAAACGAAGAACAATAATCAAAATTAGTTCTTATAATACTGGTATAAAGGGGACCATAATCGATGGCGCTCTGCTTTGATGTTCCTAAATATACAATTACTGAGTCTAGAACATTTTTTAATAACGTAGTTTAAGTGTTCAGTAAATTTTAATCTGTTATATAACAACACCAAGATCTTTGCAGTGGTAATAACGCTTAAGGCCTGTTTGTCTATGTAATATTTTGCACACTTATTGTTATATCCAAAGTGCATAACCTTACACTTACCAATATTAAATTCCAACTTGTGTTTACTAACCCATTCGGAAATAATATTTAGATTATCCTGTAATTCTGATATAGCTATTGGGTTGTTAACAATTCCTCCAAGTTTGGCATCATCTGCATATTTAATTAACCAGTTACCATGATTTATTTTCATTCCTGTTATGAGTATATTAAATAACACAGGCCCCAGAACTGATCCCTGAGGAACTCCACTAGTAACTGGTATCCATGGGGAAACAAAACCCCTCAAGCATACTTGCTGTTTTCTATTTGACAGCCATTGTATTATCCATATTATCAAATAATTATTAAGTTCCAAACTAACTAGACACTTATATAATATATCGTGTGAAACAGAATCAAAAGCCTTCGCAAAGTCTAGATAAATAACGTCAACCCGCAACCCAAGATCCAGAGCCTCACTGACTGGTTCAAAGAAATACAGGATTGGTTCGATATGACCTTCCAACCTGGAAACCATGTTGGAATATATCAGTCAGGCCATTAGCCAAAATATGACTACCAATTCTTTTTAGGATTAGCCGCTCCATAATTTTACATACGGTTGAGGTCAAACTTAAAGGTCGATAGTTGTTTAACTCCTTCTTAGATCCAGATTTATGTATCGGAATAACTCTAGCATCACACCAATCATTAGGTACTAAACCCATCTTTATTGACACATTAAATAAATAGGTGAGAGCACCTGCTATTTCATGTGATATTTTTTTTAGAAAAATAGCAGGAATATCATCCGGACCACATGATACAGATGGTTTTAGAGAATCTAATAGGTAAAAGGTTTCAGCCACGCTAAATACGATCTCAGGGTCTGAATTAGGTGGTTCAGAACACAAAAAAATCGCACTTTTTTTTAAATATACTACCAAAGTACTTATTAAATTCATTAGCTATAACCTGTTCATCATTGACATCCACATTATTAATAATCAATGGTCCTACTAAGGTGGGTGAATTTTTTAGGGAACCAATGTAATTAAAAAGGTTTTTTTTGTTGTCTTGATGTATGTCAACTAGATTCTTTTTAAAAAGTCATTTAGTCTCTCTAATTGCATATTTTACCTTTTTGGATTTTATTATAAATTTAGACCAGTTTGTCTCATTAATATTATTTTTATATCTATTATACGCTTTCTTTTTTGCTGAGACCAAGGTTTTGATTTCCTTAGTGAACCAAGGTGGAGACCTTTTAAATCCAATATATTTAACTCTTGTTGGTACCCAATTAGAGATACAATGTTGAATTTCTTCTTTAATTCTTAACCAAATATACTCTATAGGTTGCTCAGTTATGTCGAGTTCCCAGTTCCAATTTGATAAATATTCCTTTATTGCCTGATAGTTCGCTCTATTGAAATCTTTAAAATTAGTTTTGCCACAAGATTTGTTAACACGGAAATTAAATGACCATTTAACTATCTGATGGTCACTATTTCCCAAAGGAGCCATGAAACTAACCAAATCATTATCTCCTTTAATATTTGTGAAAATTAAATCCAAAATGTTTTCCTTTCTAGTTGGTGATCCTACCTGTTGATCTAAACCTAGGTGTGACATAGCACTAATAAATCTGTTCTCCTGGTTATTGGATCCTTTAACTGTTTCCCAGTTTATTCCAGGGTAATTGAAGTCACCCATAAGAATGACATCTGACTTAAAACAAGATTCTCCAAGTAATGACACATATTATCATTGTTTGCAGTGTTCATTGATGGAGGTCTATAACATAACCCTATGGTTAGTGAAATTTGTTTATTGATAAGTTGGATCCAAATTATTTCAAATCCCATAGGTGGTAAATTATCAAAAACAACTTCAGAACAAGACAAATTATACCTGACATAAAGTGCCACACCACCCCCCTTTGAGTATATTCGATTTTTATTAAATAATGTTATATGAGAAATTTAACCAGGAGGTACTAGGCCAGTCTAAGTACTGGATGCATAACTTCCCACAAGTTAATTTTTCATGGAATAAAATCTGGGAAGGGGTTTGGTTATATACTGCCAATGACCAATTAAGATTAACACAGTTTTATATACTGCATAATATTTATTATACTCCAACCAAGTTGTACAGTATGGGTAAGAAGCAGAATCAACTATGTTTCAGGTGTGAGCAGGAACCAGGAACATTATTCCATATGTTATGGGACTGCCCCAAGGTAGTTGGTTTATGGGAAACTATTCAGGAAAAGGCTGGCCCACTGCTAGGGTTGCAGGAATACTTTTTACCACAGGTTTGTATAGTAGGGGACTACACCATTGTTTCTTTCAAAGAGAGGAGGTACCATATGGCTATTATTTCTTTGTCAGTTAAAAGGCTGGTCCTTCGCCATTGGAAGGACCAGCATGCGATTTCTTATCTTGAATGGGTGAGGGAACTCCTACATAATTTAAGATTAGAAAAGGCAATCACGAGCCTACGTGGTAATCTTTCCCAGTCCAAGGCCAGATGGGAGAAGCTTCTTACGCTTTGGTCCTTTCCTCCTGCTGTTTAGAAAATCAAGTTAGAAGATTAGGAGGCCCTGGTGATAGCCACTCCAGGAGGGGTCGTCCGAGACCTTTAATTTAGTGGTGCCTATGTAGAGTAACTCTTTGCTTCGGGTAATTTAGATAAAGGGGACTGTGTCGCTACTTAGTAGTAGGAAAAGGTATCATTCAGGAAGATAAATTTGGCTCTGGAGGGGCGGGTAGGATGTTGACTTGGGTGAGGGGGGGAGAGGGGGTGTTTCCCACTGATTGGAGGGCATGGGCAGATTAGGTTGTTTTTCCAAATATTTATCACATGGTGAAGTGTTTACAATGTTAAATATAATTTTGTCAATGGCTCATTCCAATGTACCACTGTAAGTACTGCTGAAAAGTTGTACACCTGTTATAATGTACTGTTGTAATGGCATAAAATGAATAAAGTATATTCAATTTAAAAAAAAAGAAATAGACTTAACTTCATACCTGTTTCATCAGTTTGCGTTCTGTCTTTGAAGATTGAAGATGTGTCTGTGGTCCAGAGAGGATTACAGTGTTGGGCTCCAACCAGTAAGTAAGGGTTTGGGGTGGGGTGGAGGGTGCTGAGTGGGAGGGTTGGGTGGGAGGAATATGTATTTAAAAAAAAAAATCTATGGTCATGGTGGAACACAGCGCACACTGCCATGTCCAAGTAGACCGCCACTCTCTACTACACATGAGCTAGTGGTCAAGCATGTGCGATACAATTTGGTGGCCATCTTGGGCATGGTGGAGTGTGCCATTTCCCACCATGACCATCAGTAAAAAAAAACAGCGTTGTGCAACTTCCAAAGGAGACGACAAGCAGAGTGCTTCATGGACGTGGTGGCAACTGTGTTGAAACTCCAACATGTTGTTCAGTCAGAAGGAATGAGCTGAATCCTTTTCTGATAGCAAAAGGTCTGCAGGGCTACACTCACTGCAGCTCTGAAAAATTAACTGATTCTTGTGTAAACCCATCTTGGGTTCTGGAAGGGAAGGCAGGGTTATGAAATGTAAACATAGTGAGGGATCCATTAGGAAGAAACTGCATTACTACACTGAGTAATTATTTTTCTTCTAACCCCAGGAATCACTCTTATATATTATGCAGACTCAGTAGCAGTAACTTGGGAGTCTGGGTTCAGAATGTAGCTAGGAAAAAGTTTCTGCAAGACATCAGTTCCAAAGTTGGCATCCCTTCTGGGTGGTATGTCCTAACAATAGTGCTTTATGTCTACTTTAAACATGCAGTGTCACTGTACATCCCCAAGTCATTTTACCAGTGTGTTGTACTTGTTTTAATGTGAAATCTGTAAATTATTTTTAGAATATTCACAGCAACACATTGTAAACAGGGTATTTATAGCCTTAATGGTGTATTTGTCACTCAAATTAAGCCTGTATAAATAAAAACATTTTACTACTACTATTACTACTTGTGAATGTGTGTACTGTTTTCCAGGTAGCTGCTTTGCAAATGTCTAACAATGAGATGCCCTTTTGGGATGCCACAGAGGCAGGGGTACTCCTTGTAGAGTGTGCCCCTAAGACCGTAGAATTGTCCAGATTTGTCATAGCTGAATTGAATGCAAGAGACTATCCAGTGAAAGATAAATCTCCTTGTATCTGGTTAACCTTTGTCAGCCTCACCATAGGTAACAAAAGCTATGTACTTGGGGGACCTGACATCATTTGTTCGGTCCATGTAGATTCAGGATTCACTTTAGATGCAGGCTATTCAACTTTTCCACACCTGCATTGGAATGCTCTGAATAGAGTGCAGGGAGGGTCACTGACTGATTCAAGTGGAATTCAGATACCACCTTAGGTAGGAATTTTCTGTCAATTCTTCTAAGAACTACTTTATCGCTGTGGAGGATTATGTAATTTGGCTCTGTGCAGAGGGCTTGTAATTTGGTTACCCTCCTGGTTATTGCAACCAGGAATATGATTTTCCAAGTTACATGCTTCAGGTCAGCAGTTTCCATAGGCTGAAAGGGGGCCTCAATAAGCTAGGCAAGGCATACATTGAGGTTTCACAGTGGGACAGGGTACAGGGTCACTGATGGATACAAACAGCTGAGATCCTTAGAAAACCTTTTGAAAATGGGCTGTGAGGCCAAAGACTTAGGGAGGCAGTATAGCACAGTGGTTTAAGGCTCTGAGCTGCAAATCTAGAGACCTGGGTTTGAATCCCACAGCCTGCACTGGCATACTGCGTGACACTGAGCAAGTCGCTTAACTTCTCTGTGCTCCCAGGTTGCACCTGTAAACAAGCTTTTAGCTTAGTGTGTCTCACCTGGTTAAACAATTGATACTATATGTATGCTGATAGTGCTGCTAAGTGCAACTCTACGGAGCCCCTGATGCATTTGTGAGAACTTTGAAAAAAATGTAATATTTAGACACAACTTAGCTTACTTTTCTTTCTTTCCATAATTCCTGATCCTGTTTCTTTATTGCAAAGGAAAGTTGCATGAAAAAAGGATATCTACCCTATCTGTTCTGGCTGCTTGCCTACACCTGACATCACACTTCCATTTATGACATCACAATCTGTTTCTGTGGTGATAATTATGATGTCAGAAACAGGGCATTATGCTATCAGATGTATACAACTAGCTACAGTAGGTAAAATGTTGCAGACGGTGATCTTGTTTTCATATAACTGTCCTCAGCAAAAAGAAATAATAACAGAAAATGTATGAAATATAAAATGAATTGTGATTAAAGTTTACATTTGTCAAAGTTTTCCCAATGGTGTCAGGTGCCCTTTAAAGCTGAAGGCCATTGGCCAAACAACTGTAGGTGTGCTAGGTACTCCAGGATTAAAGACAACCCTGACTGTATTGTTATTTTTGTTTCTGGGGGCACAACAATAAAAAAACCTTTTCCACTTAAAGAAATATGAGTTCCTGATAGCAATTTTCCTTGAAACAACACCTTTTGTGTCTTCCTCAGAGAGATCCAATACAGTAACTTCTATCTCCTAAAGAACCATCCCCATAGGTGTATGGTCCTGAAGTTCGGGAATGTTACTGGACCCTGGGACAAAGTCAACAGGTTGTGACTGAGTGACAGACTGATTGGTTTCTTGCTGGACAGGACCAAAAGCATTGAGTATTGGGCCTGTCTGGTCCAATCTGGATCTATCAGGATCTTTTTTGCTGGTTCCCTCCTTATTTTCAGGAGTACTTTCTGAATGAGTGGAAATCATGGGAAGGCATACCGAAACTTCTCTATCCAGTCCTGTACCATGGCATCCTCTGGGACTGTTCCTCTGGCTTATAGTCTACAATAAAACTCGGGGAGCTGAAAGTTCTCCCAAGAGGCAGTTTCATATTGAGTGTGCCACACCTTCTGACCACTGCGGCCAGAACCTGTTGATTTAAAGACCATTCATAATTTCTTTGGCTGAGTCTGCTTTGGGAATCTGCCAGGGCACTGTTTTTGGCAGATGCACTGTAAATATGTTTGCTTCTAAGGAATATGCCGAGTCCCAGATCCTCAATGCCTATGTTCAGTTTTGAGGATGTTGTTCCTCCCTGCTTGTTTATGTATTTCATTGTTGTGTGTTGTCTGTCCTGATTTGGACAGACTGATCCTGTAGCTGGGAGGAGAAATATTGCATTGCTAGCAGTCCTGCTTTGAGCTCCAGTGGGTTGATACATTTTAGTGATAACTGCGGGTTCCCTGTGACACTCACTGTGAGATCATAAAGAAGGGTGCCCCACCTCAGGAATGAAGCATCTGTAGTACGAATACTTGTTGATGATTGCTGAAGGAAGGAAGTGCCCTCTCTGAGGTTGCTTTCTTCCTTCCATCACTCTAATGACTCTACTAGCGCTTTTGTCACTGGTACTAGCTTTGAAAGCAGATCCCATCTTTGAGACCAGTTTTCTCAGAAGTGTGCTGGATATCTCTCATTTGGAACTTGGCCTATGGAATGAGGCCATGTTCCCTAGTAACTGCAGGAAGTCTCTCACAGGTCTTGGCTGACCTGCTGTGAAAGACTCTGTTGTTGTTATCAAATCTGCAGCTTTGACCTGTGGGATGAAAGCTTTTCCCTGCAGGATGTTTAGCACTGCTCCTGTGAAGTCCAGCACTTGAACAGGCTATAGCTGTGAGTTCTGCAGGTTTATCAAGAATCTCAGTTTCTGCAAGGTGCTTTTTATCAACTGAACTGAGTGCCTTGCCTCTTGTTCCATTATCCTTGAGACTAGCCCATCATCCAGGTAGGGGAAAATGACCATGCTCTGTTTTCTCAGTTATGCTGCTACCACAATCAAGCACTTTCTTACGAAAACCCTTGGAGCTGAAGTGATATCAAATGGAGAAGCTGTGACTTGGCATTGGCAATTCCTCAACTTGAATCTAAAATATTTTCTGTGGACAGCCTGACTAGGATATAAAAATAGGCAGCTTTCAGATCCCGGGATCCCAGACAGTGGCCTACTTGCAAAGACTGTACTACTGTCCTTAGTGTGACCATCTTGAATTTCTCTTCTTTCAAATGTTTGTTCAGCCATCTAAGGTCTAAAATGGGTCACCATTCCCCATTTTTCTTGTGGATCAGTAAGTATCTTGAGAATAGACCGCTGCCCCACTGGGAGGCAAGGAAGTTTTCTATGGCTTTTGATATTAACAGTTTTTTTTTACTTCCAGTTCCAGCAGTTTTTTTTCTCTGTGAGAGAATGAGATGGAAAACGTCTGTGTTTCTGCAGGTTTGGAAAGTGTTTGAGCTGCAGACACGACCCCTAGCCGGCTACAGCTACTTCCCATTTGTCTGTGGTAATGTTTATCCATTCCTGGAAGCAGTACGCCAGTCTTTCTCCCATTGGGGACTCATATTAAAACAGAAAGTTTGTTCTATGAAGGTATCAGTGCCTCGGTCCCAGTAACATGGTCTTTGAAATACACAATCAGTTTCTTTAGTGATGAACGTATTTTGATGTCACACCTCTAGTATTTAGGGACTGAGGTTGTACCAGGTACCCACCCTCTGACAAAGCTGCACCTGAGCAAAGCACAGGTGCACCTGAGTAAAAGTCACAGGTCTGATATGGTTTGAGCACTGGAGTGTGGAATTTGTATTTGTGCCTTTACAACATAATAATTTGCTTTGCACACATTTTGAGTGGCATGTCATTTCTACCAGCACATTATCACGCATATTCTCAAGGCGTGCTAATCAACTTTTGGCTTCTTGTGGCTTCCTCCCAATGGCAATGATTGAATGACCTGGGCAAAATTGTCAGGGGTTTTGTTTCATCTGGGGTTTATGTGCTAGAGCTGAAGCATCATGCCTGAAAGGCCCTTTTTCCCCCTTCCCCTATAGTATCCTCTTTGTGACTGGTACGTACAGGGGTATTAGAGACATAGGATCTAGGGAACTATCTCCTGCTTCTGCCTCCCCTTCCATAGGACCTATAGAAGGTACAGACATTTTCCTTCTCATTGTTACTTTTGAAAGTGGTTTTGTAATCATCCACTTTTTTCATGTAGGCCTCTGTTTTGTCACCAGATAATGAATTTCCCTCAAAGGAGAAATCCATGACCTTGTTTTGAGTATCCTGAGAAATGATGGCAATCCTCAGCCAGGAAACCCCTTCTTAAGGACACAGCATGAGTCAAAATTGTAGCAGCAGTGCCATTAATGTCCACCGCAGTGTCAAAATAATAATTTTGTAGCATCTAGGGCTGGTCTTGCTGTAGTAATCAGGTCCCGTGCCAATTTACCAACTGCTCTTTCTGTCAGTGTCAGAATTGTGTTCTAAATTACTTTCTGGCACCTGTACTATATGTACTAAGTAAGCTGCCTGTCTGATAAGCAGGGAAACCATAGCATAAACCTTTTTTGGCTATAGTATCCAATTTGTTAGAGTCCTTTTCACTGGCTACACAGAGTGATTTTTATCCTCTCACAAGCAGCAGCATGGACAACTCTGTGATGATCAAGATGGGCATACAGGTATACCACTCCCTACTTGCCCACCTGATATTTTCTTTCAATTATTTTATCCATGGCTGAAGCTGAGGAAGATGCAGACATTATTTTTGATATCGCCATCTTAAATGATTCATACAGTGGCATCCCCCAGGATAAAACCCAATTCTGCAGCATTTTGCAGCACTCTGAAGAATGCTGCAGCAGATCTACTGACTAAGGCATTGTAATTTCAATGGCAATTAGTCCCTATTGTCATTCAGGAAAATTTGACACTGCCAGGATGAAGTGAATGCCACAGTTTCCTGCATGACAAAGTGGACTAATTGCCATTGAAATTACATTGCTTTATTCAGTAGGTCTACTGCAGCATACTGCAGAGTGCTTTAAAAGTGAGTTTCATCCTGGGGACGCCACTGTATATGGGAAATAGCATTCTTCTTGGTGGAGCTATTCCCAACATCTCCATAAAATCAGCATCTCTTCATCCTCCTCTTTCTCTAGGGGAGAGTATACCTCTCAGCTTCAGGATGAGCAAATCAGGGACAACTGACTTAAATTAGGGACACTTTATTAGCATAAAATGTGCATATTCATGAACCAACATGGGTCACGTTTCACATGTTAGCAGCTATTTATAAAAGGTCATGAACTGTGAACTCACTGTTAACTCACTGGCTCCAATATCGCTTCTCGAAGTCCAAGGATTCCATTGCTTAACCTTAATTCAAAATGGCATCTCAGAGCCAATGAGTTAATGTTATTGCTCTTTGTTTCTTTGCCCAGATGTTATGACTGTGTACCTGTATTGTGGTTAGTTTGTTAAATAAACATGTAGAACATTTTTATAAGATCATCAGTAGCAATATTTATTAGTTAACAAAAAACAGTTCTCCCTAAATGTTTGCCAGACAGTTTTACTGCACCAAAATGTGTTTAAATGCAGTTTCAAATTATTGCACCAAAATGTCTTTAAATACAGTTTAAAAAGTGTGCACCCAAATGTGTTTAAATACAGTTTAAAAATAATTACACTTTATCACCAGTACCATCACATCATGCAGATTTTGCAACTCAAGTGTCTTTATATCCCGGTTCCATGGTCATCAGAGTCTGCTGCCAGTATTGCAGGATGTTCCTTGTACCTTGCAGTTGGCTTTCTTATGGTCTCAATAACCTGTTTAGTTGCTGTACAGAAAAACATTCTTTATCTTCATTCATTTTAATTGCAAGCAATGAGTTGAGGATTTTGACATTCAGTGATTGCCTTAACTCAGTTTTCACATTCTCGGCCATGCTGAATGCTTGTTTTGGTTCACTGTTGGAATGTAGAAGGCAAAGAAAAGTTAGCATTTATTTTCTGAATGTTGGCATTTCCTGCAATTCAGCACTTGCAACAGTGGTGGACCAGTATTTAAGAAAACAGGAGTCTGTGTTGGTTGTGTTATGCTGCCATTCAGTCAACTGGTACACAGACAACTCATCCAACAGCTGGCTATGTTCTTGGCTAGATTTGTAGAGCCCAAGTCAGGTACCAATATCTGCTACAGTGGTCGAGGAAAGGCGAAGCTTACATGCCAGATCCAACAAAGCTCCAACATTCTTTAGCAGAGTCATTTGCTGGAAAGTTTTTCTTAATTTTTACTAGTACTACTACTGAGTAAAAAGCTTTTGCCTTTTTGAGGAAATTTCTCTCCACATTAGTGGGACATCATCTGCATTTTTGCCTATGTACATTTCAGCTTTGGGGCCAACATGAATTTCACTGTCTAGCAAAACATTCTCTTCATCCTCCAGTATAGAATTACTGGCAGACTATAGGAATTCACTTGTAGCAGGTGGCTTCAATAACTTGCTAGAATATGCTGCAAGGTTTTGATGATATCAGTATTCAGGATCATGAGTTGAGTTTCTCTGTCCTGCCTTTGTGCATTGAATTTATGTAGAGGTTCCACAGCATATTGCAAAAAATGGAATGCCACCTTCACCTCGTGACTCTACAGTCTCTGTGTAATGAGCTCCAATGTAGCTGTACGTTGTTCGTATGTCAGAAAATAAGACTTTAGGGTAGGTCACATGTACAGCATTATTTTAGTGACCTTGCTCAGGTCCAGTCATTGAGTGGGTACATGTTTAATCATTTTCAGTGGCTCTATGTCAACAAACATTGTAAATTCCTTCAACTTCTGCTGGCAAAATTACAGTAAATGTCCGATACCAAGTACTCAATGGGCAGTGCCATTGCTTTTATGCCAGATTTGATACACAGATCTGCCAAATAACAGACTATAAACAGCCCATGTGAACTATACATGAATTAAGCTCCTTTAGTCGGGACAAAACAGAATTCTTCTTTTCAATCTTGGCAGCAGCATTGTCTGAAGAATATGTAGCCATGTTGTTTACTGGAATATAACATTTGTTTGGTGTTTCAAAAACACAATCAAATATTGCTTGCCCAGTTCCTGACTCAAAAATTGGCATATCTAAAAATCAGATTACATTTCTTCCCAGGCTCTGGTCAAAGAACCCAACCCAAATAACAAGTAATCTGTCATCCCCCATATCAGTGCTCTCATCCAGGTATTTGCAGAATGGCAATGCGAGACACATTCCTGCTACATCTTCTTGGTATTTTGACTCCAAAACTTGCAGAACAATACAGGCAGGAGCCTTTGTAGCCCCACAGGTCATCTTTTTAACTACTTCTGCATCAGTGCAATATTTATTCATGAACTTCAGCACAGGATCTCCAGCAGTAAATGGTAGGTTGTGTTCAGACAGTAGGGTAATGAGGGCTACTTCAGCTTCAACAACTTTTGTGTTTGCTTGTTGTGAGGCAAAGATTTCTGACAGTTTCCTTCCAGATGCATGTTTGACACTCTGTCTGTGCTTCTCCGAATCCACATGACATTGCAGATCATTCCGTCCTCCTCCATGGTCAGCACTGAGATTGGTGGCACAGACTTTGCAAAAGGCAAAGCCTGGGCCACACTTACTTTCCATGACCCAGTCAAAGACTACTTTCCAGCTACTCTGGAAGGATGCCATGCTCTCTTTCTTCTCCAGTGTTGCATCTGTGAAAAGAAAAAAAAAGGAAAAAATGCTTAATTTATGTTCAAACAAAGAGAAAGAAACATATTTTACATATTCTTTTAGTTAACCTACAGTAGAATGCCCATTTGTCCATGATTTTGTTTCAAAGTATACAATTTTTCTCCAGTTTTAATTTTTTTTCTTTTTGTGAGCTGCTCTTCCACCGGCCCTCTGCCCAGTCACGGACCCTCCTTCTCCCACATCCCACATTAGTCACAGCTCCCTGATACCCCTCCTGACTTGCCCCCAGGGCAGGGTCATGGCACCAGCCCCTCTAGTGCCATGAACATTGGAACAGGCAAGGGAGCCGGCCTGGGAGCAACCGGTGCAGAGGGCGGGCATCATGTAGGCAGTCAGCAGCTGCAGTTTTCTGGTCTACCCAGGGGCAGAGATGTGCAATGATGTCCAGTGTCTGCCCCACCCCTCAACATTCTGGCATCAATTGCTTGCCTCCACCAGGGTCCATCAAGCACTGGACACTCACCCCACCCTCCTCCAGAGAAGGAGAGCAGTCCATAGGACATTCAATCCTTCTCCCCCTGGCCAGCCCTCTCACTCCTCAGGTCCGTTCCTGAACCTGGGTCACTGGCATTGCAAGCAGAAATCCAACCACTGTGCCGATGAGCCAATTCAGCTTTAACTTGAACTGCCTTGTCATGGTGATGGAGCTCTGTAAATTTGAAGTCATGCCGGTTCAAGCAAAAGACTCAACTTTTTCTGGTATGGTGTCATTTAATTTTAGAACAATCTCTGCACACATTACAAGTGCTGTGTTATCAAGACATGCAGTGGTTAGAGTAACTTTTTTAAGCACAGAGCATGTACTTGTGGAAAGGTTGAGCAACATACAAAGGAAATGGCCAAAACATAATGTAAACAACTGCTTAATATATTTTGACCATTTCACTTCCTTCATAGGTTGTGCACCTCTAGCAGTGTTTAGGAAAGTAATATTTTGATAGCAGAGAAAATGTCAACATACCTTTCTCAGTCACTGGACATTTGTTTAGAATAACTTGTGCTGCTATGATCTCCTGGTTCTGGGACATTGCTATGTTCAGTGAGCATTGGATTCTGCTTTTCTCTGTGGAATGAGATGTATGCAAAAGAAATTTAGTAAAGGTAACAGCAACACTAATTCAGTAAACGTCAGCTCATAAGCAGTAGAAGCTGAGTCTCACGTGTCCAGTCCAACTCAAGTCAGGAGTCCCAGGATACAGAAGTACTTCACCACTCTGACACTGTAGCCAGAATGTCATCAGATATGAGCTAGAAGATTGGATATTATATATCTGTCCAATCCACTTAGCTTCCCTAGGATGGCAAACGATAAGTACAGTATCCACAAACTGGAGTGTGTGTGCATGCATGCATATGTGTGTGTGTGTGTGTGTGTGTGTGTGTGTGTGTGTGTGTGTGTGTGTGTATGTGTGTACATACACACTAAATTCCTCTATATATCGATGTAGAAATAAAATTAGTTTTGAAAACAAATGTGCTTGGTTGCAACGTTCTTTAAACTACCCACACTCCAACTCAAATTAACCAAAGAATAACAAATCAAAAATCAATATAGAAAGCACCAAGTCAGGCTAAAGAAATTTACTTCAGATTTGATAGTATTCCATAAAATAGGTGCCAATTAGCACCTACAGTATCATGGCAAGCTGGATCAGTCTAACACATCCATTTTCATCAACGACGTTATAACTTCTACCTGATAGCACTTATAAGTGGTTGTTAATGTATCTTGAGCAGGCTTAGTCACATTTTGTCACACATTTGTTAGATCCATTACTAATTACAGTTTGTTGCAGGACCCATCTCAGGGCTAGAATTATAACTGAGCTTTCACTCATCTTAAAGTCACAGTGATGAGAGAATTAAAAATTTTTTTCAGTTTTATTCAGTGCCCATTGAGGAGGGCTTTGTCATAGGGATACAGCTTTTATCCAACACTCCTCCCCAACCCATCCCTATGACTTGACAGTGAGAATCCCTTGCATCCAGCCCACTGTTCACACAAATAAGTGTTGCCAATATTTATGTGTGTGCACAGTGGGCTAGATGTGAGGGAATTCTAACTCTCAAGCCACAGGGATGGGTTGGGGAGCAGCTTTGGTTAAAAGCAGTATTGCTATGTCAAAGCCCTCCCCAATAGGCACTGAATAAAGCTGAAAATACATTTGTTGTTGTAGTTAACTATATATACATACTTTAGATATGGAAATCCTCCTCAATAAAGAATATTCTAATGTCCTCATGAGCAACTGGAGTGCACATTTACAGACACAATGAACTAAACTATCCCCTGTCATGCCAGCTGCCACTAAACAACAAAACAAGCATGCCTTCATGACAAAATGGGATTGTGTCATGAAGTTGGGACACTCCACTCTTGCTTCTCTCAAAACACAGGGTGACAGTGTGGCACCACACCATCTCGCTGTGCTGATGCACTGCCCTGCACTGGGCACTCCCTGCCAGCCAACCTGAAACGGCCACTGATCAACTGACATTGTGAAGTCAGACACTTAGCTGCTCTTCCAATCATAGGAAGAATGCAGACTTGGTGATCCCTCATGATGGAGGCACAGGGGAATTAAAGAGGGAGAAATAACCAGGGACAACCAATACAGTATGCACAATAAAAAAGGTCAGATTTTCTGAGATGGTAGCCAGTTAGGTCTATCATTATATTTTGTTCTGCAAACAGTGTTTCAAATACTAAGCACTGGTTAGTTAATACTGCACAAGAAAAGAGTCATTCTGGGTGTCATTCAAATCCCAGTTACAGTAGGTCCCATTCTTTCTCTCTCTCTCTCTCTCTCTCTCTCTCATTACAGTTTGTATGTTTCATCATATGCTGTGTTGGCACACTCATGGCATCATTCACAGAAATACCTGCCACCAACAGCTTATTTATTTATTTAGCTTTTGTTGACCAGGTAAGTACATTAGACAAGTTATATGCCTATTTTTAAGTATGACCCAGGAGAGTACAATGAGATACAGGTACAGTGAGATACAGGTTCATACAGAGAACAACATGACACAAGTTTAGCAGTATACAGAGTCAAAAAAGAACCATGTGAACATAACCAGCTTAACCTGATTCAATATGTCAGCCTGCAATACATCTGAACACCCCACCCCCAGGGGAGGTGAAAATAGTTAGACTTGCCTAACCCTCCTCCATACCAATCATCAAAACTAAATAAATACTGTGATTGCCAGAATCATTTTAAAACATAAGCGGGTGCAGTTTTTTAATAAACAATGCTTCCTGCTGCCTGGTACTGGGCACTGGGAAGAAATCACAGCACATAGTGTTGTTTATAATAAATACTGTACTACATTCAGCAGCAGCCACTTCTTTAAAATAATTCAATGATGGCATCCATGCCCATGACAAGTCTGGGTGGCCTCCACTCCTCCATTCAGTTGGCACTTTAATCATCATTAAATAGCTTCCTTCCTGATAGACAAGCCACTTACCTCTCACCAAAAATATGCACACTCACAGTCAGGTACTGGCATGGCATCATTGCCAGAATCATTTTAAAACAGTGGCTAGTGCATTTTTTAACAAACAACACTATCTGCTGTTTGGTAGTGGGCACTGGGAGAAAATCATACAATACAGTGTTGTTTATAATAAATGCTCAAACAGCATCAGTCACTGCTTTAAAATAATTCAGTGATTCCACCCATGCCAAGTCGGTGTGGCACACACTCCTCCATTCAGTTGGAACTTTAATCATTATTAAATAACTTCCTCCCTGATAAATAAGCCACTTGCCTTTCATCAAAAATAAGTACACTCACTGGCAGGTATGGGCATGGCATCATTGCCAGAATCATTTTAAAACAGTGGCTGGTGCACTTTTTAATAAACAACAGGAAATCTCAGCACATATTATTGTTTATAATTAGGGCCAATGTTTTCCAGATATGGAATTATCCCAATTCCAGCCTGCTAAACATTTTTCAATTTTGGAAATTCCAGATACCATTCAGAATATACAGTAGAACTGGAAATTTTCACTATTAAAATATTTTAGTTTTGCAGTGAAAATGCTCATTAATTTTATTCATTTTATTTCCTGCCTTTGCATCCCAAGAACAGAAATCCTGCTTGCTGAAATTCTGTGCCCTGCTGCTTACGGTCTGAAATGAATGTGCTACTTGCTGCCTCCCACAGTTCTCTCTGAAAAGAAATCCTGACTGGATTGATTGAAGTTTTCAACCTTCCAGTTTTGCAGGGTTTTATTTAACTCTAAAAATTGATTAGCGTGTTTTGCTCATAAAAGTTCTAAAACATTGTGAAAATGCATAGCACTTGCCTCACTGTGTTTAACTAACATAACACTTCTAGAAAACCTATATAAATACTTTCTGTACAGTTAGTATTGTCCTAAGAAAAAAAAACTGCTAGTCAGTTATTAGCCCACAAGGGAGGGGCATGTCCTGGATGTGGTTCTGGCAGATGGGGATCTGGTAAGGGACCTGGTTGTAGAGGACCCCCTGACTGGGAGCTACCACAATACTGTCTGGTTTCAAGTAAGCATGGGGGAGGGGGGTGAGATCTAGGACACTGGCAATGGACTTCAGGGGGGCAGACTTTGTGGGCATGGGAAATATTCTCAAGGATCACTTGAAGGGGGATTACATCAATGACAAGTGTGGAAATGAGATGGGAGGTCATAAAATGGGGACTTCATGAGGCAGTCAGGATCTGCGCTAAGTTGAAACGTAAGGGAGCAAGGTCACATAAACCATGCTGGTGGTCCAGTGAGGTACAGGTAGCGGTCAGAGAAAAGAAGGCGGCCTACAAAAAATATAAAACAACAAGAGGGGATAGGGATAAGGAAATGTACCATCTTGCATCTAGAAAAGCCACCCGGATGTTGAGGGGAGCAAAGTCCAGTAAAGAGCAGCGGCTGGTACAGGGGATACATGGAGGGGAAAAGGGGTTCTTCAGGTACATTGGGGAATGGAGAAAAACTAAGGGCCATCTCAGCAGATTGAGATCAGAAGGAGGGTGGGTGGAAGAGGTGAGGGACCAGGCAGAGGTATTTAACGAGTACTTTGCCTCTGTGTTCACTAGGGAGGGGGATGGGATATCTACAAAGCAAGACATTATGGGAATAGAAGCGGCAGTGAGTGGGATCATGGGAGCAACAGAAATGGAGCAAAAGGGAGGGAGAGGTACCCAAGGGGTGTCACATCTGGATAAGGATAAAAAGGCCAGTAAGGTGGAGGGGACAGATGATGCTATCTCCACCAAAAGGGTGTGGTTAGCCCTCAAGGCCCTAAAGAAAGACAAATCTCCTGGGCCAGATGGCATTCATCCGAGAGTACTATGGGAATTGGTGGACATACTGACTGCACCCCTGGAAGAGCTCTTCAACAGGTCACTTGAGACAGGGAGGGTACCTAGGGATTGGCGAGAGGCACATGTGGTGCCAATCCATAAAGGGGGGTCGAGGGAAGTACCAGGTAACTATAGACCCATCAGTTTGACCTCAGTGGTGGGAAAATTATTGGAGAGTATACTAAAGGAACGATTGGGGGTGTACTTGGAGGAAGTGGGAGGTCTGGATAGTCGGCAACATGGGTTTGAGCCAGGTAGGTCATGTCAAACCAATCTTGTGGAGTTCTTCAAATGGGTAACATCAGAACTGGATGGGGAAAGCCTGTGGATGTATTATTCTTGGACTTCAGCAAGGCGTTTGACTCTGTCCCCCACAATGGTCTGGTGGAGAAACTGATGGGGTTAGGAGTAGGCTCTTTGATGGTCAGATGGATTGAAAACTGGCTAGCTGGATGCATCCAGAGAGTAGTGGTATGTGGGGAGCTCTCGAACCCTAGAGAGGTTGGTAGTGGGCTACCGCAGGGCTCGGTCCTGGGTCCGATCCTGTTTAATGCATACATATCGGACATCAGGAGGGTATAGGGTGTGAAATGAGTCTCTTTGCTGATGACTCCAAGATGGGAGCAGTAGTTGAGGGAGAAGAGGGGAGGTTGGCCCTGCAAGGGGACCTGGACACCCTGGAAAGCTGGGCTCACACATGGAAATTAAATTTCAATATCACCAAGTGCAAGGTGTTGCATCTTGGGTGGGGAAACCCTAAACACAGGTACACCCTGGGAGGGGAGGCACTGGAGGCCTCAATAGGGGGAAAAAGACCTAGGGGTCATGGTGGATGCATGTATGAATAACTCTGAGCAGTGCAGGAGAGTGGCTAGCAAGGCAAACAGGATGTTGGGATGCATCGTAAGGGGGATCACCTCTAGGAGCAAGGAAGTGATTCTGCCCGCTGTACAATGGACTGGTTAGACCACACCTTGAGGACTGTGTACAGTATTGGAGACCACACTTGAAGAGGGACATACAGCTCCTGGAGAGGGTACAGAGGAGGGCAACTAAGATGATACGAGGGCTAGGGGATTTGATGTATGAGGACAGACTTGAGAAGCTCTGCCTGTTTTCATTGGAGGAGAGGAGAGATGGGGGACATGGATTGAGGTCTTCAAGTACCTCAAGGGAATAAATAGGGTAAACATGGAGGAGATCTTTAGACTAAAGCAGGGAGGTATCACCAGAGGGCATGGTTTGAAGTTGGAAGGTGGAAAGGTGAGGGGAAGAGGAGGAGGTTTTCACTGAGAGGGTGGTGGACCCTCGGAATGCACTGCCTGGTGAGCTGGTTCAGAGATCCACAGTGGAGGGCTTCAAGAGAGGGTGGGACAGACACAGAAAGTGGATGTATCAGATGATGGCCTGTCCCAGGGGGGTGGGGATGGATGATAAGGGTTTCTGGAACACAAGGGAGGGGAGGGCCTCGGCACCCATCTAGGGATCTGAGGTTCGAGCAGACTCAATAGACCGTAAGGCCTAATCTGCTGGCAAATAGTATGTTATTTAAAACCCTGTTCTGTAATCCTAATTCCAAGATTTTCTGAGATGGCACTAACAGTATTGTTTTAATAATGCCTCATAGTGTATGTGTATCCCTCATCTCACCTGCTGGCTACTACTGCACTGAGCCACACTCAGTCAATCACACAAAAAGAAAAAATGGCTGGACTGGTTTATTTTTTTAGGACACCAATCCACAATGTGGACCCTTACTGTTGAGTGGTTGCTCCTTCCAGATCTCGGACTCCATGACCATCATGCACCATCCCTAACCCACCCTCACTAGCACAAATACACAGAAGATTACAGACAAACTATCACAAATGCATAAATGTGCCCCTCTGTATTTCTTTTATTTATATTTCTTTATTTTTGTTTTGTCACACTGTGCAGAATCTGGGGGAGTGCAGCTTTCATACATGAGGTACTTGGGAACTCAACCAACCTTACATGTGAGAAGTAGCTATTAAACCTGTCTGGTTCAGTGCATGACACTCTAGTGGCACAGAAAACTATAAGTTGAAGGTTGCCAATATTTTTTACAGACCTCAACATATGTAAAATAAATATTTGTGCTTTTCTAATGGCCACTATGTGGATTTTTTGTCCATGTCAGCTCTGCAGTGAAGAAGGTTATAATATGTATGGAAGACTGGTAAGTAAAAATGGCAATTTCAGATCCAGACTAATTTTGATAAAACTGTAGCAATTTCAGAGATCACTGGAATTCACTGATCCTATTTTTCTGGCAGCATGGTGACATCACCATGCTGTTGTATTGCTGTGAGTAGGGGACTGAGAACTATTTAACAGGAGAGTCAGAGTGCGGTCATCCATTTAGTAATTTGGATGGCTGCATGACTCATATTACTCTGCTGTTCTCTCCATTTACTACAGGGGTGTGTGTGTGTGTGTGTGTGTCTGCAACCCTGCCTGCAATATATAGCACTGGTTCTAGAGCTCCTCAAATAATTGTGCTAGAAATTATTCTGCACTGTGAGCCCTGCTGTGTGTTTTAAATTGAGCTGCAAGAACGTTTCTATATACTGTGCCAGTGCTTCTCCTACAGCATTCAAACTTGTTCGGGACATTGACAATCTTTTCCCAACCAGAATCAGCTGTGAGAGGGCTGTTCAGTGAGCAGCTGATGCTGGAGGAGGAGGGGCAGGACAGAGTATAAAGACCTTGTGTTACCACTGCGCTAGCGTGAAAATATGAACATTCAGATAACAGAGGGTTACAGCGATTTTAATATACTGGAAAAGTAAAGTATATATGAAATGTAATTTGTAAGACAGTATTTTATGATATTTGTCCCTAAGTGAATTAAAGTTTTAAATATCCTCTTCTCCTATATCTGGCTGGTGGCAGATGCCGGCTATCAGAGTTTAGTAGAGATATTAACAGTTTAGGGTGGATAATTCTGAATAGAGTTACTCTGGTTTTGGCTTAGTGTAGGATAGATTAGGTGGGTGAAGGATATGGGTTTAATTTTGAAATTAGCAATTTTATTTTCGATACTGTTCACAGTAGATGATGTTAAATCATCCTGTTTTAAATGATTTGATACTAAGGAGAATGCTATGTTCTTGCAAAGTAATTTGATAAAGGGCTTTTGTACTTCAATTTATTTAAATAGCTTAAGTTTGCAGGATTTTAAGTATGATGATAGTGTTCAAGAATTGTACTTTACCTCTGGGAAAATGATTTCATTGCTGCTTCATTTTCATTGTAATTATGAGATTATTTTATCTGTTCATTCAGTTATGGTTATTAATAGGTCACCAGTATCTTATTAAAAAGGTTTGATGTTTTCAAACCGAGTGAGGAAGTTAGTATTGTTATTGTTTCTTTCAGTAACACTACATCCTAATCTGGGTCCATTGGCTGAGGAACCAATTGACATTAAGAGCCCATTAAAATCTTCCCTTCACGTGGCTCATTTAAATGTAGCTAGTTTAATAGCAAAGAAAACAATGTTGGAATGCTGGGTTTTGAATAATAAATTTAATGTAGTCACTCTAACTGAAACTTGGTTGTCTGATAATATTACTAACTCTGAAATTCAGTTACCAGGATATTCTATCTTTAGGAAGGATAGGGTAGGTAGAAGGGGGGATGTCTATTTTATGTAGCTGATCATTTGCGGATACATGAATTAGCCATCATTCCTGATAGTAAAATGTTTGAATCAATTGCTATTTCCATTACTTTTGATGACAAAGTTCTGACTATTATAAATGTATATGTTCAGCCAGATAAATCAAAGGAGGGGGTTCCTGATTTTTTCAATTTTATTCAAAATTTATCAATAAAAAGGGGAATTATTTTGGTTGGTGATTTTAACTTAAATTGGTTGTCTTCAGCTGAACATGAGATTAGAACAACTGTTATTGATCTTGGGTTTCAACAATTGATTAATGGCCCCACCAGGATGAATTACAAAACAGGGTATTCATCTATCCTTGATTGGGTAATTACAAATAATCCATCACATATAGTTAAATGTGGAATTCTCCCTGATGGGATCAGTGAGCACAGTCCGGTATTTTTTAATTGGAAGTTTATAAAAAAGAAGCTAGGATTATAAAATACTGAAGGCTTAGGGATTTGGATGAACGAAGATGTTTTGAGGAATCACAATTACTTGATTGGTCATTTTTGGATGACATAATTGATATTAATGAAGCATATCAAAAATCGTGTCATTATTTTATTTCTATTTGTGACAAATTAATACCAATTAGATCTATTAGGGTTAAGGGAAATTGCATTGTTTGGTTTACTTCTAATTTAATGAAATTAATAAGGGAAATAAATCAAGCATGGAAAGTTTACAGAAGGGCTAAACAATTGGATCATCAATTACTTTATAAAAAGCTTAGGAATAAATGTCAATTAGCTATTCGTGCAGCAAAGAAGGATTACTTTAAGCAAAAATATGCAGAAGTTAAGGGGAATTCAAGTGCAACTTGGAATACAATTAATCTGTTAATGGGTAAACATAAGGGGAGTGAAAACTGTGCATTGGAGAAGGATGGTAGTATTATTATGGATCCTAAAACTGTGGCAGAAGCCTTTAATTCATACTTTACAAACTTCGTTAGGTATAGTTCTAATGTGGGTAGTATGGATAGTTCCTGGAGCCATTCGGATGCATTTTTGCAATCAAATGGTGATGGAATATATGGGGGTGATAACATTCCAAAATTTTATTTTAGTTTTTTACAAACTAAAGACGTAATTGAGTTTGTGTCTAAAAGGGATCCTAGACCTTACAAGGGATATGATGATCTTGATTATAGGATATTGAAAAGAGTTATTAATAGTGTTGCCAGACAGTTGACAAAATTATTCAATCATTCTCTATGTTATGGGACCTTCCCTGATGTGTGGAAGAGTGCAGTGGTAAAATCAATTTATAAATCAGGATCTAGACTTGATCCAAATACCTATCGTCCAATTTCTATGCTTGCTTCCCTTTCTAAAATATTAGAGAAAATAGTTTCAGTTCAGTTAGCAGAGCATTTAATAAAATACAAACTTTGGTCAGACTCACAGCATGGTCTTAGATCTAATCATAACACAGAGACAGCCTTGGTGAGGTTCACTAGTCAAGTCGCTAGAGCAATAGACAGTGGAGATGTTGTTGTAGTGGCTTTCGTGGACCTCACCAATGCTTTCAATCTAGTGAATCATGAGGTACTTTTGAAACAGTTATCTACTTTGAAGTTGTCAGACGGGGTTATTTCTTGGTTTAGTGAATATTTGGTTAATAGGAATCAGAAGACATTAATTAATGGAATTCTATCTGAACCTGCTATGGGTTGAAATGTGGAGTCCCTCAGGGCTCCATTTTAGGCCCTTTGCTTTTTTCTTTGTTTGTAAATTCCTTGGCTATTTATTTTAAAAATACTGAGTTACTGTTGAATGCAGATGATGCAGTTTTATTTTGTTCTGGTTCAAATTTTTTGTCTTTACAGAATACTTTGCAACATGATTTCGGTTTGCTGCATTATTGGTTTGATAAACATAAATTGGTGTTAAATTCAACAAAAACTAAGACAATGATATTTTCCCATCCAAGGAGAGTGCAAAATCAAGAACTAAAAATTATTGATAATTTTGGTAATGCAATTAAACAGGTTAGGCAGTTTAAATATTTGGGATTACTAATTGATTGCAATCCAGCATTTGATTCTCATATAACAGATTTAATTAGTAGGATTCATAAAAGGTTGGGGTTTCTTTATCATATTCAGGATAATTTAATAGCAGATGTTAAACTATTGCTTACTCATAGTTTATTATTATCTATGGTGGATTATGGGTCCGTAATATGTTCATTTACCTCTGAGAAAGTTTTATCTAGACTTCAAGTAACGTATCATTCCATTCTACGTTTTGCATTTGGTCAGTCAAGGTTAACCCATCATTGTTCAATCTATAAACAATTAGGTTGTTTGTCTTTAAAAGGACGGGTTAATTATAGGGCATTGTTGTTTTTGCACAAGGTTTTTTTATGTATTCTGCCTCAAAGCATTATTAGTTTATTCCCTAGGAACATACCTGGTTGTACAAGATTACAGAGTAGGGAGGGCTTTTTGGTTCCATTTTTCCAAACAACTCTTGGCCAAAATTCATTGAATTTTGCTACTGTTAAGATGTATAATCAACTTCCCAAAAATGTTATAAGACAAAAGAAATTGTCAACTTTCAAGTTGGAACTAAGAAAAATTATGTTAGAAAACTCAAACTGTAAATGTTATGTGTAATGTATATTTATGCCTTGTTGTTGTCTTAAATTTTGTATGTATGTTTTGTATAAACCGGTTGTTTGTGAAAATGGACTTGTCCCACAGACCTACCAGTATAAACATAAATAAAATGAAATGAAAATTGTGCCTGTTAAAAAAGCTTGAGGCAGTAATGGCTATAATTTCTATTGAAACACATTCATCTTTTAAGGGCATGCAAGATAAATAGCTATGGAACAGCTAACTTCCATAAACAATGAAAAGATTATTTATTTTCAATGGCACTTCTTTTCCTGCACTCTAAAACTGCATTCCATTGTGTAGTAAAATTCCAGTCTTTGCTTCAGTTTGATTTACCATTACAAGATTTTGCCATTAGAGAGTTTGCTCCTATTCTGTGCTTATAATTTTTTTTATTGCTGCATATTTACCTGATTCTGTGGTATATGTGTTGATTTCCTGCAAAATATGTATTTAAAACAAAGAAATTTATAATAATTATGTAGTTAATGAAGTTGTATGTCTTTTCTGGTGTTTTATTGGTTTCAGCTCCCCCTGCTTTCAGATTACCCTGCAAAACATTTGAGTCTTAACTTTTGATTTTCCTGGTCGTTAATCTTCAGACTTCCTGTGTGCTTTTAAATACATAGAAGTTGACATTTTATTTTCTTGTTCAATCCCAAAAAGGCATTGGCTGAAATATTCAAAGCAGTTGAGCATGGCGCAACTGCAGACATGCACCAAGGAGTGATATTCAGTGGGAGACATTGCGCAGTGGAAATCTCATTGTGCCAATGTGCAACTATAATGAATTTGGGTGCAAGAGCAGTGGGCATGCCCATGAATATCCAGCACAGTGCGGTATTCAACCATGGAACTGTGGCGCTAGTACGGAGCAAAAATGGGATACGCCGAGCAGACTTGAGCCTATAAATACTGGGTGCAAGCACACAGACAGCACTTGCGCCAGGTGAGAGGGAGAGAGAAAAAGAGAGAGAGAGAGTGGCAAAACAGAGCAAGATGGAAGGACAGACAGACAGAAAGACAGACCAAGAGAGAAAGAGCCAGTGAGAGATGGAGAGACTGACACAGGCAGCCACAGATGGAGAGGGAGAGGGACAGAGGTGGCAATGGAGAAGGAGTCAGGGGCAGAGAGAGTCAGAGGGACAGGCAGGTACAGTGCCAGGCAGTGCACCATGGCCACGGCAGCCAACTGCCCAGGGGGAGACAGGACATCAGGGGCCATGGATAGTGTGAATTTCCTGATAGAGGCTGAAATGAGGGGTGTGAGGGGGCTAGAAGAAAAGCGACATGGCTGAGAAGGGGCCTGTCGGCGGTATGCCCAGAACAGATGGTACCGTGCCAACACCACCTTTGAAAACTACTCTAACATGGAGATTGTGGGATGATACTACCTGAACAGGGCCATTCTGAGACAACTCTGTGAGCTGTGAAGTGAGAAGATGCAGGTACCCACAAGATGGAGCCATGCAATTTCTGTAGTGCCTGCTCACCATGGGCACCTTCCAGAGACCAACAGGGGACACCACAGGCATAACCTAGTTAACCATGTCACACCTTCTCACACAGTTCCTCAACACTCTGCTGCCACATGCTTTGGAATAGATCCATTTCCCCAGCACACAGGTGGAGTGTACAGCAACCATGCAGGACTTTCACAGGGTAGCACATATTCCTGGTATGCTGGGGGCCATTGACTGCATCCACATGGGCATCCACATGCCACCTGGCCCTGAAGGTGTGGCCTATATCAATAGGAAGGGGTACCCAAGCATCAACTGCCAGGTGGTGTGCGATGCCAAGGGGCACATCACCAATGTCTGTGCCACACACCCTGGGAGTGCACATGATGCATTCATCTGGCACAGCTCTGCACTGTGCCACAGGTTCAAGTGTGGGGACATCCCCACGAGCCACCATGTGGGTGAGTATGAGATGGGCATGGGGTGATGGGCAGAGCAGGCAATGGGATGGGGAGGGCAAGGTGGGTGTGCTGGTGAGGGCACCAGGGACAGGCAAGGAGCATAGCAAAGGATGGCAGAGGGCTAACCATGTCAATATCCACACAGGTGACAGTGCTTAACCACGGAGGTCCTGGCTGCCTACTCCCTATTGGCACCCATCATCCCCAGCAGAGAAACACTACAACGAGGCACACACCAGCATGCACAACATCACTGAGCATGTATTCGTCATGCTGAAGGCATGTTTCCATTGCCTAGACAGGTCTGGTGGTGCCCTACAGTACAGCCTCTCGAAAGCCTGTGGCCTGTTTCTGGCCTGCTGCACACTGCACAACATGGCCATTGACCATGGGATAGCTGTCAAGGCTGATGAGGGTGGCAGTAGTGGGGATGATGGGGGCAATGGGCTAGAGGGTGGTGGACAGCCCCCCCGGGTGGAGGGATCCCTGGCTGCAACAGATGGCATGGCAGCATCATGACACCATTGCACAGGAGCACTATGATGCACACAGGTAGGTGGCACAGAACACATGCAGAGGCCACTCACACAGGCACAGCACACAGGCAGGGGTGTGCATGGCACTGGGCTTACACACACAGTGGTGTGGTGCAGAGGTAGGGGAGTCAGTGGCACACAACCACACAGAACTGCCCACAGCAACACATACACACACCCACACCCCCAGACACTGGCATGTGGTGGGGATCAGATGCAATGCACCAGTGCACAGGCACAACTGGTGCTGAACTGCCCTCATCACACCCACACCGCATGGCCAGTGGCTGGGCAGGCATGCACACAGGCAGCATGCGGTGCAACACACAGGTGCCACACCAGTGGTATGCACACACACAAGCCACCCATGCACACACAGGGCAACAGCTGCAGGCAGTGGTCAGGGCAGCATGCACATCAGGACTACTGTGCAGAACCATGGCCACCGTGGACACAGGGGCAGCCACAGGCTGCTCATGGGCCACAAAGGGTGTCAGAAACAGCCCCCCAGGGATGAACTGTGAGGCAGTGACCGGGTCTGTTTAGGGGTGTGTAGGTGCCCAAACAGGCCTGCCCAAGGCATGCCAGGGATGCCAACAGCAGAGCCCGGTATTGACAGTGAGGATGTCACCTGACACCGGGATTTTGGGGTGGATAGTGCACTGCTTGGAGTCTGTGGTTGCCGGCCATGCCCAGTGGCAGCCAGCAGTCTAAGTCCATCCATGATCACATTGGCTATGTGATCCCAGGATGTAGTCGTGGCCTCCTGCATGCACTGTATTGCTGCCAGGAGTTGCACAGTGCTCCTTTCACACTGCTTGGCCTCCTGGTGCACCTCCACTTGCAGTGCATGCACTCCAGTGACAAGCAGCACCTGTTGCTCCATGGAGGCCTGCAGCAAATGTATGTGCTGTGCCAGTGGGTCAGCTTCCTGGGGATCCTGGGTGGGGCATCGACCCTCCTGTGGTGAGCAGCCATGCTGTGCAGCCCTCCTCTCAGGTGGACGCTGCACAGTGGGTTCCTCATGTGGCAAGTTCCTAGCTGGTGCCCCAGTGGTGGACCCTGCATCTGGCTGCACTGTGGCACCTGCAGTTGCTGCCGTTACCCGTCCTGCTGCTGACCACTGCCCAGCGCCTGTGCGAGTGCACCACTGCCACCACATGGCTCAGCTGTGGCAGTGCACACAGCTGCACCTGCAGTGGCAGCTGGCAGATGTTCCTCCACTGCCAGGTCATGCTGCACACCGCCTGTGTTTGAATCTGGTATGGGCATCTCCCCAACTACACCACCCATGCTGTCCAGGATTATGGTGAGGTCGTCATCGGCATCAGACCCCACCCAGATCTGTGTCTCCATGCACAGAACTCTGAGACTGGCATCCTGGAGAAACACATCCAGGGCCTCATCTGACCCCATGCCCAGGACATCCAGCTGGACAGTAGTGGTGTTCTGCAGCTGATTGTGCCCCCGGATGCCCACAGTGGTGGATGGCTGGTCATCCGGGGCTGGTCCTGCCTCCACAGCCACTGCCGGTGCCCCATCCTCTGCACACAAGCATGCCAGTGCTGCAAGAGAAAACAGGTGTGTCAGTGCTGCAATGCACACACGTGCCACCCCACAACACAGCCACTGCATGCTGTGTGTGGCCGACACATGTACCATGCAGTGATGGGTTGCCACCTGTCTGTAATCCTCCACCAGGCATACCCTCCATGGTGCTGCAATGCATGGTGGCTGCCACTAGCTCCTCCTGTGTCGTGAACTGTGGCACATCTACAGGCCCCCCTCTGGTGGCAGTCCAGGCCACACAGATGGCCGCCACCTTCTCTTTAATGTGCTGCTTGTCCATGCCCACCTTCTTGCGGCACTCCTGCACTGACCACTGGTGGCTGCCTGCTGGTTCACACATGTTGCCACTTCCTCCCAGGCCACAGCCCTGGCCTGTGGTGTGCCTGTGGCACCACTCAACAGTGGCTCCCTGTTGAGGTAGGCCTCGAACAGGGCCTCTGCTTCCACCTTCATGAAGTTGGGCCTGTGCTTGTGAGCAGGCCCATGCTCCACTCCCTCCTCCCTTTCCAACATGACACTTCCTGTGGACAAGGAGGGCACAATGTGTCAGTGGCAGCAGCACCCAATTCCACCCCGCTGTGCTGGCTGTGCTCAGTGTGCTCCAGCAGCATGCACAACTTTCCTAAAAAGGATGCAATACCAGTCCATGGCCTGTGCCTCACCGTGGTGCTTTTATAGAGCATAGCATGCAAATGAGCTTGGGCACAATGGCAATGATGTGCTTATTCCCCCAGTGAGCCATGCATTGGCTGATGAACTCATTTGCATGTGGTGGCTGAATATTGTGTATTTGCTCCATGCAGAATGGAATTGCTCCGGAGCAAGTCGCAGTGCAACGCGCATGCATGCACGGTGTGCAGGACCACAGTGCGTATGCACCTGATGGTGTTCTGTTGCCTATTGCACACTGTGTGCCCACTGCACAATAGGAAGCATGACGCATGGTGTGCCATGCCTGTTATTGCGCATGTGTGCACTGTGCGGCAGCCAACTCCTGACTCCCTCTGTGACCTCTGCCCTGGGTGACATCTGCACCCTTGACCCCACCTAGCCACACCCATGCTGTGCATCTCTGTGACTGTGTGATGGACGGACACAGTGCATGTCCCCTCGGCCTGTGCATCTGACACATGCAGTGGCCACATGTGCCTCCTGCCACCATTTTTCTTTGCAGATCAAACTGGTGACATGGTGCAGCAGAGAAGGGGATGAGCGGCAAGCTTGTAAACCTGGTGGCCTGCATCCAGCCTCTCGCACCCCAGCTGCTTGGGCAGTTGTCATTGCAGCAGCCCCAGGTGGCTGTGTGGCAGGCCATTGCTGCCTCACTGAGCCAGCGCACAGGGGTGGCCTGGACAGGTGAGCAGTGTCGCCACAGATATGGGGACCTGGTGTGGAGGGACCCAGAGTGCCTCAGGATGCTGGAGTTGCATGTTGGATGTGAGGCTATGCCACAGCCAAGTGAATAGGCCCATCATGCATGTGTGCCCTGGTGCTGTACTGTGGTGTTGGCAAGGCTGCCTGGCGTGTCCTGCAGGGTGGAGTACTACCATCATGTGCACTGTAGGGTGGCATTGCCCTCCACTACATGCATTGCGCTGCCACTCTGTGGGACATGTCGGACAGGGGCTTACCCTGTGCACAGGGTTGGGGGGGTGGTGGACAGCTGCTGTGGTTGGTTACTGATGTGTACCAGTTCCTGTTCCATTCCCAGGACCTGAAGACAGATATTGGGCTGTACTGGGGGAATGCCAGGCTGCAGTGTCCCAGGGTGGAGGAGTGACTCCGGTACCAGTGGAGCCACAGAGGGCAGGTAGGCACTGACATTGTACTGTGCACCCTCATTGGGGGGGTGGGGGCATGGCTGCAGGCATGGCCGCATGTGCCGTGGCTGCTGTTTGTGTCCCACTGTGTGTGGTGCCCACCACTGTGGCACATCCATTGGACTGGTGTGCCAGCTGCTGGTGGGTTGGGTGTGTGTATGGCCACCACTGATGTTGCTGTGATGCTGCCAGGGCACTGTGCCATGTGACTGCCATGGCTTATTCAGATGGCCACTGAGCAGCAGGGACCACCAATGTGTGCATTGTGGTGTGCCGTGTTTTCGGCAAGTGTTGGTCCACACTTCTGTGGGTGGCCTGGATGGGCCCTCTGGGGGTGTGTGGTCTCCCTGCCCAGTACATGCTGTGGTTGGGCCTGGTTCCTTGATACATTGTACTGATCACCTGTCCTGTCCCTTGTCCTAGGTGTCCGTCATCGGCACAGAAGGCCCCTGTACTGCTGGCTCTTGAGGCAGCTGATTTTAATAACATCCACGACAATGGGGGCAGTGTTCAAAGTCCACAGACTGCTCCAGGTGGTCAGGAGGCAGAAGCATTAGCAGGGGGCGGCAGGCCGTGGCTGCCTCTAGTCAGACCTTTTGTTCCCCTGTTTTCCCAGCCATACCTCCCCCTCCAGTCCCTCATCCCACTGTACAGTCCCTGTTCCCCATCCCCTTCCCTTGCTATACCTACCCTTTCCCAGCCCCTGGTTACCGTAAATAGTTTGTGACAATATATATTTTTCTGACTTACCCATCTGTGTCTGTGTCTGCTTTGCAGGTGGTGTGAGGAGCCATACTGCAGTGGCTCAGTGCCTGTCCATGTGATGTGCATGTGTTGGGGCACGTGTTGTGCTTCTGTGGATCACTGCTGTGTGCTGCAGTGTGTCTCATGGTGGTGGTGGCCTTCCCCTCGGTAGATGGCTATGCCTTGGGGTGCCCTTGGGGCGGCTGTCAGGGTCATATGGTGGGTGTGTCCGGTTGGCTGCAGAGTCCTGAGTGTGGCCTGCCCTGGTCTGGATGTGCATGGGGGGCATGGCATGCTGCCTATGGGGGGCCCCCTTGGTGGCACTCTGTCCCCCATTGGCACCCCCTTTTGGCTACTGTCTGTGCCTCTATTGTGTTCTGAGGTGGGGGTCTGGATGCCTGTATGCAATCTTCTGTGCCCAGCTGGTGGTGGCCTCCTATGACCTGTCACTCTGCCTCCCTAGCTCTGTCCCTGGGTCTCCTCTCTCTGCTGTGCCCCCCTCTATTGCTCTGCTCCCAGGATTGCCCTGGGGCTTCTGTGTCTGCCCATGGCACACCAGTGTTTGCACCATGGTGCATCCACAGTTGCGCCATGGCGCAACTGCCATATTCAGCCGGGTTGCGCTGGTGCAGTGTGACCAATGTAACCTCTGAATATGGCTCCTGTTTCACCATGGCACATCAAATTTTAGCTGCGCCAGGCTTGCAATGGCCATTGGCACATTTCTGAATATCTGGTCCATTGTTTTTGCAGGGTTTTTTTGCAAATTCCTTGCCTCTTTCATTTAATTTTGCTCTCCAATGTCCACCTCCACATTTACATTTTTAATTTTTATTTGATCAAGCGTCACAACATATATGGCTAGCAAGAGCTCTATCTTATGTTGGTTACCAGGGCACTAGCTGGGCACTACAGTTGGAGGCCAGGGTACCTATTGAAACTGGAATGGAAAACATATATGCCTATTCATGCATGCCTGCTTCTTGGAGTATTTGAGCTAATGATGAATGTTATCTTTCTAAAAATAAAAACGCTAATTCCATTTTATTTTTTACAGGAGATGGCCCTGCTTCTCCCATCTTGGGGTTGGGGGTACAGATGGCCCAGCTTCTCTTGACTTGAGATGGATGGCTCTGCTTCTTCTGGATTGGGGAGGGGGAGGAAATAGTCCATTCCCCCTGCTTTCTGTAGCAGGATAAGCAGGGCTACATGACCCAGAAGATAGCGTCACCCCCCCAAGCCAGGAAAAACGGGGCCACCCCCCAAGCCAGGAGAAACAGGGAGATACCATTCTCCCAAACCAAAAGAAGCAGTGCTATCCTCAAACCCCTGAAGCCAGGAGAAGCAGGGCCTCCTCCCCTCACCAGGAAAAGCAAAGCTATTCTCCCCATGGCCAGGAGAAGTAAAGCCATCCCCATCACCTGAACAAGAAGAAATGGCCATCCAACCCTTTCCAGCAGGTATCCACCTACTAAAATGGTACTCAATGGATTGGCCACCCGCTGTGGCAGGCCAGGAGATAGAGGGACATGCATTCTCTCTTTTGAGTCTCTCCCCTCCCCTTACCACAGTCCTGAGACATTTTCAAATAAACCCAACCATTTACCTTCATGAAAAGACACAAGCACTCAGAACCTTGTCTGTCTGGTTCTACAGGCAGTTTCTTTCTTGGCTGTTTTTTGCTGCTGGCAGGACTTTTACTTGAGGGTCTGACTCTGTGCTGCAGCTACTGGCTGGGTAGGGTGGCTAGCTGGTGCTACTCTCTCCCATTACCAACCAGACTGTGCTCTAGTATTTCATGAAAAAAGCACGACATGGTACAGGTCTTTTAAGGTTAACTGTACTGCCAGTTTGGGGGGGCCTTCTGTGCTGCAGCTTGCAAGCAATGACAATCTGGTTCTGGTTTGGTGGCCACAGTTGGCTAGGTGACTCGTGATTCAGGCAGCTAGGCAGTCACCAGGAGCCAAACCACAGTGCTATTCCCTGTCCCCAACACTGGGGGCCCAATTATGGGGTTGGATGGAAAACTAAAATGAAAGCAAGCAGCCACTTGCTGCTCAACCCTGTTGCCACCAAACTTCCCTAATTCTCACATCAAGTGCCTAACCCTAGAGTCAGACAGTAAATGAAAAAAAGGAAGCAAACAATGACAGACAAGCCCCGGTGCTGCCAAGCTTCCATTCTCATACTAGCTGCCCAGCCCCCAGTTCAACAGTCAATGAAAAAAAGTAAGCAGACAATGGGATCCCATCTCCAGTGATGTTTTAGAAAGAAACATTAGTTGTTTTCTACATTAATCTATTGTAGCATTGCTCCCTGCTATTCATTGTACTGTTCCACATTTGTGTACTTGTCACTTGTACATCAAATAAAAGCAGTGTTATTTCATAGTCAGCAGTAAAACTTTAGCCCACTTAATAGAAAAGCATATGGGAATTCATAGGATGAATACTAAAAACAACAAAAGTGCAGTAGTGCAATGAATATCAGGGAGCAATGCTATGCCAGATTGGGGCAAAAGCAACTAACGTTTCACTCCAGAAGCAGAGTTTTATCAGTGTTAGTAACTTAATGCAGAAATGCCCTTATGTTATCTGGCACTAGGTCTGAATAGCATTGTCAATGACAGCACCTTCCATACAGCACTATGCAGAACAGTGGCAGGAACAAATGCTACAGGTAAAGGCAATGCCACTGGTAGCAGTCACAAAGCACACTGATGACTGCTACCAGTCCAAGCACTTATTTTAGTGGGGGCTCTGACCACCCCCCACAACCCCTTAACTAAAACAATCAACTCCAAATTGGAGTTGGATTAAGGGAGAAAAACAAAATTTTGAATGACAGGATTTGAACCCTGATCTCTACCACTGTCGTGGCCAAGCACCTCCATGTCTCAGTCCTCTCTGCCATGGGAGCAGCTCATCCACCATTTTTGATTTCCCAGCCCTTGTCTTCTTCCAAGTACTACAGTCAGCGACCTGGGTAGCGCTTACTGCACAGCACTGTTTAATCCCTGTCACTGTCTGAGGTATGCCATTTGGACATTGCTATTTTTTCCTTATGTTATATTTGTAGCACTCTTGTATCCGGTCATATTATCCACTACCAGTGAAGTTTACAAATAAAAAATTTAAAACAAGAGGCCTTAGTGACTCCAGCCCTCAAAAGTGGAGACTCTCCTTACTTAGTAACTATAGGCCCATTTTGATCCTCCCACCCCTATCAAAGGCACTGGAAAGGGTTGTTGCAGATCAATTAGCTGAATACCTCAAAAAGTATAACATCCAGTGCCCACAACAACACGGGTTCCATAAGGATCATAGCACCACTACTGCTCTCATTGAGTTCACAGGCTTTATTCACACCTCCATGGATTGTGGCAAGCTGGTTAGTGCAACATGTATTGACATGTCAAAAGCATTCGACACAGTTAATCATTGCACAATTTACAGATATTGGCCTCTCTAGGGACACCATCAGATGGTTCAAGAGCTACCTCAGGAACCGATCTCAACAAGTCAAGATTGATAATATCTTATCAGGCAGCAGACCAGTTTGCTTTGGCATCCCACAGGGTTCCATCCTGGGCCCCCTAATGTTCAGCATATTCTTAAACCAACTCCCACTTGTCTGTCGCACCAAAATTCTGCTATACGCAAACGATGTGGTTCTGTATGCTAATGGCACTGATCCATTTGCCCTGGAACGCACACTTCAGGGTAGCTTCACTGAAGTTGAAAAATGGTTCAGGGACCATAAGCTTGTCATGAATTATAAAAAAACAAAGGCTATGTTGTTCTCCAGCCCCCAGAACAAGCACCAATGGCACCCCCTCATCATAACGAAGATAGCTGGCACTCCCCTGGATCTAGTCCAACAATTTAAATACCTGGAAGTTACAGTCGACAGTTCCATGTCATTTGTCTACCATATTGACAATATTGTAAAGGCTCTCAATACATGCATTGGACTTTTACAAAGACATAAACATAGTCTTACCCTTGAAGCTCTCAATCTGGCCATCAGTAGCTCTGTTATCTCTCTGGTTGAGTATGGCATTGTAGTCTATGGGGCCGCAACAGACACAGCCCTCCATAACATTAAGTCACCTTAAACAAAGCCTGCCAACTTGCGACAGGTTCTGAGAGACTTGTGCACACCTGTGATCTCTACACTCGGGCCAGCTGGCTCCAGTTTGAGGGCCGACTCAAGTTCCAGACCTGTTTGCCAGCAAGAAAGGTGTGATTAGGCTTGCTGCCCTCAGGCATGAAGAAGCTCCTTATCCCCTACGAAAGCACTCGTCCCACCAGACACTCTGAGCATATGGTCTTCATGACCCCTAGATGTCACACCTCTCTTGGACAAAGAGCCTTTGCACACTGGGTGCCTAAATTGACAAACAGCCTTCCTCCTAGCATCTCTTCTATACCAGTTTGAGGCCCCTTTAAACGTGAGCTCAGAGAACATCTGGTTGCCAGTGCCAGCTGTGATTGCTTCCTTTAGTGCCTCCTACCCACTCACTATAGTCCTCCTGCTCTGTGTATCCCCCATCTATTTCTTCTCTACTCCATCCTTCTTCCCCTTCTCCTAGTCCCCTCCCATTCTGTATTTTGTCTATGCTCTTTGCCTCCTCCCCCCTCCCTTATTTAGCCATCTCCCTTTACAGTTCACACCTCTCTTGTTACCTGCTACTTAGTTAAGTCTTCCTCCCCAACACTCAGCATTGCTTTGTACCCATACCTCCACAGACAATGCTGATTCCTTGGCTGATGTACTTCTTCCAAATGTAACTCAGTGTAATTATCCTGTAACTAGTTATATATTGCCCTGATTTTTACTGCTCTACGGTTTTATGCATTAACTTTAACTTTCTGTTGTTTTCTGTCTTGTCCTTGTCTTTGTCTTCTTTTGACATAGAACCTATGTAATGAACTTGTCCTCAAAGGTTAATCCGAGAATATGAATAAATAAATAAAAATACATAAAATGATGCATCCTCGGGATACGAGGAGGCACTTATAAAATTACAACCAGCAATTAAAAGTATAATATCAAACCTGGTATAAACTACCCAAAAGACATATTTTCACAGTTGGCTAGTGCATGTAATTATAAAACAAGCTTTACATATGAACTACAATATCAGTAAATATAAACCATACAGAAATCCATTTTGTGTATGTTGAAGTGAAGCAGCGAGGATATAAAATTTACAGGTATTCATTTATATATCACTTCTCTTGTGATACATTTTCTTTAGGATTGTGAAACCAATGAATTCTGCAGTATAATGATTCTAAATATCAGGAATCTATTCTAAAACTTTAGATAAAAAGTAGGGCATTATTATATTAGATGCTCAGCCATAATGGATCTATACCTGGGGGCTCGCTATAGCCCAGGTGTGAATGATTGCTTTGAACTTGAGCACTTTCTGTAAGATTTCTATAGACAATCTTTATTTCCTGTATATAAAGATGGGAGGCATACTTTGCAATGGAAGTGTTTTTTTATTGTATTACAGTGGTAGTTATCTAAAAATTGCCTACCTTGAGGTACCTCTGAGGTGCCACTGAGGCGCTCAAGTTACAATTTACGTTGACTATAATGTGATTCTGCCTCATTCTGCTTCAGTATACCTAGGTATACCTCAGTACTGAGAAACCTTTCTATGGCTACCACTGTATGATTAAGACTAAATGAGCATCTGATATAATAATGTCCTGCTTTTTATTGTTTTTTAGAATATATGCCTGACATTTGCATTTTGTATCACAGAGTTTATTGGCTCCACAGTGCTAGAGAACATGTCTCTCAAGAGAAGGAATATATATAGATGAACGCCTAAACATTTTATATCCTCAGTGCTTCACCTCAACATGTGCAAAATGGACTTGATATAAATGTATATTTACTGATATTGTGGTTTATGCGTAAAGTTTTTTTAATACTTTTATCTTCTAATCAACTGTTGAAAATATGCCTTGTGGGTAGTTAATACCAGGTCAGATGTTATACTTTCCGTTACCTTTATTGCCAGTTGTAACTTTATGAGCCTCCTCGTATTCTGAGGATGTGTCACATTAGTATCAGAATGCTGTCTCTTTCATATATGATACTGTATGCCATTTTGCATGTAGTATGACAAATTTTGAATAGAACCTTTAACAACAAAACAATATGCTAATTCCTGATATCATGAACATTTACTCATATCAATTTGCTGCTGTATTGGCTCTGACTAGATTTTGTTAATAAATGCTTCATCTCCAACCATTGCTTTAAAGTAATTCAGTGACACCTTTCATTTTCAGAAGAACATTACTGTATGGCAATATTTTTATGAACATTTTCATGACCTAAATCCCCACTACTCTTCAGTAACAAAGATTATACATTTAGGAGGGACCATGCACATTTCTGAGGCTAAAATCACAGAATCAGGAGCAGTATTTGGGTCAGGTGTTAAATGAAAATACAAATATGGCTCCCTCCAAAGCCCGCAAAGTACAAATACAACAGATCCCTTGATTCATTGCATAGAAAGAACACTACTGTTTCAATTTGGAGGCCAGACAGTACTACACAGCTAGCAGCTACAGCAGTAAGCACAATAATTACAGTAAGTGGAGTCTGAATATGGCTAGCTCTGGCCAGAATGGAACGATAAAAAACTATATGAACAAATAATGTGTCCTACAGTAGTTTCAATTATTTAAAGACAAGACATTAGTAGCTTGTGGAGCTATATATTTGCAGGTCGGGGGGTCAGGGGTTAGAATTCATCACTGAATCAGCTCACAGCACAGAATATATAATTCTAAGGGTGGGAACTGGCATTCTTTTTGTAACCCCCTCCTCCTGAGATCTGGTTGCAGCTATGTAACTCCTACAGTTGTGTTCTAAGTTTTCTTAAAAATCAATTCACCACTGCTGTTTTTAATTACTGCATAACTGGACAAACCTTTTTCAGCACCCATCTATTTCAATTTTGCAGGTCCTAATAAAATCATCTGTCTTGGACCAACAAGTCTAAGACCATCCTGAGAAAAATTTCATAAAAAAATTTAGTTGACTGAAATAGGTGAAATGTTGACTCTTTTTGATAGTTGTTCAAGACAACCTTAGCGTTGTCAATCTACGACATAAGATTTTATTAGGACCTGCAAAACTGAAATGATCAGGTACTGAAGAACATAGAAACAGAAAAATATAGAAGTCATCAGCAGATAAGGACATCTTGGCCCACCCAGTCTGCCCTAAATTCCCTACCTACTTTGCCACCACAGACCCTACTCAATCTCTGGTCTTTTCCCCTTACCTTATTTCCAAGGTTCCCTTCTGCCTATACCATGCATGCTTGAATCCCATCACTGTTTTAGTACCCACCACCTCTGCTAGGAGGCTGTTCCAGGAGTCAAGCACCCTCTATGTGAAGAACTATTTCCTCACATCTCTTCTGAGCCTCCCCCATCCAGCTTCATATCATGACCCTTCCCCTGGAGCATCTTTTCTACGGGAAATGCTCCCTTCCTGTACCTTATTAATACCTGTGAGGTATTTGAATGTTTCTATCATATCCCCCCCCTTCCCTCCATTTGTCCAGTTACTCCAGTAATGCAGTAATTTAAAACAAGTGGGAGTAAATTAACTAGAGCACACCTCCAGGATCACCCAGTTCGAACACCATATTTCACTGTTTTGAAGCTGCCCCTGTTTAGAAGCTGCCCCCAAATACAAGCCACAGCTGAAAACAGGTTTACTAATAGAAGCCACCCCCAATTTGTAGCCACTACTTCTAAACAGTGGTAGGTTTGAAATGGTGAAATCTCAGTTTCCTGTGGCACCTCGTTATCTATATCCACTGGTCGCTAGTTCAAGTAAAGATGGTAGCAGCTAACAAAAAGATGTTTCTAATTTCTATTTAACCAACAACAATCAAACTCTGTACTTACTGCATACCAAAAGTACTTGTCAAAAAACACTGAGTCCCCCATTGCCAAAGAGAGTTAACATCCACAACAAGGAAATATCTTGGGACTGTAACCAAGACTGCAAGGTGCTGCTGCTGTGATGCAGAGATCAGGTCCCACATACAACTCCAAGACCCCTGGGACATCTAGAAGCCACTGATTGCTAAACTGTAGCTAGTATCACTGTATGGGATGGAAGCACCCTGACTTGTAATAGCCTAGTGAGGCATCAGAAAGTGCTGTGCTGTAGTGGGGAAGGGGGTGTCTGGTTGTATGTGTCCTTTACTGGTAGGAAGCAGACATGTACTGGACAGCAAGTGTGAGAGTGAGCAGAGGGAACTGAGGAAACCAGGGTCTGGAATCAGTTCAGTGGCAACCAATATGGGATGGCAGCCTTTTGGGGATTATCAATTGAAGCCACCCCCGAATAGTAGTCACCCCCATTTAGAAGCTGAGTCTCAAAATAAAAAAATGCAATAGAAGCCATGACTTCTAAAAGGTGAAACCCAGTAAATTAGGTTTTGAGCCTTTTAGCCTTTTCCTGTTTTTAGCATTTTACATTGATTGTTTCTGCCTTCTGGGGTAAAAATCAGAGGCACATTATAGTAGTATTAAGATATACTGCACTTTGATGTCAGTTCTGTACAGATTAGAAAACATAAAACCAGTCCAGTTTTTCTTACCTCAAAATGAAGAGCACAGTGGCTAGCCTAGCACCTGAAACTGACATTTTTTGGTCTGCAATTCTGTCACAAATGAACTGGCTGGTTGGCTGAGTGCTGGCACTCACTGCTGTGGGCAGTCTGCAGTGCGGTGAATATCTGAGTTTTTTTTGACTTAATAAAATAAGTGAATTACAGCACAGCAGCTCTTTTCAACCACACTACTGCAGCAGCAGTAGCAGCTTTGTTGTGGCTGACAGCACTGGCAGGTCTGGCTTGGTTGCCAGGGTCAGTCAGGCTCACTTAAGGTTGCTGCAGCAGCACTCTTTTGCTGGCCAAGGCACCTAGCTTCACCTGAGCTCTTTCCTTCTAAGACTGCTTGAAAGGCAGAGTAGAGAAACTTACCAGAGCAAGGGAGAAGGATTAAGACTTAGTTTGGCTAAGCAGATTTACTGTGTGGTGGTGTTTTTATTTTTTTACTCACAGGGATTGCTACTGTTTGTTGCTAACATTTCATTGCTTTATTTTTTCTCTGATTCAAATTGTTGTTGCTGGTATACCTTCTTCTGCATTATTACAAGGTGTACCTACAGGTGTGTGCTAACAGATTACTGCTGTAATCTTCTGATTCAAATTGTCTTTTGCAAGGTATATCTTCTGTTACTGCTTTATTTTTCTCTGGAGCAAAGTGTTTCTTACAGGGTATATCTTCTCTGAAATTATTACAGGTGGTGCTTTACAGGTTTTACAGTTTTATCTAACATTAGGATAAGCTTTCAGGGTTACTGCATTTGTTGTTGATTGATTGTTTCTGCTCTTACCTCCTTGTTCTTTCGTCCGTGGTTCTTCTTTTTAGGCAGGGGAAGGGCCCAGCCACCCACCCCCATCCCCAACCACCCCACGCTACACTCCTTTTATAGGGTACCACAGTTGTGACATTTCCTGTGGCAGAGCAGGAAGGGCGATCAGTGGGGCCTCCACAAGGTGATCTCATTTACAGGGCACTAGTAATTTAACTTGTTATAACAAGTTAAACAAAGCACAATTAAACCATTACTTGCATTTTTTTTTTCCTTCTAATTACTCTGACTAGGTTACAAACCCAGCAACTTATTTGGAATGGATTTCATTAACTGCAGGTACTGTGGAACAATTTTCAGAAGGACATTCTTACAGGATTTAGGACACTGTCCTACATGCTGGGCCTTTGGAGATCTTAGGTCTCAGCTCCGGCAGCATGGGCAGAGATTGCACGCCTCAATTTCTATTGAAGAGGAAATACATTATAAGAACCACCCGCCATTTCCCAGCATCCAACAGAAAAACCTCAACCGAGAGGTAGTTGGTCCAGGAGGTTGGCAGGTGGTTAGAGGAGCAAATCAGGTGCCCCATCACTCTCTGCTCTCCAACACATTACCTCCAAAACCATATAAACACTACAACAGGTATCTGCCTCTATCTCTGAAATCAAATAAAGAGGCAGAAGACACTGCAGAGCAGGACACTGTGGCACAGGAGCTAGCACAACAATACTCACCCAAATCAGGAACCAAAACTAAACTAGCACAAAGGAAATCCAAAAACTTCTGATCATAGGAGACTCCATGATTCGGGAGTTGATACCCATCTCCGCCAGGGTGATGGTCGATGTCTCCCAGGTACATCAGCATGGAGAGACACTGACCCATTGCTAAATTGTTCACAAAGCAGGAGAAAACATTGATGTCCTAGTACACATAGGGACTAATGATCTCGCCAGCCGGTCAGTTGTGGAGACCAAGGAACACCTGACTAGGCTGGGTGACAAACTATCATCTATTTCGTCTGGCATCTCCTTCTGAGATCCTGCCAGTCTGGGAGAAGGGAGCAGATGGACGGAAGGTCAGAGAAGGGAGATAGGGAGCTAAACACGTGGCTCAAGGACTGGTGCCAGGAAAAAGGACACAGATTTGTAGGAACTGGCAACAGTTCTGGGAGCGAAAGTTCTTTAAATTTGATGGACTGCATCTGACTAAAGAGGGAGTCAGTGCATTGGGGCAGAAGTTTGACGTCTTTGCAGAATATTTAAACTAGCAAATGGGGAGAGGGGTGCAGCACCCCATACGTTGAATGGGAAGAACACCCCTCCCCCCTCAGCTAGTGGTCAAACTGGAATTCAGTGTGTTTGCCATTCATTTGCATCACCAGGTAAGAAAAAAGGTTTGTCTCCCCATACGATGCACAGGGGTAATGCCAAACCTCACCCAACAACTAACACACCAAAATCTGGCCAATGGAAAATCATGTACACAATGCTCACAGCCTGGGAAATAAGATCCCAGACCTGCAGGCAATAATGTCAGAGGCTAAACTGGACATAGTAGCAATTAGTGAGACGTGGTTTACCAGTAACCACACTTGGGAGACTTCAGTACCTGGCTATTGTATTGTTCAGAAGAGACCGAGGTGCAAAAGGGGAGGAGTGGCCCTGTATGTTAATGAAAATATCAAAGCTACAGAAATTCAGAATACACATAAGGAGCCAGAAGAACTGTGGGTCACCCTGGAAACAGGAAATGGGACAGCCATAAGAACTGGGTTGTCTACAGGCCCCCAGACCAGAGGGAGGACATAGACACATTACTGTTAGAAGATATACAAAACATGACAGCTAAAGGGAGGTTCTGATAATGGGAGACTTCAACATGCCAGATACAGATTGGTCAATACCAGCAGGAACATCTGCCAGAACTAGACTCATAGTGGATTCCCTGCAGGGAGGGCCTCAAACAACTGGTACAGCAACCCACAAGAGACAGGGCTATCCTAGATCTAGTACTGACTAACAAAGAAGGGATCACAGATCTCCAGGTAGAAGGTCACCTGGGCCAGTGACCATCACATGGTATGGTTCAATTTGGCTACTACATCTAAATCATCCCATTCCAAGGCAAAAATATGGGACTTCAGAGGAGCTGACTTTGATAAGATGGCCAACAGAGTTAAGCTAGCCCTGGCAAAAAGAAACACAGGTGAGGGGGTACAGTCAAAGTGGGCAAGCATTAAGGATACAACACTTGAAGCAACATCCCATTGTGTTAGACAGAAAAGGAAGTGCAAAAGAAGAAGGAAACCACTTTGGTTCTCAAATACAGTAGCAGAAAAGGTCAGAGCCAAAAGGCTGGCCTTCAGAAAATATAAGGGAACACAGCGGGATGAAGATAGGGGGGCATACCAAACTGCCCTAAGGGGAAGCAGGTAAGGCAGTAAGGCAGGCAAAGTCCCAAACTGAGGAAACACTAGCACAAACAGTAAAAGAAGGTGACAAGACTTTCTATAGATACATTAGTGAAAGGAGAAAGTCCAGAGGGGGTATTGCTAAGCTTAATGGAGAAAAGGGAGCATGTGAGGAGGAGGACCCTGTAAAGGCATCTATCCTAAATAGATACTTTTGCTCAGTATTCACTGAAGAGAAGGTAGGGCAGGGCCCACAGCTCAGCATCATGGACACAGGGGGAGGAGGTGAGCACTACTCCCTTCACAAAAAGAAAGGGTCCCACAAGAGCTTGCTAAGCTCAGGTGGATAAGGCAATGGGACCTGATGGCATACATCCCAGGGTACTAAAGGAGCTAAAGGAGGAACTAGCAGAGCCATTAGCAGAATTGTTTAGTGAGTCTCTGAGCACAGGAGAGGTGCCAGAAGACTGGAGAAGGGCTTCATGTGATCCCACTCCACAAGAGTGGTAGCAGGGAGGAGGCGGGAACTACAGACCGTCCAGTCTTACCTCAGTAGTGGGCAAGATTATGGAAGCACTCCAGGAAAGGATAGTGCAACACCTGGAATCCATAGGGGCACAGGATCCAAGACAGCATGGGTTTACAAAAGGAAGGTCCTGTCAAACTAATCTCATAGATTTCTTTGACTGGGTAACCAGAGTGGTGGACCAAGGGGGAGCAGTTGATGTCGCCTACCTTGACTTCAGCAAAGCTTTTGACACTGTTCCACATAGAAGATTGATAAATAAGCTAGGTAGGCTCGGGGTGGGTCAGTAGTTGGTCAACTGGGTGGCAAACTGGTTGACTGGCAGAAAACAGAGAGTGGTGGTAAATGGTATACAGTCAGAAGAGATGCAAGTCACAAGTGGGGTACCTCAGGGATCAGTCCTGGGGCCAGTCCTATTCAACATCTTCATTAGTGACCTAGCAGATGGACTAGAGGGTAAGGCTTGTCTGTTTGCAGATGACACCAAGATCTGCAACAGAGTAGATGATCCAGATGGGGTGGGCAGAATGAGAAGAGATCTGGATAAACTAGCAGAATGGTCAGAAGAGTGGCAACTGGGATTTAATGCAAAGAAGTGCAAAATCATGCACATAGGGAAGAGAAACCCCGAAGCCACTTATAGGCTGGGAGGGAGTTGTAGCAGTCACAAAGGAAGAAAGAGACTTGGGCATCATCATCACTGATGACCTGAAATCATCCAAGCAGACCCTAAAGCAGTAGGTAAGGCTAGGGGGTGTTAGGGTGTATTAGTAGGGGTATCACAAGTCGTAAGAGGGAGGTAATAATCCTCTGTATAAGACATTGGTTAGGCCCCATCTGGAGTACTGGAGTAGTGAGTATTGAGGCCACACCTCACAAGGACATTAACCAAATTGAGGCAGTCCAGAGAAGGGCAACCCAAATGGTGCAGGGACTGCATCAGAAGACATATGAGGACAGATTAACGGAGCTCAATATGTATACCCTTGAGCAAAGGAGGGAGAGGTGATATGATCGAGACATTTAAACACCTTAAGGGCATAAACAAGGTGAAAGAGTCTAACATGTTTAAATATAAGAAAAATAGCAGGACAAGAGGACACAGCATGAGATTAGAGGAGGCCGATTAAGGGGAATGTGAGGAAATTCTTTTCACAGAAAGGGTGGTAGATGCATGGAATGGCTTACCACAAGAAGTAGTGGCTATGAATACAGTGCAGGGCTTCAAACAGGCATGGGATAGGCATAAGGAGCAATACAAATGACTATGAATAGATAGGTCACTGACATAGCAAAGGCCGATGGCACATTTATAAGATAGAAAAAGAAATGGGCAGACTGGATGGGCCTTGCGGTCCTTATCTGCCGTCAACTTCTATGTTTCTATGTTTCTATGTAATCTCTCTCTGGTGTGTGGCAGCTTCTCAGACAATTCTCTCTCCAGCACTCTTGAACTCTCCTCAGCTCTATGAGGTACACAAGCACTGGAGGGGACTTCTTTTAAGCTCTAACTGAAGACCTGGGGAGGAACAGAAAAGTTGAGGTCAGAGTGGGGAGAGGTGCTAAAGCAGCAATGGACCAAGCTTACAAATGAGTGCCCTGTGATTGCTTAGCTGGGGCATTCGCATCAGCATGTCTGATACATGCACACTTGGTCTGTGCAGCACAGTACAGGAAACTTGGGGAAACAAGATTAGGATTTGTCGTGGTCCACATGGTACTACTATTCAGGCAAAGGCAAGGGAATTTGGGATGGCAGGACCAGAGATTAAAAATGGCCAAAAATTGGGATGTCCCAGGCAAATCAGGACACTTGAGAGGTATGCAGGGAATGTTAAATGTATCAACTATCAACCATTTGTCTAATAAATGAGGAAAAAGATGAGTAGTCATCATTTATACCTTGAAGGGGGATTGAAATATTGCTCGCCCTCTAATTCCATTGGGTCACCTTCCTTCATTTGTACATACAGTGCCTTCAGAAAGTATTCACCCCTCCCCTTTGGATTTTGTCACATTTTGTGATGTTGCAAACTCAAATTAAAATACATTTATATGGGATTTTTTTGTCACGTATCTACACAAATTACTCTATAATGTCAAAGTGGAATGAAACTTCTGGAATTTTTTGTACATGTAATTTAAAATAAAAACCTGAAAAGTCTTGATCTGATAAGCATTCACCCCCTTCACTATGACACTCCAAATTGAGCATCCAATTTCCTTGTGAGATCACTCTAAAACTTGAATGGAGTCCACCTGTGGTCAGTCCAAATGGTTGACATGATTTCAGAGGAAATACACCTGTCTATATAAGGTCCCACTGTTGACAGTGCATGTCAGAGCAGAAACTCTACCATGAAGACCAAGGAGCTGTCCGTAGAACTTCGTGATAGAATTGTGAGGAGGCATAGATCTGGGAAGGGGAATAAAAACATTTCTAGGGTGTTGAAAGTTCCCAGGAGCATAGTTAAGTCCATCATTAGGAAATGGAAAGATTACGGAACCACCCAGACTCTTCCTAGAGCAGGCCTTCCTCCCAAACTGAGCAACCGGGCAAGAAAGACCTTGGTCAGGGAAGTGACCAAGAACCCAATGACCACCCTGACAGAACTACAGAGTTCCATGGCTGAGATGGGAGAACCTGTCCAGAGGACAACAATCTCTGCAGCACTTCACAGATGTAGCCTCTATGGGAGAGTGGCTAGACGGAAGCCACTCCTGAGAAAAGGCCACATAATAGCATGCCTGGAGCTTGCAAGAAGGGACATGGCAGACTCTGAGACCATGTGGCAAAAGATTCTCTGGTCTGATGAAACAAAAATTGAACTATTTGGCCTGAATGCAAAGCGCTATGCCTGGCACAAACCGAACACAGCTCAGCACCCGTGTAACACCATCCCTACCATGAAGCATAGTGGTGGCAGCATCATGTTATGGGGATGCTTTTCAGTGGCAGGGACTGGAGCACTTGTCAGGATAGAGGGAACAATGAATGGAGCCAAATACAGGCACATCCTTGAGGAGAACCTGCATCAGTCTGCACAGACCTTGGACTGGGGTGAAGATTTACATTCCAACAGGACAACAACCCCAAGCATACAGCCAAAGCAACACTGGAGTGGCTTCAGAACAAGAAGGTGAATGTCCTTGAGTAGCCCAGCCAAAGCCCAGACTTGAATCCCATTGAGAATCTGTGGAAAGACTTAAAGATTGCAGTTCACCGACGCTCCCCATCCAACTTGACAGAACTTGAGCAAATCTGCAAGGAAGACTGGGCAAAAATCCCAAATCCAGATGTGCAAAGCTGACACAGACATACCCAAGAAGACTCAAAGCTGTAATTGCTGCCAAAGGCGCTTCTACAAAGTATTGACTCAGGGGGGTGAATACTTAAATAAACAAGATATTTCAGTTTTTAATATTTAATAAATATTTGTTACACAATAAAAATATTTTTGCCCCTTTACATTGTTGAGTATGCTGTGTGAATCAAGGGGGAAAAGTCATTTTAATGCATTACAAATTCTGATAGTAACACAACAAAATGTGACAAAATCCAAGGGGGGTGAATACTTTCTCCTTCTTGACAGGCAGCTAGTTTGGAGCCTGGTAGTGGGTCCTAAGGTAGTAAAATGGGTAGAAAATGGGTTGAGGGATAGGAAACAGAGGATGGTGGTAAATGGAGTTCACTTTGAGGAGGGAGAGTGACCAGTGGGGTGCCACAGGGAGCAGTATTGGGGTCAGTCCTTTTCAATGTATTTATTAGGGACATCAGAGAGGGGTTAGAAGGGAAGGTATGCCTTTTTGCAGATGACACAAAGATCTGCAATAGGGTTGACACCCAGGGGGGTGGAAAACAATGAAGAGAGATCTAAGTAAGCTTGAGGAGTGGTCAAGAGTGTGGCAACTAAGATTCAATGTGAAGAAGTGCATAATCATGCACTTGGGGAATAGAATCCCAAGGGCAGAGTACTTGGCGGGGGCATAGTACTGGCAACCACTAAAGAGGAAAGGGATCTGGGGTAATCATATCTGATGACCTAATGGTGGCCAAGCAGTGTGACAAGGTAGTTGGGAGAGCCAGTGTGGAGCTGGGGTGCATAGGGAAGAATATCACCAGCAGAAAGAAGGAGGTGGTGATACTGATGTACAACTCATTGGTGAGACCTCATCTAGAGTACTGTGTCCAGTTCTGGAGGCTGCATCTCTGGAGGGACATAGACAAAGTGAAGATTGTCCAGAGGAGAGCAGCTAAAATGGTGCAGGTTCTGCACCAAAAGCCAATGAGGAGAGGCTGAAGGACCTTAATATGTACACCCTAGAGGAAAGGAGAAAGGGGGGAAATGGTAAAGACGTTCACATATTTCAAGGGTATAAATAAGGTACAGGAGGAAAGTATTTTTCAGAGAAAAAGATGTTCAAGAACAAGGGGTTATGACGAGAAGCTGGATGGGGTAAACTGAGGGGAAATGTGAGCAAGTACTTTTTCACTGGAAGGATGGTGGATGCATGGAATAGCCTTCCAGTGGAGGTGGTGGGGCCAAAAACTGTAACAGAATTAAAAATGCATGGGATAATGGGTCACGTGATGGCAGCTTGAGAAGTGGCAGCAATCCTCCATCGCTCCGAGCCCCCGCTAAGCAATTTAGCTCCATATACGTTTTTTTAGTGTGATAATACTACAGAACTACAACATCCCGTCTGTTTTGACACTGAGACTGCTACATCTTACACCAAGAGATGGAAGTATACATGAAAAAGGCACCGCCAAGGCACTCACCACCGCTCACCCCGGAAAAAGACAAGGCCGCAAAGCGCCCAAAACATCAAGCAGCGGACTCCAGTAAAACCGGCACTGCAATGGGTGGTCTCTCAGAGGAATGGTTCCTTGAAGTGATGCAACTGCTACAAGAGAAAATCACTGAGATTTATGATGACCTACAGCAGGTCAAAGTGTCTGTTCATTCTCTGACTACCCGAGTAACAGACTCAGAGGCTAAATTGGTGTCCTTGGAGAAGAGACATGATAGAAGTGAACTGGACATGACACTGTATGGAAAGCGGATCAAGAAACTCGAGGAGAAGATTGAACACCTTGAGGGGAGAAGTAGAAGGAATAACTTGCTGGTGATTGGAATTCCTGAGAAGGAAGAAGGAACGACACCCATTCTTTTCCTTCAAAAGCTATGTGAGCGAATAGTCGGTCCCTCCCCGAATGGTGCATCCTATATTATTGAAAGGGCACATCGAGCGCTCCGACCTCCTCCACAGCCTGTTTCCCCACCCAGACCCCTCATTTTTAAGATGTTTAATTTTCTAGATAAGCAAAATGTGCTTGCGAAAGTGCGTGAATTGCAAGAAGTTTGGTGGGAAGGGCACAGAATTCGGATCACGCAGGACCTTCCACAGTCTGTGCGAGTCAAGCGCCAAGGAATGCATCCCATAGTGACCAAGTTTATTGCGGCAGGAACCCCATTTCACATGAAATATCCAGCGGTTTTTCAGGTCAAGTCAGGAGAGAAATGGGTTTCCTTTGAGTCGCAAGAGCAGGCACAGCAAGAACTCAGAACTCTTTTCCCAGACCTGTTTAAGTGAAGGACTCAGATGATTATGAGTTAATGCAAGTCGGGTATAATGGGTCAGTACTGCAGTGAAATTAAGCTCCCTGCATTTGACAACGTGGATATCCTTATGGATTTTGATCTGGATGTACTTTGGACTCCTCGATACTAAATGTCTGTGGGGCAGCAGTTCCTTCATTTTGTTTCTGGTTTTCCTTTCATGGGGAAATCATAAAGAGGGGGTTGAAAGTCTCCCTTTCTTTTTTTTCTTTCCCAGAGAGAACGTGTAATGATGCCTGATATCGCGTTGCTAAATATTGGGCTCTCAACGGAGAATCAGGCTGTCTGGTATTGGACTTATTGGCTAAATATAGCTGCACTGCTCCCCTAGTTAAATGTGTTGGTGTGGCTGAGTTTAAATATCGGGGGCCTTTTATTTTCTCCTGGGAATTTTTTCTATTTCCCTTTTAGTATTTTCAGATGCCATATACGTATTATTGACTTCCTGGGTCTGTTACGGTCTTACAACCATTATAGAGAATAAGCATTGTTAAAGGGATTTTACGTATATAGTGGATTTATAAGTCATTTTGTTAGGGGAGCTTAAATGGCTAATATAATGGGTAAATAAATAGCGGGGGTAGGGGGGAGGTAGAGGAGGGATAGGAGGTTTTCTGGTGCAGCTCAGTACCTGCACTAAGACATCACTCACCTGAGAGTGGATAGAATTTTATTAGGGATTTATAGGAATTGGGGGGGTTAGGATAAAAGAATAGCATGATAGATCAGCTTTTTTTCTTATTGTTGTTTGGGGTTTGGGGGGTGGTAAGTCAAGCGTGTCTTTTAAAATTGATTTCTCACTGATGCTTAGTCAGACTAGATTGGGGTTTTATGTAATTAGATTGATCATCATACCCTCTGTATTATTTGCTGTGTTAAAGGATGGCAAATTACCATAAGATTGTGAGTTGGAATGTCAAAGGTGCACAGGATAAAGGCAAACGGCAGGTTATTCTCAGACACCTTCACAAATTACAAACTGGAATTGCTTGTCTCCAGGAGACACATCTTTGGAGACATGATGTTTGCTTATTTCTTAAGACCTGGGTGGGACAGGCCTATGGAGCCGGGAAATCCACCTGTAGTGGGGGAGTTGTGGTATTAATAAATAAAAGAATTCCTTTTAAACTAGACAAAGAAGTTTGGGATCCGGAGGGCAGATATATAATATTATGTTGATCGAAGGGCGACAGGTTAATTTAGGATCCATATATGGCCCAAACTCTGAGTCTCCTGTTTTTTTTACCCACCTATTGAACCTTCTCGTTACTGATTCATCCACCTTAACTATATTGGGAGGGGATTGGAATGTGATACCTTCCACGTATATAGACAGAACTGACTCCCGAAAATGGGGCTTGTCTTCCTCACAGAGGGCATTACACAACCTTATGGCAGGTGCTGACCTCCTGGATGTGTGGCGTGTTCTCCATCAGGGAGAATGCCAGTACACCTATTTCTCTCCCCCTCATAAATCCTTTTCCCATATAGATTTCTTTCTATTGAGCTCCTTTGCATTACCTGGGGTAATCTGTGCAGATATACATGCAAGAGTCATCTCAGATCATGCTCCAACCTCCTTTACGTATCTTCCTGGGCCAAGTATCCAGAGGGATGCTCTCTGGAGATTGAATAATCAGCTGCTCCAAAAGCCAGAAACTCTCCAGCACATAAAAGGCTTTATTGTTAATTTTTTACTAGATAATAGAGGATCGACTACCAGGATAGATATGATTTGGGCTGCCCTAAAGTGCTCCCTCAGGGGGGAGTTCCTTAGGCTATCAGTAACGAGATGTTGCCAGTTTCGGGACAGGCAAGCAACCCTGCTCCGGCAGATACGGGCTATGGAGTGCACTCTTTCTCGGCATTCCCAAAATGTGGATTGGGCACTTTTGTCCCAATTACAAATTCAATATTCCGATCTCACGTACCAAAAAGCAGAACTTGCCTTGTGATGTACAAAGATGAAGTATCTTGATGCTGGTGAGAGAGCTGGCTAGCTACTAGCCATTAGGCTTAGGCAAGCTGCAGCCTCACCAGCTATTCCTTGCATCATGTCAGCTACCAGTGATAGCCTGGCAACATCTCCCAGGGAAGTGTCTGAAGTGCTATGTTCCTACTATCAAATGCTGTACTCTGAAGCTCGGGAAGAAAAACTTGTGGCTCGGGATATGGTGGAGTACCTCGAAATCACTAATCTTCCTAAGCTAAGGATACCAGAATGTGAACATCTAGGGAACTTAGTTATGTTGCAGGAGGTGGTAGTGGCTACTGAGCAAATCGCACCTGACAAGTCCCCTGGCCCAGATGGCTTTTCTAGCAACTTGTATAAAAGTTGCTTGCAAGAGCTTGCCCCTTTTCTGGTTGAAGTTTATAATTACTGGTTTGCTGAAGGGATGTCGGAATCAAGCTTCCTTAATGCCACAATTACTCTTATTCCCAAGTCCGGTAAGGATCCCTTATACCCCAAAAGTTATAGACCTATCTCCCTAATTAATACTGATGTCAAAATCCTAGCCAAGTTTCTGGCCATGAGGTTGGGTCCATTTCTCCCCATGCTCATTAGTAGAGAACAGATAGGATTCATGAAAGGCAGATCCTCAGTGGATCATATGCGTAAGCTAATATATATCCTCTCGGCATCCAAGGATTCAAGCATTCCCTCTGTTCTGATCTCCTTGGACTCCGAGAAGGCCTTTGATAGAGTTTTCTGGGATTTCCTTTTGGCAACCCTGACCCATCTGGGTCTTCCCTCAGATTTTCTCAGATGGATCAGACTGTTATACGCATCCCCATCAGCCCAGATTTGGTCCGACGGGATACTGTCTGCTCCCTTTCTACTTCAGAGAGGGACCAGGCAAGGTTGCCCCCTCTCCCCATTATTATTCAGTCTCTATCTTGAACCCCTGATCAGAAGATTGTTAACCTCCCCTAAGCTCCAGGGCATTGAGATAGGACCACAGAAGTACTCCCTTTCTGCATATGCAGATGACCTTCTTTTACACATTCAACATCCTGCAATGGGTATTCCGGAACTTTTGTCTGAGATAAAGCGATTTTCAGCTATCTCCCATTATAAGCTTAATGAGTCTAAGACAAAGGTTTTTTTTTAAATAATAATATGCCCCAGTCAGTGATTGATAATACTAATTTAGTTTGGGAGTCTAAGTCCCTTACGTATCTTGGGATTAAGGCTGCCAGAGAGATCCCCGTCATGTTTAAATTAAACCTTACGGAATTGTTGATTACAATTCAATCAGACCTAGACAGGTGGGGAGGTCTTCCTCTTTCCTTATGGGGAAGAATAAATATTGTAAAGATGAATATCTTACCCCGAGTATTATACCCCCTGGGGATGCTGGGTCTGTTGATCCCTAAAAAATGGTTTGGTAAACTAAACCAAATACTAACTGCCTTTCTCTGGAAGGGTAAGAGTGTTAGGCGCTCCTACTGGAAACTCTCTGCCCCTAAGGAGCAGGGTGGCTTAGCAGCTCCCTCCTTTTTCTCATATTATTGTGCCCATCACCTTAGCAGGGTGTCATACTGGTCACGGACGACATCAAGAGAGGAGCGACAAACATACGTGCCCTTGTGGTTAGACGTTGAACAATTTCTAGTGACTCAATATTGTTGCTCCCTCCCTGCCCTCCTATATGCTAGCCCTAAGGCAATTCCCAAACCTCTTCAGAATATCCCATTGGGCTGATCCATTAGGGCTCTACACCAGCTGCATATACACCTATCCCATAACTGGCATACCTTGCTGGAGCAACCTGTTGTGGGGAATCCCCACTTCCAGATTGGGTGTAAGCCCATCCCCTTGGCTTTTTGGCCTTCCCTTAACAGCGTAAGACTCCATAATATATATGAGGAGGGTAAAATAATCCCTTTTGCTCTTTTTAGACATAGGTTTAAGGTGCCTGTGACAGCCTTTTTTAAGTATGAACAACTTAAGAGGGCCATCCTTGACCACTTGGGTCGAGGGAGAAATAAATCAGGGGTCTGCTGATGTTTTCAATAAACTTCTGAAAGCAGCCGAAGAACCCCATGCTGTGTCTGCAGTATATAAAGCAATCCAGTCGGCGGACCTTGGGCTACCACAAGGGGTGTGTTTTTACTGGTTGCAGATGTTTTCCCTTAATGCTGAGCCAAGTTTCTGGATTAGGATCTGGCGGACTCTGTATAAATTTGTTAAGCAAGATAGACTACGTTTGATGCATTTCAATACTATGCATAACCTATATTTTACGCCACTCAAATTATACAGATTGGGTAGCAGGCCCTCTCCTGATTGTCCTAAGTGTGTGAACCACACTGAGACACTATATCATATGTTGTGGACTTGCTCCTCGGTCCAGAAATTTTGGCGAACCATTAGAAGGATGCTTGACCCTTTGTTGGGCCTGGATTCCTATATTACCCCAGAGATCTGTCTACTATACTTATTTGCAGAGGGTGTTCCCAATGTTAGAAAAGCATATCTGGCTTTGACCTTGGCAATAGCTAAGTTAACTATTCTGAGACATTGGATGGATGGCTCAACCCTTTCAATTGTAGAATGGCACAAAGAAATGCTGTTTGCCCTTAGACTAGAGAAGCACATTTTAACCATGAATAAACGACCACAGGTTTATCAGGCCAGGTGGGGCATGTTGGATGCACTACTCACTGTATGGAAACCATGATAGCCTTTACTATGAATTTTTTTTTTTTTTAACATAATTTGGTGACTGAGCATGTGAAGGCTTGATGGGAGGGGTGGGTGTTGGTAAGACACATTAATTTACGGATCTCATATGCTTCGTTGAAGGGGTAGTTATCTTTGTCTACCTATTTGTTACCCATGTTTGTATTGATGTTTATTAAATGTTAATAAAGTATATTGAATTATAAAAAAAAAGGCATGGCATAGGCATAAGGGAACCTTAGTGAATAGGAAAGGGGGGGCTGCAGTTTTACAGTAGGTACGGAAAATGGTCAGACTAGGTGGGCAAAGCAATCCTTATCTGACATCACTTTCTATGTTTCTATGGCACCTGAGCAGGGGAGGGTATGTGTGTGTAGCAGGTATCTTATTAAAATTGCCACATTTTTGATATGTCCTCTTCTGAGGGCATTTTATCTGCGCCATCTGTCTGCTTCTTTCTCCATTCTGGGCGAGTGGAAGTGACATTCTTTTCTTTAAATTTCTTTCTGACAGACATAATTTCTGCTTTGATGCTTTTTTATTTATACTTACACCTTTACTGGATTCATGGTACCTCCTTTCAGACACTGTGAAGTGTGAACCATCTTTGCCAAGTCTATATGATGACTATGCAGCTTTATATTTTTTCTTGTCATGACTAACATTATTTGCTATTGAACACAAGTAGATGGACCGTTCAAATGTATGCTTTCTACTATTGTTGGGAACTCCTTCAGAGCCTTTTTTATAATTTTTAGGTGATGCAAAGGTAGACTGAGAAGGCATGCTTCTTTTTAAAACATTTTACCCTTTTTGGTTTTTATGCAAAAAATATGACAGGATTTACAATTTATAAAATTATGCTGTGCACCTAGACACTTTAAAGAGGGAGTCTGGCCAAAATGTTTGGCATCAATAAATTTTAGAATTTGGATCAGCATGCCCCCATCAGCCTCTTGCCAAAACTGAGATCTCTTGGTTACTTTGTTTAAAAGTTACAAGGCATTCTGTAACCATAAATTCACTGTCTGTTCAAGAAAGCCAATTTCACTGAAGAGCTACTGATGATGTCATATCCAGAATTTGCAGTCTAGTCCTCCCTGCAAGCTATCTTATAGGACTTATTTCTGACATGTTACATAAAACTGCAGTAGTAGTAAGCATCTGAAAAAGGAAAGCTGACACTGGGTGGGTCAGGGCATGCATTTCCAAATAACGTGCAGATGCAAAGTACAGTACTTAGAAATATAATGAGGGGCTGGAATGCAGTGGCAAACATGGCTTTAGAATGACAAAGTTGAGTACAGTTTTAAGAATACTATAGGGATGAGATTTTAAAATGGCACCAGGTAGCAATTGTTGAATGTAACAGTGACACAGTCTCAGAAAGTACAGGTAGATGGGATGCACAATTCTAGAATGTGGCAGGGATGCTAGAAATAGGGTTACCACCATTTAAGAAGCCCAAAGTGGACATTTCTTATTGAAACATGATTTTTTCACAGGACAATCTGTAACCTTAACCTGTGAAACAGACTTGTTTTCTACAAATAACTAGAATTAAGAATAAGTGTTGTAGTTTTTTACTTATTTATATTATTTCTTATCCTTTTAAGATGCTTTAGTTAAGATATTATAGTTTTCTGCAACATTGTGAGAAAAGTTAAAAACATATTTTTTTTAACTAAAAGGTCAGGACATATAGGGCCCAGATATTCAGACTGTGACGGGCAGTGGCGCAAGCCTGAGCAAAGCGCAACTGGGCTGCGCCTGGGCCAGGACCAGGTGATATTCAACACTGATGTGCCATGGCGCAGTGCCATTGAATATGGCAAGGTCAGTGCACATACTGTGCATGGCGCAGTGGCACTGCACCAGCGCAAGCCATAGATAGGGAGCACAGGGATGTGCCAGCGCAAAAGCAGTTGCGCTGGGTGCATCACTCATGATATTCAGTGGAGGGCATGCAAATGAGGCCATAATATATGCAAGGCACAACTGGGGCCATCTGCATGTCATTATGGCTCCATTTGCATGCCTTGTGCTGGCAGCCTGGCAAAATGCACCTGGCCCCCTGCACAGAATGGTGATTGAGGTAAAACCACAGTACAACAATTCCCTAGTAGTCTAGTGGTACCCCCCTCCCTCCCATGACCCCGATCAGTGGTAATAGTAGATTTATTTAAGCCCTGGTGATCTAGTGGTACCTCCATCCCTCCTGTGTCCCTGATCAGTGGTAATAATACATTTCTTTAAGCCCTGGTAGTCTAATGGTACCCTCCATTGCCACAATCACTCTGTAAAACACTTCCCTGGTGATCAGTGGCACCCCCCACCCACACAGAACCCCATGTCCATCCTGATCCCCCCCTGTCATCAGAGGGCAGCTGCAACTTGCCCAAGATGCCTGGCTCACCACCGAATGACAGGTACAGTATGGGCTATATCATACTGTACTAGACAGTCCCATATATGTGACTGAAGTCATTCACATTTGGGCATGTTTAGTACAGGTGCTCTGCAAGCCCATTGGTCCACACTGTGGACCAATGGGCTTGCAGTCCATACTGTACCTGTCATTCAGCAGGTGGCTGGGCAGTATGTGGGGTTGCAGCCACCGCTGATGACAGGGGAACAGGGTGGCATTGGGTCTCTGTGTGGGTGGGGGTGGGGTGCCACTGGCTCACCAGGGAAGTGTTTTACGGAGTGATTGCTGCAACGGGGGGTACCACTAGACTATGAGGGCTTACAGTAATCTACTATCACCACTGATCAGGGACACAGGAGGGAGGGGGGTACCATTAGACTACCAGGGTTATGTAGGTGCCTCATGACAGTGTTCTGGGTGAGTGGGTGGCCACCCATGGCTGGTGGCTGCTGTGTTGCACCCTGCAATACAGCAGTCTGCCTGCGGGATGCTAGGAGTTGTTCCACTGTTTCATGGGCTCAACTTTGAGCCCCCCTATGTGGCACAATGCAGCGGTGTGCTGGCATATGCAGTGCACATCCTGGACTGAATATCGGGATGTGCCACATATGCATGGGCATGCCCCCTGCATCTGCGCTGCATACAATTACATTGCACCCCAGCACATCGATTTATGGCGTAAAATTAGCAGCCTTCTCAATATCCCACCAGGGTGCAATGCAAGGTTGCACTGGTGCAACTCTGTTGCACCAGCCGCAACCCCTTTGAGTATCCTGGCCATAGTATTGTTCATGTTTTTCTGCAGGACACAGCTGCCCAAATCAGAACTGTACTGCGAAAATCAGGACAGATGGTATTCCTAGTTAAAATTCATAATGTGGCAGTGTCATATATTTTTAGACTGTGACAAAGATACACAATTTTAAAATGCAAGAGACACATAGCAGTTGCAGATGGAGGCAGAGATATGTAATTTCATAATGGATCATGCCATATGAACCTCATAGAGTTCTTCAACTGGGTAACCAGGGAAGTGGATCAGGCGGGAGCAGTGGATGTAGCATGCCTAAATTTCAGCAAGACCTTCAACACCATTCCACATAGAAGGCTAATAAACAAACTGAGCAACCTAAGAGTAGGTTCTAAAGTAGTGAGATGGGTGGCTGGAAAACAGGACCCAGAGGGTGGTGGTAAATGGCATGTGCTCCAGAGTAGGCAGAGTGATCAGTGAGGTACCACAAGGATCAGTGTTGGCCCCAGTCCTCTTCAATGTCTTTACCAGTGAGATTGCAGAAGGTCTGGAAGAAAATGTATGCCTGTTCACAGATGACACAAAGCTCTGCAACAGAGTGGACACTCTGGGGGGTAGAGGGATGGATAGAATGAAGCTGGAAGACTGGTCAAGGGATTTGCAGCTGGGCTTTAATGCTAAGAAGTGAAAAATTATACACATGGGGCACAGAAACCTGGGGGCAACTTACACATGGGAGGGGATGCAATAGCAAGCTCCAAACAGGAAAGGAACCTGGAGTAGTCATCTTGGATGAACTGAAGATGACAAAGCAGTGTGTCAAGGCATGAGGAAAGCCTAGCAGGATGCTGGGATGCATAGGCAGGGGACTCACCAGCAGAAGAAAGGAAGTAATAACCCACTATATACAGTAGCTCATTAGTGAGGCCTCAACTCAAGTACTGTATCCAGTTCTGGAGACCCATCTTTAAAAGGGCATACACAGGGTAGAGGCAGTACAGAGGAGGGCAACCAAATCGTGAGGGGCCTGCATCAAAAACCCTATGAGAAAAGGCTGAGGGAGTCAATTATGTACTCCCTGAAGGACAGAAGGGAAAGGGGGGATAAATTGAAACATTCAAATACTTCACTGGGAAGAATAGGGTACCATCTTCCAAAGAAAAGAATGCTCAAGGATGAGGGGGCACAATATGAAGTGGGGGGGAGGTTCAGAGGTAATGTGAGGAAGTACTTCTTTACAGACAGGGTGGTGGACAAATGGAACAGCCTTCCAACGGAAATGGTGGGGACAGAAACAGTTACAGGATTCAAGAATGCTTGGGATAGACACAAGGGGATCTTGAAAGTTAAAGGGGGAGGACCGTAGGTGGGTTAGAGCCTGCTGTGTCACTATAGGTAGGGAAATAGGGCAGACTGGGTGGGCCTGAAGACCCTTATCTGCCATCAGCTTCTATATTTCTGTGTCATGGATCCATAAATTTGGCATGTGGTGATGCAGTTTCAAAAGTGGCATGGACATAGAATCACAGAACGTGGCAGCTTCAGAATGCGGTAGTCACATGCAATTTCAGAATCGGGCAGGAATGCATAATTTTGGAATATGACTTGGGCATGCAGTTTTGGAATGTGGCAGTCAGTCATTTCCAGAATGTGGTGGGGATGTGCAATTTTGGAATATGGTGGGTTCACACATTTTCAGACTGTGACAATGACAGGCAATTTTGTAATGTGGAAGTTTACACAGAATTTCAGAATGTGGCAGGAAGGTACAGTTTTAGAATGTGATAGACATGCTATTTCAAAATGTGGCAGTGATGCATAGTTTTGGAATGTGGCAGTGACACACAATTTTGGAATATGGTGGTGATGCAGAGTTTCAGAATGTGACAGTGATGCAGTTTCAGAATGTGGTAGTGATGCACATTTTTGGAATGTGGTGGTGATGCACAATTTCAGAATGTGGCAGTGACACACAATTTCCAAGTGTGGCAGTGATGCACCATTTCAGAATGTGGTGGTGGTGGTGGTGCACAATTTCAGAATGTGGCAGTGACACACTATTTTGGAATGTTGCGATAACGCACAATTTCAGAATGTGGCAGTGACCACAGTTTCAGAATGTGATGGTGACAGCCAGCCCGGTAGTGCAGAGGACTAAGGTGCTGGATGCTGGTGAACTGTGTTCGGGAATGAGCCTGGGCCATCGGAGGTCAGCAATTGGGGGAGGGCAGAGCTGGATGTATCTGCTGAAAGGCAGCTCTTCCCTCCGGGGAGGTGTAGTAGCATCCCTCGGCTGATGGCTGCCTCCTGGTGGAGGTTCGGGACAACACAAACTTAGAGGGTGCCAGGCATTAGGCCAATGGGGTGGGGGGAAAGGGGTCATTACTAGGACTGCAAGGTGCATGCATGCCTGCTCGTGCATGCACTCCTACTCCTGGGGCCCCTGGGAGAAAACTGGAGGAGAAAATACTGGCAGCAGAATGATAACTGACTCCCCACAGGCACTGCTCCTGTACCGGGCATAAGGTAAGCCCCGGTAATTCCGGGTGATGGGGCTGGTGGATGTCGATCGGAGTGGGTCTATCTGGAGGCATGAAAGTGTTACATGATAAAAAGAATGTGATGGTGACACACAGTTCAGAATGTGGCTCTGACACAGTTTTGGAATGTGGTGGTGACAATTTCAGATGTGACACTGAAAAATATTCAGAATGTTGCGGGGATGTGCAATTTTGGAATGTGGTGGTGATGCACAATTTCTGAATTTGATGGTGATGCACAATTTCAGAATGTGGTGGTGACAATTTCAGAATGTGGCACTGAAGAAACTTCAGAATGTGGTAGTGATGTGTAATTTTGGAACGTGACAGTGAAGCACAGTTTTGGAATGTGGCAGTGATGCACAATTTTGGAATATGGAGGTGAGACAATTTTTTAATGTAGGGATGATGCACAACTTTGAAAGGTGGTGGTGACAAATTTTGGAATGTAGTGATGACAGAATTTCGGAATATGGATTATTTTTGAATATGATGGGGACACAACATAATTATTGGAATGTGGCGGGGACACCTAATAATAAATTACGGCAGGGATATAATGCACAATTTTGAAATGTGTGGGGTGCGTACAGTTTTGGAATGTGGAGGGGACAGCTAATTTCAGCATAAAATGATGTCTCCTGTCACATTCCGACAGAGTGCATCCTTTCTATATTCTGAAATTGGTAGTCCCCACCAAATTTCTAGATGTGTGTACCTGTAGCAATCTGAGACCGAGTGCCCCACCACATTTCAAGATGGTGCATCCCTACCACATTCCATGATTGCATGTCCCTCTCACAAAATTGTGCACCACCTTGACATTCCATACCTTGGTTCAGCACTGCATTCCAAAATCACTTCCAGTACCATGCAGCTGAATATTCTGGAAATGCAAACACTACAGGCAACCCTATGCCAGTATTTTGAAATGATTACTACTGCTATATTTTCTTAAACATTGGAGAAATAGGTCCTATAAGGCTGCTGACAGGGAGGACTAACTGTTAAGTTCAGACTATGACATAATTCGTAACTACTTACTGAAACTGGGTTTTCTGAACACAGTAAAATCTGGGTTACACAACAGCTCATAACTTTGAAATGAAGCAAACATAGAAATCTAAGTTTTAGTATGAGATTTATTGGGAGTACTCTGATTATAATTCTGCAATGTAGCATTTTTTTACTGGACTTCTTCTTTAAACAAAAGCTCATGGCAGTCTGCCCTTTTCAGGAACTGGAAGCAACTTTTATTATAATTTTGTGAAGGTCTACATGGTTTCTCTGACATCAATTTGAGAGAACCTTAAAATAATAAAATGATTCCCCAAAACACTGCAGTACAAGAGCCAAATGGCAAAACAGCTCTTGTACTAAGAAAAACTATGTCAAAGGTCAAATGGCAGTTCCAGTAACAGGAACCAGTTAATTAAGCTGAAAGGGCATAGACAGACAGAAATGGAATACGAAAGGGCTCCATTTTCTGTAATTTGTACAGTTAAAATATTAAACTACTTGCTTAAGTAACAAGCATTTGTCAATGTCAAATGTTTGATGCTTAGTAAACAATTATTTTGACCCCAACTTTTGAAGATACTTGTTTTAGGAATCGCCTCATAGACACGACATGTATCATTTATTAGACATAAGCAGAACTGTCACTTCTCACAAGAGGTGCGAAAACACATCATGTCCAAGATTATAAAAATGACACGTCACATTTATGAGCTGGTGTGGGGAAATGACTGTGTTGAAAATTTAGAGTCAAAAGAGTAAAAATTAGTGAAATTATGCGTGAACGACGAAACAGTGTAACGTTAAGTCAGAGTAAAACAAAAATGAGTCTGTGGTGCCAGTGCACCCCCCCTCCGGTCTCTTGGCCAATGGCTGGCACAAAAAACAAAAATGAAGTTATCCTGCTGCTAGTTGTCCCCCACCATCACCACTCACCAGACTGAGAAAAAAAAAGGTTCCCTGGTGGCTAGCGGTCCCTTCTCCACCCAGTCCACATCCCTAGTGTGACATGCCACTCTCTTCCAGCTCGCCTGTATAGCAAATTGCAACATTTATCTAGTGGTCTAGTGGCCCCTATCCCTGATCATATGTATAGTGACCCAAAACATGTCCTTGGAGTCTAGCAGACCCTCACCCTGTCCACCCGGACAGGCAGTGTCCCACCACCGCCCTTCCCCAATTCCAGCCACCAGCTGGTGATCGGCACAGGCCTCCACAATCCACTATGGCCTGTTGCCAATTTAGCCACTCCTCTCTGTATTCTCTCAAGTTAATTTATATCCCATCTGTGAAGAGGGTTGCAAAAGGGGAAGCAAAATTCCATGTAATGTCTTATACAGTACAAGACCCATGAAGCAGAATTCTTACCTGACTAGTTGTGGTGATACATTTCTTATTGCAGATTAATATCCTTTCAGCTTTTGCTGCCATCTGATTACAGTGAATGTTACTTTTTAAATCTTTACTAATAGTGATTTCCAAGTCTCTGGCACTGTCCATTGTTTTCTATGCTTAACCATTTGAGAAACATTTCTGTGCTTATTTTTCCACCCCAAAATGTATCACTACACATCTGTCCTTGTTAAGAGACATTCCAGCATCTGTTTCCATATCTTATTTTGCTTTACATGTATTTGGTTTTGGTTGGTAACGGTCTCAACAACCCTTCCCATTTTCATACTTTCACAAATGTGTTAAATAGCAACTGGTATTAATAATCATATCGGAAACATACATTTTAAATAGACTTGGACACAGAACTAAATCTTGTGGTACTCTATTAGTAACTTCCCTTATGGCTGACAAAGTTCCATAAATACAGACTTGTTGAGCTCTGTGTATTAACCAGGAAGTAGACTGTTGGTTAACTAGGATCTGCAGCTTATCCATTAGGTAGGGAAATGGGCAGACTAGGTGGGCCAAGCAGTCCTTATCTGCCGTCAAATTCTATGTTTCTATGTTTCTAGTTCTGAATTGATTTCTCTATCCTGTTATCGACATCCAGGTTATTTGATTTGTTTTCATGAGGTATGTGTAGCAGAGTGGCAAATGATAGGCTAAGTATATAATGTCTATCAAATTGCTGTTATCTAGGTTAGAGCTTTCTTTTTTATAGATGATTAGGAGACTAGAGTGGCATGATCTTTTTTTTTTTTGATTGTTTGTTAGGTAAAACCATGTTGTACTTTATCCCTCTGTTCTGTTAGGTCAATCCCCCCCACCCTGACTTTGAGCGTTTTGGCCTTTCCGACTGCCACCCTCCACTCCTCTGCTGTCACACTGGTGGGGATTACCATGGGCTGAGACCCAAGGGCACCAGTGTCACACTTTATAATGAACTCTGGCCTGTTTAATTATTCCTCCAGTTGGTGCCTCTGTCAGTACATCTACACCATTTTAAGTCCTTCAGAAGCATCGGCTATAGTATTTACACTAGATAGCAACTAGGTAAAGTTTGAACATTCCAGTATATAGATTTAAGGGATTAGCTTGATACTGTAGGCATTCAGACCAGAAACCATTCTGCCCCAAAATAAAATGCATGGCTAGTCCTCAAATCAGAATATAAGCATTCACTTTAAAAGTCCCTTTGCAAAGGATCTTCTAGAGAACCCATTTTAAAATGGTTTGTCTAATGGCAACATTGTTATTAAGGCAACTCACTCATGACCTCTATCAGAACTCTTACGTAACTGCTGCTGAATTAATTTAAGTGAAAGATTGAGTGGCTACTCGCAGTTCTATGTTAGTATTTTTCTACTTTTTCCCTGTTTCTGCTTCTAACTCAGCAGAACTTATTTTCTTCCTTCTGATCCTTTCTGCCAATCCTGGTAATAAGGCATTGGTGTTCCCTATCTACTAACCATTGCTGCATATAACCCTAGTCCTCATTGCTTGCCCACTAAAGTGGTACCCAGTCGTGGAATGGCAATCCTGCCAGGGAAACAGAATCTGATGAGGTATGCATCAGCAGGGCTAGAGGCAGGAAATCACTTCAGTAATGCTGATCCAGGATTATGTGCTAGTATGCAGTGGTGCAAATTCTGGTATAGGTCATTAGGTAAGGATTAATCCATGACAGAGCATGAGTCTACTTGGGAATTAATCCATGGCTTGGAGGGGGGTGGACCACAAGGCCAAAGGCCGATCCATGGTCACCTGCTGTTATTCAACCAATCCAGTGCAATAGTTTCTCTTCCCCATGTTACAGGTTGTTACAGCTCATGGAGTAAAAGAGGGTCCTGCAAGTGCATGAGAGGGAAATGGAGTTAAACACTCCCTGTAGGCCAAAATAATTGTCTGGTCATGGTGTTACAGACTAGTTGGAAAATAAATGGTTCTGTCTAAAAAGAGGCCCCTTACTGTTGTCTCATCTCTGACTCAGCAAAGCATCTTTGCAACCATGCTGGATCCTGTTTCAAAGGTACTGCACCTAGTGAAGGGAATCAAAGGGTGAATGATTTTATGCCTGTTTCTGAGTGTGTCAGACCTAGATGAAAATATAAGTATTCAGAGACATCCCATAGAAGGTCTAACTTTTTCTTAAGCAGTAACCATTGCTGGGTGAATGTGTCATCAGTGGAATATGTACAGATTTGCACATAAACTGGACAATGCAGCACTCAAAACATGCTGCAATACCTCGCCAGTACAGAGTTTTTCTTAGTTTAGTCATAGGAGTAAAAATAACACAGCTACCAGACAATTGGTCCAGATGTGAGATAAAAACATAACCAGCATCAGACACTGCAGTCCAGGGAAGATTCTTGGCATGCAGAACAATCGAGATTTATGGTAGATTTTTCCATTTACATTTAGTTGTGACAAACATTCACCTTGGCAATCTGTCACAACTTTATATTTTGTTTGTTTTACAAATGGGCAATATAGCAGTACTTGAAGATGGGGGTACAGAACATGCACATAATGCAGTGTCTTTTATGTCATAATGCTAAGAGTATCAACTAATTTATGTCTGTTGAGGGGTCAGAATCAAACAGTGTGATGCATGCCATAACAACACATTGAAACCATTTGGAAATGCAAATTCCGTGCTCAAGCATTTAAAACACATGTTTTGGGGGAGAAATGACATCTCAGGATTTCTTGAAGACTCAACAGTATACAACGTCGCTATCGTACTGTCTAAATTATGGGATTTATCTTTTTTTTTAGTTTTCCAAGCAAGTATGTTAAATTCGTTCACAAAAAAAAGGACGTGAAAAATGCTTTTAATGCACCTTTGCAATCAGCATTCTGAAATGTGCTATTTTAACATGAAGCATGTATACAGAATAAACTCATGCATATTAATTAAATCTATTTATAACATGGGTACCTCTAAACATGCAAGTTGATTGGTGGAGTCCCTCTGCATGGCCATGCATTAAATTCCCTTTTAATGCATAGTTCTGTTGAGGGACTCAAGGCAGGAGCTGTCGGCTCTCACTGCTTAGTTGACACAGTAAAACTAGGATGGGCGCCATGACAGAATATGTCTAAGCAACTGAGGCACAGCGAACAATACTGGTACAGCAGTAATTATATGACTGACACCAGTGAGCATAGTGTGTCCCACTTGAAGAGCATGATTGTATGGCAGCAGTGTGATCATAGTTGGGTAGCACTGTGTAAGTCGGGGTGTAATTGTAATCCCCAAGGTAATAAAATGTCAATCATGAGCGTGTCTGATAGAGACAAACACACAGTGATAGTCAGGGTTGTTCAAAGCTGCTATTCATTCCCTGTCACTCTGTCTGTTGTGCCAAATGATGGACAATGAGGCAATCAGAAAAGGGTGTGTGCACCTACCAGTTGGGGATAACCCACAGAAGACAGGTAATGCCCCCCCCCCAGAAGAGCCAGTGGTTCCCGTTGCTGACACATACAGTGAAGACTGCTAATAGCACAGAGATGTGGATGGCAGGAGTGGTAAGTGTGTGTCACTCACTGTACGATCACCACAGTAGTGTCCTGTAAATCATCAACAGTAGTACTGCTGTTTGTACCGTCCTTTCTGTTGTGGGATCCAGTGTAGTAATATGGGATATTACTTGTAAGCCATAGTGGAGCTTTATGTCACCTCCAGGTTTCCCTGTTGCTACTGCTATGCTGTGTCCCTGTAGACAGTCTTTTAGTCCAGTGCTGTTATGGTATGGAGAAGTTGGTTGTTTGCAGGTCTCTCACCAGCATCGCTGTACCTATGGCCACTCAAGATTGCGAAACCCCCATGCACCCATCGTTGCCAATGTGTCCGGCATCTGTCAGCAGTTGCAGTGAGTTACAGATGGGGAGGACAGCACAGCATCTGCAAGTGGTGTCTGTAGTGCAGCAGGCACACCCCCTTGCAAGAGACACATCATGAATGGGCAGCTCACCCACTTAAAGGAGAACAGAGAGTCACCGCACAATTTAGAGGTGTGGTACATCAGTGGCAACTTTCTGTAATGGAGGCACAGAGACAGACAGAGATACCATGCCATATGCAGAGACAAGGTGACAGTGAAGTGGGAGTGTCACAGAGTGAAATGCATCACACAGATGGACAGACACAGAGTGAGTGAGTGAAAGTGAGAGACAAAGACAGGACAGTTGCTGTAGTGTTGTCCGTCTCTCAATGTACAGGAACAAAGCACTGTTGTATACAGTGTGGGAGACACTGAGTGACATGGGGTAAGGGAGCTAGAGACATGAAGTGGGTAAAAATAATTTTGTATTTTGGGACACGGAGCTGTGTGCCGTGCTGCAAAGTTCACTGTGTGTGACTGGTGTCTATGCAGGGGAGGGTAGGGGGGGAGGACAGAAGTAAGTGCAGAAGTCATTTTCCCCATCCCTGTCTACAACCATTGATTAAACTGTCAGTTTAATCCACAGTTAGGGACTACTTTGCAAGGTGGAAGCATAAAATCCCTTTCTGCCATTAAAATAGGGGGAGTAGATGTTTTGGGGGAGTTGTACCCTATGCTTAACCTTACCCATGTTATAAGTGCAATAACCAACTCCAGGGTGAAGGGTTATAACCATTTAATCCATGCCTGGGGCCTGCGGCCTCGTGCCTCACAACACACCCCAGGCATGGATTAAATGCCTATAACCACACAGCCTGTTGTGGATTATTGCTTACATCATGTATTTGAACCTATATCATGTATTGGCTTATGTAATAAAATTCTATTTTTTTCTTTTCGGGACTCAGTGAATGTCCTGCCTTGTTCAGGATCGGACAATTTGCTGCAGACTATGAATAAATTCGCAACATGTTTGGAAACGCAACATTGCACCACCAGCTTACTTTAAATCGCATATTTTGGAGGGGAAAAGAATTGCTCAGCATAGAGTCTACATCAGTGTATAACAATGATTTAAATTATAATAATGTCTTCATAAACTATGGGTATGAATTTTTTTTCTATTAAGCATATGTGTTAAACATCTTGCAAAAAAAGAAACCTACACAAACAAATAATTTGAATGCATGGCAACAGGCAGTTTTCTGTGTTGTGGTTTCTTACATGGCTACAATTTACACCTAAAATATTTTTACAGATTCAATTGAAACATTACAAGCATATAAAATCATTTTGAACCAAAGTTCTGAATTGTACAGTTAACTTTAATTTATCATTTGTTTACGGCAATCACACATAGCCCTTCCACCACCACCCCCATAAAAAGGTCAGAAACTTGATTTTTGTTTCATGAGAGAGATGGGAAATTTATAGGTTTAAACAAGTGCATTGACCTTGACCAAGGCAATCATTTAAAAAATATTTGTGTGCATGCAGGAAATAATAGTAAATCCGATCAAGGTGGAAGACTAGGCTTGCTGGCCAAGGCACCTAGCTTCACCTGAGCTCTTTCCTTCTAGGTTGCTTGAAATGACAGAGCAAAGAACCTTACCAGAGCAAGGGAAAGGATTAAGACTTCTTTTGGCTAGGCAGATTTACTGTGTATTGTTCTTTTTATTTTGAACTCACAGGGATTGTTATTGTTTGTTGCTAACATTTTAGTTCTTTATTTTTCTCTGATTAAAATTGTTGTTGCTGGGTATACCTTATGCTGCATTATTACAAGGTGTGCCTACAGGTGTGTGCTAACAGATTGCTGCTGTAATCTGATTCAAATTGTCTTCTGCAAGGTATATCTTCTGTTACTGCTTTATTTTTCTCTGTAGCAAAGTGCTTCTTACAGGGTATATCTTCTGTGAAATTATTACAGGTGGTGCCTTACTGGAATAACAGTTTTATCTATCACTAGGATAAGCTTTCAGGGTTTCTGCATTTGTTGCTGACTGATTGTTTCTGCTCTTACCTCCTTGTTTCTTTAATCCGTGGTTGTACTTTTCAGCAGGGGAAGTACTGTTCAGAAGAGACCAAAGTGTAAAAGGGGAGATGGAGTGGCCCTGTATGTCAATGAAAATATCAAAGCTACAGAAATTCAGAATACATATAAAGAGCCAGAAGAACTGTGGGTCACCCTGGAAACAGGAAATGGGACAGCCATAAGAACTGGGTTGTCTACAGGCCCCCAGTCCAGGGGAAGGACATAGACACATTACTGTTAGAAGATATACAAAACATGACAACTAAAGGGGAGGTTCTGATAATGGGATACTTCAACATGCTGGGTATAGATTGGTCAATACCAGCAGGAACATCTGCCAGAACTAGACACATGGTGGATTCCCTGCAGGGGGAAGGCCTCAAAAAAATAGTTCAACAACACACAAGAGACAGGGCTATCCTAGATCTAGTACTGACTAACAGGGAAAGGATCACAGATCTCCAGTTAGAAGGTCACCTGGGGGCCAGTGACCATCACATGTTATGGTTCAACTTGGCCACTACAATTAAATCATCCCATTTCAAGGCAGAAATATGGGACTTCAGAGGAGCTGACTTTGATAAGATGGCCAATAGAGTTAAGCTAACCCTGGCAACAAGAAATACAGGTGAGGGGTACAGGGAAACTGGGCAAGCATTAAGGATGCAATACTTGAAGCAACATCCCATTGTGTTAGAGAGAAAAGGAAGTGCAAAAGAAGAAGTAAACCACTTTGGTTCTCAAAAACAGTAGCAGAAAAGGTCAGAGCCAAAAGGCTGGCCTTCAGGAAATATAAGGGAACACATCGGGATGAAGATAGGGAGGCATACCAAACTTCCCTAATGGAAGCAGGGAAGGCAGTAAGGCAGGCAAAGACCCAAACCAAGGAAACACTAGCACAAACAGTAAAAGAAGGTGACACGACTTTCTATACATACATTAGTAAAAGGAGAAAATCCAGAGGGGGTATTGCTAAGATCAAAGGTGATAAGGGGGTGTGTGAGGAGAAGGACCATGTAAAAGCATCTATCCTAAATGGATACTTCTGCTCAGTATTTACTGAAGAGAAGGTAGGGCAGGGTCCACAGCTCAGCACCATGGACACAGGGGGGAGGGAGGTGAGCACTAGTCCCTTCACAAAAGGAAGGGTCCTACAAGAGCTTGATAAGCTCAGGGTGAACAAGGGAATGGGACCTGATGGCATACATCCCAGGGTACTAAAGGAGCTAAGGGTGGAACTAGCAGAGCCATTATCAGAACTGTTTAGTGAGTCTCTGAGCACAGGAGAGGTCCCAGAAGACTGGAGAAGGGCTCATGTGATCCCGTTCCACAAGAGTGGTAGGAGGGAGGAGGCAGGGAACTACAGACCAGTCAGTCTTACCTCAGTAGTGCGAAAGATTAGGGAGGCACTCCTTAAGGAAAGGATAGTGCAATACCTGGAATCCATAGGAGCACAGGATCCAAGACAGCATGGGTTTAGAAAAGGAAGGTCCTGTCAAACTAATCTCACATATTTCTTTGACTTGGTAACCAGAGTGGTGGACCAAGGGGGAGAAGTTGATGTCACCTACCTTGACTTCAGCAAAACTTTCGATACTGTTCCACATGGAAGATTGATTAATAAGCTGGGTAGGCTTAGGGTGGGTCAGATGTTGGTCAACTGGGTGCCAAACTGGTTGTCGGGCAGAAAACAGAGAGTGGTAGTAAACGGTATACAGTCAGAAGAGATGCAAGTCACAAGTGGGGTACCTCGGGATCAGTCCTGGGGCCAGTCCCCTTCAATATCTTCATCAGTGACATTGCAGATGGACTGGAGGGTAAGGTTTGTCTATTTGCAGATGACACCAAGATCTGCAACTGAGTAGATGATCCAGATGGGGTGGGCAGAATGAGAAGAGATCTGGATAAACTAGCAAAATGGTCAGAAGAGTGGCAACTGGGGTTTAATGCAAAGAAGTGCAAGATCATACAGATAGGGACAAGAAACCCTGAAGGCACCTATAGGCTGGGACGGGGTTGATGGCAGTCACAAGGGAAGAAAGAGACTTGGGCATCATCATTATCACCGATGACCTGAAATCATCCAAACTGACCACTAAAGCAGTAGGTAAGATTAGGGGGATGTTAGGGTATATTAGTAGGGGTAACACAAGTTGAAAGAAGGAGGTAATAATCCCTCTTTACAAGACACTGGTTAGGCCCCATCTGGAGTACTGTGTGCAGTACTGGAGGCCACACCTACACAAGGACACTAACCAAATTGAGACAGTCCAGAGAACGGCAACCAAAATGGTACAATGACTGCATCAGAAAACATATGAGGACAGATTAACAGAGCTCAATATGTATACCCTAGAGCAAAGGAGGGAGAGAGGTGATATGATCGAAACATTCAAAGACCTTAATGGCATTAACAAGGTGAAACAGCCTAACATGTTTCAATATAAGAAAAATAGCAGAACAAAAGGACACAGCATGAGATTAAAGGGAGGCTGATTAAGGGGTAATGTGAGGAAGTTCTTTTTCACAGAAAGGGTGGTGGATGCATGGAACGGCCTACCTCAGGAAGTGGTGGATATGAACACAGTGCAATGCTTCAAACAGGCATGGGATAGGCATGAGGGAGCAATACAGTTGAGTATGAATAGAAAGGCCATTGACAGAGCAAAGGCCGATGGCACATTTATAAGGCAGAAAAAGAACTGGGCAGACTGGATGGGCCTTGCGGTCCTTAACTGCCATCAACTTCTATGTTTCTCTGTTTCTCTGTTTCTAATTAATTTGACATTATAGCCATAATAGAGGTACTATATGGAGAGCAAATCAGTATAGCTGATTGTACTATTATAACACAATGCTGACATCATGCAGCATAGGTCTGATATTTTTTCCTACTCAATCAGAGAACAGAAACTATGATAAGAATTCCATGAGCATAGATTAAGTTGCAGATAGAAAGTCTAAAATCATGCAGCATCAGCATGAATTGTTCTGTGTTTATGATTGTTCATCATAATCAAAGCTGGTAACTAAAGGGAGAGGATGACAAACTATATATTTAAAAAACAGAACTGCAGGGTAAAAAACACACTCACAGCATCATAACAGAATGCATCTCTTTTTTCCAGTTTATACTTCTGCAATCGATCATGTGTAAGAATGTGAGTCCATCAATACAACATGTTTACAGCTGGAGGACTAATATGTTAAAATCTCGCATCTTCAGTGGGGAATGTCTTCTTTTTGTGTGTGTGCGTGTGTGTGTGTGTGTGTGTGTGTGTGTGTGTGTGTGGAGGGGGTGATCATTAACAAATCAAATAGTTTTTAACAAGATCAGTGCTTCAGCAGCTGGATGAGATTGTTGGGACAGGGGTTGTGGGGCGGGGGGGGTGAACTGTAGCTATTGAATTGATAATCTCTGCAGTTTCCATCAGGAACTATGCATGAATAAGAGCATCAACCAGTGTTTCAGGGGCAATGTTGTATCCACCGTAAACATCTATGTCTGATTTTGTAATGCCTCAGCAGTCCAGCATGACAACAGCTAACAAGTGGAGGTTGTGAGAATGAAACAGGGTCTGTTGAATGTACAAAGCTTGTTCACAGCTAATTGCTCTAACCTCTAGGCTATAAAATTTGCATACAGTAACCCGACTGAGATGCAGCATCTCATTATCCATGGGGCTCGTGCCTCTATTCAGTTTTAGAGCTGGTTGGACTGAAGTACCTGGAGGTCAACTGACTTGCTCAAGATCATGTTGTGAGTCAGTGGCTGTGGTAGGATTCAAACCGGCACCGATAAATGAATGTGAAAGTAGGCACCATTGTAATTGCTTCATCTGTGTTGTTCATGAGTGCCCAAAGTTTTTCTGTTGTCTTGCATTCATTTTCCTACACTGTAGCACCAGCTGCAGATTTGCACATCTGACCCTCTGTCTGTTTACATCCTGCCTATGGTGCCTCAGGAGCTCTCCCACTTTAGGCAGAGAACCTGTTCATGGAGTTCTGAGTTTGTGTCCATTGTATCCCAACACTGAAAGCACATGCTGAAATGGTAGAAAATATGGGACTTTTTGAACTGTCCAGCAACCCAAATTTGTTGTTTACAGACTTGGAGCATTATTATTATGGCAGATTTAGAGAAAACAAAGGAGATGAATTTTCTTAACATTAAGTTATGCACACAAGAGTATTGGGGACAGAGCAGAGTGGAGCAAGAACCAGCAGCAGGACAAGTGACCGCTACTCCCTCTGTGTTTGCCATCCTTCAGCTCCACCATAGAACAGTTAGTATTAAAAGAAGGAACAAATGAAACACAGCCTGATGAAATCATGCCCTTGTTGTACTATATGTACCGTCGCCGGAATGCATTTTGCATATAGTATTGTAACCCCCCTGTCACCTGGGGTTACTAGAATCCCACTTAGAACTAGTGGCAGACAGGGAAAGGCAGTTTGTGAGACACCAGTTAAATGGGTTTCACACTGTCTCACTCTGTCCTCAGTCTCAGCTGAGCTGGAGGGATGACATCACCATATAATTCTCGCAGCAGCATAAGCCACAGTGGAATGTTGGCTGCATGGGTTAAGTTAGAACATTGGGGATTTCAAAGTCTGTAGAGAGTCTTGGGCAGTCTGCAGTGAGAGGGGGAGGTGTGCTTTAGTTGGCAGCCCCTCAGAGCTCAGCTCTGCTATAGAACTACACCAGAAAGAGGGTAGTGTGTTCTCACCCTAGAGAAGAACACTGAAGAGACCAGCTGAAGTGGTAGAGACCGCTCCCCATGTTGTTCCAGTGCCCCATCCCTGGAGGGATGGGGGGAAAGAAACCGGCTTTTCAGGGCCAATCCCCTGGCCCTGCTTGGAAAAGGAAAAAGCTGCCTGACAGAAGAATTTGTACTGAGGTACCAGAGAACTGTGTTTTGTGGGATGAAGCCCTGGGGTACCTGCATACCACGGTGAGTCCGCTCTGTAACCGAGCCCATTTGTTTCACCAAGATAGAGTGTTGTAAAAGTAATTGTCTATTGTGGGGTCAGAAGAAGACTAGCCAAGTACAGTGCTTTTAACTTTGTGTATGGCTTGGAAGTATCTGAGACAGTGGGGGTCTAAGGAATGGCCATTACCACTAACAGAACTGTTTGAGTCAGGACACCACCTCAAGTTTAGAGCAGAATGTTAAATGTGATTTACATTTCGAGACAGCATCTACAACCAGTGAGTTCAAAGAAAGGTGTTGGTCCAAATGAATGGCCAGGTATGGATTTGGGAACAAGAGATGGGAAACCCCCCATCTGGAGTAACCAGGTTTACCTCCACGGATTCACTTTGGGCACCTATAGCTTTCTCCCAGCCACTTGGCCAGTGTTTGCAGAAATTACCCAGACGTGGGATTAAGAATAAGATTTCCCTTTAGAGCTAGAGTGTGCTCATGGGTGGTTGAGGGAGCCACCATCAAACTCCATGATTTATGGAAAAGTGTAGTGCTGGCTGGGGTGCCATGCCAGGGAATCCAAGTAGAAGAAGTACCAGTTCGGGCCATGTGAGCCCAGAAGTGTTTAGAACCTGAGGGTTGTCGTGTAGTGAAGAAGATGTGTTCTGACCTCTGTAAATCTGCAATTCCAGTGAGTGAAGCCTTGTGGGGGTCCATCTTGCTTTGTTATTCTTGTGTTGAAGTGAATAAAAGCTACACTCTAGAATCCCATTTCTGGTTTGGACATTCTCAGCTATTGCTTCCTGTGATTGGAGTTACTTGGGTGCCCCTGTCCAGAAGTGCAAACCTAGTCCTGATGCTGAGTGAATGTTTTCTTCCTGAACATAGGCTAGCCAGGTAGTGGGTTACAAACATGGAGGCACCGCTGAGGATTTGGTTTGGAATCCAGGGAGAGAACAAGAAAGATTTGCTCAGATTAGGGCTAGCATTTTGGCTATCTGGCAGTAGGTAGCCCAAAAAGTTGGAAGCATTGCTACCTAAATGTGCCACTGAGTGCTGCTGTTCATGTGTTGCTGTAATTGTGCCACCTGTTTACCAAGGAGCAGTAAAGCCAGATTGAGTATGCCCCTTGTCCTGCATCAAATATATAATGTTTGCCGGCTTTTAAAGTTTATGTGTGACAAGAAAAAGTGTGGAAAACTGGGGGAAACACAGAGATTTGTGCCCTAGAAGTTGAAAGTGCTTGTTGTATGGACATGAAAAACAAATCCTCAGCTCCACTCATGCGTGCCAACTTGCAGTAAATAGTCAGTAGAAAAGAAGAACAATGGCACCGCAGGTATTTATAAAGATAGAACAATTTAATCAGTGCATAACGTTTGCACAGCTGCCCAGCAGTACAGGCTTACAACCTCAACTAGTTTCGCACTATCTGTGTGTCATCAGTAGGTTGCACAACACCGCCCGAGTAGGATAAGCCTCCAAGGATGACCATGCTACCTGCTGACTATAATCAGAACCCTTGGGTATGGGCAAATGAAAGGGAGGTCCCCTTTCCTGGGACCATTTGGCCCCAGGGCATCTCCTTGTCCCCACTATCCCTATCTGCTCACTCCTTTCCATTCCCCCTCCAGACCCAGCCCTCATCCTCCTCCTTCTTCCAGCAATCCCCAAAGCCCTACACCATCTATAGACCTCCGGTGGTAAGGAGGGGACAAGAAAAAGGATGAAGGTCCCTGAGCCTGGAGGGGGAATAATACCCGACTGTCCTAGTGTTGTCCCAGCACATAATTAACACAACAAATAAACAATCTAAAGAATTAACCCACCTCTAAAACTTAAATAAATACAAAGCTGTATAATGAAAGTAAAATACAATTTAACCAAACCTTAGACTATTGATTTTAAGGGATCTCACCCCCCCCCCCCCCAAAACCCAAACAAAGAAATATAAACAAATACTAAACATTAACTAATTTCCTTCCCCACCCTGTCCTCTTATCGCTGGGGAAGAGAGATACAACAATATACCTTAAATTAATTAATTAATTAATTAAATTAATTTAATTCCCTCCCCGCCCAGTCCTTTCACCACTGGGGAGAGAGGAAAATACTTCCAATATCAAACAATAACATAAACTATAAATCTAATAAAAAAAATAACTAAATAACTGGATATAGAGTCCTCTCACCACCCAAATATCCAGATAAAAATAAAATATTATAAACCAATTCCTTTAATCCAAACAAAATATCTATAACTTAGAAAGACTAAAGTCTGAAGTCAAATGTTCACTACAGTTTCACCAATCTCTAGGTTGGCCAGTAACCAGTTCACCCCTCTCACAGGTGAAAACCAGTTCAATACTGCAGACTGCTCTCAAAATAAGTCAAAAATTTGTCTCTCCAAATAATAGTTCAGGTTTTAAAATGAGCTCCCACTTTCACTTGAAAACCTCAAATAGAAGTCTCATGTTCAAATAAGTAAGAGCAGTCTGTAATTAAAGTTCACTGCAAACCCACAAAGCAGGGAAGATCCAAAAATCAAGTATCCAACTAAATTTAATAACTCACAGTTAAAACCAGTTAGAATGGAGCAGAGAAAATCAGTCCAGGATACCCAGAGGATAGCAGTTCACTTCCTTCACACAGCCAGGGGACAAAAGATAGATTTCTTCGTGCAACCTGCTAAATTATAGCAGACATCACATTCTGATGCCAAATGTTCCATGGCTTCAGGACACCTGGCTTCTCTCACCCGGCCACAGGGAGATCCCCACCCCTAACCCAGTCCCTCTTCCCAAATCCGCTCACCGCACCCGGCTGCCTGCCAACTGCCGAGTGGTGAATGCAGAAGAGCTGAAGGTACAGCCGCCCTACAGCAGCAGCACCACGGCTCACCACTGGCTCGAGGTCAGGGCCAGGGAAGGATCTCCCCACAGTCCACCAGGACTCCCTCAAATTCAAAACAGCAAAAACTCTTCAGACTCCTGGCCACTTGTCGAAACCTCTTCCGAATGCAGCAAAGAAAGCATGCCTCACCACTCGCTACTCCTCGCAGCACTCCCAGGCAATCCCGATTGAATTGTGCTGCTCCTTAGTCCACAGACCACTTCCTCAATGCAACTCCAGACTCCACTCACTCCACTCTGCCCCAATTCCTGGTACAGTTCCTGGTTGGAATCCCAACAGCCTCGATCCTTGAACACGCTTCCAAATCCGTAAAATCAGGGAAAATAAAACTAACGAATTTATCAAACAAACAAATGAACGATAACAAACTAAAATGAGCAAAATAACATTAAAATGGACTTAAAAAATTAACTCTAAGCTCCCGCTCCTGAGGGCTAGCCCAATGTGGCCGCCATCTTTGCTGTTTATGCTTCAACCTCCTCCATAGACTCCTAGAGCTCCTGGTGCCCATCGACTCATATAAGATGGACTGTGGTTAATATAAACAAACTGAGTGAGCAAGACGTTTCTTGTGCAAGCACAAGCAACCTAATAATAAGTACTATCAACATAGTAGCATGGAGCAGAGGTTCTGCTACAATGACAGGTTCTCACTCAGCCATAGGACAAGGAGCAGAGGCAGGTTATCACTACCATGTTTTTTTGTTTAAACAAGTTAGGGTTTTTAGCTTATATAAGAGATAACCAAAGAGTAAATTAATGAGCAGAGCAGTAGTGTGCTGGGTAATTATAAAACAATAAAATCTTTTCGCAAGCTCATCAAGCGTAGGCTGTAATATCACTCTGGGTGCACTGCTGTAATATTGTCAGCACAGACTTAGAGGCTACTCGCAATAAAGTCAGACAAAATTAAATCTGGTACAGATTTACCTACTATTCACAGGATTACTAATTAATTCTTTAAATTTCAAACTCTCAGTGAACTTATGAGAAATGGTAGCGTGCAGCGGAAAAGATCAAAGACAGAGTGCTCAAATGTAGTTGAGAGAGAGAGAGAGAGAGCACCTAATTCAGCATTCAGTCAACCAGTTAACGCTGCTTCCCCTGCTACCGCAATGCTTCTTTTTTAACAAAGTGATCCAAGCAGCATAAAAAGAGAGTTCACATCATGATCACTGTGATGTTGAAGTGGTCAGAGCTCACAAAGGGTTGTCCAGGGGAGCCAGTGAAACATGATTTGAAGGTACAGTTTTTAAAACATTAATCACACTATGCTGGCATAAACGAGACACTAGAGAATAGTGGCAAATGTTTAAAGCAGTATTTTTTATTATAGCTCACTAGTTAAAACAAAATGTTGGTACAATTTCCTTATCATATTTGCAGTTGACCTTTAAGCTCCGGTCACGCTGCTCTTTCAGCCTGGTACATGAAATGGCATACAACTTCACATTCTGGTGCCTCTATAGGTGTTGTGTTGCTATTGGATATGCTGCTGCATGTTTAAGAAATTTTCTGCTGTGATATCCTCCCCACACTGCTTTGCTGTTCTTCTCAATCCTGCTCCACTCTGTCCTCCAACTGTTGTTGACAGCTGATCAGCTGCTTGCTGACCAGTGAAGTGATCTCTGATTGGAGCAGCTTCTTTCTTGGAAGTACAGGCCAGCAAACCGGGAGTTGTGTCATGGCCACAGTGTGTGGTGATTGATGTAGCCTGCTGAGCCCCTTGCAGTTTGAACTGCCGGTGACACACCCCGAAATCCCCATGTACTAGTCCCAAAAGTCTGGTGCACAAGCGCATCAAATGTAAAAATGGTTTAGTTAGCCAAAATAGTCAAAAAAATAAAACTGGTAGTCAGCTAAGAAGGTCTCTGGATCCTGGGAATCAAACTATAACTGGAAAGATTATAATTACAAAAAAATACCTAAAGGGGAAAATAAAGTAAGGGATGAAAGTATTTTTCAGAAACAAATGTGCCCAAGATCAAGGGGATATGATGTGAAGCTGGAGGGGGATACATTCATGAGAGGTGTTAGAAGGATTTTTTTTACAGAAAGTGGTAGATTCAAGGAGCAGTTTACCAGCCTAGATAGTTGGGGTGGAAACAGTGGAATGGGTCAAGAAAGCTTGGGATGGGCATAAGAGAATCTTAGAGGAAAGGAATGAGGGGAAGGAGAAAGAACCAGAAATCAAGTATGGTCTGTGGTGATACTGAAGTTAAGGAAAAATTGGAAGACTGGGTGGGCCAAGTGATCCTTGTCTGCTGACAAATTTTATTTTTCTATATCTCTCCATAAAACTCCACAGATCTTGCAGGATCATGGATGGATAGTGGACAAGATTTCCCTGCAATCTCTCAGAACTTAGAGCATTTGGTGGAGAATTTTTGCAATAATCTAGCTTAAGTGCTCCAATTTAAACAGTGAATAGAGAATGTAATAATAGAGATTCATTAGCTCAGAAAACAGAGAAGTGAATCAACCCACAGATGCCTACAGATTTTGAGCTTCATCACAACCTGATAAAGATGGTCCTCTGGACCACATCACATACTATATCAGATCCCTCCAGATTCATCTACTATTTAATTGGTCCCCAGTCTTGGAACAGTAGATGATGCCAGTATGGACTCTGTACTCCATAAACAAGTTTCTAGCATGTTGGGAGAAAACTCAGAACCTCCTGAGAAGCTCACCTCTATCTCCACCTTTCTAGATGATTCTGATAGCCAGTGCCAGCCTGAAAAACTGGGTTACAGTATTTGGTCTGAGTTCAGTACAGGCACAGATCAGACCCTAGTTCATGTTTTGAGAAGCAGCAGAAACTTCTTTTGTTCCCTATCCCTCCATGATTCTTCAGGATCTGTGGCATCCCAGAGCAGTAGTTGCTGTCCTACATGAACAAAACCTCCAGATAAATGGCTTAAGAATGAAAACCATGTATTTGGCATTAACTGCTCCTAGATATGATCGGTCAATGGTCAGAAAATGTTACCTCACATGTCCACGTGCCTCCTAACACTCCCTCCATATCTCAGACATCTCTCTCATATCAAGATATCTGTTTGTCAATCTGTTTTCTCTTTCATGTTTTTAAGACTCTGGACTAGCCTTCCTCTTAGTAACTATTCCGCTGTTTCCTCTTTCACCCTCACCTTACAACCCATGTCTGCAACTGTTTTAAATCATTTACATGTCTGCACTCTCCTCATAATACTGCTGTCTACCTTGCACAGTACATTTTATTTATAGTTTGTACTTATATACATTCCTGTTTTTCACTTGAATATTGATATGTGTATCCCATTGCTGACGTGTTTCTTTGTATTCACTTGATACTATTGAATTGATTGTATAGATTGACTTGTACTACTGCTCTTGTGTTACCTTTGTTACTGTATTACTGATTGTGTTATTATATTGTACAGTTTCTCTTCCATCTCCCACAAAATGCATCTGGAAAAAAAGTTGTTCTCAACTTAGTATGCTCCTTCTGGTAAAACATTTGAAATAAATAAATACATACATACATACATGTCCAAAGAGAGAATGTGGCGATAGTCATTTACATAAACATGCAACATGGCAAAATAAACTAAAAGAAGCCAACCAAGGGGTACAAAGTTCTACACTGGACAGACACAACCTGAATTCCCTTTTAGTGATTCTTCTTGCAGGGGAACTGGATTCTAGGCAAATTTGCTCAGCAAGAAATATATACACCCAGAAGAATTGCTGCTGAGCCAAGAAGTGTTTCAGAATATGTGTCAGTGGTGTGGGATCCCAGACATAGACCTCTTCACATCAAGGGACAATGTTCAGTTTCTAAGGTTTTTCAGTCCTGCTACACACACACTCCTTTCCTTTGGTCTCGATGCCCTTTCATTAAACTGGTTCTCTAGCTATCTCAACAGCCAAACACAATGTGTGAAATGGGCTGGTCACACTTCTTCGTTTAGTGCCATAAAGGATAGGGTCACTCAGGGATCTATCTTTCACTCACTTCTATTTTCCTTATTCATAAATGAACTTCCACTACACTGTGGAGGTGCATCAGTCCAGCTGTATGCTGATGATGCCATTCTATACAGATCCTCCTCTTACCCTACCTTGCTGAACTGTGACTTGCAGCAGGACTTCCTTAAGTTTGAGTCATGTTTTTTTCATTAATCTCCTGGTGCTCAATGCCAATAAAATGAAATCGATGCTCTTCTAGCATCAGACCCCTAAAGTAACCTCCCCATCCTCATTGGTGATAAACTCCTCTCGTGGTGACCCCTTAGAACAGGTACAGTCCTTTAAATACCTGGGTGTTATGCTGGACTCACGCCTCACATTTGACATGCATCTTTCCACTGTGGTTAAGACTATTCACCAAAAGCTAGGGTTGCTCTTCCACCTCTTGCCCTATCTCACACACTCCTCCCAACTGGTCATTGCTTCCGCTTATCTCCTATGGAGCCCCCCTACTCCACTCTACTCAGGTCACCCATCTTGACAAACTCAAGCAAACCTACCACAGGATCACATGCTTTGCCCTCAGCGCTAATGCTAGGATACACCACTGTTCAGCCCTGGCCTCCCAAGGCTGACTTTACTTTGAAGCCAGACTACAATGCTCCACCCTCTGCCTTACCTACAACTTTGTTCATAAATTCACTCCTCCCTGCCTCATAGATATTGTCCAATGTAAACACATGACGAAGTCCTTAAGGTCATCCAACCTTCTTTTTTCTCCATTCCAAAACCCCACGTGGCCATGGGTCAACATGCAGTCTCCTTTTCTGAGCCCTCCCCTGGAACTCCCAACCAGCTGCAGCTCTGACATGTCCCTACATCCACTCCTTCAAAAGTTATTTTAAATGGTTTACCTATGCCGACGCAACAATATTGTTGTTGACATTCGGCATAGAAACATCCCCGATGTCGACAGGCAAAATGTCGCCTGTCAGACATTGGTCTGTGTTTCTATCAGTGGAGCTGTGCCCCTGAACCCCCCATGTGGAGGGCTGTGCCCCCTTCTATGGATTGTTAACTCCGAGTCAGAGTTAACACAAAGGGGGGTGAAACTCGTTGAAAGGACAAAATTTTGCTGGCGGGTCTCACACAGTGACATTTTTGTAACTTGTTGAAAATGTCACTGTGGGGGATTTCACAGATGGGGTTCACCATTCTGTCAGCATACCCTTTTAAACCACACCTTGCCTCACTCCAGCCTTGTTCCTGGGTATAAGTTCTCCCACCTTGGCTTCCAGCTTATTCCCCTATCCCTTCCTGTCTCACTCTTGCTCTACCTGTTGTGCCATTCCTGCTCTGCTGCGTTCCAACTCTGAGTTGTTTTACTCCCACTTCAGCTGTGATCCAGTGTTATTGAACTCTCTCTCTCTGTACCAGCATCTACTGTTTTATCTGTAAGAATGACTATATGAACTATAAAAATCTCTGCCCTTGCACCTTGATTATTAGTTGAAAATCGCTACCTCTGTACTTGCTTATTCTGTGAAATTTTTTAAATACTGTACATGCATCTTGTATTTTACATATTTATTGTGTTCCACAGACTATTGAAAAAGTGTTGTGCACTATCTGTTGCTGTTATGTATTGTTTCTCTGTACCTCCCCTTTTACCCTCCCCGGGTCACCCCTGAAAAAGGGACATTCTGTCTCAGTGAGGCTACTCGGTTACCAAGATTCAAATAAATAAATCCATACAAGTCTCCAATGGTGGAGGCACTGGATGCACTGCCTCAGCCATAGATCTGCTGAAGAACTCCCCTTTTCACCTATTCCTCTAATCCTGGCAATTATCTGGGAAAATTCTGCATACGCCTGAACCACATGTACTGCACTTAGACCAAAACTGTTTTTAAACATGTTTGCTAAACCCCTTCAAAACAATGTAACTAAGACTTCATAGATACTATACATATGGTTACGTCTTGTATTCCTGTTTTTTCTCCTTAGACATGGAACCAGTGTAAATGAGCTTTTAGCTCAATGGTATGTAAATCCAAGATCGAATAAAATAAAATAATTTTTTTTTCTCCTGGAAGTACAAGGGTGCCAAAACACCTTGTTTTTCTAAGCTAGTCAACCTGGTGTCTCAGGAACCTGGTGTGTGCTTCAGCAGTATCACTAGCTTCCTGGGTTCTGAGCAGAGGAGACTCCTCAAGTTATGCTATTTGGAGAAGTTGGTAGACACTATCATGTCTTCCAGGAAACAGTCTACATTCAAAGTATATTGTAAGATGTTGATGCCTCTCAGAAGGTGTGTTGTGGGGGGGCATGTGGTTGAAGACCTGAATCAGAAAGGTTTGAGTAGCTAAGTAATTTTAAGATATTTCTACAGGTAGACACAGACATAGTTTTTTTATTCAGCACACTGTGACTTCAGGTCTTCATACTGGGATCAGTTCTGTGACCTCTCAAGCGATCCTATCTGGGGTCCCATGCTGATGTAAGCAGATTTATTAGTGCAGTCAGCATAACCAGACCAATGTATAGATCTTCTACATCCATTGAATTAATCCTGGCAGGCCGGTGGTACCCCTTCCAACCTGATGTTCACATGAAAGCCAAAACAGTCCCATTAAAAATGCAACAATTTCGTCAGCCTATTTGTATTGTATAGTAAAGCAAAGAAGAGTCAAAGGGCTAGATTCACAAAAAGAGCAGAAAATTCCACACAGCAAAAAAAAAAAAGGCTTGCAAAACTGCGGAAATGCAAGTGTGGCATATTCACAGTGAAAAATTCCACAGGTGTGGAAAATCACAAAAAAAGCGAATCATGAAATTCCGCAGGTGCTGAATCTGGATCCACATCTGCAGAAATAATATAAAAGGCCCAGAAGACAGAACAGCAGATGATCCACAATAATTGGAGCAGGAGACTTTGACAGTCTTGCAAAAGATGCAGCAGAACCAGCACTCCCAGAGAGGCCAGTAGCCAGTCCCAAAACTTGGACCACATCAGCACCACCTGTACCAGTAGGTCCTTGCACCACAGCAGTGGCCCTGCCTGCCTGTCCCCATATCTCTCAACTGTCCCTAATTTTCAGGGACATCCCTGATTTTGTATCAAAATTTTACTCTGTCCCTCCTAAAATTTGTGTTTATGTGTCTAAACAGTGGGGATTGTAAGCACAGAATTTTATTTATTCATTTTGGATTAACACCTTTGAGCCAAAGGCTCTTTTACATAGGTTTCTCATCAAAGACATCTGAGGGGGATAGGGTACAGTACTGAAAGGCTGGGATTATACAAACATACAGGTAGTAAAATCGCACAGTCATAACAAAATAAAAATTGTATGTACAACAGCATGAGGGTGAAACACTTTTTATTTTTCACACATGAGTTGCACAAGTCTGTAAAATGGTGCAGCCAAAGGCATTGTCAATCAGGATGCTGTATCTAGGACCAGAGCCTAAATGCACTGGTTCACAACAGTGTCAGGAGTGGAGGACAGGAGGGGGGACACCACCAGCGGGTTGATATAGAGCTGGGAGGGTGGACAGGATAGCATGAGAGGGTAGATGGGGTTAAGAAAGAGCGGAGGGGAGGTACAAGTGAGTGATGATAGAGGGGGCTGTGAGGGACGGATCAGGGGAGGATAGTGGTGGGTGGGGAATGGGAGGTGACTAGAATGGGGATGGGAGGAGAGGGAGCTGGTGGGATAGTTAGGAAATGGAGTTGGCAGGACAGCAGAGGTGGCAGGTGAGGAATGAAATAGGTATGGGGAGGAGGATTGTGAAGGGGTGGGAGAAGGGAGGCATAATGGTCAAGGAGTGGAGGGGCAGGGAGGAACAGGGGAAAAGGAGGGAAATGACCAAGGGGTAGGCATAACAGGCACAGGTAGCTAGGAAGCCACAGTATTTTGGGTTAGTGAGGGCATGTGAGTGGGAGGTGGTAGTCAAATGGGAAGGACCTAGGATTAGGTGAAACAGTCACAGGAGGCTCTGGTAACAAGGTAGTCCCAGAGCTTGCATTTAAATGGGCCAAGAGTAGCCATGTCAGTAATTTCCCTTGGCAGGGAATTAAAACATTTTGGGGCTCTGAAGGCAAGTGACTGCTGCCCTTGTGAAGTACAAAACCTGAGGACTTGAAAGGAGGAGTTGATAATGTCAAACATTAAAGTTACAGATGTCTTTTTTTTTTAGAAAATACATTTACTCTAAACCCTTTACTCTACCAGCTTCCTTAGTGGATTTCATCAATTTGAAGGTGTGTCCCTGATTTTGTTCTTGTCCTGATCTTTTACCGCCTTCCTGATTTATGGTCAGGGGTTGAGATGTGCCTGTTCCTGTCTGTGTTAGCACATGCAGTAATATTTACAGTTGGCAACTTTAAACAGCTAAGAGCAGCACACATTGTGACAACTGTGGTGTTCTGTTTTGTTCGATTTGAACTAATATGTGGTAGGCCCATGTACCCAGTGACATTTTAATGTTTGTTTGTCTCTCTCTCTGGGGTATTTATTTTGCCTGCTTGTAGCACACACTTGGCTGTACCTCTGCCTCTCCTCCTGTGGGTCTCCTTTTTACACTGCACTGGGTCATGTGGTTGTGGTTTGTGCATTTCAATTGAAATGTGTTGTGGTCTAACATCTGCAGTACTAAAAGACCCAGGTTTTCTTTGCTTGTTCTGGACCCCCTATAAATGTTTCTCAGTTGATAGTACACTGCCTTCAGCCTGGATGAGTTCGCCTCACCTCTTTGGTGCAACATGTCTTAACATTTTTCAGATGGGGCTAACGTGTCTTGTAAAGAGGATTGTTCCTCTTCTTCAACTTGTGTTACCCTACTAATATACCTAACATCCCCTAACTTACCTACTGCTTTAGTGGTCTGTTGATGATTTCTGGATCAGTGATGATGAGATGCCCAAGTCTCTTTCTTCCTTGTGACTGCCATCAACCCGTCCCAGCCATAGGTGCCTTCAGGTTTCTTGTCCCTATCTGTATGATCTTGCACTTTTGCATTAAACCCCAGTTGCCACTTCTGACCATTTGTTGGTTTATCCAGATCTCTTCATTCTGCCCACTTCATCTGGATCGTCTACCAGTTGCAGATCTTGGTGTCACTCAAATAGACAACCTTACCTCAGTCCATCTGCAATGTCGGTGAAGATATGAAGGGTTTAGTCCAGGACCATCCTAGGTACCCTAATTTGTGACTTGCATCTTTTCTGCCGTACCTTTCCACCCATTGACTAACATCTGACCCACCTTAAGCCTATCCAGCTTATTAATCAATCTTCCATGTGGAACAGTATCGAAAGTTTTGCTGAAGTCAAGGTAGGTGACATCAACTTCTCCCCCTTGGTCCACCACTCTGGTTACCAAGTCAAAGACAAATGTGAGATTAGTTTGACAGGACCTTCCTTTTCTAAACCAATGTTGTCTTGGATCCTGTGCTCCTATGGATTCCAGGTGTTGCACTATCCTTTCCTTAAGGAGTGCCTCCCTAATCTTTCCCACTACTGAGGTAAGACTGACTGGTCTGTAGTTCCCTGCCTCCTCCTTCCTACCACTCTTGTGGAACGGGATCACATGAGCCCTTCTCCAGTCTTCTGGGACCTCTCCTGTGCTCAGAGACTCACTAAACAGTTCTGATAATGGCTCTGCTAGTTCCACCCTTAGCTCCTTTAGTACCCTGGGATGTATGCCATCAGGTCCCATTCCCTTGTTCACCCTGAGCTTATCAAGCTCTTGTAGGACCCTTTCTTTTGTGAAGGGACTAGTGCTCACCTCCCTCCCCCCTGTGTCCATGGTGCTGAGCAGTAGACCCTGCCCTACCTTCTCTTCAGTAAATACTGAGCAGAAGTATCCATTTAGGATAGATGCTTTTACATGGTCCTCCTCACATGCCCCCTTATCACCTTTGATCTTAGCAATACCCCTTCTGGACTTTCTCCTTTTACTAATGTATGTATAGAAAGTCGTGTCACCTTCTTTTACTGTTTGTGCTAGTGTTTCCTCGGTTTGGGCCTTTGCCTGCCTTACTGCCTTCCCTGCTTCCCTAAGGGAAGTTTGGTATGCCTCCCTATCTTCATCCTGCTGTGTTCCCTTATATTTCCTGAAGGCCAGTCTTTTGGCTCTGACTTTTTCTGCTACTGTTTTTGAGAACCAAAGTGGTTTACTTCTTCTTTGCACTTCCTTTCTCTCTCTAACACAATGGGATGTTGCTTCAAGTATTGCATCCTTAATGCTTGCCCACTTTGCCTGTACCCCCTCACCTGTATTTCTTGTTGCCAGGGCTAGCTTAACTCTATTGGCCATCTTATCAAAGTCAGCTCCTCTGAAGTCCCATATTTTTGCCTTGGAATGGGATGATTTAATTGTAGTGGCCAAGTTGAACCATACCATGTGATGGTCACTGGCCCCCAGGTGACCTTCTAACTGGAGATCTGTGATCCTTTCCCTGTTAGTCAGTACTAGATCTAGGATAGCCCTGTCTCTTGTGTGTTGTTGAACTAGTTTTTTGAGGCCTTCCCCCTGCAGGGAATCTACCATGTGTCTAGTTCTGGCAGATGTTCCTGCTGGTATTGACCAATCTGTATCTGGCATGTTGAAGTCTCCCATTATCAGAACCTCCCCTTTAGCTGTTATGTTTTGTATATCTTCTAACAGTAATGTGTCTATGTCCTCCCCCCTGGACTGGGGGCCTGTAGACAACCCAGTTCTTATGGCTGTCCCATTTCCTGTTTCCAGGGTGACCCACAGTTCTTCTGGCTCTTTATGTGTATTCTGAATTTCTGTAGCTTTGATATTTTCATTGACATACAGGGCCACTCCATCTCCCCCCCCTTTTACACTTTGGTCTCTTCTGAACAGTACTTCCCCTGCTGAAAAAGTACAACCACGGATGAAAGAAACAAGGAGGTAAGAGCAGAAACAATCAGTCAGCAACAAATGCAGAAACCCTGAAAGCTTATCCTAGTGATAGATAAAACTGTTATTCCAGTAAGGCACCACCTGTAATAATTTCGCAGAAGATATACCCTGTAAGAAACACTTTGCTACAGAGAAAAATAAAGCAGTAACAGAAGATATACCTTGCAGAAGACAATTTGAATCAGATTACAGCAGCAATCTGTTAGCACACACCTGTAGGCACACCTTGTAATAATGCAGCATAAGGTATACCCAGCAACAACAATTTGAATCAGAGAAAAATAAAGCACTAAAATGTTAGCAAAAAACAGTAACAATCCCTGTGAGTACAAAATAAAAATCACAACACACAGTAAATCTGCCTAGCCAAAAGAAGTCTTTAATCCTTTCCCTTGCTCTGGTATGACCTGGGGAAGTAAAATTGTGATTGACAACTTTTGAGTCAGAGTGATATAAAGGTTAGAGTGCACGCTTGAAAAATGCAAGAACACAAGTTCAAACTTTGCTACAGTCAATCCACTTACCCTCCCAGTGCTCCCAATCACCCAGCTGTAGAAATTGGTAAGCAGAACCCCACTGGAAATTACATGTTGCATATTAACTGGGTTTCCTGATTACATAAATTATTATTTTAAAAAAAGCTATCATCCCTATGAGTGGGTGTCAGTGAAATGAAAAAAATGTTGCAGTTTGCAAATTTTGCTGCAAAGTGTTGATATTCTGATCGCAAAATGCCTTGTGAATTCCATATTTCTTGGAACCATGAATCACAAAGTTCACACTTCACATAGTAAAACACTATGCACCCATGGCACTTGGTTCCCAGGAAGGGAGAATTTTTGGCTGTACAGCTTTTGGGCACTTCTGACGTTTGACCAAATGCTGTTCTGGCATAGACTATGAAGGCACACAGTCACCCATGCTGTCAACTGAAAAAAAGGGTACTGTTACTGTGGGCCAGATTAGACAGGGGACAACGAGACATGAGAAGAAAATTGAGACATGGTGTGTGTGTGTGTGTGTGTGTGTGTGCGCGTGTGTGTATACGTTAAAAGGTCAGTGTCACAAAAATGAGGCATATGTCATTTTGTACGACTTTTGTATTGTATTGTTGTTAAATAATTTGCAACCTTTTAAGAAAAAAAACAGAGGAGTTTGTTGTAAATGGGGTGTATTCTCCAACAAAATTACCTGTACAAAAATAAACATTTTATCAATCAATCAATAAGAATATCTTCTCTCCACTGTAAAGAACCCAGCTGCCTTACTCTTTCATCAAAGGCTATGACTGCAGTTCAGTGGGTGGGAGAAATTAGCCATGCCTCCTGCCTGAGCTATTTAAGTCAGCTCCCTGCAGTCTCACTCATAGAAACATAACATAGAAACATGGACTTTGACGGCAGATAAGGACCTCTTGGCCCACCTAGTCTGCCCATTTCCCTAAATACAGGATAAGCTGCAGATCCTATTTAACCAACAGCCTATTTCTTCCTACCCTCCTCAAAAATTGCCTTATTTCTGTCCCATGCATTTTTGAATTCTCCCACAGTTATAGACCCCACAACCTCCTCAGGAAGGCTATTCCATGTGTCCACCACCCTCTCCATGAAAAAATACTTCCTCACATTGCCCCTGAGTCGTCCCACCTCTATCTTCAAATTGTGTTTCCCTTGTTCTTGCACATCTCTTTTTCTGAAAGATGCTACCCTCTTGGACTTTGTTGATTCCACTGAGGTACTTAAAAGTTTCTATCATGTCCCCCCCTCTCCCTCCTTTCCTCAAGGGTATACATATTAAGCTCCTTTAGTCTCTCCTTGTATGGCTTCTCTTGCAGACCCTGCACTGTTTTAGTTGCCCTCCTCTGGACTGCCTACATCCTGTCTATGTCCTCGTGGAGATGGGGGTCTCCAGAACTGGACACAGTACACCAGATGGGGTCTCACCAACTCTCTGTACAGAAGGATAACAACTTCCTGTTTCCTGCTGGTGATGCCTCTCCCTATACATCCTAGTATCTCCCCAGCCCTCCCTACTGACTTCTCACATTGCTTGCTAACCTTAAGGTCATCTGATATAATTACCCCCAGGTCCCTTTCCATTTTTGTTGTTGTTACTACCTCCCCCACCCATTGTGTAGTCTTCCCCTGGGTTTTTGTTTCCCAGGTGCATATTTTGCACTTCTTTGCATTGAATCCAAGCTGCTATACTTCTGACCATTCCTCCAACCTTGCTAAGTCCCTTCTCATCCTGTCCATGCCTCGTTGGGTATCAACCCTGTGCAGATCTTTGTGTCATCCACAAAGAGGCATACTTTACCTTCCAGTCCCTCTGCAATGTCACATATAAAGATATTAAAAAGGACTGGACCCAGTACTGAACCCTGCGGTACCCCACTAGTAACCCCTCTTTCTTCAGAGTGGACTCCATTTACAATTACCTTCTGTGTCCTGTTGCCCAGCCAATGTTTTACCCAGGCTACTACCACGGGACCCACTCCCAGGCTGGTTAATCTGACTATTAATCTTTTACGTGGGACTGTGTCAAATGCCTTGCTAAAGTCTAGGTAGGCCATGTCCACAGCCCCTCCCTGGTCTACTACTTTGGTCACCCAGACAAAGAAATCAATTAGATTTGTCTGACATGATCTTCCCACTGTGAACCCATGCTGCCTTGGGTCCTGTGCCCCACTGGCTTCTAGGTACTCAACAATTCTTTCCTTCAGAAGTGATTCAATCACTTTCCCTACCACAGAGGTCAAACTGACAGATCTGTAGTTTCCTGCCTCTGTCTAGCTCCCACTTTTGTGAAGGAGAATCACATCAGCCTTCCTCCAGTCCTCAAGTACCACACCATCCTCCCATGATTTGTTAAAAAGGGTAGTCAGTGGTGTCACTAGTTCTCTCCTTAATTCTTTTAGAATTCTGGGGTGAATTCCATCAGGCCCCATTGCTTTGTCCACCTTCAGTTTTAGGAGTTCTTTCACGACACTTTCTTCTGTGAAAGGACTGGGATCAACCCCCCTATCCAGAGTGCTTCTATTAATTGGATTAGACACCTCCCCCTCCTCCTCTTTTGTGAATACTGAGCAGAAGTATTCATTCAGTATCCCTACTTTTTCACTGTCCCTCTCTGCCCACCCACCACCCATTTTATTCAGCCTCACAGTCCCTCCTTTTGTCTTTCTATGCTCCCTGATATAGCTGTAAAAGGTTTTATCTCCCTTCTTAACTGAGTTGGCAATCTTTTCCTCAGTTTGGGCCTTTGCTATTCTGACTACCCTCCCTGCTTCCTTCTGCCTTAACTGCCTTAACTGGTACAGTTCTCTGTCCTGCTCTTTCTGTGTTTCCTTATACTTCCTAAATGCTATCTTTTTCTCCCTAACCTTCACTTCTTTTGAGAACCATAGTGGCTTTTTCTTTCATTTTGATTTGTTTATTTGCTTCACATAAAGGCTTGTTGCTTCTCTGATGGCAGTTTTGATGTTTCCCCATTGCTGCTGCACCCCTCCTTCTAGCTTTTTTGCTAATGCTTTTCTAAGGCACTCTACCTTCTTGCCAAAGTCAGCCTTTCTGGAATCCAGAACCCTCACTTTTGTATGACTTGACTCTGTAGCTGAGTTTATCATGAACCACACTGTTTGGTGGTCATTTGTTCCCAGATGGCTACCCACTTCTAGATCTGAGATCCTCTCACTGTCCCCATTTGAGAGTACAAGGTCTAAGATTGCTCCCTCACAAGTGGGAGCCAAAACTAGCTGTCTGAGGCATGCCACCTGAAGTGCATTAAGAATGGCCTTTGGATGTGGCTGCAGTAAAGGTGCTCCAGTTAACATCTGGAATATTCAGGTCCCCTATCAATAGTATCTCCCCATGCTCTGCCATCCTAAGGATGCCTTCTATCATATCCTTGTCCATTCCCTCCCCCTGACATGGGGGTCTGTATACAACCCCTGTGCAGATTGTGGTGCCATTTCCAGTCTGTAAGGTGACCCATAGTGCCTCCTGTCCTCCCTGTTTGCTCTTTTGTTCAGTTACTTTTATCCCTTCCCTTACATAGAGAGCTACTCTGCCCCCTCTTCTCCCCTTCCTGTCTCTCCTATAGGTTGTGTACCCTGGTATGTTAACATCCCAGTCATGGTTCTCTGTGTACCATGTTTCTGTGACTGCTACAATATGCGGGCATCCCCCTTCCATCAAGGCCACCAGTTCAGGGAGCTTGTTGCCCAGCCTATGGGTACTTATTACCCTCCATTTCTTGATGGCCTTACCCCTTTTTGCCCCATCCCTGTCCTTACTGCATTTGTCATTTTCTCCATATACCCCTGCCCTTCTCCCTATCAAAATCCCTATCTTGGTGTTTACCTCACTTAGTACCCTAATTTTTTTTGGGGGGGGCTAGGATTTAATGTAAATGTTGTTTAGTGGGTAATGGTTCTCTAGTAGGTTCTTCAGCCCCCAATCTAGGCATTCAAATTCAAGAAAAAATATAGGAAATGTTGGGGGGCCCTTTGAAGTAAACACTCTTCGCTCAAGTTATTGTTCTTCAATTTTTCTTTTTCTTTCTCTTCCCCCTACGTTTCTCTCGACTTGGAGCTTGTTCACGGGGTTTATTCTTTGTTACACATCTGTAAATACATTTATTTTATGTCATTGATCAGCATTTTTTAATATGATATTGTTACATTTTTAATTCTTTGGTCTATACACATACCATTCAATAAAGATTATTGCTTGTGCACCCTTGTATATATTCTTAATTTTTCCACAGGGTTAATTTATTTGTACTTGTTTAGATCCTAAGTTGCATCCTAAAAAGACATACACAGTATGTTAGTGAACACAGCGCTGCTAACAACTTGGAACAAGGTTTAACTACTGCCTGTAAGGCTTATTCCCCATATTTCTTGGTTTGCAGCATACCTTATATATATGTTACTTAAAACTTCTTATCTTTCTTATAAAGAATAATTTTGGGCCTGTAATGACATAAACATAATTTTTTTGTTAAGCGTTGCTGTTATTATGTTGGTAAACTAGTAAAGTAAAGATTTAACCAGTATAAATAGTTTTTGACATTCATGATAGGGAGGTCAGATAGGAATTGACCCTAGTATGCTCACAATAATGTTACTGTATAAAGTAAACTATGAGAAGTTAACAGTACAGGGATATACTAAATGAAGTAGAGATTTAACTTACAGAACAACTTGTAACACTTACAACAGGGAGGTCAAGTAGCAATTGACCCAAAGGTGATACAAATAATATTGTTGTAGTAAGTGTAGTGTGAGAAGTCAAAACACATGGATACTCTAAATAACAGTGCAATCACTATCTAAAAGGGTAAAGATGATGTTTTACCTCTAGGACAACTTACAGTATTGACAATAGAGAGGTCAAGCTGCATTTAACCCATGTGTTATTTGATTGTTTTAAACAGCATTATGGTGTTTAAAAGTTTGGTTTGATGCCAGCTAGAGAATTGATCTATGAAGATAATTTTAAACCACGAAGTGATTATGAAGGAGAAGGTCAAATAGCAACTGACCACTCAGCATAATAAATAAGCAGCAAGTTCAGTATTTTTAACAGGGAGGTCAAGTTGCACTTGACCCCAGTGGTATCTAAATACTTATTGTTTAAACAGTACTATGGTATTTACAAGTCTAGTAGAATGAGAGGTAGAGAACTGATCTGTGAAGATAATTTTAAGTCATGGCATGATTGACAAGTACCTAAGTAAGGGGAAGGTCAAATTGCAACTGACCCCTCAGAAAATAATAAATGCTTGTATTTTATTATAAGCTAGAGAAATGATCTGTGAAGAAAATCTTAAACCATGAAGTGAGTGCCAAGTATTTAATGATGGGGAGGCCAAATAGCAACTGGTCCCTCAGCAAAATAAATCAGCAACGATCGATCCCAGAGAGATAACAAATAATGCTGTTATAGCAAATGTACTGAGAGAAGTTAAAATATAGGGACATTATAAACTACATAGTACAATCACTATCTAAAACAATAAATATTATGTTTTACCTCCAGATCAACTTTCAGTATTTATGACAGGGAGGTCAAGTTGCATTTGACCCCAGTGTTATCTGAATAATGATTGTTTAAACAATACTATGGTGTTTAACAAGCTTGGTATAATGTGAGCTAGAGAATTGATCTGAGAAGACAATTTTAAGCCACTGAGTGATTGATAAGTATTTAATGAATAGGAAGGTCAAATTGAAGTTGACCCCCTCAGCAAGTAAACAATAATGACTGTTTATATTACATTATGAATTTCACACTATGGGTTGCAGAAAGCGGTAATGTAAGGTGATATAATAACAAATAATACTTCTGAGAAACCTGGAATTTATTTGCAGCATTTTTAATCAAGGCAAGAGAACTGTTGATATTAGCAAAAAATCCTCTTTACTCTTATGCCACCCTGTGAAAAGAAAACATGGTATAAGAATAATGTGTTTTCATTTTAATAACCTCACAAGAAAGTTAAAAAATAAATAAAAAAGTAAACTAGCACAGAGCTGCAGCAACTAGGAACAAATAGCCTGTTTCTGTGAGCACGCAACTGCACTGATCAGTGCAGTAGTGTTCGGTTGCTTAGCAACTGAGATCACACAGGTGCGATCAACTGGGTGTGACGACATGGTTAGTCATACCATGGGATCTCACAATAATGGGTGAGAGGTTATCAGGAAGTAGCTACCATTAAAATGTGTTGGGCTTCAGTGCTTACATGCAGAGGAACTTAACCAAAAAGGAGAAACTTGAGCCAGAAGGAATGAGGGTAAGCAGTTAAAATATTAAAGAATATTTAGAAGTTGGTATTAGAACCTTTAATTACAAAAGTAAAATGATGGCTATGAGACCAATTGGGGAATACTATGATTATGTTTTCACAGACTACAAAGAACACTAATTCCACTCTAAGAAGCTCACAGCCTCCTTTATGGTATGCTGCTAACAAAATAAGTAAATAGAAGCCACAATGTGGCCACATTATTATATTAAACAACATAATAACAGCAAAGCTTTACAAAAAATTATGTTTATGTCATTACAGGCCCAAAATTATTCTTTACAAGAAAGACAAGGGCCCAGATATTCAAAAGGGTTGCGCATGGCACAACGGTGTTGCATCATGCACAACCCACTGATGCCGTGCGATATTTAAAAGGGAAAAGTGCACCATTACAATCCTGATGCGCTAGCGATTGCATGTATGCAGGCACAGGGTGGTGTCGATGTATAACCTGTACAGCCCGACATTCAGCCCGGCTGTGCAGAGTTATGCATGAGCAACCCCCTACCTGTGCCTGCACAAAGTTACACCTAAAAAGGAACAAGTTGATGGCCACCACAGGTGAGCTGCCACATTGCAGGGCGCAACACAGCTGCTGGCACCTGTGGGTGGCTATCACCTGTTCCTGCCACACCTGGTGGTGCCCCTCATGCCACGATCACTGGCATCAGTCATCCCCCCCAAGTCTGCTATCCCTGGTGGTCCAGTGGACTGCACGGAGCTCAGGGATCCAAGGCATCACTGTATCCCCTCCCAAGTCCAATATCCCTGGTGGTCCAGTGAACCACACAGATCCCGATCACAGGTATCACTGTATTTCCTCCCCAAGTCCAATATCCCTGGTGGTCCAGTGGACTGCACAGAGCCCATCACAGGCAGCATGACGGGGAGTGGGGTGGTGGGGCTCAGTGGAGTGGGTAGGGTGGGTCCACTAGATCACCAGGGATATCGGACTTGGGGGGGTGATGAATACTGCCTGCAATCAGGCTCTGTGCAGTCCACTGGACCACCAGGGATATTGGACTTGGGCAGGGGAGGATACAGTGATGCCCACGATCAGGCTCATCATAGTCCACTGGACCACCAGGGATATTGGACTTGGGAAGGGGGATGAATGCTGCCCGTGATCAGGCTCTGTGTGGTCCACTGGACCACCAGGGATAACGGACGTTCTTTGTCCCTTATGGGACGTCCCATGATCGGGCTGCAGGGGGCGTCGGTCCCCAACGGCTGCTGCCTGGCAGGGCGCCAGGTGCAAGTCATCGGGGATTGGCACACCTACATGCTAATGGCATGCAATTGGCCCCCTGTGCACCTTGCATAAATTATGGCCCATTTGCATGTCCCCCTTTGAATATTGCAGGTGCTGTGCATGGCACAATGGCACTTGTGCCACCACATTTCAATGCTCCACTCTGGCCACTTGCGCTGGTGCAGTGCCACTGCACCATGCACTGTGGGGGTGGCCAGGGTGTGATATTCAAAGCAGTTGCACCATAGCACAGCTCCATTGAATATCACCCTGGCCACACTCGTGCGCAACAAAGTTGAGCTAAGCCCAGGCTTGTGCCACAGCCTGGCGCAGTTTGAATATCTGGGCCAAGAAGTTTTAAGTAATATATATAAAGTATGCTGCAAACCAAGAAATATGGGGAACAAGCCTTACAGGCAGTAGTTAAACCTTGTTCCAAGTTGTTAGCAGTGCTGTGTTTACTAACATACAGTGTATGTCTTTTTAGGATGCAACTTAGGATCTAAACAAGTACAAATAAATTAACCCTGTGGAAAAATTAAGAATATATACAAGGGTGCACAAGCAGTAAACTTTATTGAATGGTATGTGTATACACCAAAGAATTAAAAATGTAACAATATCATATTAAAAAAATGCTGATCAATGACAAAATAAATGTATTTACAGATGTGTAACAAAGAATAAACCCCGTGAACAAGCTCCAAGTTGAGTGAAACGTAGGGGGAAGAGAAATAAAAGGAAAAATTGAAGAACAATAACTTGAAAGAAGAGTGTTTATTTCAAAGGGCCCCCCAACATTTGCGATATTTTTTCTTGGGGGCTAGGATTTCCTGCTCCTCTCCAGTGCCTGCCCCCGTGGCTAGTTTAAATGCTTGCCAATGAAGCATTTAAACCTATCACCTAGGATCCTGGTTCCCCTCCTAAACAGATGCAGACCATCACACCAGTATAGGCCTGCATCCCTCCAGGTGGACCCCCAGTCTACAATGAAGCCAAATCTCTGAGCTCGGCACCAGTTTTTCAACCACTGATTGAATACCATGGTGTGGAGCACCCTAGCCTCACCCCTGCCATAGACAGGCAGCACCTCAGAGAAGGTTACCGTGCATGCTACTTGTCTAAGGCCCCTCCCCAACTCCACAAACACTTCCTGCACTGCTATGATCACTTTCTTAGCCAGGTCATTTGTCCCTAAGTGGGCAATGACATCCAGCTCCCTCCCCTGTGCAGCTGCTCTGGTGATCCTGAGGATTCGCTCCCTGTCCCTCTAAGCCATGGCAAGAGACAGGCACCTTACCTCCCTCTCTCCTTCCTCCCCCAGTTCTACCTTCCTAACAATGGAGTCCCCCACCAGGAGTTGTTTCCTTCCCCTGTGGGGTCCTGTGCCTCCCTCCTGTGGGTCTCCTTTGTGGAGTTTCCCATCATTCTCCTTGGTCTCCACTGTGGGTGCCTCCATAGAGGAACCACACTTTGCCAGAATGGCATATGAATTGTGGAGAGGTACAACTAGAGGGATGTGCCTCTGTTCCACCACCCTCACCCTCGCTGAGCCCACTGTGGTCCAACCACTCCTCTTTCTTGGTAACCTCTGAGGCAATGGCAGTGGCCCTGGTGGTCCCTGGGTGGGAGAGGAGGTCCCACAAATCCTGGCCAACTCACCCTGGAGATGAGCAACCTCCTCCCTCAGCCCAGAGAGGTGCCCACAGATGGGACAACACTGCATCCTCCAGAACGTCTCCCAAAAGACTGCTGCTCCATAGCCACTGCACTACACCACTCCCATCATGTTTTATTTCTGGCCCCACAACTGTTGTTTGGAATACTTATTCTTTCCTCTGTTTGTTTATTTTTTTTCTCCCTACTTACTTACTGCCTCTGTGCCTTTTAAGCTCCTGATCTTCCTGTTCTGAGACAAGAGATTCCTATATTTCTCAGTAATCTCCCTAATTGCTCAGATTCAGACCTCCAGCAGCTCGGGGGGGATGAGAGCTATTCTTATCCTTCTAGGATGGTGAATCTTTGGTGGCTCTGTGACCACTCACTTCCTGTTCCCAAACAGGAAGTTCCTGTTGTCAGTCAAATCCTGTGCCTATAAAAGTTGAGTTGGTTTAGGGTGGAGGGGAGGGAGGGAAGGAGGGCAATATGGTCCCAGTAGAGAAGTTTAGTTATAACAGCAGCTCCTTCTTCCTAGCATTCTCTGTCTGTTCTCTGGCAGAAGCTATCTAGGGCACTGTTTAAATCTGGCTTTAACCTGGCTTCCTTTTAGCTAAGCCACTCCCCCTATTTTACAAATCTTTCTACACTTAGTTAATAATGCAGATAACAAATCTCTTCAGCCACCTGAGACAAACACCTAGATAACTGCAAAAATAACAATTCACTTTAGCCAACTTTGAAAAACACACTAACTTTTTTTTTACCCTAAATTGAAGGTCCCAGTAGTAGAGCTGTAGTTCTTAGTCCCAGTAGAGAAGTTTAGTTATAACAGCAGCTCCTTCCTCCTGGTGTTCTCTGCCTGTTCTCTGGCAAAAGCTATCTAGGGCAGTGTTTAAATCTGGCTTTAACCTGGCTTCCTTCTAGCTAAGCCACTTCCCCTACTTTACAAACCTCTCTACACTTAGTTAATGGCACAGATAACAATTCCCTTCAGCCACCTGAGATAAACACCTAGTTAGTTGCACAGATAATTCTCTTCAGCAACCTGAGACAAACACCTAGATAACTGCACAGATAACAATTCACTTCAGCCAACTCTGACAAACACACTAACTTTTGTTTTACCCTAAATTGAAGGTCCCAGTAGTAGAGTTCTAGTTCTTAGTCCCAGTACAGAAGTTTAGTTATAACAGCAGCTCCTTCCTCCTGGTGTTCTCTGCCTGTTCTCAGATGCATTCTTTCTTTGCTAGAGCCCCCCCTCCCCACCCCTTTCTACCAGTGTTTGTCTTACTTCATACTTTTAGGGATTTGTACTGCCTTGTGCCTCCACCTTTCTTGGTCTGTTGTTTGCTTTTGCTTCCTGGTTGCTGTTTTGCTTCTTTTCAGTCCCCTAGTCCTGGTACACTTCCTTTTCAGTTCCTGTGTTTGTCTCTGTTTTTGTTACTTTTTGGGGGTTCCCAGTTGTCAGAATCCTGCTTTTCTCATTTTGTTTTGCTTTGTACTTATTCAGGCTCTAGAGTTACTGTGTTTCTGTACCATTTGCAATCTTCCTGCTTACCTACACCGTTTTTGTACCATTTGCAGTCTCCTGTCCATCTAAACTCCTTAATTGCTTACACCTGACAACCACTTCCTTTTGGGTTCGGTGGTTTCATTACTTACTCCAGCAGCACTCTGCTTCCTGGTTTGATTCCCCATGGTATTGCAATTCATATGGCATTGCATTCCATAACAGCATTTAATCATTCTATACATCTTCAGCATGCTGTCTCCTACCAGACTCAGTGCTATCAGTTGCTCCCTACCTCATGTTGTCTCACTGTCCTCAGTGCTAACAGACACACTTTGCCTTATGCAGTCTCATAAACTCATTGCTAATGGATGCACTCACACTCATGCAGTCTCCTAACTTACTCTCTGCTAACTGTTGCACTCTCACTCATACTGTCTATTGCTGTCCTCAATTCTACCAGTCACACTCCCAATCCTAACTCTTAGTCACATCCCTTCCACTCTGTACCCAGCACTGCTCTTCCCTCTTGAAGTCCACATCTTGAGGGTGGGTCCATTGCTGGGGGCAGGGTGCTTGTCATCTACCATTAGGGTGAGAAGGTCCACTGCTCTAAGGAAAGTCTTTGGCCATGCAGACAGTGTCAGCAGCACCTCATGATGTACCATTTAAGACTTCAGCTGCCAGAGGGTGGGGCCTCTAAGTCCCAGGGGGGCTCCTTTAACTGCTGACAACATCAGCAGCACCTTCAAAAGCTATTCTCCCTACAGCAACCTCTGGTTCACCTGGTCTCCATTCTATACCCTCCCTTGTCCTTCCTTCTCCTCAGGAGTGAAGATTGTACAATCTTCCTGTTATCACCCCCTCCAGGGCTCAGCCTTACCACTCCTGGGTTTGGTTTTGGCCTTGCCCCTCCTGGGTTTGGCTTCTTCTTTAAGCCTTTGCTTAGAGGCAAGGTGAGTGCCATTCAACAGTTGTTTGACCTCCTCCTCTGCTGTGGGGGTGGGCCCCAGCAGGGTTCCCCTTTAGCTGCAGATGCCAGCAACTCACAGCACCCCCATGGCTTTCAGTTAGAGGGATAGAGAGAGAGCCCCTCCTTTAAAAATCATCCCCTGAATTGGGTCTCTAAATTGCAGTACTGAGCCATCATTAATATCATCCCATGCCTGGAGGGAAGGCAACTAAGGCCTTGGATCCCCAGAGATTCCCCATAGGGTTTTTCCCTCTCCTCAGTGCTGAAGGTCATAAAGATTAGGTTGTCTGTAAAAGGCAGCCCTCCAGTAGCATATCTATATAGTATATGTTGACCCAGGTAGGTTTCCACTGTTGAGCTGTGGTTGGATGGTGGCCTTTCTCTTTTGCATTCCCTCTCTCCTTATGGAAGTCATAACCATTCTAATATCAATACTGATATCATCAGTCATTGCACAATCCTACCTATGTCTGCTGTAAATGATCACTACTGCTGTCAATCCATGCTCATCCAGTTTCTGCAATCACCACTTGCTGGTTATTCTTTTTGGGGGGCACTTTCTGAAGTTACTTTTAGCCTAAAGGAATTATATTTCCATGACACCTCTAGGAGTAGAACCTTCCTCAAGAGGGTTCCTTTCCTTACTGTTAATGAAGTTGCACAGTATAACTCATCACTAACTTGCATACACACATTGAAATCAAAGGCTATGACTGCAGTTCAATGGGTAAGAGCAATTAGCCACAACTTCTGCCTGCTCTATTTAAGTCAGCTCCCTACAGTCTCACTTAGATGCTTTCTTTGCCATGCCATCCTCCCCTCCTCCTCCTCTAGCTGCATGCCTCTCTCTCTCTCTCCCTGGAGGATCCTTTCTCAGGTACCTTTAGCCTAAAGGAATTATATTCCCATGGAACCTTCCTCAAGAGGATTCCTTTGCCTTCATGGAGCCCCGATAGGGTGGTAGTGACTGGCCAAAGTGTCTATTTATTTCAGTCAACAACATAAGCTTTCAAATTCTATCAGAATATCAATGAAGTTGCACAAGCATAACTTATCACTAACTTGCATACACATTGAACCCATTACTTTCAATAACTCCATATGAAGTCCAGACCACCCATCCCTTAACCTGATACAAAGTAGCTGTCCAGCTAAAAATAAGTTAAGAGGCATTTCCTGCACTGCCTTTGAGGTATAGCTTCATCAGTACTCATCAATCAGAGATTCTGTAGGTACAGTAAAGTGCTGATGATGGGAAATTACATATTACTACAAGACAATTCCTACTACCACAGTATACTGCATTATTGTTTTGCAAGTCATTTTGCAAATGTTAAGCAATATGGATTTCTGCAACTTCCCTTACTCTTTTTTAGAATGAAATGCCAACTGTTAAAGACAGATATAAAATGTCTTTATGTAAATACAGTACAGTATTATGAATATAACTTTAGCTTACCTTTTCGTTTCCATAAGAAAAAAAAGAGCCCCAGCCCAAGTAGAAAAAGAAGAAGAAGCACAGCCACTATTATTACAGATAGCCTGGTGATGTCTTTAGTTGCAAAATAAATTTCATTTTTTGTTGTGCCATAGCTATTAGCTGCTTCACAGTAGTAATTTCCATCTCTGACAGGGCTATGCAGTTCTCCTGTTGTTTGAAACTGACTTGAATTATAACTGTGCGTCATCAGAAAATGGCTTTCTGGTCCACTCCATGTAATGTTGGGTGCTGGCCCTCCTTCCGCGACACAAACTATTTTGGAATTCTCAGAAATGAAAAGGTGCAGTATTACTGGTACAGCTACAGATAAAAAAAAGCAGTTCTGTTACCATAGTATTCTTTATTATTGATGACTGTCATTACAAACTGTTTATCTTGCTATCAAGAGTCTGTTTTCTGAAATTTAGGCTTGTTTAAATACGATCACAGGCAGTTCTTTCGTGTTAATTTAGTTCTGAGGTTAGTATGACAATTGCATTTTAGAGAGTCGCCATTTTTTCTTTTTTTGCAAACCCTTGAAGTGTTACCTGCAATATTCACAGCTTCACAAACACTTAGTCATGATTTGAAATGTGTAAACGGGTAGTGCTGAAATCTTCCAAAGATGCACCTCCTAAAAATACCCACATTATCCATGTAAACTATAGACTTGTGACAGCCATTTTGTATCACATTTCCTGGCTGCCTGATGTCTGAATTGTAAGTGGTAGGGCTTACTATGTTTTTGACGCTGGTTCATGTCCAGAACCCAGGACATCACACATCAGATAGCATGAGTAATGCTGAGCTTCTTTCTGTCTTGGATGTCGCCTACCTCAAGAACGGATGGTAGCTCTTGCCTCCATGACTGTCCAGTGGGACAGAGTCATGTTGGAAAAAATATGCTTAGAAATATAGAAGTTGACGGCAGATAAGGGCACACAGGATCACCATGTCTGCTTGTTTTCATGGTCATTGTAACTTAGTGAATCTTTAATTAGCCTAATGTCCTCTCTTGTTGTGTTCGCAAGCACCCTATGAGTCTGTCTCATTCCCCCTATGAAGCCTGTAACCATTTCTGCCCCCACCACCTCAGCTGGAAGGCTGTTCCATTTATCCACCACCCTCTCTGTGAAAAAGTACTTCCTCACGGCCCCACTGAGCTCCTCCCCCCCCCAGCTTCATGTTGTGGTCTCAAGCCCTAGAGCACTTTTTACTTTGGAAGATTGCATCAACATGCACTCTGTTTCTTCCCATGAGGTATTTATATGTTTCAATCATGTTCCCCTTCTCTCTCCTTTCCACCAGTGAATACATATTTGGCTTCCTCAGCCTGTCTCCATAAGGTTTATTGTACAGGCCACCACCACTTTGGTTACCTTCCTCTGCACAGCCTCCACCTGTTTACTGCATGTCCTTCTAAAGATGAGGTCTCCAGAAATGGGCACAATATTCAATGTGAAGCATCACCAGTGATCTATACAGTGGGAGTATCACCTCCCTCCTTCTGCTTGTTATTCCCCTACCTATGCAACCCAGCATTCGGCTAGCTTTTGCTGCTGCCTTGTCACATTGACTGGCAACCTTCAGGTCATCTGAGATGATGATTTACCAACTAGAAATTTGCTCACCCCAGGTTTTAAAAAGCCCCTGGGTTATTTTTATCCATATGCATAATCTTGCATGTTTAGCATTGAACCCCAGCTGACACTCCTTTGACCAGTTTTCCAATCTCTTTATGTCCCTAGTCATTTTATTAACACTGTCTGGTGTGTCCACTCTGTTGCAGAGTTTTGTGCCATGTGTAAACAGCAAGACTTTCCCTTCCAGACCCTCAGCAATGTCACTGATGAACATTTAATAGGACTGGGCTCAAAACTGATCCCTGGGGAACTCTGCTTGTCACCCTTCCCTCTGTAGATCCTGTACCATTTACCACCACCCCCTGAGTTCTATTACCTAGCCAGTTCCCTACCCATCTCAGTATCTTGTGCCCAGCACCCAGGCACCCCAGTTTGTTTAGCAGCCTTTTGTGAGGAACCATACTGAAAGGCTTACTAAAATCCAGATACACCACATCCACAGCCCCCTCCTCAATCCACCTTCCTGGTTATGCAGTTGAGGAACTCTGTGGGGTTAGTTTGGCATGACTTCCCTTCAGTGAAACCATGCTGTCTCAGGTCTTGAAGCCCATTCATTGTCGGGTGGTTCACTATCTTTTCCTTTAACAGTTTTTCCATTAATTTACATACCACAGAGGAAGGGCTCATATATATGCAGTTTTATTTAAAATAAAGTGCACAGTACATCAATACTGGTTCTCCAACCATTCTAGTAGCAGGTTAGGCTAAAAAAGGTGCTCTTACATTTTGTCTAGTAGAACACAAGGCTTCATTAGAGAAAGCTACAGTAGCTGCCATACACACAGCAATTTTATAACAAAACATACTCATGCTTATGTGCATTTACTCATGCTTATTCATTAATCATACAATTAATCAATTGTTTCTAACTTCATTCTCAACTGGAGACACCAAATGCTACATTCTGATTGGTTTAAATCTAGTACCAATCAATGAATGTTACCCAAGTACTTTATTGCTTTATAAACAGCTGGTTCAATATGTATGACCAGTTAATATTAATCAATATTATGGGTAAAGAGAGTAATTTAAATAGGTAGTAATCATTTCTAATTAAAATTTTAGGCACTAGTATGTTTTTGTATAAAATTATTGTGTGTATTTATTTATTTAGTTTTTGTAGTCAGGGAAAGGAGGACTAGACAATTCTGCTTATTTTCAGCCTCATCCCGGGGGGGGATATAGATGGATGCCAACTGACATTGAACCAGATTATGTTGTTGGTGGTATTTTTAATGAATTGGTGAAATTTGGCCAGAACACCAGGGATTACTCTACAGCAGAATAATCTACCACAATTGGGAACTTTTAAAAAAGATTACAGCAGAACTAAGAAGTATTTATGAGTTTGAGTCAACAAAATAGGAAAGAAAAGATTTACTACAAAAATGGAGAAATATGCCGTGGGTTACAGACAATGATGTCCCAACTACATAAAATTATTTATGTATTGAGAAACATAACATTGAAAGGATGCTAGTTTAATTATAAGAATGTTAAGTTAATTGTATTAGGTACCTAGGCAATATCATATAACAAGTTCCCTTGTATGATGATTGCCTCATTTTTCTTTCAAGTTTATTATGGATGTATATGAATGCTTGTTTTTGTTTCTTTCCTTATTATTTGCTATTTTGTATGATTCTCAGGATAAATAAACAAATTTCCCTACTCACTGGGGTGGGGGTGTTGTGGACGGTGCTACAATGGCCGGTCCAATTCGATCAGCGGACAGGATGGATGTGGAAGAGGTTGGGCAGCGGGTCTCTTCCTCAGCCTCAGAATTTCTAGAGACCATATCAGTGGAGAATTTGCCAGAGAACATGGCTAATAATGCTAAAGAGGAGTAATCGGAACCTGTGATGGATCAGGTACAACATACTGTTTCTAGCCCTATGGAAGTGAACGCTAGCCCCTCGATGGAGAGTTTGGCAACAAATAGCATAAATTTAAATACTTCTGAAATTTACAAACAGCTACATGAAGAAGAAATTAGACAAAGAAAGAACATTGGAATTGCAAAGGGCTTTAACTCAAGTTAATGGCAAGTAAACTGGTGCAACAGGTCTGACAATACCTGACAGCCCCGGCACAGCTGATTTGCGATGACGCTGGCACATCAAAGAATGCCATGCCTAATATCTCCTCAGTTTTCAAACAGCCAGAGAAACAAGAAGTACAACAGAAAAAAAAGTACAATAAAAAAGAAAAGAGACACAAACAAAGATTTAAGTGGTGCCCCGAATGGTATGGCCTTAGAGAGTCAGAACCGGCTCGACCTAAGACAGGCACTTCAGACTTCAAAATTAAAATCTTCAGAGGTGATTAACAAAGCAGACCTTGTTAATATCACAGAGGATTCAAACAGCAAAATAAGCACCTTTTTGGGGGGCCTCCTAGAAGCTCAAACCTCATATACAATGTAGGACGCTCCTGTATCCAAACAGCAGGCGGAGTCAATTTTTAGTGAAAACACCTGAGGGCCTTCAGGGGGAACTTTCAGATGCTGGGTATGCTCCTAAATCTGATGGACAAATACAAACACAAAATTAAGAAGGTATGAAATAGACAGCCACAGGTCAAGAGTCACGAGAAAGTATGAATTCTCTTCCAAATCCTGGTGCACAGACTTCTTCTAGTCATTAAACAAAAAGAGCAAAAAATGAAGGAGAAAGTTCATTTAATAGACAATGGGACACTAGAGGAGGATAAAAATAGGAAAAGACAACTTGATTCTCCCCAGGCCAGTCTAATATGGGACTTACAAAACATTGTGTAGTTTCTCAAAATGAAGCTGGAGATGCACTTTGAGCCTCACAATTATCTCCAGATGTAGCACTTTTAGGAGCTGAATGGATCAGGGATTCTACAGGACAGTGGATTCCAGATCCAGAAATTTCATTACCAGGAGGTCAAGCAACCACACAAAGCAATAGTTTAGAAGTGGAGCAACAAATAAATAATTAGGCTACAGGCTCTTTCTTTTTCTCCTAGACAATCTTTGGCTGGCACCGATAGTCATGGCATATTAGAGAGTGAGCTGTCTCAATCCAACACTGAGACTCCCCTAAACATCAGTGATAACCCTGCCAGAGAACTGCCAGACCCTCCAGCCCAAAACCAGTCTTATTCAAGTTTATTTTGTAAACACATAGAATCAGCCAAAAGCAGAAATGCAGTTCGGCTTAGATATCTTGGGGGTATGGAGAATACATCCGACCACTTTTATGTGGGGAAGGTCTTGATTAAGCAGTCCTTAGGATTTACCCCTTCTGATGTATATACACTAATTTGTGCCCCAGGGGAATACACATTTGATATTAGTTTTTGAACCCTGGAGTTGTTAGAATGATTCTGGAGTAAATTCATGCTCCTTAAAACAAATCTGATGACTCCATTTCAAGCCATTCCTTTGACTAAACAACCCACTAAAACTATAACAGTGTTATTCAGGAATGAAGGGGTTAACATCACTGATATATTATTCTGGCTGGAAAAATTATGTACTATACAAAGGACCATGGAACCCGTCTTGGAAGAAAAAGGTTTTTGGAATGGAAGATGGAGGATTAAAGTTAAACTGAAACAGATCCTGACTAATATGGAACATCTCCCAAACAGTTTTTACATCGGAAGGGATAAAGGGTTTATATTTTTTCCTGGCCAGCCAAGGAGATGTTATAAATGTGGATCCCCACATCATATTAGTACTAATTGTGAAACAGTAAAATGTTCCTTCTGTGGGGAACTAGGGCATTCAAGGAAACCAATGTTCAAATACTCCAAAATGTAACCTATGTGATGAGGAAGGCCACACTTTTATGGAGTGTCCTTGGATGGCGCACAATATGGAAGATGCAGACTTTGGAGTACAGGACTTTTATATAAACAAAGCCACTAAAGAGGTATATGGGGTATCAAAATCTCCTCATAATACAACTTCAAAAAGAGAGGCAAACACAACAACAAGCATCTTCCTCTAGGATACCTCTTCCTCCTCCTAATGTTACTGATCCAATTCCTAGAATGCACTATGCTGCCTCCTCTTTCAATGGCACTAGAATCAGAATTTCAGTTAGTGAAAAATAAGAGAGGTAAACACAAGGCCAAGAGTAGACCCTCGGCTCAGGGGGAAGGCTTCATTCTGGTGCAGAATAGATACACCTCATTACAGTAGGGAGAATCTGAAGCAGAAACAGACTCTGACAATACCTTGGTACCATCATCTTCAGTAGACAATTTATTGGAACCTGATAACGTACCTGACGCACCTGACAAGGCCAAGAAAATGAAAACTAGAGCAAGTTCAAGAAAGATCCCTTGAGGCTTTTTATTTCCATATGGCCTCTTTTCATCATACTTTAACTTTAGCATCTTGCAATGCTAATAGTATAAAATCTGAATAGAAGAGACTGACTACATTTGGACTTTTTACACATTTCTTTGTGATATTGTATTTTTTCAGGTCACTAGATGCCATACTTCACATGAAATTCAAGCAGCCAGTGATGCATGGATATGGGGACTCAGCTATTAGTCCATGGGGGAAGAGTCATGTAGTGAGATAGGAATATGTTTAATGGATAAGACACCAACAATATCACGTATAGTAGACATTTTCCCAGGATGAGCATTATTGATCGATTTAAAATTAGGTAATATAGATTTCAGATTAATCAATGTATATGCCCCACAGTCTTAAGACAGAATAACCCTATTTAAGTTAATGCAGCCTTTTTTTGTTTATATCTAAAAATGTCTTGTTAGGAGGTGATTTCAGTTGTGGTAGGTTTTGTGTAGATAGAGGACTAAAAACATCTAAAATTTATTGTGATGCTACTTTTCTTAATCACATGATTATGCAAGCAAATCTAATAGATACATAGAAACATAGAAATTGACAGCAGATAAGGACTGCAAGGCCCATACAGTCTGCCCATTTTTTTTCTACCTTATGAATGTGCCATAGGTCTTCACTCTGTCAATGGTCTTTCTAGTCATACCCATCTGTATTGCTCCCTTATGCCTATCCCATGCCTGTTTGAAGCCCTGCACTGTATTCATATCCACCACTTCCTGGGGTAGGCAGTTCCATGCATCCACCACCCTTTCTGTGAAAAAGAACTTCCTCACATTACCCCTTAATCGGTCTCCCTCTAGTCTCATGCTGTGTCCTCTTGTCCTGCAATTTTTCTTGTATTGAAACATGTTAGACTCTTTCACCTTGTTAATGCCCTTAAGGTGTTTGAATGTTTCGATCATATCACCTCTCTCCCTCCTTTGCTCTAGGGTATACATATTGAGCTCCATTAATCTGTCATCATATGTTTTCTGATGCAGTCTCTGCACCATTTTGGTTGCCCTTCTCTGGACTGCTCCATTTTGTTAATGTCCTTGTACAGGTGCAGCCTCCAGTACTGCACGCAGTACTCCAGATGGGGCCTAACCAGCATCTAGTAAAGAGGGATTATTACCTCCCACTTATGACTTGTGATACCCCTACTAATACATCCCACCAACCCTCTAGCCTTACCTACTGCTTTAGTGGTCTGCTTGGATGATTTCAGGCCATCTGTGATGACGATGCCCAGTTCTCTTTCTTCCCTTGTGATTGCCAGCATCTCCCCTCCCAATCTATAGGTGGCTTCGGGGTTTCTCTTCCCTATGTGCATGATCTTGTACTCCTTTGCATTAAACCTCAGTTGAGACTCTTTCAACCATTTTGCCAGTTTATCCAGATCTCTTCTCATTCTGCCCACCCCATCAGGATCATCTACTCAGTTGCAGGTCTTGGTGTCATCTGCAAAAAGACAAACCTTACCCTCCAGTCCATCTGCAATGTCACTGATGAAGATATTGAAGAGAACTGGCCTCAGGACTGATCCCTGAGGTACCCCACTTGTGACTTGCATCTCTTCTGATTGTATACCATTTACCACCACTCTCTGTTTTCTGCTGCCAATCAGTTTGCCACACAGTTGACCAACTTCTGACCCACCCTGAGCCTACCCAACTTATTAATCAATCTTCTATGAAAACAGTATCAGAAGCTTTGCTGAAGTCAAGGTAAGTGACATCCACTGTACCCCCTTGGTCCACCACTCTGGTTATCAAATCAAAGAAATCTATGAGATTAGTTTGACAGGACCTTCCTGTTGTAAACCAATGCTGTCTTGGATCCTGTACTCCTATGGATTTCAGCTGTTGCACTATCTTTTCCTTAAGCAGCGCCTCCATAATCCTGCCCGCTACTGAGGTAAGACTGACTGGTCTGTAGTTCTCTGCCTCGTCCCTGCTGCCACTGTTGTGGAGTGGGATCACATGAGCCCTTCTCCAGTTTTCTGGAACCTCTCCTATGCTCAGAGACTCACTAAACAGTTCTGCCAATGGCTCTGCTAGTTCCACCCTTAGCTCCTTTAGTACCCTGGGATGATGCCATCAGGTCCTATTGCCTTGTCCACCCTGAGTTTAGCAAGCTCTTGTAGGACCCTTTCTTTTGTGAAGGGACTTGTGCACACCTCCTTCCCCCCTGTGTCCATGGTGCTTTCTATGTTTAAAAACAGATAATGGTAGAATGTTGATTTTTTTTCACAAAAATATTCAAAAGCCCCTCACATGGACTTTAAAGGAACTCTTTCGACTAGAATTGATTATTGGTTCATTTCAAATTCATTACCAGTTTTAACAGCTACAGTGGAATTGGTCCCTCCTCAGACCATGGTCTTTTAAAAATCTCCCTCTTAGAGTTTGAGGAACTCAGAAAAGGCCCGAGATACTGGAGGATGGATATGCAATTATTAGACAATAAAGAAATATTGCAGGGTTTTATTTCACTCCTATAGTAAAGGAAATCAATTTTGTTTGTATATGATACATTAGTGGACTGGTAGAAAAACAGTAAAAATAACATAAGGGAATATTTCCAGGATGTAGGAAGAATAAAACCAAAGGATAAAACAAAATACATATAATAGGAAACAAAAGGAACTATATAAACTAATTTCTTTATAATCAGAAACACAGGTTGATTATACTGAGCAAATTCGACAGACACAAACAGAAATGGCTGACATACAGAATGATAGAATTAAATCATTGGAACCCAAACAAAGGTTCGGAACCCAAGGTACCCAAGCACACACAAACCCTTTTGAATGTTGTGCCTCTTTAAGAGAAACTACAAAATTAAATAGAGTAAAAACACACACCAGACAGACAGTATATAGACAAATGTCTATAGAAACATTCAAGTACCTCAAGTGTATAAACAAGGTGCAGGGGGGAGACATTTTCCAATACAGGAGGACCACAAGAATGAGGGGGCATGACATGAAACTGGAAGGTGGGAAGTTAAGGGGGATTTTGAGGAAGATCTTCTTCACAGAGTGGGTAGTGGACACATGGAATGGTCTGCCTCAGGAAGTGGTGGGAGTGAGTACAGTGGATGGATTGAAGCATGCTTGGGACAGGCATAGAGGAAACACAGAGGTACAGCAGCGGGTGGGTTGGAAGCAGTAATCCAGTACAAAGTCCTGGATGGGCCAGGCAGTTGTTATCTGCTGACAATTTCTATGTTTCTATGTTTAAAAACAGATAATGGTAGAGGTTGAGGAATATGTACAGAAGATGTTCCAGAAAAATGATTTAGAAGAAGGTAAGACAGTAGAATGATTAGATCATTGTAGCATACACAAAATCCCTGAAGACATAAAAAACTGTCTGGCAGTTCCTATAATAAAACAAGAAACTGAGTCTGTTATTGCTTCATGGGGTCACCCCAGGAAAATATGGTTTTCCAAATGAGCTATATAAAGTCCTTTTTCAACATCTAGCAGATGAACTAGTTGAGATGTTCAATAATTCTTTATCTTTTGGAAAACTCTCCTCAAGTATATACAAGGGACTTATTATATTTTTTGTATTAATCGGGACAAAGATATCATCACAAATTGGAAACTGATAACTCTATTAAATTCTAATTTTAAGATCTTAATGAAAATTCTAGGAAACGGAATGTCTGGCATACTAGATATTATTCATCCCTCTCAGTTCTGTAGTATTCCAGATAGGAAAATCTCAGGTAGCCTCATTTGTATAAGGGAGATAATGGAAAAAGGTAAAGAAGGATAACTCTGAATGTCTCCTTAGCTTAGACCAAAATAAAGCCTTCAATAGAGTTTCACATGAATATCTTTGGCAATACAATTTTCCCGATTAATACATAAATTGAATCAAGACTTGCTATAGTCAGTCTGTGGTAATGCCATACATTAATGGATGAATGCATAGGGTCAGAATATAGGTTACAAAGTGAAGTGAGGCAGGGCTGTTTAGCCCTTTATTGTATATACTAACAAAAGATCCATTGTTATATAAAATAAATCAAATAGGTGACATTTCTGGCTTATCCTTCTCATCCGATTGTCCAGAAAATAAAAAAACCTGGCTTATGCAGATGATATATGAATTTTATTAGCTGATATTCCCTCCTGCCTCATGGTAGAGAAGGAACTGTAGAAATTTACTAATTCCATAGGATCTAAAATTAATTATCAGAAAAGTAAGTGCATACTTACTGGACAGCCTGATATTTTGGTCACTTCCATAATGAGAATTCTGGTTGTACATGATCCTTGCAAAATTCTGGGTATTTATTTTGGTAACGAGAGCATGGGTTTTTATACTAACATACTAAAATGCCAGCAGAATAGGCCCAGTGGTCTTTCATGTCTGCTCGTTTGGTCAGCCCCCACCCTAGGAGCTGACCTTGCTGCCCCCTTCGCCTTCTCTGGCTTCTCCCTTCCCAGTTCCAGATATTCTCGCTGCACTGGATTTTGCTTACAGAACCCTTCCCCTGTACCTGTCCCACCCCTTCTTGAACCCCTCCACCATCTCTGCCTCCACCAGCCCCCTGGGCAGTGCATTCCATGGCTCCACCACCCTCTCAGTGAAGTAGCACCTCCTCCTTCTCCCCTGAATCTACCCCCTCCAGCTTCCACCCATGCCCTCTAGTTGCCCCCTCTTCCTTCGAGCACCCTGACTGCTCCTCCCTATTTACCCTTCATGTACCTGAAGACCTCTATCATGTGGGAGGGCTGACCAGAAGCCCCTCCAGATGAGGGAGTAGCCTTCAAACCCAAGGGGAGGCGGAAACAGACTGGGGGTGGAGGTTTCAGGAGGAGCAGAGGGAGGATGGAAGTATAAGGAACCTGGGTGGGGTTCAACAAAGGGGATCAGGGATAAGGGGTGGGGGTTGGTGTTAGTAAATGCCAGGAGCTTGGGAAACAAGTTGCCAGAGTTCCAGGCCATGCTGTTCGGGGTGGATGTGTCGGTGGTCATGGAGATGTGGGCCAACAAAAACCATGACTGGGACCTAAACGTGCAGGGGTGCACTATGCTTAGGAAGGATAGAAAGGAGGGCAGAGGGGGTGGAGTGGCTATGTTCATTAGAGATGACATAGAAATTGCTAGGGTAGAAGAAGCAGAGGGAAACGTGGAGGCCTTATGGGTCACTTTATGATTCCCAGCAGGAGATAAGGTCAAGCTGGGTGTAGTATATAGGCCCCCCGGGATGAGTGATGTTCTAGAGGATGGTTTGCTGGACAACATCATTGCCCAGTGTGGACCAAAAGGGGAAGAAGTGGTGTTGATGGGGGACCTTAATATGCCAGGTACAAACTGGGGAACCATGTCCTCTAAGGTGGCCAAGGAGCAGAGGCTGCTGGACGGCTTCCAGGATGTGTTCTTAACACAGCATGGAGCCCACAAGGGAGGGGTATGTCCTGGACGTGGTTCTGGCAGATGGGGATCTGGTAAGGGACCTGGTTGTAGAGAACCCCCTGACTGGGAATGACCACAATACTGTCTGGTTTCAAATAAGCATGGGGGGAGGGGGGTGAGATCTAGGACACTGGCAGTGGACTTCAAGGGGGCAGACTTTGTCGGTATGGGAAATATTCTCAAGGATCACTTGAAGGGGATTACATCAATGACAAGTGTGGAAAGGAGATGGGAGGTCATAAAACGGGGACTTCATGAGGCAGTCAGGATCTGAGCTAAGTTGAAATGTAAGGGAGCAAGGTCACATAAACCATGCTGGTGGTCCAGTGAGGTACAGGTAGCGGTCAGAGAAAAGAAGGCGGCCTACAAAAAATATAAAACAACAAGAGGGGATAGGGATAAGGAAATGTACCATCTTGCATCTAGAAAAGTCACCCGGATGGTGAGGGGAACAAAGTCCAGTAAAGAGCAGTGGCTGGTACAGGGGATACATGGAGGGGAAAAGGGGTTCTTCCGGTACATTGGGGAGTGGAGAAAAACTAAGGGCCATCTCAGCAGATTGAGATCAGAAGGAGGGTGGGTGGAAGAGGCGAGGGACCAGGCAGAGGTATTTAACGAGTACTTTGCCTCTGTGTTCACTAGGAAGGGGGATGGGATATCTACAAAGCAAGGCATGATGGGGATAGAAGTGGCAGTGAGTGGGATCAGGGGAGCAACAGAAATGGAGCAAGAGGGAGGGAGAGGTATCCCAGGGGTGTCACATCTGGATAAGGATAAAAAGGCCAGTAAGGTGGAGGGGACGGATGATGCTATCTCTGCCAAAAGGTTGTGGTAAGCTCTCAAGGCCCTAAAGAAAGAAAAATCTCCTGGGCCGGATGGCATTCATCCAAGAGTACTATGGGAATTGGCGGACATACTGGCTGCACCCCTGGCGGAGCTCTTCAACAGGTCACTTGAGACTGGGAGGATACCTAGGGATTGGCGAGAGGCACATGTGGTGCCAATCCATAAAGAGGGGTCGAGGGAAGTACCAGGTAACTATAGACCCATCAGTTTGACCTCGGTGGTGGGAAAATTAATGGAGAGTGTACTAAAGGAACGATTGGGGGTGTACTTGGAGGAGGTGGGAGGGCTGGATAGTTGGCAACATGGGTTTGTGCCAGGTAGATCATGTCAAACCAATCTTGTGGAGTTCTACAAATGAGTAACATCAGAACTGGACAGGGGAAAGCCTGTGGATGTATTATTCTTGGACTTCAGCAAGGCATTTGACTCTGGCCCCACAATGGTCTGATGGAGAAACTGATGGGGTTAGGAGTAGGCCCTTTGATGGTCAGATGGATTAAAAACTGGCTAGCTGGATGCACCCAGAGAGTAGTGGACTGTGGGGAGCTCTCGAACCCTAGAGAGGTTGGTAGTGGGGTACCGCAGGGCTCGGTCCTGGGTCGGATCCTGTTTAATGCATACATATCGGACATCAGGGAGGGTATAGGGTGTGAAATGAGTCTCTTTGCGGATGACTCCAAGATGGGAGCAGTAGTTGAGGGAGAAGAGGAGGTTGGCCTGCAAGGGGACCTGGACACCCTGGAAAGCTGGGCTCACACATGGAAATTAAATTTCAATATCACCAAGTGCAAGGTGTTGCATCTTGGTCAGGGAAACCCTAAACACATGTACACCCTGGGAGGGGAGGTACTGGAGGCCTCAATAGGGGAAAAAGACCTAGGGGTCATGGTGGATGCATGTATGAATAACTCTGAGCAGTGCAGGAGAGCGGCTAGCAAGGCAAACAGGATGTTGGGATGCATCGTAAGGGGATCACCTCTAGAGCAAGGAAGTGATTCTGCCGCTGTACAATGGACTGGTTAGACTACACCTTGAGTACTGTGTACAGTACTGGAGACCACACATGAAGAGGGACATACAGCTCCTGGAGAGAGTACAGAGGAGGGCAACAAAGATGATACGAGGGCTAGGGATTTGACGATGAGGACAGACTTGAGGAGCTCTGCCTGTTTTCATTGGAGGAGAGGAGGCAGGGGGACATGACTGAGGTCTTCAAGCACCTCAAGGAATAAATAGGTAAACATGGAGGGATCTTTAGACTAAAGCAGGGAGGTATCACCAGAGGCATGGTTTGAAGTTGGAAGGTGGAAGGATGAGGGGAAGAGGAGGGTTTTTCACTGAGAGGGTGGAGGACCCTTGAATGCACTGCCAGGCAAGCTGGTTCAGAGATCCACAGTGGAGGCTTCAAGAGAGGTGGGACAGACACAGAAAGTGGATGTATCAGATGATGGCCTGTCCCGGGGTGGGATGGATGATAGGGGTTTCTGGAACACAAGGTAGGGGAGGGCCTCGGCACCCAACTAAGGATCTGAGGTTCGAGCAGACTCAATAGACCATAAGGCCTAATCTGCTGGCAAATAGTATGTTAGTATATGCCCCCGGTCCCTTCTCTCTTCCAATGTGTACATATTTAGCTCTTAGAGCCTCTCCCCATAGGTCCTCTCCCCCAAGCCCCAAATCATTTTGGTTGCCCTCCTCTGGACCCTCTCCAGGAGTTTAATGTCCCTCTTTAAGTGTGGCCTCCAAAACTGCATACAGTACTTAAGGTGTGGCCTCACCAAGCAGTTATACAGAGGGAGTATCACTTCCCTCCTTCTGGAGATGATCCCCCTAGCGATGCATCCCAGCATCCTGTTGGCCTTGGCTGCTGCCCTCCTACAAGTCTCTGAGTTGTTCATCTTGACATCCACCACCACCTCCAGGTCCCAGTCAGCCATCGAGACTTGTAGCATTCCCCCCCCCCAGGGTGTACACTTGGCCCAGGTTTCTGGCCCCCAGGTGCAGTACCTTGCACTTCCCTGCATTGAACCTCAGCTTCCACTTTCTAGACCATCTTTCCAGAGCCTTCAGGTCCCCCTGTATGGCTACCCTCCCCTCCTCCCCATCCACCACCGCCCCCAGTTTTGAGTCATCCATAAAGAGACTCATCTCACTCCTGATACCTGTACTTATGTCAGAGACGTAGGCGTTGAACAGAAAGGGCCCAAGGACTGATCCCTGTGGGGCCCCACTAATGACCCTACTTGGGGATGAGACTATCCCGCCAACTACAACCCTCTTGATCCAGTCCTGGAACCAATTGTCTATCCATCTGATCATCTGGTTCCCCACCCCCGTTTCTCCCAGCTTATCCAACAGGCCCTCATGAGGAACAGAGTCAAATGCCTTGCTGAAGTCTAGAAAGAGGACGTCCACTGGTCTACCCAGGTCCAAGGCACTTGTCACCCAGTCATAGAACTCCACAAGGTTTGTCTGACATGATTTCCCTGGGACGAATCCATACTGTCTATCGTCCAGGCACCCTGACTTTTCCAGGTCCCCCCCCCAGCCTCTCCTTGACAATGCCCTCCATCACCTTGCCCACCACCGATGTCAGGCTGACAGGCCTGAAGTTCCCTGCCACCTCCCTTGAACCCCCCTTGTGGGTAGGCACTATATGCGCCACCTTCCAGTCCTGGGGCACCCATCCTGTCCTCAGAGAGATGGTAAAAAGCTCCACCAGGGGTTCGCCAAGACATCCACAAGTTCCTTCAGCACTCTGGGATGTAATTTATCCGGCCCCGGTGCTTTCTCCATCTTAAGGGACCTGAGGGCTTCCCTCACTCTATCTGCTGTGATTTCCACCTCTGCTACCTCTTCTCCCTGCTTAGCCTTCCCTCCTTCTGCCAGGGATGCCTCCCCCTCTCCCCAGACCCGCCGATCGGTAAGGGTCCCCCCTCCTCAGTGTCACTGTCTCCGCCCATGTATGATGCAGCACCCACATTTTCCTTGGTGAAAACTGAGGTGAAGTACTCATTTAGTACCTCAGCCTGCTCCCCTGGGTCTTGTGCCCACTTCTCCCCTGTTTTAATCCTGCTAATCTGCCCCCTTCACCCTTTGTTTTTCCCCAATGTATCTAAAGAACCCCTTGTTCCCTCTCCTAATTTCCCTGGCCAGGTTCTGCTCCTTCCTTGCCTTAGCAGCCCTCACCCCCTAGTGGCCCTTCTAGCCATCAGTTCGTACTCCCCTTGATCCCTTTTAATCCTTGAGCACTTGAATTGCCTATAGGCTGCCTTCTTTCCCTGCACCACCTCCTGGATCTCCCTGGTCCACCAGCAGGGTTTTCAGGCCCTACCGCATTTTCATCTTACTCTGGCACAGTTGCTGGTAGCATTCTGCACCTCTCTCCTGATTATTTCCCACCTACTGTCAGTGTCCATGTCTGACCCAATCACATCCAAATGCTCCTTAAGGATCCTTTCCATTTCCTTAAAATCTGCCCCCCCCTGAAGTCAGTTACCTCCATCTTTGTGCAGCCTTCTACCCCTCCTAGGTCCAGGCAGAACCAGACTGTGGCATGGTCACTCCCCGCCAATGGGTCCCTTACCTCCAGGCCCCCAATCTGGTCACTGTTTGCCAGGACCACATCCAGTACCCGCGCCTCCCTGGTCGGTTCCCCCACCTGCTGAGTTAGGAACGATCTTGAAAGACATCCAACAACCTCTGTTCCCTGGCCACCGAGGATGTCATAGTCTCCCAGTCTGTTCCTGGCATGTTTAAGTCCCCCAACACCACCACCCTTCCCCTGCCCAATCTGCAGTGTCTCCCAACATCTGCCACCAGACTCTCCTCCAGTTCCTCCCAGCGCAGGAGGTCTATACACCACTCCTATTTTTACTCTCTTGCCCCCTTGTTATCAAGGTGACCCAAATCACCTCCACGGTTCCCTCTGCCTCCTCTACTCCCCTATGCCAATGCAGTTTTGACTATTATTGCTACCCCTCCTCCTTCCCTCCCCCTGTCCTTCCTGAACATAGTGTAACCCTCCAGGTTCAGGTCCCAGTCATGTCCTGCGGTGGCCCAGATCTCAGTGACCACTGCCAAATCCATCACTCCCTCAGTTAACATCGCCTGGAGCTCAGGCATTTTATTGCCCAAGCTCCTGGCATTTAGCAGGACTACCTTCCACCCTTTCCCTATACTTCCATTTCCCCTTCTCATATTCCCATGGAGATTCCATTTTCCCCTGGTCTGCACTTTACCAGTCGGCCTTTTCCCATATTCCTCCAGCTCCCCGGGGGGGAGACAGAGTCCCTCCTTTATTGGACCCCCCTCGACAGCCTTTTCTCCCATCCCTCCCCCTTCACAAGTTTAAACCCCACTTTTCACCAACGAACCTCTCTATTTTCAACGTAAGGATTCCCCTCCCCTCCCCTCCAAATTGAGATGGAGCCTATCTCTAGCATACAGCTTCTTATCCTCCCAGGTCTCCCCCCAATCCCCCATCGACCTATACCCTCTGGCCTCACACCACTCCCTGAGCCACTGGTTTATCTCCCTAATCTTCCTTTTGTGTTCCCCACTAGCCCTTGGCACTGGCAGGATTTCTGAGAAGGAAATCGTGCACCCTATGTCATGACAGACCCTGGCAAGCTCCCTGAACCTTGCCTGTATCTCTAGCTCGCTATTTCCATCAATGTCATTTGTACCTAGGTGGACCAGTATGTCTGAGGAACCCCCACAAACCTTTGCCAGCTGATATACCTCATGCTTGGCCCTGTGCACCGTTAGTCCAGGGAGGCGTTTTGTTCTAACTGGCCAGGCTTCCCCCTCCCTATCCCATTTGATACCCATGATCATAGAATCCCCCAACAGGAGCACCCTGACTGCTCCTTTTCCTCCATTTCCCCCCTTCCATGTCCCTCATCCTTTCTACTGGCCCCTCCACCCAGTCGGCTCCTTGTTCCTCCCACTATCTGCTGCTGAGGCAGTATAGCGCAGTGGACTAAGGCTCTGAGCTGCAAATCTGGTGACATCCAGCAGACCAGACCTTGGTTTGAATCCCACAGCTTCCACTTGCATACTGTGTGACCCTGAGCAAGTCACTTAACCTCCTTGTGCTCCCAGCTCACTTCTGTAAAAAAGCTTTCAGCTTAGTGTGCTATACCTGGTTAAACAACTAAATTGAATTAAATAAAAAAAAAACTATCTGGGTGCCACATGCCACCCTCTCATTTACCCTGGCCACCCCCTTCTCTCCGATCCTATGCCTCTCCTCCTCCTAAGTATCCTTCTGTGCCTCACTAACTCCCCCCTCACTGCTTGTGACTGGTCCTTCTCCCCCATCCGCTAAACTAACCTGGCTCGTCCTCCCTTTCTTCCTGTCTCCATCAGTCCCTCCTTGCTTGTCGTGTTCTCCTGGCCTAAACCCTCAACTCCCTTTACTATATCCTCCTTGTTCTTCTGGTCCTTCTCCTTGCCCTTTCCTCCCAACTGGTCCTTCTCCTTGGGCTTCCCTCCTCCCCCTGCCCCTCCTGCTCTGATCCACTGATCCCCCCATTTTCCTGCATTTCAGGTTCCCCCCCTGTTCCTCCTGCTATCCAGCCCCTGCCTCCTGCTCACCACTCCCTTTCCATCTCTAACCACCCCTGTTATGGCTACATCACCCCCCTCATCCTCAAGCAGAAGAAGAAGATAATTTAAGCAGTTACTAAGCATAAGGTCTGATCCACCTCCCCACCTTGCTTCCTTCTGTCCAGCCCCAGCCATCTGCCTACTTCCCTGAGAATGTTGTCCCTCTGGCCCCCCTTTGTGAGGGTCCCCAGTTACCTGCCTGCTTCCTTGGTAGTGTCCTCCTTTTGGGCCCCCTCTTCCAGGGTCCCTATGTGATCCCAGAGTATTCTCCTGCACTCCTTTCCCTATGCTCCCACCCCTAGTGAGTGGTGCAACCCCATGGAAGATCCTTGCCCTCTTCCCCAACCATACTTTCCCCCTACCCCCAACTGTCTCCTAATCCCTGCAACCTCCTCCCTAAGCTGTGCCAGCTGGTAGCACACTGGGCAACCACTGAACATCCAAGCCCAGTCCAGTATCATGGCTGCCCCACACCCTGTGCACCCCACCACCCCCCCAAAGATGTCGGCCCTGATGATGTGTGGTCCCATCCCCTTCCAAGTAGGTTTCCTTGGGTGAGCCACTGTTCCCCACTAGTCCAAGATACACCCCTACTGATTAATCAGGTCATCCACTAATCCTAGATACAGTCCCACAGTAAACCGGTAACCCTGTTACTAGGTGCAGTACAACACAGTAAACTTATAAGAGAAGTGAACAACTCCCTAAGCTCCTCTCTCCCAGCCTTTAAATCCAACCCCCAGTGGCTAGAACTACATGAGCTGCACCTGCAGCCTTTTCTCCAATTGCAGGGCAGGTGTTCCCTACAAATAAGCAGAGCTCTGGGGAGGAGGGTGGGGAGGGTGGATTAGAGCTACACCTGACTCGAGAGAGAGTGTATCAGCCCTGTGTCTGCCCCTCCAGCCCCTGCAACCAAAGAAACAGCCCAAAGCAAATCCCACCAAATAGGTTTAAAATCAGAAGAAATAGGCCTCCACCAGCGCAGCTTGTTACACAGTGAAACATCCAACAAATGAGCCTACATACAGTCACCAAACCAGTTTTCAAACTTCCAACAGCCCCAAAAACAATACACTGCTAGCCCCTTAGAAGTAGTAAGAAAGAAAAGAAATAACCTTCTACTAAGTAAAATCCACAAGAAACCCTGTAAAAACAACAAGAAGCAGCTACTGTACTGAGACACATCTGATCCTGTCCCCTTCTAGTTCCTTCTGAGAAGCCAAAGCAACTAACACCACAAACCTGATTCAGCTCTGCCTCCAGTCAATTAGCTGAGTGAGACCTGGCCAGACCATTAACACCCTTCCCCCACTATGCACTAACCTTTGCAGCTAGTGAAGTCAGCAAAAAGGAATCAAAATTCAACTCAAAGCCCCCAAAATATGTTTGCTACCAAAGGAAACAGGTCTCCAATTCAATCAGCTTCACTAACAACACATCAAAATAGGCTTGAAATTAACAGATATAGGTCTCCAATTCAAATAACCAGCCCCAAGCAAATCGCACCAAATAGGTTTTAAATCAGAAGAAATAGGCCTCCACCAGCGCAGCCTATAATTGGGACCTTTTACTTAAACAAGTGCAATATAAAATAATGCTTGGAATAGATAGCATATATCTAAAAAGAAAACAATATTTATGGTAAGAACCTTTTGTTGCATTATTTTTTTATATATTAGTGCAGTATTCCCTCCCCCTAGATAGTTAGAATTGACATTATAAAGCTGCTTCTTTAGATGTATTTGGGGCAGCAGGCTGAATCCCATAAAGAGAGACATAAGCTACCTTCCTATCTCTCGAGGACTTGACATGATCAACCCAATAGTCTTTTTGAGTTTGTGCATGCACAGAGAACTCCTTGGGATAGTAGGCTTTGAAGGGTAAGACACTGTCTGTGTAATGCAGAACACTCAGCAAGGGGTGCGACAGTACTGCACCAATCCTCAGCCAGGCTGGTCCTGATGCTGTTTTGCCTGCAGTGGTCTACATTTGAAAAGAAAAAGCCACACCAATCAAGAGGCGGATTTTTCCTTTTATCTGCAGGTCACTGCAAAGCAAACAACTGTTTGCGTCATGACGTCTCCACCTCACCACCCCACCAGTCTCTGCATGAAAGGTGTGAGGAGGCACTTTCCTCACCTGCCTCCTCCATGTCCCACTGTCTCCAGCTCTAAAGTTTCTCCCACCCATGCAGAGAAGGCCACAGCCTAAGCTCCGTATGGGCTAGGAGTATTCGGTGCCTGAAGGCACTTTTAATCTAAGCATGATTGGTCATGCTAGCTGGGAGGATGCACTTTCCTTACCTGCCTTCTCCACATCCCACTGTCTCTGGCTCTAAAGTTTTTCTCCACCCATGTGGAGCAGGCCACAGTCTAAGCTCCATACGGGCTAGGAGTATTCAGTGCCTGAAGGCATTTTTACTATAAGCATGATCGATCATTCTGGCAGACCCCCCTCCTGCTGACATTGGGGTGCTCAATCCCCATGTCAGCCTGTATCCTCCCTCATTCTTTAATGTGGCACACTGGGAGCCCACCCCAGAGTGGCAAAACCTGCTGTGGTGTTTCCGACACCGGGATGCCCACTCCCGGTGTCGGATGCACCCCCCCACATATCCTCTGACCTCAGGGTGCCCAATCCCCAGGTCAGCATTGATCCCCTGATCCCCCCAGTACTCTGGCACACTGGGAGCCCACCCCAGTGTGCCAAAATCCATAGTTTCCCTTTAAAAAATTAAACAGACCCACAACATCTTTTTACTTTTTTAAAACCTGAAAAAAAAGAAAACAGTCCCTCGTCATTCCCGCTGACCCCCCTCCACAAACCCACACCTTCCCTCTCCACACCCCTCCTTCTGCACCACCCTCACCCATACTTACCTCTGGAGGTTGGGAGCAGTGATCTTCAGTGGACCAGGAAAATGTCTGCACTCTTCAAAAGCCGACCGCAAACTGAAGAAATGACGGTAAGTCCTATAATGACAGTGAATGGGGGGTCAATTTAAGTTGATATCTCAGCCATTTTTGGGAGTTTTGGTCCCAAATTTTCAATATGGGGTTCTTGGGACTCCACATCACGAACACAGTCACTGTCATTTTGTTTCTTGGTCCCGAAAGGCGATTTCACTGTCACTGCATGGAATCACCTTTCAGGACCAATTAATTAAATGACAGTGTCACTGTTCATGAGGAGAGCTCCCAAAAAGTCCTTGTTGCAAATTTGAAGAAAAAACTCCCAAAAAATGACTGCATTACAAGTGCATCAATTTTTAATATTTTCACTCCAAATTTCTAATTTTGCCATTTTTTCACACCCCCTTATGAACAGTACAGCTGTCATTTTTTGTATCCTTCCCAAAATGTGTTTTTGCACCTGTGGAGCAGAAGGGCATGGTCGCAGTCGCTGTGTGAAATCAACTTACAGAACAGATTAATGAAATTCCAGAGCCACAGTTCATGAGGGAAGGTCCCAAAAAGGCCATGTTGAAAATTTGGTGAAAACATTCCAAAAATTGACTGTTATGAGTGTGCATTGCCCAGTTTCTACGTACACTTGTAACTTCGACACTTTTTTGTATTTTCACTCCAGATTTTCAACATTGCCCTTTTTTCACACCTCCTCATGAACAGTACAGCTGCCATTTTTCACATCCTGCTCAAAATCTGTTTTCACACCTCTGGCGCCAAATGGCACACTCACTGTGCAAAATCACCTTTTGGGATTGTGTAGCAAAATAATACTGCACTGTTCATGACGCAGGGTCCCAAAAAGCCCATGTTGAAAATTTGTAGTAAAAATACCAACAAATGCCTGGGGCATTTGGGTTTCCAACCATAACACCCATCCTTAAACTGCAAGGCAGAGGAATATACACAGAAAAATATGGGAGGCATGTACACCAGCATTACCAACAGTGAACTCTCAGCATTGACAAATGCTTGTTTTATAGTATGTTCATAGTTACTAATATAAAGCCTCTATTAAGTAATGGAAAATGTATGGGTCCCATGGGTATTAGATAACATAAGGCTGATTTTAGAGGACTGGGAATTATACATATCTACTCCCAAACAAAAAACAATTGGTAACATGCCAGAATATATCTACTTATGTTTTATTAAGTTTAAAATTTGGAACATAACCAAAGGGATGATATTACAATATACAAGAATTTTACAAGGCAATAGTAACGGGGTACTTTATAAAACAACCTTGATATTGGTTATTGAGTCAACATGAAATACAACAAATTCACAGAATGTTAGTTAATCCTAGGATACACTGGAAATCTAATCTTCTTAATTGTACAACACAACAAGCTTGGGACTTTTTAAAAACATTGTACATTATTTGGAAAATACCTTTATTCCATCTAAGAGGAAATTTAATAATAAAGGAAAAATTCCCCCTTGGTTCAACAAGACAATTAAAAATCAGATTAAAATAAAAATTAAACTCTTTAGGAAACTTAAGAATAGTTCTGTTCCATGTAAAACTACTCTATTACATAAATACAGACTATCTGTGAAAAACTTAAAAAATTCTATTAAATTGCAAAAAATAAGCTAGAATTTAAACTAGCTCACACAAAAGACTGTCACAAATCTCTTTTCTCCTATATAAATAGTAAAAAAGGTGTATCAAGGACCACTGGTCCCATTATAACCAATGGCTCTTCTCTATCTGATATAGAAACCTTGACTGTCTTTAATAAGTACTTTTGTTCTGTCTTCTCTCAAAAGTCACCTATTAGTACATTTAAAGTTCACCACGTAGACTATCATAGGTTCTATCCAACTGACATTATACAGGCTATCAAAAAACTAAAAAAAAATACTAGTCCAGGCCCAGACGGTATTCATCCATGGTTTATGATTGAAACCTCTATAAATATATATTTTTTTTATTTAGTTGTTTAACCAGGTGTAGCACACTAAGCTGAAAGCTTTTTTACAGAAGCGACCTGGGAGCACAAGGAGGTTAAGTGACTTGCTCAGGGTCACACAGTATGCAAGTGGAAGCTGTGGGATTCAAACCCAGGTCTGGGCTGCTGGATGTCACCAAATTTGCAGCTCAGAGCCTTAGACCACTGCGCTATACTGCCTCCTCAAATATTTTTCAATATCTTTGTCAAGTATCTTCAACAAATCCTTACAAGAAAGCATTGTACCAAATGATTGGCGTTCAGCAATAATTACTCCCATATTTAAAAAAGGCAATAGAGGTTCTGTGCAAAATTATCATCCAATTAGCCTGACCTCAGTGGCTGGTAAATTAATGGAACGAGTAATGAAGTCTCTAATAGATCAAGATTGTAAAAAATTAGGAATTTATGATTCAAATCAGCATGGGTTTACTCCCAAGTATTCCTGCACCACCAATCTGATATCTTTTTACAATAATATACAGTAAGTACTCTACTAGATGTGGGTATCCTACTGATGTAATTCTTTTGGACTTTAGTAGAGCTTTCGATAAAGTCTCACATGAAAAACTCATTACTAAAATGCACAATCTAGGTTTGTCACCTGATATTGTCAACTGGACTTTAAACTGGTTGACAAATCATTCTCAGAGAGTCAGAATTAATGATATCTTGTCTGATTCAGGTAGTGTGACAAGTGGTGTTCCACAGGGGTTGGTCTTGGGACCAACATTGTTTAATCTCTTTATCAGTGATTTACAAACAGGGCCAAATAACGTCATGGTTAAATTTGCAGACGACACTAAATTGGGGGGCAAGGTTAATAATCAAGAAAATATTTCTGCATTACAGAAGGATTTGGAAAAATTAACACTTTGGGCAAATGAAAATCATATGCAGTTTAATCAAGACAAATGTTTAGTAGTGCATTTCGGTGTAAATAATCCAAAAACGATATATTATATAAACGGACTACCACTTCACTCATCAAATTGTGAAAAAGATTTAGGGATATATGTTAATAATAAACTTAAACATCAAATGGTCACTGTGTTAGAACTGCTTGCATGACCAACAGACTTTTGAGGCAAATAAAATGCACTTTTGTTAATCGCACTGAACAATGCCTTATTCCATTGTATAGGGCATACATTAGACCGTATCTAGACTATGGCTGCCCTTTCTGGAATCCAAACCAAAAAAAAGACATAGCAATTCTTGAACAGGTTCAAAGGAGAGTAACTAGAATGATTCCAAGATTAATAAACTTGGATTCTCAGAACAGATTAAAAGCTACTGGTCTCGTCTCTCTTCAAACTAGAAGATTAAGAGGTGATATGCTTATGGTTTTTAATTTAATAAATTCACCAGATCTAATGGAAAAATGTGGTCTAACACTCTCCAAAAGGAGACATGTTCCGAGACTGCATAATAAACAGCTTGAAGTAAAAACTTATAAAACCAGCAAAAGGGGAAACTTTTTTCAAATAAGAGCATTCATTGTATGGAACACCTTGCCACAAGAATTGGTAGAGGCAACTAGTGCCACTGTCTTTAAAAACAAATTAGATGTTTGGTTGAGGGATAATAGATAAATAATGTCCCACATAGTGTGGGGAACAGTCTCGATGGGCTCTGGCCTTCTTCTGTTCTTTCATACCAAGTAATACCTGAAAACATGCGGGATGTATAATGGCTGTGTGTTCATGGCAAATTAAATGGCAGAAATAATTTAAAACATAAAGATAGTAAGGAAAGATTTTCCCCAAGGATAGATTCATGTAACATGATACCAGAATCTATGGAACATTTATTCTTAGAATGTCCATACACAGTTAGTTTTTGGACATTGTTGAAGTCCCTGTGGAAGGGTTTCCCCTCTCAACATTTGACCCCAAACATAGTATTTCTAGGTATTTTTCCAGACTCCTGGAAACAATACAATCGGTTACCTTACAACTAATATTTTTGTGAACAAAATTCCAGATATGGCAGGCGAGGTTCCTTTTTATGATACAACAAAAAGAAATAACATCACTACAACTTTTTTTATTCTATTGAGGCATCTATCAGATCAATTGAGAGGCAGAAAAGAAAAATTATTCCAATCACAAATGTGGACAATTATGGAGAAATACTCATTGGTTGCATTTTAAGATAGATAGATAAAAGCTTTATTTTTTGACAGAAGAGTTACTTTTAGGACCATAGGCCCTGTTTATCAAAGTCATCCTGTTTAAGTTTACAGTTTCGCAGTACGATACTGACAAGAACTTAGAAATATGTGACAGGTAATCAGTTTAGGCAGGAACCCTGAAATTTATTTAGATGGTGAAATATGTTTATGTTATTGATAGTTTTCTGCGTTATAGTGAAGTTACTTTCTCATTTTGCTCTGTTGAAAATGTATGAAATATTGTAATTGATTTATTTGTGATATACAGTTCTTTAAAGTTTCAATAAAAAATTCCCCTACTTTTTCGAGAAGTGTATGAACACACATATATGGAGAAGCACAAAAGAAAAAGCAAAAGAAAGTCGGCACACATAACTTCAGTGCAAACGCATGGTACCCGCGGCTACTGCTACCCCAGCGCTTCGGGTCTTCTTGTGACCCTTTCTCAAGGGGAGTTGCAGGCACCATGCGTTTGCACTGAATTTATGTGTGCTGACTTTCTTTTGCTTTTACTTTTGTACTCCTCCATATATGTGTGTTCATAGTGTTCTATAATTTATGGAGTGAGCACCCACATATTTCAATCCCTCCGGTCTTTGTGTTTTTTTTGACAAGTGCCATGGGATCTTTACAATCCACTTGAACAGGCAGATGGGACATCAGTTTAACATCTCATCTGAAAGATAGTACCTCAGTAGTGCAGCAACCCCCATATGCTGCACTACAGTGTCAGTATTGGGATTTAACCCAAGTGACTGGTGTCGGGATAGAACCCACAGCTTTCTGAGCTTCCGGCCTCAAAGGTGAGTGTGCGACCTGCTGAGCCACTGATACTGTATAGCAGTTAGCCATCTCTGATGAAGCCTGTCATTCTGATAGACAAAATGTAAGAGCACCTTTTTTAGCCAAATCTACTACCAGAATGGTCAGAGAACCAGTACTGATTCACTTTGTACTTTATGTTACACAAAACTGCCTTTTTTTTAGCAATTTAATATACTTTATTCTATATTCAACTCAAGTACAAACACAAGAATTCAAATAAAACTGCCTTTATATGAGCCTTTGGTCTAGGTTCTGACCTCCCTCAGCTCCCTCAGTACCCTAGGGTGCACTCCATCTGGTCTCATTGTCTTACCAACTTTCGTTGCTGTCAATTCCCTGAGAATTGTTTCCACTGGTAACAAACTAGTATCCACCTCCCTTCCTTTAGTGTCCCTTTCCTTTAATGATGGGCTGTTTCCTTCTCCCTCCTCAGTAAATACTGAACAGAAGTAATTGTTCAGTTCTTCTGCTTTGAGTCCATCATCCTCCATGTGCCCTTCTTCCCCAATTTTCAGCCCGACAATACCCCCTCACATTTTTTCCTATCACTTACAGTATATATCTACAGAAAGTTTTGTTACCATTTTTTACCAAATCTGCTATCCTTTCTTCCGTCTGTGCTTTTGCCACCCTAATTGCCTTTCCTGCTTTCCTCTGTTTTATCTGGTAACTCTCTCTGTCTCCTTCCTGAGTCCATTTGTATACTCTAAAGGCCAGCCTCTTAGCTCTATCTTTTTTGCCACTTCACTAGAGAACTATAGTGAATTCTTTCTTCTTTCTCCTTTGGTTACTTGCTTGACAAAGAGTTGTGTTGCATCCTCAATGCCTACCTTTATTGTCTTCTACTGTCCCCCCACTGTTGACATCTCTGTAACCCCCCCAGGCTGCCTTCAGGAATATCCCATTTTACCATAGTCCACTCTTTCAAAGTCTATGGCCAGGATTTTCAAATTGTGCCCAGAAAGGGTGCAAGTGTGTGCACCATGCAACTGAGTTGTGCTGGAGTGCACAGTTTCTATATTTAAACCAGATGCGCAATTGCGCATCCCATTTGAATATGGTAAAAGATGTGGGCAGCACAGATGGGGGCCACTGAAGATACACTGGCACATCCCCCTGTGGAGTCTGAATACCAACAATGGGGATGTGTGGTGCATCATGGGGATGTGCCGGGTGCAAATTCCAGATATTCAGATTGACATATGCAAATGGATCCATTATGCATACAAGGAGCAAATGGGGACATTTGCATGCCATTATGGCCTCATTTGCATATTTGGGGCAGGGATGCACCCGGCAGAATGCGCCTGGCACACTGCATCCTCCGTATTTCACAAAAGCACTCCACAACTCACTGGTAGCCTAGTGGCCCCCTGTCTCCCAGCCCCGATCATGGAATTAAATAGGAAGTCCCTTGGACTATACAATAAAATGTTCCCCATATCTCTAGTAGTCCAGTAGTACCCCCACTCCCAGCCCCGAACTCCAACCATGGTGAAAAGGAAATCCCAAACCCTCCCTGGTAGTCTAGTGGACCCCCCCACCAACTGAGGGATCCCACCCCGCTCCCCCATCCCAGCATGGCCATCAAGCAGCCAGGCAGCACAACCCACTCACATACCTCCATGGCTGCCCCCCCAACTGAGCTGTCACAGAATGACAGTTTACAGTAAACACTTCAAAACCAATGTTTGAATTTAAACATTTTTGACTATGTTGAGTTCATGTAAGATATTAAGAAAATAGATTGGAATAGATTATATTTGATACCTACAGCCTCAGAAGATGGTTGTATTTTCAGGAAGAGTTTGTAAAAGTTTGTGACCACCATATTCTGATAAATAAAAGAAGAGTAAGAGCTAACAATAAAAAATGATATAATGCTACATTACATAAATACAAAAAAGAAAGGGATGAAAAGTGGCATAAAATAAAATTGTCAGGCATTGCTGGAGATTGTACTCAGTAGCCTGGATATTCAAAGGGGTTGCACTTGGCGCAACAGGGTTTCACCATGAGCAACCCCTCAGTGTACCCCGGCATGATATTCAAAGGGGCAGGCTGCGCGGCGCAACCCCCGATGCACTGGGTGCATTGGTAATATATGTGGCGCAGATGCAGGGGGCAGATGCATATTCAGCACATCCTGATATTCAGCTAGGGATGTGCGGTGCATATGCTGGTGCACCCCCAACATGCGCAACACACTGATGCACAAAGTTGAGCTGAAAAAAAAATGGCTCAAATGTTGGCCACCCACAGGCAGGCAGCTGTGGTACATGGCATAACACAACAGTCACTGGCAGTGGGTGGCCACCCAGACAGCAGGTACACCGTCCACAAGCATCCTGCCCTAGGAGCATTGTGCCCTCCTGCCTCGTTGCCTGATTGTGGGCATATGTCCATATATGATCCCTGGTGGTCTAGTGGGAAGCCCCTATCACACGATCATGGGCAGTTGTAAATCCAGAACCCTGGTGGTCCAGTGGTAATCTCCCCATCGCCTGATTGCAGGCAGATTTAAAATCATAACCCTGGTGGTCCAGCAGTGATCCCCCCCCCATCACCCAATCATGGGCTTTTGTAAACTCACATCCCTGGTGGTCCAGTGGTATGCCCTTTTCACCCGATCGTGGGCACATGTAAACAAACAATCCCTGGTGGTCCAGTGGTACCCTGCTCCCCACCCACCCACAGAGGTCCCCACCACCCAGCACCCCCTCTATCTTTCACGGGCAACAGCACCCCACCCACATGCTGCCTGCCAAATGACGGTGTATAGTATGATCTGTACACCTATGGGTCCACTGCATGGACCAATGGGCATGCAGACCATACTGTACTACATAGGCCCGATATGTGAATGAATGCACTATGATTTTAAACCTGCCCATGATCGGGCGATGGGGGGATTACCACTAGACTACCAGGGATCTTATATATACACATGCCTGCGATCCGGGGCACGGGAGCGATGGGACTTTGATGGCACAGCAGGGTGTCAATCCCCAACAGCTGCAGCTGGGCAGATCACCCAGCGCAAGTCACCGGGAATTGGCGCATCACATGCAAATGGGGCCATAATGGCATGCAAATGGCCCCATTTGCACCTTGCATGCATAATGGCCTCATTTGCATGCCTCATGCTGAATATCGTGGGTGATGTGCCTAGCGCAACTGCACTTGCACTGGCACATCCCACTGCTCCTGCTCTTTGTCTTGGCCACTGCACCATGCACAGTGTGTGTGTTCTCTGTGCCTTATTCAACAGTGCTGAGCCATGGCACAGCACGGTTTAATATCGCCTGGTCCATGCCCTGGCGCAGCCCAGTTGCGCTGCGCCTCGGCTTGCGCCACTGCCCGGTGCAGTCTGAATATCCAGGCCACTATAGACAGGCAAGAAATAAATACATCAAACAAATTAGGAAAATTAAGCAAATATTTTTTAAAAAAGAGTTGGACAATAACATAAACCAAAATCCTAGACTCTTTTGGAAAACAATGGCTAATTTGATAGGGAATGCTAAAAAAGAGCAAGTAAGAAGGATTGAAATTGATGGGCAAATGGTTTCTTTAAATCATACTGTGGCAAATGCATTTAACACCTTCTTTATAGAAGTAGGTACACAAGTTTTGGAATCTAATACCTCTAGTAATGGAGACAAAATTCAGGAAGAAGTTTTTCAACATTTGAATGGGTCTAAATCATTTAAGTTTAGAAGTATTAGGGTACATGAAGTTAGGGATGAACTTTTGAAGCTGAATGTTAAAAAAGCCACAGGATTGGATAATATACAGACAAAACTGTTGAAATATGCAGCCCCATGTATTGCAGACCCAATAACATACTCGTTTAATCTTTCTTTGACCACTGGTGAGCTTCCTAAAGGTTGGAAAACATCTAAGGTGGTACCAATTTTTAAAGAAGGACAGCTATATGATATTAATAACTACTGCCCTATTTCTCTTTTGCCAGTGGTATCGAAGATCTTACAGAAAATTGTTGTGTCACAATTTTAGTTTTTCCTGGAATCCAATAAACAAATGAATGCTTATCAGTCAGGATTTAAATCTGTACATAGCACAAATACAGCATTGGTAAAGGTAGTGGGGGATGTACAGTGGAGTCTGGACAGGAGAATGTCCATAGGTGCTATATTTCTAGATTTATCTAAAGCTTTTGATACTTTGCACCACGGCGTTCTCCTGTCCAGACTCCACAAAATAAGGGTGAGGGATACAGAGTATGAATGGTTTAAAACTTATCTGTTGGACAGAGAACAAGTGGTAGAATTGGGCAAATACAGGTCTGTACCATTACACATTAAAACAGGGGTACCACAAGGATCCAGTTTAGGCCCGTGCTCTTCACCATATATATAAACAATTTACAATTTTTGGACTCTACGATAAATTCCCACATTTACGCAGGTGACACGGTGATATACGTAGAGGGGAAAAATACCACTGACATACAAAATAAGTTACAAGATGCTTTTAATCATTTGCAGGCCTTCTTTAGACACTATAAGCTATGTTTAAATACAAAAAAACCTAATCAGTGTTATTCACTCGTAATGGAAATAAGAAAGATGAGTTAAAGATTTATTCTTTAGAAGGAGTTCAAATACAAGTTAATAAGTATAAGAATCTTGGAGTTATTGTAGATGAAAATCTGAATTGGAAATTACATTTAGAGGCCTTGATATTGAATATAGGTAACAAACTGGATATGTTGTATAAACTGAAATATTTTATGTCCAGTGGTACAAGGCAGAGGGTAGTAGACACCATGGTGCTCCCAGTATTGGACTATGGAGATATGTTCTATGTGGGGCCCTCGGGGGTGGAAGTACCCAAACTGGATACTATGTATAACAGGCTGGCTCATTTCACCCTTGATGCCCCCAGGAGAACTCATCACTGTGAACTGTATAAATCATTAAACTGGATGAAATTAAGGGATAGAAGAGAGTGGCACATCCTAGCATTTATGTTTAAAGTGCAGAAAGGAAAAGTGCCTCCCTATATTCAGGAATATTTTACAGCAAGGAAAACAAGAGAAAGCTTAAAGGGACACTGTCAACCCCCTTAGGTATCAAAGTGTCCCTAGTTTAAAAACCACATGTTATCATTGCCAACATTCTGTAAAGACTGCTGATGTAACTGGCAGTTTGATTTTGACTCTTTGTTTCTTTAAAAAAGTGAAAAATAGACTGCTCACCATACTGGTGTTACCACACAAACACAAGTTTGTTTACATTCCTTGATAAGCTCCAACTGCATCTTTCCTGGACTTGGGAACACCCACAACACAGGCTAGCTCCTCATGATGTAATGGGAGTTTAGGAGGCTACTGCCTCATGAGTGACTGCACTGTTTGAGTGTGTTTCTAATGTTCAGGAAGACTGCATTTAGAACATATCCAGGACTGCAAAGAAAACAAAGTTGTTTATAAATGTACATTAGCATGCATTTCAGTTCTACTAAATAAGGAGACAGACAAAACAATCGGCAACATCATTGAATGTTAGAGAAGGTAAGCAATCATAAAATGTAGGTTTTTAACTATAAATAATATGATGAAAAACAGGTTGACAGTGTCCCTTTAAGGTCTGCTTATGGTTTAGAATATATAATTCCAAAATATGATTTAAATACAGGTAGGTCAGAGGTTTGATATTTGGGACCAGTGTCATGGAACTCTGTGCCTATTTCTCTGCACAATGCAAATTGCACCATAGATATGGCACCAATAAAAAGATGGTATTACGAGAAATAAGCAATGCCTTTGCATTGCTGCAGGGAGTAGCATAGTGTTTAAAGAGATATAATCTATATTTTAAATTTGTTGAATTTGTACATTTTTGACTTTGTCCTGTAGGTTGTATGTATGATGTATTTACAGTAAGTTTGCAGTTTGTGACGTATGTTGAATTGTTGTATGTATTGTATTCATTGTAACTTACATGTGCAATATTATGTATTTAAAAATAGGACCTCCTTGGAAATGAGCTTTAGCTCTATGGAGCTTGTACCACCTATCCTTTTCATATACATTTTATGAATAAAAACTATTACTACTACTACTACACTGTCGACCAATGTGCTTGCAGTGTGTACAATAAACTTTCATTCACAAAGTTGTCAACATTGTGAACGAAAGCATACAGTACACACTGTACAAACCGGTTGGGCTTAGTATGCAGGGGTCACACACCTTATGGCATTGTCTGCATGTTGTTTCTTTGTTATGTACTTCTTGCATTAAAACACTGCAACTATCTTTTGTGGTAGTCAGTGTTTGGATTGTTTCCTATGTTGTGGATTTATATTACTTGAACACGACTGCGCTGGAGCTGCTCTTCTTACTCGGTCTGTAGACCGCCCCAGTGCAGATGGCTGACCCCATTTTCTTTTCCAGCTTAACTCACAGTATATCTCCTACATTTTGTTCCTCCTGGATCTCTGTGGCCTTCATGCCATCTTTCACATAAAGCGCCACTCCTCCTCCCTTCCTACCTGCCCTCTCTCTTCTAAATATGTTGTAGCCAGGTATGCCCATCTCTCAGTCATGGTTATCATTACACCAGGTCTCTGTGATTGCCACAACTTCCAGGTCCAACTGTACCATGGCAGCCTCCAGATCCTCCAGCTATCTATGGGGGTGGGCAATTAGGTACCCTCCTTGCTGGCCTGCCACCCCCTTTAGCTAGTTTGAATGATTGTCCAGGTAGCATTTAAACTTATCATTGAGTGCTTAGATTCCCCTCCAGGATGGATACAGGCTGTCAGGCTTGAACAAGCTCCCATCCCTCCAGGAGGGTCTCCAGTCTCCAATGAATCCAAATCCTTCCTCGCAGCACCAGTTCTTCAACCATGTTTTAAAGTTCCTGGTGCATGCTCCCCTACACTCTCCCATGTCTCTCATAGGTAGTACTTCCGAGAAGGTGACAGATGTAGTTACTTGCTTGAGACCCCACCCCAATTTTCTAAACTCTTCCTGAACTTCCTTAAGCTCCCCATTTGCCAAATCATTAGTACCTAGGTGGATAATGAAATCCATCTCACCCTCCCATCTTGCCTGCCTGGTGATTCCAAGCATCTTCCTCCCATCCCTCCACATCGTGGCACCTGGTAGGCACCTCACCTCCCTGTCCTCCCCCTTGTGTGTTCCTAGCTGGATCCATCTTACGATAGAGTCCCCCACCAGGATTCACTTCCCCCACCTCTGGAGTCCACTGCTCTCCCCATTCAGGTCATCTCCTCAATTGACCTCCACATCCTTCCCTTCCACTTCTCTGGGTGCCTCTGTTTGGTTGTCCCCAATTGCCAGTGCAGCATATGAGCTCTAGAGAGGAATAGGATTTGGGATGTGCCTCTGCCTGACTGCCCTAACCCTCCTCAAACCCACCATCATCCAAGTGCTCCTCATTCTTGGCATCCTTTGAGGCAGTAACTTTGAACTTGGTGGTCTCTGGATAGGGTTGAAGGTACTCCTGACCCAGTTTACTTCTGCTCTGAGTCTGGCTACCTCATCCCACAGTCCAGAGAGATGTGTGCAGATAGGGCAGCACCTCAGCATCCAGAAGGTCTGCCTGAATACGTCTGCCCAGCATCCACTGCATTGCACCACTCCCCACATTATACTGCATTTATACTGCTGTTCCAGTAGTTGGCTGTTACTGAAGCTCTCCTTCTAGTTCCCTTTTTATTAATTTACTGTACTGAAAATCCTGCCACTGATCCTTAAACACTTTTTTTTTAAGAAGGAAAACAACAACAAAAAAATGAGTCAAGACACTTGTGCCAAGAGTAGACTTCCTCCCACTTATGCCCCTCCTACTCCACAACCCCTGCTATTCCCTGTGCTTGGCTCCTGTTGATTAGATTTAACAGAGCATTTAATTAAGAGTGGGGGTTGGGAGAGAGAGGGTCAGCAAAAATTAGCAGCAACTAAAGACAGCAAAGGAATAACAGCACCACTAAACAAACACCAAACTGGCTTTCAAATGTTCAACAGTAAAATGCAGTACAGTACAGTACAATATGGACACTTTTATGGCAGGCACTCACATTGTGCAGATTGGGCTAATAGGCACTGAAGGTCATGCTTAGAAGGGCTGATTTTATAACAGTCAATGAGTGATGCAGGGAGATCATTAACTCATTGTGGCCCCCGCTATGAAAGGGCCCATTGAACAAAGTTGGTTCGTCTAACAGGGACATATAGAGCTCCCTTAGGCGATCTGCACATTGTTTTGGGGGTTTGCATGTGCTGGAAAATACTAGCTGTAGAATAAGGTGTTTGACCAAGTAGGAATTTTTTCTCCTAGCAGGCAGTTCTGCTATCTGATCCTGAGATGCAATGGGAGCCACCCAGTCTTGGAGTAAGGGGTACAGGTGTATGCCATCTGATCAGCACTTAGTACCAGAATGCATGCCTTAAGTATTAATTTAACCTTTTTCAGAGCTGTTTCTGTGGCAGCACCATGTATGACAAGCCAGTAGTCTTTAGAGGAGAGTATAGAGCTCCTTGTTACAAGACTTAAAGCCATGGGGGGTCAATGACTGCTTGTGTTGATAGAGTATCCCAAGTTTGATGTTTGTTGTTTTAATAACATGGTCGATTTTGGAGGTGAAGGTCAGAGTGTCATTGATATGAATGCCCAGGTAATCGAAGGTGGAAACCTGCTCAGGCATCTCCTTTGTGGTTGAGGATTATTAGGGGGCCATTTCTTTTCTTGTTGTGAGACACTGAGTATTACATGACTTTAGTTTTTTTGTAATTAAGGAGAGGTTTATTTTGAGCAAACCATGATTCAAGTTTGCTGAAGCTATCCTGGAGGGCTGCTGTTATTTCTGCAGTTTGATGGCCTGCTGTGGATATTACAGCATCATCTGCATACATCAGCATGTTGGCCAGGCATGTGGAGGGTAGTGCATTGACAAATAAAATGAAGAGCAGTGGTTAGATGTAACTCCTCTTATTTTCATGCATTGAGACCTGCATGATAGGTAGCTACTGAACTGTACAACTGTGTCAGGGGACAGACTAAGGGTAAGAAGCTTTTTGAATAGTATCCAAAGGTTTACAGTATCAAAGGCTTTGGTGAGGTCTATGAAGATAGACCCCACTATCTTGCCACTATCCAGAGCATCATACAGGTGTGAGGTATAGTTGACTAGTGCAGTGATAGTGCTATGATTCTTCCTAAACCCATGTTGCTGTGCACATAAGATGTTATACTTGTCTAGGTGCTCAACGAGTTGATCCAACATGATTCTTTTGAGGGCTTTAGAGAGAAGGGGTAGTATTGATATTGGTCTGGTGTTACCCACATTAGTTCTGTCCCCACTTTTAAATACTGGGGTGGCATGAACTATCTTCCATTTGTCAGGAAAAATTCCTGTTCTTAGAGAGATATAGGATAGCTTAGTGAGGGGAAGGGCTATATCGTACAGGGAAAGAGCAATAAGTTTCATATCTAGTATGTCACTACCGGTTCTTGTTTTACCTAGGACTCCTCTAACATATTTAATTGTTTGTGCACTGGAAATTTGTTTGAAATAGAATGACTGTTTTCCTGCATATCCAGTAGGTGGGGTGCTTTTGAGGTAGGCTTGTACGAGGGTTGGTCTGTTGGATATTCCTTGGGTAGCACTGCGCTTAGATCCATGAATGTATCATTGAATTAGCAAGGTCATAAAGCTCCGGTATAGTGCTGTTTGCTGTGATGATTAGATCTGGGGGAGCTTTGGGGTCCTTGCTGGTTAGAGATTCTTCCATTTAATGAGGAATCATTCCTTAATTGATGCCTGGAGATACTCCCATCCCTCTGGCAGGGAATATACTCATTACTCCCCCTCTGCTTGATAATATGCTAGCCTTGATACTGTGTTTGCTCGCTTCTTTGCTGTCAGCTAAACATGAAAGCATCACAGTCACAGAGCATGCCTCTGTGCTGGTAGCCCCTCAAGATATGGGCATCTCCTTTAGTCCCAAAATGTGGAAATTAGACCCAGTACTACTTAAAAACCTGACTTTATTTCTCATGTGAAGGAACATATAATTCCTACAAACCAGTCATAAGGGGGAAACTAAGATGTGTGCAAAATGGGAGGCATTAAAAGCCTTTCTAAGGTTAATCATGATCTCCTGTACTAGCTATAATAGGAAAGTGGAAAATCAGAGGTTGGAGGAATTAGAGAGGCAAAGTGCACAGGCTGAGAAGCCACATGGAGTGCCCAACACCTTTGATCTATCACCAATTACAGAAATTAAAGTGGGAGCTCATTCAACTAGCAAATTCAAAAATTGAATGCACTTTGATTTTAAACCAAGCTACTAACTATTTTGAGGGCAATGCATGCGGGAAGCTGCTGGCATGGCAACTGAAGTATAGGAAAACCTTAAGAATATTCACTACATAACCAGTCCAGAGGGGATAGATAAGCACATTGATGAGGACACAGGAGAGTGTTTTCATAAATTCTACAAGCATCTCTATGTTTCAGAGGTCCACCAAAATGAGTCAGATATACAGGCTTTCCTGGAGAAGGTCTCACTTGCTAGTATAACTACACAGCAGAGCACCACACTGGAAGCAGATATCAAATGGGAGGAGGTCCATAGAGCAATACAGCATCTTAAAGGGGGGAAGGCACCAGGCCTGGATGAATTCCCTATTGATTTTTATAAAATATTTAGTACAGAATGTCAGTAACCATTGTTTGATGTGATTCAAGAAAGCTGAGAAATGGCACGCTGCCACCCTCCACACAGTCCGCAGTTATAACAATCTTGTCCAAACCTGATAAGGACCCAATACATGTGGGTCATATAGACCTATTTCAGTGTTAACTGCCGATTATAAAAAAATAGCATGGGTTTTGGCACACAGACTAGAAAATACTCTGCCCAATATTACACATACAGACCGGACAGGATTTATGAAAGTTCAGCAGGGCAAACACAATGTATGTAAAGTTTAAATATTATTTGGAGGTGGGGAGTGTGACGCAGTGGCACTGGATCAGCTGTTCTGGCCCTTGATGCTAAGAAAGTATTTGACTGTGTGGAGTGGGACTACATGTTTGTGGTTCTTAAAATGTTTAGGTTGGGTAGTAACATGATTAGGTGGATAGCTGCTATGCACCAGAATCCTACAGGTAAAGTTTCAGTTAATTGCAAACTATCCAACCTCTTCTTATGTACCAGAGGAACTCGACAGGACTGCCCCCTCTCCCTTCTTCTATATGTGTTGTCCCTGGAACCATTGACTGCAGCCCTTTGGGCATCCAAACTTATTACAGGATTACAGTCAAGGGGTTGTGACTTTAAGTTCTCTCTTTTCAGATGACCTTTTAATACTGTAAGGTAACTCAGAGGAGGGCATACCAAAACTACATGGCCTTTTAAATGAGTATAGTAAAATTTCCAGCCATAAAATTAACTGGTCAAAAAGTGAAGTATTACCAGGAGGCCCTGGACTGCACATTCACCTCTGTAATAACCGATTGAACATGAAGGTGGTGGGAATGCTGAAATATCTGGGAATCATCATTTATAAACCTGGCCCAGCTATGTTCCAGGAAAATTATGGTAAGCTATTGTCCAGGGTGTGACAGGACTGTGAGCAGTGGATGGGCCTTCACTTAGCTTATTTGGATTTATAAATATTGTAAACATTTATATTCTCCCCAAGTGCCTTTATCTTTTTCAAAATTTACCAGTGCTTGTCCCAGAAATGTTTTTTTAAATCCCTCAAGCCATCATTGCAAGGTTCATTTAGGCAGGAAAAAATGATAGAATAGCTAGACATATTCTACAGATGCCTATTAAGAAAGAAGGACTAACACTACCAAATGTTAAATTCACAACTACCATTTCTCACAGAGATGAATCAGAGAAACGACCCAGACTGGCTAACATTAGAGGGGAGAGAGATGTTTTGGGACTATTGAGGGGTTACTTAATACCTAGGCTAGCAGGTGTATGCGTGTCACAGAAGATAAACCCTCAACGGTTAAGCAGAATTTGGTTTGGTACCCATAAATTCTTAAAACACCCCAGTGGATTGTCCCTTAGATCTAGCCTACTGGCCACGTGTAAAAAGATGGTGGGATACAATATTCCATTACACCAGGCTTTGATGAGGCGGAGCAAAAAAAGGGTTGAACTTAATTGGTGACCTCTATGAAGGGGCATGTGGAAATCCTTAATTGATGTTAAAAAGGAGTCTGCTCTACATACTGGGGATTCTTTTGCCTTTCTTTCCAATAGACAGTATCTATCTAAGCAAACTATCTCAGCCTCTCCTATTGAAGAGGTTTAGTGTTTCCACAGCTGTGCTCATGACCTCTAACTGCCCTGTATAGGCTATTTCTGGGGGCTGTGCCCCAGCCACAATTAAATACTCAGGACCGGTGAAGTGCAGATTAAAGGCACTTTTACATGGCACTGACTTGTGCCACTCAGTTTTTTCACAGTCCTGTAGTGCTCCTCCCGCTGCACTCCCAAACCACTTATACATGGCAGTGGTATTTCGGTTGTTTGTCTCTTCTTGTGTTTTGACTGTGTTTTTGGCCATCCAGTGTCCAGTGACATCGCATCAAATTAATGGAACTCTGGGCAGTATTCTGCCTTGAAAACAACAAAAAAATTAACTTATATGCAGAATTCATTTAGGGTCAATTTTCCCTAACAAATTCTGTTAAAAACAGTAAAAAATTAATCCAAAGTTAAGTGGAGAAAGGTAACTCACATAACTTAAGTTATTAAAACGTATTAAGGAGCACAATTTGACAGGGATGATTTTTTTTAAATGTTTTCAATAGAATTCCTTAGGGCAAATCCTCCCTAAATGAATTCTGCATTGAAGTAATAATTTTTGTGATGTTAGCAAATATGGGTATTTTGCTTTGCAGATCCAGCTGTTCATGGAAACTAACAGAAAGCTGCTTTTACATGCCAGGCCACAATGGAACAGAAGCTGGTGAACCCACTCAAACAGGGAATGCATTTTGGGGTGAGTGCTTACTTTTGTTGCGTAAATGTGTTGCTTGCACACCAATTTTTTTGTATTGGAACAGCAAAACTGTAACACCTGTTCCATTACAAAGCACTGCATGTAAAAGTGCCTTTAGACACTACCTTGGACTCTGAGGCCTTGGGATGCAGCAATCAAACATATGCATGCATGTTCTAGTTCTAATAGATTAAGAAGAGTACAGCATAATTTCTTATGCAGAACATACAGCACACCAGAGCAGTTGCACCATTACAGGCCTTCCCTGAACCCCCAATGCCCTAAGAGCTAGACAGAAAAAGGGGACTTTATCCATATGGCGCTAACCTTTTTCAAGGTTGCCATATTCTGGAAGGAGGTCCACATATTATGGAGATGGTTCTGAAGTTTCGCTTGCTTTTCTCTCCTTCTGTCTCTATGTTAGGTATAGGGGACCCACAGCACCCTCCCAGTTGTGAAGGGATGAATTGGAAGTTGTGGGATATAGCCCTAATAAATGCCAAAAAGACAGTGGCTCAACACTGGATGAGCGTTTCACCCCCAACTCTGACTCAATGGGTTAATAATATGTTATTCTGTATGAAGCTGGAAAACTATCACTACAACATTAAAGGTCAAGAAAGGCAGCTTAAGGCAATATGGGAGCATTTGGTAAAAACCGTAGAAGACGGTAGCTTCGGAAATAAATAATTATAGACCAATCGCTCTTCTCTCGATTTTGTTTAAAAGTCTTGAACAACATGTTCATACTCAAATTATGGAATTTATGGAAAACTGTAACTTAATCAGTCCCTATCAATCAGGATTCCGAAAAGCACACTCAACTATGACTGCACTTTTGGAATTTAATGATTTGATTAACACATCGCTACACTTAGGTCTGGAAACAGCTTTAATTTTTGTCAGTTTGTCTAAGGCCTTTGACCTGGTGAACCACTTCCTCCTTTTACAGGTAGTGGAAGGTATGGGTATCACAGAGGGGCGTTGCCGTTGGCTGCAGTCTTATCTTGGATGGAGTTCACAAACAGTTATGGTCTCAGGAAATATGTCATCTACCAGAACTGTTAAAAGAGGTGTACCTCAGGGGTCCATTCTGGGACCCCTGTTATTTTTGTTTAACAACAGCCTTCCACAAGTTGTGAACAACTCACAACGTATGCCAACGACACTGCAATTATAACATCTGGTTCAAGTATCCAAGATTTACAACAATTGCAAACAGATTTTGACAATCTGAGGGAGTAGTTCACCAGGTTAGGCCTTATTATGAACATAAAAAAGATAAAATTACTACATTTTGCATCAAAACAAAAAGAAAAACTTCAACTGAAAATAGATAATAAAGAACTTTTACAGCAAGTAGACCAGTATAATTATCTGGGTGTTGTTTTTGACGCTCAAATGTCTTTTAACGTACATGTGAACACTCTGATAGACAAAGTAAACAGAAGAATAGATGCGTTATGCAGGACAACTAAGTGTTTAGGGAAGAGTGCTCATAAAACAGTGGCAGAGCAATAAATTATGCCTGTAATAACAAATGGAGAACTTGTGTATCGCACAGCAAATAAACAAAATACTAACTAAATTAGATGAAGTACATTGCAAATTGGCGAGGTATGTTTTACAATATAATTTTAGAACACATCATTGTGTATTATTGTCTCAATTACAGTGGCAATCTTTGGACGTAATTTGTATTAGGTCATGGCAGAAAATAACTTATAAGAATCATGCTTTCTATCCAAATCATTATATTAATGTTGTGTTATTCAATAAACAAAAGTCAACTGATAAATTTAAAAGAACAGTCCATGTGGAAAAAATCTATGTTCCCAAAATTTGAAATAAACATGGAGAACGAACACTAGGCTACCAAGCATCCAAATATTGGAACATCTTACCATTTTCAGCTTGCACATCGTTATCTTATGACCTATTTATTCAGGAAATAAAAGATATTAGTAAATTCGGATGTGTATGTTCTTAGAGGGACTTTATTAAATCCTGAGTATAGGGACTTAGATGTTTGGGTGGTGCTAAAATTTCAAGAATAGTCATTTTAAAATGTGATGGTGGATCATTTGTTTAAATCTTTATTTGCAGGTGAGACTGAACCTATACAATGTCTTAGAGATTGCTATTATGATTTTAAATTTGTAATATCTACATGTGTAGCAGATTGTTAAAGACTAAGTTTAAATGGTCTAGTCTATGTGGTAATGAACAGTGATTAGTGTTATTTATTTGGTAGCTATAAGATTGTGTGTAATCATGTGATGATGGACGTCCATGTGTATATGTTTAGTAGGAATGTTAAATACAGGTCTGTCTTGTAAACTGAGTTTTTAACCCAAACGACATGTATCCTGTATAAAAAGAACATTTTTTACTACTTTTTTACTTACAATACTGTCCCAGTGTAATTGTAAATACAGTAAGTTACCTTACTGAAACTATGATTATGATTCATTGCCATGCAAACTCCCAGCAAAATATTTTGCATGTATATTCTTGTGGGCTAAGCTATGTGAACAGCCAGAATGGATTTAAGATGATATAAACTATTGACCTTCTTTCATGTGCTAATTGATGTCATCTCTTTTATTCATAGGGTGGGCTATTCAGACTGTGCCAGGTAGGGACGCAAGCCTAGGCACAGCACAACTGGATTGAGCCAGGGTACAGCCCAGGAGATATTCAACGGTGCTGCGCCATGGCTCAGCACCATTGAATATGGCACTGAGGGCACACACACTGCACACGGTGCAGTGGCTCTGCACCAATGCATGTGGCAGCAGGGCATCAGGGGGGGCTGTGCCAGCACAAGTGTGGTTGTGCTAGGTGCAGCAAGAGTGATATTCAGTCATGGGCATGCAAATTAGGCCATAATGCATGCAAGGCACAAATGGGGCTATTTGCATGTCATTATGGCCCCATTTGCATGCAGTGCACCGATCCTCAGTGGCTTATGCCTGGCACCCTGCGAGGCTGCAGCCATCAGGATCCGATGCCCCGCTGCCCCTCGGCAGTGGCTGCACCCGTTCGCCTGATCATGGGCATGAGTAGTAAAAAACCCTGGTGGTCCAGTGGACCCTACCCCTTCACCCGATCGCAGGCATGTGTTAAGATGTTCCCTGGTGGTCCAGTGGACCGTTATCCCCTGCCTGATCACGAGCATGCATTAAATGAATCCCTGGTGGTCCAGTGGACTGGTCCCCCTTGCCCGATCATGGGCATGTAAAGAAATAAACCCTGGTGGTCCAGTGGACTGCTATCCCTTGCCCAATCATGGGCATGTAAAGAAATACTCCCTGGTGGTCCAGTGGACTGCAATCCCTTGCCCGATTGCGGCATGTAATGTATTAATCCCTGGTGGTCCAGTGGACCAAGTACCTTCACCCACTCATGGGCATTCGACAAACCCCCCTGGTGGTCCAGTGGTACCCCCCTCCCCACCCGCCACATAGTCCCCCACCACCCTGCACCTCCCCCCTGGTCAGCAGCAGGTGGCAGCTCCCCGCCTGCAAGCCGCCCAGCCACCCGCTGACTGAAAGCATACAGTAGAGTTGTACGCCTATTGGTCCACTGTGTGGGCCAATGGGTTTGCAGCCCACACTGTACTACACAGTTCCAACTTGTGAATGAATGATCGAGCAAGGGATTGTGGTCCACTGGACCACCAGGGAGTATTTCTTTACATGCCTACAATCGGGTGAGGGGGATTGGTCCACTGGACCACCTGGGAATCATTTAATTCATGCCTACAATCGGGCGAGGGGGTAGGGTCCACTGGACCACCAGGGCTTCATTTTCACATGCTCATGAATGGGTGAGGGGGCACTATTCCCCCAGGGCAGGGGGCTCGTGGGTCCTGGGAGGTTGGATGGCCACCCACAGCAGGTGGCTGCCGTGTTGCACCCAGCAACTCAGCAGACTGCCTGTGGGTGTCCCTGACTTGTTCCCAGTTTGAACGGGCTCAACATTGCACCCCCTGAGTGGCTCAAGACAGGGTTGTGCCTGCATATGCTCCACACATCCAGGGCTGAATATCGGGATGTGCTGCATATGCATGGGCATGCCCCTTGCTTTTGCACCACACACATTACAGGTGTGCCCTGGTGCATCGGGGGTTGCACAGCGCAACCCACCCATTTGAATATCACCCTGGGGCACATTGGTGGGTTGTGCATGGTGCAACCCTGTTGCGCCATGCTCAACTCCTTTGAATATCCCACTCTCAATGTAATACCACATTATAAATGATGAAAATGTGTACAATTGTGTGATACTGTATGTCTGTCTGCAATACTTTAATAAAATATTTTTACAAAAAAAAAGGTCTGTCAGGGATGCAGCTAGCACTTCCCTGAGTTGCTTTAACACTCTTGGATGCACCCCATCCAGCCCCATGGCCTCTTCTACCTCAGATTAGTGAGTGCTTTTCTGACTCTCTCCTCAGAAAAGGGTCTGGTGCCTACTTCTTTCCCTCCAAGCTGTTAGGGCTTGTTTGTGGTCCTTTCCCTTCCCTTCTACTGTGAACACTGAGCAGAAATAATTATTTAAGATGTCTGTCATTTTTGTTTCTTTATGCAGCCCCCTCCCTCCTTTTTTAACAGTACAATCCCTCCCTTGGCTTTCCTTTCCTCACTGATGTACCTAAAAAAATGTCTTGTTCCCCTTCAGTACTGACTGGGGGCACATAGCTGACCACAGTGCCATCGGTCATCATGGAATACTGTTTCCGTGGCCCTGTGTACAAAATACAAGTCCCAATTTGCAGAAATTATAGGAGACCAGGATTAGAACTCTGGTCTCCACTGCCTCCCTGCTGAGCTGCTCCATGTCCCAGCCCTCCATACCATAGGAGCAGCTTGGCCAGTCCCTGCTATTCGGCTGTCCTTGTCATTTGGCAGCACCATGGATATCGCCCAGGGGAGCACATATAGTAAGCTATGTACATCCCCGCTTGCTGTCTGTGGTAGTGCTATATGAACTAGTGTTCTTTTGAGTGGCACTATTCCTGTAGCACTAATATAACCTGGTACCCTGACAGTGATATTCTTTCCTCAGCTTGTGCCTTTGCACTCCTCACTGCTTTATCTGCCTCCCTATGTTTCCCCAGAAACACTTCCCTGTCCTCCTCTCCTTAGGTATCCTTATTCCTTCTGAATGCCACTGATTTCGCCTTTACCTTTACTGCCACTTCCCTCGAGAACCATAATGGTCTCCTCCTCCTTCTGTGCTTGCTTAGTTGTCTGATATACAGGTTTGTTGCCCTTACTATGCTATCTTATATTCTGGCCCATTTGCCTCCAACCCCCCCAATTACTGTACATCTCCCCCCACAGGTCCTCTTGGAGGAATTCCCCCATCTTTGTATAGTCAACCATTCTTAAATCCAGGCCCCTAGCCACTGTACAGTTGGATTCGCTGTTGTTCTTGTAATAAACCACGCTGTGTGATGGTCACTGATCCCCGGATGACTTCCCATTCTGACGTTTGCAACATTGTGCCTGTTTTCAAGTACCAGATCGAATATTGCCTCACCCTTAGTGGTTTCACTGACCAGTTGCCTGAGGAATGCCCCCTGTAGGGAGTCCAGGTTGACTTCTTCTAGCTGATGATGTAGCAGGAGCCAAAGTAGGCTCCATTCTACATCTGGCAGATTAAAGTTCCCCATCACCACTTCTTAGCCATTTTGCCAGTGTTTTCCAACATTTCTTGGTCTAAGTCTCTCCCTCAGCCTCTCCCTCAGTCTTAGCCAGTTCCCGGACAGATGGAAATCTGACACCGTCACCCCAATCCATAAAAGTATTGACAAAACTGCCCATGATAATTACAGACCTATCTCCCTACTATCCCCACTCTCCAAGGCACTAGAATGCATCATCTTGGACCAACTCACAGAATACCTGGATATGTATAACATCCTGTGCAAGCAACAACACGGGTTCCACAAAGGTCACAGCACCTCTACAGCCCTACTTGAATTCACCAGCGCAATCCACAACACACTTGACTCCGGTGAACTACTAGGCTCAGTCTACATTGACTTAACTAAAGCCTTCAACACCGTCAATCACCACCTCCTGCTTGTCCAGCTTCAGAACACTGGGCTGTCAACCAACTCCACTGGCTGGTTTAAGAGCTACCTTGAAGAACGGTCCCAAACAGTAAGAATCACTGATACACTCTCGGACCCCAGACCAGTCCACTCGGGAGTCCCCCAGGGCTCCATTCTGGGACCCCTCCTCTTCAGCTTATTCTTAAACTCACTACCAGACAGCTGCCCAGAATAAATAATTCTCTACATCGACGATGCTGTGATCCTCACCTCGGACCCTGATCCAATCCAATAACAAAATAAACTTCAGCAGGCCTTCTCCTCCATTGAATTCTAGTTTCTAAATCATAAACTGCTTCTCAGTCAGAAAAAAAAACAAGTCTATGGTCTTCTGCAGCCCCCACAACAAAAATAAACAACTCCACCTCTCCATTGCAACCAAACAAGGAACCATCCTAGAGCAAACACAGTTGTTCAAGTACCTCGGCATCACCCTTGATCCCCACCTCTCATACACTGTCCATATCAGCAATGTTGCAAAGTCTGCCAATGTGAGGTTAGGCATAATATTACGGCACAGGAAACACCTAACCCCAGAAGCACTGGTAGTGGCCGTCCAAAGCTCCATCGTCAGCATCATAGACTATGGTCTTATCATATATGGGTCTGCAACTATCTCTGCTCTCAAATGTATCACAACCTCCCTGAATAAGGCCTGTCATCTCATCACTGGCTCACATCGCCATACCCACACATGTGACCTTTATTCCCAATCTGGATGGCTTCAACTGGACAAACACATAAAACACCAAACCTGCATCATGGCCAAGAAAATTATAATGGGTCTGGCCACACCTGGTGTCTGTGCCCTCCTTAAGCTTAGACATAGGAATGTCACTACAAGGAGATCCAATTCCCATTTACTACATATTCCATGATGTGGCACTACCCAAGGACAAAGATCATTCGCCTATCGGGCATCCAACTGGCTCAACTCTTTTGGCAGCAACACAGCGACTGCTCCAACACTTGGCCTTTTCAAGTCCAAGCTGTGCCTCTCACTGCTCGTATCCTGAGATTGTTCATCTTAACATTTCCACCATTCCAGCTGCAAATGCCCCAGCACCCAGCACTTACTATCAGTCTTTGCACCCCTAGCACCTTACCTGTCATATTCCCTCGACAAGGCCCCCTGGCTGCACTGTCTCCCACCCTCACCCACCTCCCCCTGTATCTCCACTCCTGCCCCTGCCGCAACCACCTCCTGTACTCCCTACACCCCTTCACCTCCTTCCCTCGATCTCCTACCCTCACTTCCCCACCACCCACCCTTCCTTCATTTGTCTTGCTCATAGCTCAAGTCTTTGTACTGGTTATTACATATCTGTAAGTCAATGACTATATGTTTGTAACTAAAAATGATGACTGTTGCACATGCTGACATGGAACCTTTGTAAAAGAGCCTCGGCTCAAAGGTATTATAATCCTAGATCAAAATAAATAAATAAATAAATAAGTCCTTCCCATGTGTCAGAGGTCTGTATACCATCCCATCCACATGGTGGTTCCATTTCCTGACTCCAGGCTGACTTACAACACCTCGCACCTCCGAAGTCCCTGTACCTTCTTTGCCTTAATGCTTTCTTTAACATAAACACCACTCCCCCACCTTTCCTTCCTACTCAGTCCCTTCTAAACATTGTGTAGCCAGGTACGACCATTTCCAAGCCATGGTTGTCAGTGCACCATGTTTTAGTGATGCCACAATATCCATGCCTACCTCAGCCATGGTGGCCTTCAGATCTGGTATTTTATTTCTAAGACTTGTGGCACTGGCACATGGTGCTGTTCAGTTTTTGCTAATCCTACTCTTGTCCCTTCCCAAGCTTCCTAGTCATTCACTCTTTCTGTCCTTTGCATACTGCCTAATTCCCTTCTCCCTTTCCCCCAATGCTGATCCCCTGTTCTCTTCCATTCCAGTGAGAATCCAGACTTCAGCCTATGAGGATGGTTGGACTGTATCCTGCTATACCACCCGATGTGTTGCTGGGGTTGCATAACCAGAGTAACGATATGTCTATAGAACATTCCCCCTGTTTGGGAAATTCAGTTTGGAATAATCAAAGCTGCTTTGTGGTTTGAATCTGCAGTTGGGAACTACCTTTGAGAGTGGTTGTTACCCCTAGCCCTGAGGTAAAGCTTTTTTCCAGAGGTAGTTATGTCTGCTAGCTACTAGAGGAAAGGACTGTGTGACTCCTGAACTCCAGTACAGGAGCCACTGCCAGCCATGAACAGTCTAGGGAATTGGCCAGGTGGTATCACAACAAGGCATTTTCCATCATCTTCCCTAAATATGTGGGGAAGGCATGTGGCCCTGGTTCCCAGCACTGATCTGTTCCAGCATTCACAAACCAATCCCTGCATAAGGTGACAAGCTGCTAGAGACTGCCTCATCTCAGAAGGTGACAAGCTTCCAGAATTCAGTTACAGCAAAGTAAACTGCTAACCTTCTTTTGCAGCTCTAGGCCTCCAGCTCAATTGACTGAACTTGCTGTTGATGTTAGATCCTGTGCCATTGTCTGTAGAACCATAAGTAAACACAAGGCCTGCCCTGACCTAGCGAGTTATATAAGGTTGTTTAAAGTTCCTAGTTTAATCAAAACACAAAGTGCACTGTGTAATCTGGGACTTCCGGTTCCAACCTCAGAGAAATGGCAGACTAGACTTTGTGCTCTGATCGAACTCTGTGTCAAACCCTCTTCAACTGGGCTAAATAACATAAAAATCATATACAAAATTAACTTATTCATTGAGTCAGAGACAGATTCAGCTGTTTAGGTTGGACCCACAAAAAAACTTAACAGATGGAGGAGATGGATGACCGCTCTGACCCAGAGGCCTCTGAGCCTTGCGCTCAATGGGCAAAGGCATCTGTGGATTCTCGGCACAGATCTATAAAAAGTGGCCCAAAAATAGCTAAATTTAAAAACAAAAAAGTAAAACTGGACAGGAGCTGGTTTCTTTCAGAGGTGAAGTGAAGGAACTGTATGGGGAGCGCCGATGGGATGTCACGCAGTTGGGGCAAAGGGTAGACGAGTCGGCGAGAGACAGGGAACTGCAGCCGAAAACAGGGTAGACAACATAGAAAAAGTGGTGCAATTTCTTAAAGAACAACAGGAGCAGATGGAAGCCAGACAAGAGGACTCGTAAAATAGGGCCCAGCGTAAGAACATCCGAAATTATGGTATTCCAAGAGGGCTCTGAGGGAAATAATAACAAAGAATTTACTAAGGTACTTTAAAGAATTGCATTAGAATTACCTGATATACTGCAATTGCAATTAGAGCAGGTCCACAGAGCTCTGACCCCAAAGCCTACTTCCCCTAATCTCCCACCTCACTCCATCATTGCCCGATTCAATAACTGTGCCACTAAAGGACAGATACTTTTTTTTAAATTGAAATTTTTTTTATTATTGTGATAATAACATTGCATTGCATTGTACAGCTGTAAATCATAGTAGAAGTTACAATCCACAGGAAAGTCAGGGCATAGTTATATTTCATCACAGACTTTATCAGGAAACCAATCCAGTACAGATAGAGGAGATCCAATTGTTTACAGACATTATCAGCTGGGGGGCACACATATACATCGAGTTGACAGATACTCTCTCTCTCTCCCTCATATAGACAGCACCAATTCAACTCTGAAAGAAAGAGCAGCTCCCATTTCCCCCAACCCTCCTTCCTCTCTCCCCTCCTCTCCACCCTTCCAAGTGCTCCCATGGTGTCGAATGAGATTGTGAAATAAATCCATAAATCATTGTACAAAGTCAGAAACCTGTTCCAACTGATATAAGACCCATTTCCTCCATCTGATCTCAAAGCTGGGGAGACAGTTATTCAGTCTGGCCATGACACGGTCCAAATTGTATATCTCATAAGTTAAACTCCTTCACAAATCCTTAGAAGGAATCTTGGGGGACATCCAGAGCCTCGTAATGATCTTTTTGGCTGTGAGAATTAAGATGTTCAATAAATTATAGACATTTTTATCCCATTTAGTACCCCTTGGGGGGACTGCAGTAAGAATAAAAGTGGGAGTAAATATCTCTGGGCATTCAAATACTGCAATTAAAACAGAGAGACCCTCCTGCCAGTAGCCAGATAAGCATGGGCAAGACCACATTATATGGGTATGTCCAGCCCTGTTGTGCCCACATCCCCGCCAACGCTGAGTATATTCATCACCCTTGAATTTTGTAGTAACCACTGGGGTCCTAAAGAACCTGAGCCTCAACTTCCAGGCATATTCCTGCCAATAGGAGTTGGAGGAGATTTTGGAGTATGCCAGTGTGTACTTACACCAGTCCTCTTCATCCAGTTCTACCTCCAGTTCCTAAGCCCACCATATCTTAAGATCAGTCAGAGAGTGCATATGATAGGCCCTCAGTGCTTTCTATAAACAACTAATAATATGGTCTTGCACTGCCCCCCTTAAATGATGTAGGATAATCTGGACAAGGCTGGAGGGTCTCTCCGCCGCATTTGCCATCCCCTCCTCAAGCGGGTGCAGTCTAGTCCTGAGAGCCATATATGTCCTCTGTTGGGATACTGGTATCCGATAGGTAGCTCTGAGGAAAGAAAAGGACTGTAGGCCCATAGGGCCCACCACTTGAAATATATATTGCAGTTTATATGGTGTCCATTGGGGGAGTGCAAGTGTAGAGAGGTAGGTTCTTTCAAATTTACTGAGGAGTGAGTGCCAGACCTGTAACCATTGTTTAAAGACTTCCCCCATAAAGGGTTGGAAATGTGTCAGAGGAAGGCATCTGGGGTCTCCCAAAATATAGGGCAGGAAGTCCTTCACACCATTTAAAGTGACCTCTATATCTTTCCAATATGTCCCATATTTCATTGCCAGATGGAGGAGAGCTATCTTAATCTGTGCCGCCTGTGCATATCTTTTTATGTTTGGAAGATTGAGACCCCCTTGGGTTGTGGGTAGCTGTAGAGCAGACTATTTAATCCATGGTGGGTGCCCCCCCCAAATAAACCTAGAGACCAGTTTGTCCCAGGCCTGAAAGTATATAGCTGAAGGGAAGATTGGGAGTGTTTGTAGGAAGAAAAGAATACACGGAAAAACATTCTGTTGTATGGTTTCAACTCTGTTGAGAATCCCCATTGGTAATTTAGCCCACCGAGAGAGGTCTAAGGTAATTTGCTGGGTGAAAGGTTCAGAAGTCATTAGTTCTAACTGTAACATTTTAAAGGGTATCTTAATACCAAGGTATCACATCTGTACATAGTTCCAGCGAAAGGGAAAATCTGTCTGCAAACTAAGGGATGGTAGGAAGGAAAAATTAAGCACCTCTGTTTTTGCCCTTTTGATTTTATAACCTGCTAACTTCCCAAATAGCTCAAGCTGTTCCCAGGTTGCTGGGATAGATATATCCAGTGATGTGAGGGTGAGAAGGATATCATCCACAAAGAGTGTGAGCTTATGGGCCTTCCCCCCTATGGGGATACCCCTCAATCCCTTCATTTTAATGGATATTAGCTGCCAAAGGTTCGAAGTAGAGGGCAAACAACAAGGGGAACAAGGGGCATCCCTGTAGGGTACCCCGGGTTAGGGAAAAGGGGAGTGCCAGTGCTCCATCCACCCTAAGTTAAACCACTGGATTCTGGTATATCACTTTTATTTGTGCAATGAATTGCTCCGGGAAGGCAAAACAATCTAAAACAGCCCAAAGAAAGGGCCAGGAGACCCTATCAAATGCCTTCTCAGCATCTAGGCCGAGAAGGACTAGGGGGAGTTGTCTCTCTGTAAGCATAGGAAGTAAGCAGCAGGACTCATCTTACTGCATTGCGGGTCTGTCTTTTACATATAAAACACACTTGGTCACCATCTATGAAGCAGGAAGTAAAACCTCTACTCCGTGTGCCAAGATGGACATGAATAATTTGTAGTCGCAATTTAATTTGGAAATTGGGTGGTAGGAAGACACCAATGTCAGGTCCTTCCCCAGCTTAGGGATGGCCACCACTTCTGTGTATTTCCAAGAGGGTGGAGGAGGGTGTCCCTCCTGTATCTCCCTCAGGGCTTCCACTAGAACTGGGGAGAGCCAATGCCAGAATGCTTTATAGAACTCATTTGGGTACCCATCCAGTTCCAGAGCTTTTTGAGATTTAGTCTTCTTAAGGGCCTCTTGCAACTCCGCCGATGTAATGGGGCACATCAGTTCAGCTGCTTGAGACTGAGAAAGATGGGGTAGGGGAGTGGCATTTAAGTAATCTGTGACAGCCTGAATCAGAGGGGTTCGGTCCCCTGCATAAAGTGTTTTGTAGTATTGGGCTATAGCTTGTCTAATTTCAGTAGGATGGGATAATAAACGCTTAGTGGCGGGATCCTTTAATTTAGATATCACCGTATGAGCTTTCACCCCTCTTAGGCATCTGGCCAAGTTCCGGGCTCCTGGGGAGGCCCCCCCTTGGTATTTGAGTTTCAAATAGAGCAGTTGTTGCTCCACCTTCTGATCCAATAGCTGTTGGAGCTTTTGTTTAGTAAGTTGTATTTGGATCTTAATTGTCAGATCCCCTTGGGACACTTTGTTCTGGAGTTGTATTAGTTCTGCATGGAGCTGGTTCTGAAGAGCTTCTCTGGACCTCTCCTTTCGGGTGGAGTATTTTATGATTTCTCCGCAGAGATCGGTTTTGAAAGGACAGATACTTTTAATGGCATGGAGGAAAATCAAAGTGTTCTATGGGCAAACGAGATTTTACCTTGACCATGATTACCCCCCTAAAACCATGCATTTAAGAAGAGCCTACCTACCACTGTTTCCAGTCTTTAAAGCAGCTGGATATAAATTTTCCACACCTTGCCCAGCACACTTGGTGGTCAACCTGCCAGAAGGAAAGAAGGAATTTCAAACTGGGCAGGAGGCAGAAGGCAAGAATGGCACTGTCCAAAAGAAAATAATTACTCACCATAGTAATGTTGTTTCTTCTAATGGAGTCTTGCTGTATTCTGACTTAATGCAGTTAGCCCCAGCACTTGAACTGCCCCGGAGAGTAAGGAATTAAACTCTATGCAGGAGCATAGAACATTGAGCTCGAGCTCGGTTTTCAAACCTCTGTCTGTGGTACTTCCCAGTGTAACCGTCATATTCTTATGAGCAACTAACTAACTGAGTCTAGATATAATATATATAAATGTGTGTGGAAATTGTTTTAGTATAAGTCAACAGGCAACAATTTGGGCCCAGAAGACTCAAGTCAAGAACCCAAGAAGAAAAAGGTAGTGACAACACTAAACAGATTTAAGATAAAACCCACCCAAGATGGGGGGGGTGCAAGGTACACCCCTGAGGTACAACACTGTACCTGCCAGCCCACTTCCCAAAAACTAGAGGGGAGGCGGGGGGTAGGTCAGAATACAGCAAGACTCCATTAGAAGAAACAACATTACTATGGGGAGTAATTTTTTCTTCAAACAACATGAAGTCTTGCTGTATTCTGACTTAGTGCAGACTACCACGCAGTTCCCTATGGAGGAGGGAATGCAGAACCTACTTTGGGAACAGGCTCTGCAGTACTGCTGTGCCACACCTAACATCACTCCTAGCCTGGATATCCAGAGAGTAATGCTTGGTGAATGTATGTACTGTTTTCCAGGTGGCTGCTTTACGGACCTCTGACAAGGGTATATCTCTGGCAGCCACCAGAGTAGCAGCTGTACCCCTAGTTGAGTGACCCTCAGGCCTGAGGGGGGGCTTTACCCAATTTATCATAGCAGAACTGTATGCAAGAGACAATCCACCTGGCAATAGTTCTTTTAGTGGCAGGCCTACCTTTTCTCACCTCACCATAGGTGAGAAACAACTGAAGACAGTCATTCCTGTGAGCCTTAGTGTGCTCTATGTAATAGCTAAAAGCTCTTTTAACGTTCAAGCTGTGTAGGCTTCTTTCACCTGAAAAGGAGTGGTCAGTGAAGAACACAGGAAGAGACATAGACTGGTTCAGATGAAAATCTGATACCACTTTGGGTGAGAACCTCCTATTGGTTCTTAGGACCGCTTTATCCCTATGGAAGGCTTTGAAGTCAGGTTCAACTGACAAGGCCTGTAGTTCACTAATCCTCCTGGTGGAAGTAATGGCTACCAGGAACACAGTTTTTCAGGTCAAGTATTTGAGCTCAGCTGAAGCCATGGATTCAAAGGGGGTCTGCATGAGCTGTGCAATGCAGACATTAAGATCCCAAGCAGGAGTCAGTTCTCTAAATGGAGGGTTTGTATGAACCAGACCCTTGAAAAACTTTTTAAACACATGGTGAGAGGCCAGGGAAGAGCCATTCCCTGCTGAAAGGTGAACCTTTAGAGTTGCAGGCCTAAAGCCTAGACCACTGAGGTGAACCAGATAATATAAAGCTGTGGAAATGCCTGCAGAATCAGGGACAATGCCTTTCTGAGAACACCAAATGGTAAACCTCTTCCATTTGGAATCATAAGTCTTTCTAGTAGATGGTTTCCTGGAAACCTTCAGGATATCCAGGACTGCCTGAGAAAGATGCCGGTCTACATATTATAGCTCTTCAAGAGCCAGGCCTTGAGATTGAGAGACTGGAGATCGGAATACCAGATCCTCCTCTGGGAGGAGGACAGAAGATTGTGTCTCTAAGGAAGGGACAGGGGGCAAGACACTGCCAGGGATAGGAGCAGAGGATACCAAGGCTTCCTGGCCCAGTCTGGAGCCATTAGTATCACTGTGCAAGGTTGAGTTCTGATCTTGATCAGGACTCTGAACAGCAGAGGGAATGGAGGGAAGGCATAGAGGAACCTGCTCTTCCAATCCAAAATCAGGGCATCCTGGGGCGCAGTTCCCAGGACAGGAGGTCTGTAATGGAACAGAGGGAGTTGGTGATTGTCCGGCGCAACAAAGAGATCTATCTCTGGAGTGCCCCATCTGGAGAAGATGATCTGCAGAATGAGAGGATTCAGGGACCATTCGTGATTTCCCCGGGATATTCTGCTCAGAGCATCTGCCAGTGCATTGTCCTTCCCTGAAAGGTCAACTGCTACTAGGGAAGTCTGAAGAGAATAGACCACAGACCGCATTTTCATGGCTTCCATGCACAAGGTCGAGAACTGAGTGCCTCCTTGCTTGTTGATATACCACATCGTGGGCGTGTTGTCTGTTCTGACTTGAACCACCTTGCCCTTGACTGAATCTGAGAAGCACTGAAGGGCCAGGAACACTGCCCTGAGTTCCAGAAGGCTGATGTAAAGGAGAGACTCCTGTGGAGACCAGGCACCTTGGGCTGTCAGGGCCCCCAGGTGGGCTCCCCAACCTAGGAGAGAAGCATCCGTAGTCAGAACTACTGAAGGAGTTTGCAGGAGAAATGGGACTCCTTGTCTGAGGTTGTCCTGATCTAGCCACCACTGGAGAGCTTGGACCAGAGTCTGAGTCACTGGAATCAGTCTGGTAAGAGAATCCTTTTTCTGAGACCAGAAGGACCTTAGGTGAAACTGAATGTCCCTCATCTGGAACCTTGCTCCCTGCACCACTGCCATGGAAGCTGCCATGTGGCCCAGAAGCTGGAGGAACTCTCTTGCTGGGCGAGAGACCTGAGGTTGAAAAAATGAAGCAAGATCCACTAGGGCCTTCACCCTTGCCAGGGGAAGGAAAGCTTATGCTTGTACAGTGTCCAACTCTATTCCAATAAAGGTGAGAAGTTGAACTGGTTCAAGGACAGACTTTGGAAGATTGAGAAGAAAACCCAGGGAACTGAGTGGGTCCTGGGTAGTTTGCAGAGCTGACTTGACCTGTAGAGATGACTGACCCACAATGAGCCAGTTGTCCGGGTATGGGAAGATGGTGATACCCTGTCTTCTGAGGTAAGCCACCACTACTGCAAGGCACTTTGTGAACACCCTTGGAGCTGATGTTAGGCCAAATGGCATGGCTCTGAATTAGTAATGGCCTGAAGGCAACTCGAACCTGAGGTATTTTCTGTGGGAGCACCTGATAGGGATGTGGAAGTAGGCATCCTTGAGGTCCAGAGATGCTAACCAATCTCCTGACCTTAGAGAGGGAAGAATTATTCCCAGAGTTACCATTTTGAATTTGGGCTTTAAAATGTGTTATTTCAAATACCGTAGGTCTAGGATGGGTCACCACTCCCCTGTTTCCTTTGGAGTAAGGAAGTACCTGGAGTACAGTCCTTTTCCCTTGTGCTGAGTAGGAACCTGCTCTATAGCTCTGAGAGCTAAAAGAGAGGAAACAGTTGCCTCTAGGGCAATGGTTTCTGAGATTGATGCAGGTAGAAAAGACTTGGCCCTCTTTTTTGGAAACTTTTTGAAGCTGAGGGCTAGTCTCTGGCTTACTACTTCCAGGACCTACTTGTCTGAGGTCACAGACTTCCAGGCCTGGAAGCAGTAAGCCAGCCTGCCTCTTACTGGAATTGGGGAGTCGACACATCAGGGTGTCTGCTTGGCAGGAGCCCTAGACTGGGAGGAGGAGGAAGCAGCCCTGCTCATCCCCCTCCTGCCCCTCCCTCTGAAGAACCCCCTGTGTGGGAAGGGAGAGGAGGCCTGGATCTGGTAAAAAGGACTATGAAAAGGCCTGCCCCTGCCACTAGACTGCTGCTTTTGTGGTGCAGCTTGCCTTTCCTTGGCCTGTGCACTCCTGTACGTGGTCCTGTATTCATCCATTTTCTTCATGTAAGCCTCTGTTTGCTCCCCAAACAGAGAGTTACCCGCTACAGGAAAATCCATAGCCTTAGTCTGGGTATCCTGTGAAAGGCTAGTATATCTGAGCCAAGCATGTCTTCTGAGAGACACAGATGTAGCCATGACTCTAGATGCCACATCATTGGAGTCCACAGCTGCAAGAAATTGCATTTTCAGTGCCTCAATTCCATCAGCAGCCACCTACTCCAGCTCTTTGCCTAGCTGGGGGGAGGCCTGTTTAGCCAGTTCAAGAACCATATCCCATCTGGATTTCTGGTACCTGGCTGTGTAGGCCATATAATAAGCCTGCCTGAGTCCCAAAGAGGATGCCAAATACTGTTTCTTGGCCATGGCATCCACTTTCCTGGAGTTCTTATCTGGGGTGTGTGAAGCCAAAGGAATGTTAGCCCTGTCACAGGCTGCAGCCTGCACTACCCCAACATGGCTGCTATGATTATAAAGGAACTCCATAGCTGAGCCTGATAACATATACCTCCAGTCCATTCTCTTGTCCACAGGAGGTATTGAATTAGGAGTTTTAAAATTTTGTGTGTCTATTTCCCCAAGGACTTATGAAGAGGTATAGACAGCCTTTTGGGCTCTGGGATGTGCACCATTTCCACAAAATCAGGCTCTTCTTCCTCCTCCTCTGCAGCTTCAACCAAGGGAAGCTGAAGGGTTTCAGCCACCTTTTTGTAAAACAAAAAGTGTGAAGGGGACTCTGAGAGCCTGGGAGGAGAGACACCTAAGGGCCTGTCTGGGGAGATGGCCAGTTCAATTGGCACATCCAGAACCCCCTGGTCATTATCATTATCATCATCATCGGGATAGTCTTCATTTCCCTCCCACTCCTCATAATAAGCATCTGGATCATAATCTGAAGGAGATGGGTCTGACCGCCTAACTGGTGGTACCGGTTCGGACGGAACTGGTCTAAGCGATTGAACAATGCTAATCGCTTTGGCTATTTCGTCCACGGTTGGAGAATGCGATACAGGATCCAAACCGGTGGACTTATGTTTTCTATTTGATGGAACCGGACTCTCAGGGTCAGCTCTCCTTTTGCCCGAGGAGGTATCGCTTAGGTCAGTAGGCACCTCCTCGGGTTCGGCCGTAACCAAACCGGGCTGGCCATCCAGATCTACGGACTTCTCGACCTCCCTTTCCTTCAGCCTGCTCAGTCTTTTATCTAGAATGGGTTTAGGAAAGTTTGTACAGATTTGGCTGTTTGTCTTGAGGAGGTCAAACCCCAAACAGTAAACACAGATGAGGTGGGGGTAGACTTGGCAAAGGTCTCCCCACACTCAGTACAGTGTTGAAACCCAGTGGGACCGGTTTTCTTCTTGGGTTTCTCAGACATGGCCAACCTACCAAATTACCCTATAGCAGCTTTCAAGCCAGGTAATAAAATAACCAATCGGTTACAAACCATGTCACAGGTTTTTAAAAAGAACCAGAAAAGGCCCGGTTCTTTTGAAACCAATCGGTACCAGAACACCACTCTAATCCCAGAAATTTTTTATTTAGAAAACAATAGAAATACAAGGTCGGTTCCTAACCGGACTGACCGAAAGAAACCGAGGAAAAAAACAATTTCCACACTCCCCCCCCAATAAACAGTCACTACCTATCTACAACACTACCTGTACCATAGACAGAGGCTGGAAATCTGAAAAATAACAAATAGAAAGGTTTAAAACTGAACACTTTACTTTTACCGAACAGAGGAAATCTCCAGAGTGACTTCACTGTTAGGCGGAGTAAGAATCTAACGGTTACACTGGGAAGTACCACAGATAGAGGTTTGAAAACCGAGCTCGAGCTCAATGTTCTAAGCTCCTGCATAGAACTTAACTCCTTACTCTCTGGGGCAGTTAAAGTGCTGGGGATAACTGCATTAAGTCAGAATACAGCAAGACTTCATGTTGTTTGAATAGGCTTTCACTTTTCAGATCGATCTCAGACAGCTCATGGAGCCCCCAGCATCCATCGAGATGGCAAACTGTCTCCAAGAAAACTCAAGAGGGAAACAACACTCCCTGAGATCTAAAGCAGGTTTTTGCGACTTATAGATGCTTTGATTCGCCACAGAAGACCTGAGAAAAGCAGGACATGGATGATTCCTTTTTTTTTTCTCTCTCTCTCTCTCCTCCTGGATGTGAACCTGGCAGACTTAAGGTGCGTCTTATTGGGGGGGGAGTAGTGGGGTGGCTCACCTTCAAGAGGTTCAATGCTTTCCTGCTCACCTACCTCTGACTCTAGACAGTAACTGTAACATGCCCTCTACATTTGGACAAGGTATAACTACTGTTGAGATGTGTTAGAGCGGAGTCCTGAACTTTCCCCTCCACCCGAAGGGGCGCACTATCTCACCAGATGGGGTGCAGGGACCCTTCAGCCAATGGTCTACCTTAAGCTGAACTCGATTTAACCTGGGCAGCATGTTTAAAAACTAGAGATCCAGACATTGGTAGCCCAACTGAACGTTGAGAGGTCAAAAACTTTATTTAAACTGTTTCTGGAAAAGTTGAATACTAATCACTCAGCTTTATTTCCCAGCCTCAGACTGATTATATGTTTGTTTTATATATATTACCAAATGAAGCTATACTTTCTCTTTAAAGACCCTATACTTTAAGGGTACTGAGTTGAACTGAGTTAATGGAAGCTATATAGTTTGAGGGTCCATTTAGCCAATAATCTTGTATTCATTTTTTTTTAGCACGGGAGTCGATATGGAGAAATGCTTGGCTTGGGACCCTAAGAATGAGGGTGTTTTTTTTAACCCTACCATTAAATGTTGTTTTCTTTTACCTGAATCTATTTTTCCTTTGGGGCTGCATAGACTCCCAGAAGGCCCCGAGTGAAGTTAACTTGGGAAATATGTCCTCTTCTAGGTGGACCCTATCTAGAGATAAGGTCCCCTAGGAAGGTATAGGGAGGCTACCATTAACCTTCCCTACCTTGGAAGTCACAGAATTTACAGTATGGAAGTATATTCAATCTGCAAAGAAAAACTTGAACAGGATACAATGTGCAGTAATATTGTTGTCAGTTTTTTATTTTAAATGGGCGTTGTTGCCATATAGTTTTATTAGAGTTAAATATTTACCAAAATGGTTCTTTTTTAGTAAGGGGAAATACTGTACAGATATCTGATAAATCTAACTGATGGGTACAACATTTTTTCTTTCTATACAGATCAAGCTACCTATACAAGTGAGGCATGTTTACTTCCCTCTGGTCTGGACCAGTTTTGACTGGGATTTGACTATTGGAGAACTGGGAACATAGAAAGTAGTAGCTCTATTATTCAGGTAGCTGAAAAACCAAGGGGGAGGAGAGAGCTGGAGGGCTCTGGGATCCCCAAAATGATAATGCAAACATAATATTAATATGGCTATAACACCAATGAAAGTTTTATCTTTAAACATTAATGGGATCAATAACCCAGTGAAATGCTCCAGACTCCTCCAATATATACGGACACAAGGAGTGGATTTGATTTTTTTTTTGCAGGAGACTCACCTGTCTGAAAGGGAGTGCTTAAAACTGTCAGAGGGGAATTGATACTCTATAATCTCTTCCTCATGTTATACTGGAAAGAGGAGAGGGGTAGCAATTATGGTCCCATCTGCAAACCCTATGTGACAGAATGGGAAGAAGTAGACCCAAATGGGTGCTTTGTGATCTCGCAAAGGAGGTTGTTTGTAACTAGGGTGACTCTGCACTTACCCCCCGGCCTCTCCTCCAATGAGGTTAAGACATTTTTTTAATAAGCTGGAGGATTTATAAAATGGGATTCTGATGCTAGGAGGGGACTTTAATGTAACAATATCTCCCTCATTAGATACATCTCACCTCCAGAAACAGAGGATCACACCCGCCCAAAAGTTACTTAAAGCTCAGTTGCCAGCACTAGGATTGGTAGATGTTTGGAGACATTTCTACCCATCCAGAGGGGGCTTTACATACGAGTTCCCTAGATTCCAGACATCCTCCCAAATAGAATACTTTTTTGTGTCTATACAGCATACAGACAGGGTAAGAGATGAGTCATTAAATGCAAGATTTTTGTCAAACCACACTCCCCTTTTGCTAAAAATTGACTTAGGGAAGCCCCAGAAATCCACCCTCTGGCATTTAAACCTCCTGTTACTTAGGGATCAGAAATTTTGTAATAAAATGACTCATTGGGCCTGATTCCAAGACGTATGTAGCAACTTGTTGGTGCTTGCAAGTTGTGACATATGCTGCTATGCTGGGGACCGGTGCCAGATTCCAGAACAGGCAGGGTCCCTGGCGACTATGTCCTGTGACTTGCAGCACTTTCAGCTTTGTGCCACAGGAAGAGCACACCTGACCGAGGTGCCACAAGCCACAGCAATGCCCTCCCACAGGGAACAAGCCTCACATTGCACGGCCCCCTCAATGGGTAGATTGGCAAGGTGGGGGATGTGTACTGCCCTGCGGGGGAATGTTCAGAGATGGGGGTGTGGAGGTACCAGCTGCCCACAGAGGGCTGCCCTGCCAATGGGGGTTGGGTGGGGACGTATGTTGGACTCTAGGGGGGTCAGCTGTATGGGCACCAGGCATGGAGGTGTAACCCCAGTGGATGTTGGTTACAGTTAGAACAGCTAATAGCTGGTCTAACCGTACATAGACCAATGTCTGCTGGGGTCCCTCTTGGAATATCGATTTGCCATTCCATTGGCCATACTCCTGGAACAGGGCCATAACTGCTGCCAGAAACACCCTTGTGCCATGTCGCACGGGGTTTCTGGCATAGCCAGTGGCATAGCCTGACTTTGGCACAGGCAGCCTGTGCCATATTGCAGGCCACCTTTCGGAATAGCAGGCGGTGTAATGCATGTCGCAAGGTGTGACTTGTGCCATTGGGTTTGGTGCAAGTCACCTTGCACCATGCATAACCCATTATGAAATTGGGCCCAATGTATCCCCCAGATTATACAGGATAATGTATCCCCTGATATGCCCTCGACATTAATATGGGATACTCTGAAGACAGTAGTTCGGGTTATATCATAGCTTGCTCATCTCGGAAACAAAAGCTATGAGAGGCCCAATTTGCACAGTACAGACACGGTTAAGTGAATTACAACAAGGTAAGAGGTGAGGAGATAATGGAGAAATCTGAAAGGAAATCCGTTCCTTGAAGTCTGAGCTTCAGGACATGTTGGACCAAAAGGTCCAAACTTCCTACATTTACCTAAAAACACATTATTTTGAAGGAGGCTCCAGAGGGTCCAGAAATTTAGCAAAATGGCCAAGGGGATTTAAACAGGCTACCTGTATACCCAAAATAAAAAATCCCCAGACAGGTGGTGTGGCCAGAACTACCTCTGAGATACTAGGGGTATTTCAGTACTTTTACAAAACATTATATGCAGCTCCATCCCCCCCATCTGAGGAAAAGATAGTCTTTTTGACACCCCTCCTTATCCCAAAATTATTCCAGCAACAAAAGGATTCCTTACTGAATCCTATATCTTAAGAAGCGATTAAAAGAGTGGCACTGAGGGTTGAGGCACTGGACGCCACACCTCGTGCCATGCCGGCAACCTGTGTTTGGGAATGGGCACGGGTCATCGGGGGTCAGCAGGGAAGGAAAAGGATTGAGCGTCCAGAGGACTGGTCTCCTTCTCTGGGGTGGGGGGACTCCAGAGTGCCGGCGTTGATTGCTCTCTGGTGGAGACTGGGAGACAAAGCATGCCACACTTAGATGGGGTGGAACTAGGACAGATACATTCACCCTTGTGTCATTGCACATCTTAGCTCCAAGGGGACTCCAACTAGAAAATCGCCGGCCCCCACATATGAGCCAGGCATGGTGCCCGACCCTTCAGCCGACAGTTCCGCTTGGCTCCACTCCAGGGGTCTTCCTGGAGTAGGGTCGGGAACCGTGGCCAGGGTGAGCCCGTTCACGGGGTTAGGGGGCTTAGCCAGAAAAAGAGAAGTAAATTGCAAAAAAAAAAAAAAGAGGGATATCCAGAGCTAAAACCCTGAAATGCCTAGGCCGTGATCGGTTCCCTGTTGAATGGTATAAGACCTTCCTTCCCCACCTACTATCTCTAATGTGAGGAGCATTTTTGGAGATACAGGAGGGAGCCCTTCCCTCAGCTTCATGGTCATATGCAGTACTGTCAGCAATTTTAAAACCAGGGAAGGACCCTCAATCAGTAGATGCATTCAGATCAATTTCAATTTTAAATTGCGATTACAAACTTTACATGACCATTTGGGCTCAATGTCTAGAAGGATTGCTTAGAGAAGTGATAAATATAGACCAGGCAGGCTTTCTGAAACTGAGATAAACCTCAGATAACACATGTAGAATTATTCATCTTTCAGATTATGCAAATGAGAGGTCATTACCATCTACCTTTGAAGGCCTGGATGCCTTTAAGGCCTTCGATAGAGTGGTATGGGGGTTTCTGTAGAGGATTTTAGCCTCCTTTGGTTTTCCAAATGAGGTGATAACCTGGTTAAAAAACTTACATCTAACTCTCCGGCAGCTTATATAAGGATAAATGGAACTATTTCTACTCCTTTGGTTTTAGATAGGGGTACTCAGCAGAGATGTCCCTTCCCCCCTTCTTTTTGCCTAATACATCGAGCCTCTAGCTATAGCACTCAGAAAGTCAGGCACAGTTAAGGGAATTCAAGTAGATGAGGAGGAATGCAAACTTACTTTATACGCAGATGATATTTTACTCACCCTCACTGAACCAGAATGGACACTTCCTGCAGCATGGAGAATATTGGGAGAGTTCGCTAAGGTTTCGGGTTATGTTATAAACTCGACAAAAACAGAAGCTCTGACACTGAACTTTGCCCCATCTTCTACCCTAAAGAACCTACTCAGGTTTCGATGGAGAAGTTTGAAAATGAAATGTTTAAGGATCAATTTACTCCAAAAGATGGAAAACTTATTCTTAATAAATTATGAACCCCTTACACAAAACATAGAGACGGACCTCCATATGTGGGCACAATTACGGCTACCTTCTTATACCAGAATTGACACAATTAGAACAAATAGTTTACCCCAAATGTTATACCTGTTTAAGACAATCCCCATATTTCCACCAGCCTCATATTTTACTTCTTGGAATAGAATGTTTGCAAGATTTGTTTGGGCAGGCCATAAACCTCTCATTAGGTGGTCTATCCTTTAACTTCCCAAAGACAAAGGAGGCCTGAATCTCCCTAATGTACTCCAATATGCCTACACAGTGGTGGTACGGGTGATTCTGAACTAGTTGAACCCAAGCTGTAAGGTAATATGAAAGCAAACAGAATGCACAATTAATAGGATATAAGATATGATACAATTAATATTTGTACCCCTTGCAGCACTGCCTAGGTTAGGTGGATTTTATATGGGGATACGACACATGTTACAGACTTGGTACAGAATTAGGGCTCTCCCCTCATTATCACCAATTTCCTATTTTTTATTATTACTAAGTTCTGAGATAGAATTCCTACTGGCCAGAACCGACTTTACATTTCAATGGTGGCATCAGAGGGGCTACTCCTTTATTTTTCAGTTCTTCAACACCAATGGCACTGTTCCATTTATTCAGCTACAGACCAAGTATGGTCTGACTAATAGAGAGTACTTCAGATACATGCAGGTCCAGACATTTCTGATCTATAAAGGCCCCAAAAGGAATCATTTTCTAGAATCCTTACCGCTCTTATTAAACATGTTCATGACTTCCCTCAGAGGATCTGTTTGGCAGCATATAATTGGTCTTTTATACAAGGGGCTTGGGGAATATTGGTCAGACTCATCCAGAGGAATACTGGAGGTCTGGAATAGAGAATTACTAGAACCAGTGTCCTACGAGAGCTGGCTGAAGTATGCCCGTAGAGTGATGGGGATATCACTAGCACCATACTGGAGGGAATTCACCTAGAAGGTCTGTTTCAGATACTTCAATACACTGGCAAATTTGGCAAAGTTCCTCCCCCTCTGATAGGTAATTGTTGAACAGACTGCAGAGAGAAGATGGCCTCGCACTTCCATGTTTTCTGGGCATGCCCAGTACTGATATCATTCTGGCAGGACATGGTCAAGGCCCTGACTGAATTGCTGAGACCGGAGGCGGTGCTTACCCTGGAGCTGGTCTTACTAGCGGTTCCACTAGAAGGATTATGATCCACAAAGGGCTCTCTCTTGTTTACACATTTATTGGTGGCCAAGAAGGCAATTACCTGCCTTTGGAGAAATAATGCCACCCCCCAACTATTCAAGACTGGGCAAAAATAATGATAGAATTGTATTATATGGAACGGTTGATAGCTAGATGTAACAACAGCTTTACATGGTTTGAAATGAGATGGTGCCCTTGTTTTTTTTTTTCATTTCGTAAAGAGATCCCGCTTTTGTCCCATGAAGAAAATGCAAGGGCATTGGATTATGGAAGGGTTATCTGTAAGAGAAAAAATACAGTACTTGGATCACCAAACCAATAGAGAGTGCATCTTGGGTAGTCTTTTTACTGTAACAATAGGGTTTTTCTGCCTTGGTTTAATTGAAATACAAGTAATGTATTCCATCAGTGATGAAATGATTTATAAAATATTGTACCTCTTAAAGTTTTCTGTTTAGAAGATGTATGATGTTATTACTGAAAAACTCAATAAAATAAATATTAAAAAAAAAACACAAAGTAGGCACCAACGCAGGCCACCCAGCTGCACTCTTCAGGCCTACAACATATTCAATACCTTACCAATTCAATACTCATATGGACATTAGGAGCACTGATTCCAGTGGAAAGGGGGCCTGTCAAACAGTGTGTTCTTGCTTGGGGGGGCTGGCACTGTTGTTGAGGTTGTTGTGCAAGAACCTTGTCATATCCAATCATTAGTTATTCTTGCATCCTATTTCCCCCATCCCTACTTAATAAATTATTTATTGTTCAACATTATCTTTGAGCATAGTATTAGCTAATGCTGTTAACTGCATGTGTTTCATCATAGTGCAACAGAAGTTGGTATTCTGTTTTCGGGGTGACTGTGAGGGGAGGTGGGCAGGTACAGTATTCCAGGAGGTGGTACCCATTTACCATTAGGCCCACTTATTAAATTTCCTGGGAGGAGGAGTCACTGCATTATTTTACTATTTACTGGAAATGAAACCCCCAAGTACCAACAACAGAGCCTAGGCCCCTCAACCTGGATTGAGTCCAACAGGCAAGAGTAGTAACCTAAGTTACATGGCGACCCAAATACATACCTCTTTACTGATACCCAGATTTCTTTTTTTTTTTAAACTTTATTTTTTATCAATTTATAGTATACATGAGAAGAGAAATACGTGTAGCAGACAGACCATCAAAATAAAAACACAACCACTGGGAAAATGTAATCTCCCTTAATCAAAGTAAATCTCATGCATTTACTATATATTGATAAATTATTACGGGGATCCTGTTATAATAACTACAGTATCACCAAGATTTAAAACTTAATTTGTGCTGTCCTAAAAGCCCAAGAGCTGCATGGCAAAAGCAAATGTAGTTTAATTGTCTAGCAATTTCAGTCCGAAAAAATAGCAGTGTCCCTAAAAGGGACTATTGGTGCCATGTTACTATCCTTGATGATAAAGAGAAAAATACTTCATTTTAATAAGTTTGCAGCATAATATTTTGAAGCGTTTAAAGGAAACAAACTGCCCTTCTCCTCCTCCTCCTCCCCATTTTTACTTATTCAATACACTGAATATAGAACTAACTACCCCCACGTGAAGCTAAATCAATATGGCCTGTTCAAGACCAAATTAAACAAACAAATAATCTTTTGTTGCATAAGATTTGTGTTTAAACAAAATTCCAGATTACCAGATCACAATATAGTGGGGTTATACCCTTTACTATTAAACTAAAATTTATACCAAAAGGTAGTGTCCAATGTCCTGACGGTACCCTTCAGGTAGTTCCAGTGTCATCCTTATCATCAAAGCCCTCTATTCGTCTTCACGATTCAGCAGATCTAAGATCTGCCTATTTGCCAGCCTCAGTAGGATCCAAAAATAATATAGACCTTTCTCTGAAACACGATCCGAAGCCTGTCAGGGAAAATTATGGTATGTGGCACCCCAAGCTCCCTCAAGGCCCGTCTCACTCCCTTAAACTTCTTTCAATGCTGTCTCATCGCATAGCTTATATCTGGGAATATGTGGACCTGGTGATCGTCCTGGGACAGAGGAGCTGCTTTTTGTGCACATCTGAGAATCTTGTCTCTGGCTGCAACTCCCAAGGTTATTAACATTAAGGTCCGGGGCTCATCCAAATTCTGTGGGTGACCACAAGGGTTAACTCTGTACACTTTTTGCAACTCCCAGTCACTTTCTGTAGTCTCTGCAGATAATTTTTCAGTAAGCCAGTCCAGTATGTTCAATACCAGATGATCACCTTCACATCCCCCGGGAAGGTCTACTATGCAGATGTTAGCTGATCGTACTTGATTTTCAAGCACCTCCAACCACGCTCTTAAATACTGGTTCTCTTTGATCATGAGAGTGGTTGCTCCAGTGGAAGCATTGGCCTGCTTGCACACTTATCGCAGGTCCCCTTTGAGGCCATCTACTGCCATCTCTAGAGTTAGGAAACAACTATTGAAATCATCCACCTTTTGATTAAGGGTGGATATAGATGTAATTAATGTTTGGAGTTTATGCCCCAGGGTTGTGATTGTTTCCCCCGAGCCAGATACCTCTTCCAACTATATGGCTTCCTCAGGTCTCCCGGTTCCTCCAGCTCCTTTACTCTTTCCAGATTCTCTGGTCACTTTTTCTTTTTTTGGGTTACCCATCTTTATGAAATCTGGGTCACTTTTTTCAATGGTGGGATCAAAAAAACAATTCTAAGCTGTGAAAAGGAGGATTAAGGCAGATTGTCACACAATTTGTAGAGATCTTATGAAAGTTGCTGCTTGCTGCTCGGACTCCACATTGCCCCCCACCCGATACTCAGATTTCTGTATGTTAGTTATGTTTTTTCCCCACCTGCCTTCATCAAAACATAATTGTTTAGTTTATATTTTATGTTTCTTTGGAGGGTAGCAAGCTTAAATGCATAAAAAGGGGATCACGTATTAGAGCTTAAAAAATGGAAGGGTGGGAATGGTCAATGCTGGCTTTTTTATAATCTGTTGTTTCCAATAATTTTCAAAAATCCCTGCATCAGAAAGGTAGGTTGTGGGTTACTCTGGTAAATAAATGGCTGTTTCCACTTCTGCCAGGCTGTAATTTGGGTAAGACACATATCCCAAAATGTGACTCAGGAGAAGCTTGTCTTGAATTTATGAGGATGGCTTTTTCTAAAATCCAGAAAAGGAAACTCAGTCCTTGTCATGTGGAATCTTCCTCTCAAAAAATTGTTGAAAAGCTGTAGCCTGCAGTTCAGTGGCTGAAGCAACAGCCATGCCCCCCTGCCTGACTTTTTCTTCCTGCTTTATTCAGAAGCTTTTTTCTTTGCCAGCCTGAGGCTCTATCGATCTGTCTTCTCTCTTGGGGCCTGCAGGGACTTGCCCCTCCTCCCAGCATTGTTTGTGCCCTGCTTTTTGTCAGTATTTGCTGCCTCCAGCTGCTGCTTGCTTCTTGTGTTGCTTGTTTTTCTGTTTTCTTGTGTTTGTCTTTTAGTTGTGTACTTTTCTATTTGTGGGGCTTTCTAGTTTTCCTACCATCCTGTTGCCCTTCAGTTATATTCTACCATTCTCATGTCCTTTGTTTGCATTGTCCTAATCCTGTGTCTGAGTTCTCAGGCTCCCATTTACTCAACAGATATTGCAAACCCTCAGTTCACTGCATCGTTATCTGTATGCTCCACCTCAACCTCCAGCTTCCCTTCCTAGCAATCCTCAGTTTTCTTACAATTGTTCTCATATGCTTCAAGCTCTCACTGTTGTTTCTCTGCTATCTCCTGTACTTCCACCTTAATTGTTTGTGCCTGGTCTAGGTTCATGCAATTGCTCAGCATAACTGCCACTCTCTATGTTTGCGTTATTCAGGCTCATTTGTTGCTATTTCAGATTATAAAAGGGGATAAAAAAATGGGCACGTTTGATTGTTCATTACCTGTGCATTAGATCCATCTAATGCACAGGTAAAAACAAGTACAGAGCAGTAGTAGGCAATAAGTCCCTGTTGATATAAATGCTCATTTGGAATGTTGGCATTTCAAATAGCAGCCATTTTTTCCCTCAGCTGACTTCTGTCATCTCACTAGCCATGAACACCAATCCTGCAGTCAACTTTGATGTAAACTTAACCAAACAAATGGAAAACAGCTTCTCAACAGAACAAGACTCTGAAAACCAGCCACCAATAGCAGAACTGACTGAAATTACAAACACAGTGAGTAAAAGATGTGCCAACCTATCAGCCACAGAAACAGACAGCATACAAGAGGGCATAAATGAGAGTAACACTATTAAAACTACAGCCTGGGCTCTCAAAGTGTTCAACGATTGGATATGTGCCAGAAATATAACTCTAGATTGGAAGACAACCCCTGTAGAAGAGTTAAATAATATTTTTAGATGTTTTTATGCTGAGGTCCACACTTTCACAGGTTCAGAATATGCCCTCAGTAGTTTCTCAGGGATCTGCTCGGCTTTAAACAGCCACCTAAACTCACTGGCAGTTGGTAGAAATATCAATATTATCAGTGACCCTCAGTTTAAGTCAAGTAACACTGTATTTGTGGCAATAATGAAGCGTTATCATAAAAATCGAAAAGACACATCCAAACACCATGGTGCCATCACTAAAACAGACCTTGACTTTATCAGAAATTCCTCAGTCCTGTCGCCGAACACCTCACCTGGCCTGGTCCACAAAGTCTGGCTGGACATCCAGCTCTATATGGCCAGGCACGGTAGGGAGGGACTGTGAGAAATGAAGGTGGACAGCATAGTAATTAAAAAAGATGAGTCCGGACTCAAGTATGCCACGTTGTCATACAACGAGCATACAAAAAACCCCAATGAAATAAACAAAGAAGCATACCGTGGCTGTATGTATGAAATTCCTGGATCTCTTCTGTGCCCTGTCTCCAGCCTCCAAAAATATATAGAAAAATTGCCTCCTGATGCTCCTTCTTTCTACTGCCACCCAAAATGTTTTTCCCAACATTTCCTGGATACAACAACCACCTGGTATTCAAAAGAGCCGATGGGCATTAATTTCTTATCGACTATGATGGCCCGAATTTGTAGAGAAGCTGCACTGCCAAACCGCTACACAAACCATAGTGTACGAGCTACGGCTGTTCAGTTGATGTCCGATGCGGGTCTTGAAAACAGGGAGATCATGTCCGTTACCAGACATAGAAGCGAGGCTAGTCTCCGATCCTACTGGGCCCCATCAACGGACGACTGAAAACGCTGGAGCAGGATACTTGCACCAAGAAGCGAGCAACTGAAAGAAATTCCCACTCCTGTTGCCGGAAATGCAGACATCACAATGCAGCCTGCATTCACAGTGCCACCTGCCGTCCAAGCTTCAGGGAATACACAGGGCGCTTTCAACCTGATGAACTGCACATTCAATGGGACAATAAAACTTCATAAACCATGAAGCAAATAAGTAATTATTAGCACATTACTGCTGTTTTCTATGTATTTAAATGTTTTCTAAGCGGTGCATTTCTTTCTCTCCTACTGTAGCTATCCATCCCAGTCCTCCAGCACCTATTCAACCCACTGAGAACTCTCCAAGCAGCTCATCCCAATGAACTCTGATGACATTTCCAGGCATCCATCTGCAAAAGACTATTAAAACTAGATAGCTCAACTGTTACCTACTTAAATATCTTATAATAATTTATTTTTTCCTCTCTCATATGCAGATCTATGAACTACTTTATGCAGTGGAAGGATATTTATTAAATAAAGCAATTTAAATGTATAAAAAATGTATGAGACTATTTTGTTATAAAGATGTAAGTGCAGTTACCCATTTTATAAGTGCAATAAGACACTCCAGGGGTGTGCATTAGACACTTCTAATGCACGGTCAGGGGCTGAAGGCACTCGGCCTCGGGCCTTGTGCTTCACAACGCCCCGACTGTGCATTAGAAATGTCTAATGCACACCCCCTCGTGTCTTATTGCTTACATAGCCTACTACCTCTCCCAGGTCACTGGCTTCACTCAGCCTTCCCATCACTAACCTGCAACTTAATCTACAGTCTCAGAATTTTACCAAACCATACTGTTACCAAAAAACTCACAGTCCATTTTAGACTTCTGCCATACTGAAACTTTAACCATTCAATTAGCTCTGTTTGGGGGGGCCTCTACCCTACCAACATCACACTTGCTTCTATCTATACTGCAACTTTCAGTCATTAAATTAGCTGTTTAATCTCATGGTGTTTAGTTTTGACTTCAGTGTTATTCCCATGGTGGGGGACTGTGATGTCACGATGGTGCATCGTGGCTCCAGATAGCAGGAGCATGCTTTTTTTTTTTAATTAGTACTTTATTGGATTTTTCCCCTTTGTCTCCCCTGTTCCCAGGACCCCAGCATATGGGGGTTGTGCATGTGTGGGGGCGCATGCACATACCATGCTGCTGGCTCAGCCCCTTCCGCCCCTCCCCGTGGCTAGCACCGGAGCTTCCTCCAATCGGTGCTGCCATCCATCATCCACTGGGAGGTGGCCAATGGCTGGGGTGCCCCAAGTCCTTCCCAGGAGTAGAGAACTGCCTTGTGGTGGCTCAGTCTCATTCCTCATCCTCCTCTATGGCCAACCCCCTACAACCCAGGCTCATTCTTGAACCCAGATCACCAGCACATTGTGAGGTGTGCCATCCAGTGCCTCAACCCTCAGTGCCATCAATCTGGCCCAGGAGCATGCTTTGATCTTTTGGATGAGACGTTAGACCGAGGTCCCATCTGCCTGGATTGGTGGTAGTTCAGATGGATGTTAAAGATCCCATGGCACTTATCAAAAAGAGTAGGGGAATTTTTTATTGATAAGTTATATAACAACATGAAATACAAAGAATCAGACATCAAATCCTTGTTCCCATTTTAGACATCACAAACAGATTTGACAAAACTTAAATATTCGCCTAGCATGGTTCTCTAAACTACTTATTTTAACAGTTCCACAAACATTTAATCTCATAAAACAAGTAGTCCTTCATCTTGCCCTTCCCCCTTTCCTATTGTAAAGAAAAAACAGGTATATAACTATATTCAATTTACTTATATCACAACCTGCTCTGAACTTATGATTTTTATATACATTGCTCTTCTAAAACCATTAACTTATTGGTTTAATTATGTTCTAAATTAAGGTGCCAAGACATGCCCCTTCTCTAACTGTATATTCAGAGTCCTCTTTCAAAGTACGTGGTAGGAAGACCTCTCCACCAGTTATTCTCTACTAGTAGAGGAAATTTGTGCAGTTTGTGCTTATATACTGACACTGTTTCCATAGTCACTTTCTCTAACAGTTTCATTAAACAGACTTGCTTTTGTTGTAAAACAAACTGGCACCTATGCTGCCATATAGACCATTTGAAAATTGAAAAAAGCATCCTTAAAATACCTGGGTGAAATTGATTCCATTTTACTTCAAATTTCCAAACACTAATTTTGTGTATGTAATTTTCTTTATCACTGGCGTTGCCCATTTTTTTGCTAAGAGCTCCCAGAACTGTGATATGTATGGACAGTCAAAAAATAAATGTTGCATTGTCTCCACTTGAGTTATACAGCTCATTATAGTGCAATATCTCTCCTCCATTGCCTTATGTGCATGGTTGTCTTTCACAGCAGCACATCCCACGTGTGTCCCACATTTTTGGGGGATTCTATCTTCTGTCAATTGTTTTGTAAGGCATTGATTTTCTATGTGTGGTGGACATTTAAAGCATGGACCTATTAAGAAAATACTACTCAAGATAATGGCATACAGTGCCTTTCTTTTCTGAAGTATCATCATTTGTGTGGTTATGCCCCACTGTTTAATTTTTTTAAAGACTTCAATCAAGTATAGGTGGGTCCCTGGCGGTATCTGTCTAAATGTTCCCCAGTTCAGGGCCTGCCATTTATTTACAAAGTACTGGCTGCTGATTTTTAAACATGCTGTCCATTCCTGTTGGTTGTCTACTATGACAGGGAGAATATTTGAGTGTAAAAATGGTGAAGAAAAACAAGACTGGGTTAAGCTTATTTAGCCCACCGTGTTTTATAGTCCAATATGTAATGCTTCTCTTTACAGGTTTCAGGTTGCTTCCCCAAAGAAGTTGGAAGCATATATTGTATAGTCGGTATTCTAGTTTAACCACTAAAGAAAGATATAACTTGCTGTTAAAAAAATGGGGACTATATATGTTTTAAGCATATACTGTAGATTCTCTTTTTCCTAGACATAGAGAAGCGTTTCCATTTGGAAATGTTTCCTTCTGCGATAATCAATTTCTCTGTCCAGTTTGTTTCTGCTGGATCCTTGCACCCAAACAGTATCCCTAGGAATCTGATTTCTCCAACATGAATCCTAATCCCTTCTATTTCCTGAGTCTGGTTGTGGTGGGTCCTGCTAACTTAGTCCCTACACACTTTGTTATATTTAAGTTGGACCCTGAGGTTTGGGAAAATAATAGAACTGTATTTAGGGCCTGGCTTCCTGATTCCTGATCTGCTGCTATTAAGCAGATGTCATCTACATATGCTGATATGCATGGGAAATTTATGTTACCTGGACCTGGTAAGTGTCTAATAGATTGCTGGCTGTTGAGTCTCCGAAGTAAAGGGTCTATTGTAAATACGTATAACAATGGGCTCAGTGGGCAACCCTGTCTGACCCCTTTCCTAATCTTTATATGTGAGCCCATACAACCATTGACCAATGGGGTCACATATGCGTGGTTATACAAAGTTTGAATCCATTTGATGAACATGCTTGGAATACCATAATGTTGTAATACTACAAAGAGGTATTTATGTGAGACTGAGTCAAAAGCCTTTGACTGATCAAAAGATATTACAAATCCTTCTGTCTGTGGGTGGTCAAAAATGTCTCTAAATATTTTTAAATGATCTAACATAGACCTCTGGGGTACTGCACATGTTTGTGTTGAGCTTATCAGAGTATCAGCAGTTTTTGTCAGCTTGATACTTATAATTTTGCATAAAATTTTCCAGTCAGAATTTATCAAGTTGATAGGCCTCCAATTATCTAAATTTTCTGTCTCATTTTTCTTATGGAGATAAATTAGAAAACTATCCACTAATGTCAGGGGAAATGGGTGTTGGCCTTGGATGATATGGTTAAACACCAAGGTCAGATATTTTGTTAAAATATGTGTTGATTTTTTATAGAACTCATTAGGAATCCCATCCGGCCCTGGTGTTACCTCTTTTTTTAACTGACTGATTACTGAACTTACTTCTTCTTTCCTAATAGGGCACACTAGTTCTGAATTAATATCTTGGGGTAGCTGTGGAATATCGAGGCCTTTTAAAAACTCACTGCTATCCCCAGGGGAGAGTGCTGGTTGGCCAAATAGTGCTTTAGTATGCTCGCTTACTACCTATAGAATTTCCAGATTATCTTCTACTTGAGTCCCCTCTTTGTTTAAAAGTGAGGACATATATTTTGACTCTGTTCATTGCTGACAATTGGCATATGGATTTACTGTCCAGGCCTTGCCTTTTGTCCCATACTTTTGTTCTACAAACAGTGAAGTTGCTCGATCATATTGATAAGAAGCCATTTCTTTTTTTGTCTGAGCTATTTGTTCAGCATAGTCCAGGCCAAATTCTTTTTATAGGGAAAATAATTTCTGGAGATGTCTCCATTTTTCCAAATATTGGAGATATCTCTCTTGGTGATATGACTTAGAAGTCACTCTACAATGCATTTTTATTTTAAGTTTAGCCTCCTGTCACCATTGGGCTGGGTTGTCAAAAAGTTCAAACACTGATACTTTGTATTTTATTACCTCTAGGAGATCTTCCCATTTATTTTCTTCCTCTAACACCATAGTGTTCATTTTCCAGTGGTTGTGGGCCCCTGGTTTATTTATTTGTAACCCTAAGCAGATTGTCAAAAGACAGTGATCAGATATCTCTATACGGGACACTACACTTTTCTGACAGGGGATCCACTCTGAGTTTAAAAAAATGGTTGATTCTAGTGAAGAGTCTCCCTCTATGGTATGTGTGTGCTGAAGGGTAAGACCCAGCAGCTGCCCCATCTATTAGTCTTGCTGTTTTATACATAGTATTTAAAAATTAGTGTTGGAATAAGGTTTCTGGGTCGTCCCGGTTTTATCTGCCATGCTGAGGATGCAATTAAAATCTCCTCCAAAAATAATAGATCTAGATAAATGTAAATATGGTTGTATTTTCTGCATTACCTCAATTATCTGTGTTTTGACCAGGGGATTGTATATATTAATAATTCTCCATTCTTGTCTCTGGATAGATACATCAAGTATTAGGACCCTACCTGGAACTAAATCTATCAGTTTTGTAACTGTACACTGTTGATTATTAAAATGAATTGCATCCCCTGAACACACATCCTCCTCCCCGGTGTCCTGGCCAAATTACTCCCATTCACTAAAAATACCACCAACAGCTTAATCTGGTTCAATTTCAGTTGTTTACCATCTGTATCCCCCTCCCCCCCCAGTCACCCCTGAAAAAGTGACTTCTAGGCCCAATGGGCTTACCGGGTCAACAAAATTCAATAAATATATGGATTCTGCTCCTTTGCCTGGCTTCTCAGTTATCTATGCATACATATATTAACCTCATAGCCTACATGGCCTCATAGCATACATGACCTTCACAATATTCATTGCATGGATTTCAAGATTTTCATTCCATTACATTATCATGTTGCAAATGCTCCTTACTTGAATAACCTAACCCTGCCTTAAGGGCATTTAATGTATTCATTCCATCCATATCAATTCTCTATTTATTTATTTATTGAAATGTTTCACCAGGAAGGCACAGTGAGCAACAAGTTACTAGTCTCCTGGTGCATCCTGGTGCATGCTGCAACCATAGAAATCACTGATAAACCTCATTGATTCAATTTACCAAACCTCATTCAATCAATTTCTGGCATCACAGCCTCTCAATGCTTAATGGCTTCATAGCCTCTCACTACTCAATCATCTACATTCTAGGACACCATTAATTTAGCTTCTGTAGTGGAATTGGTTGTCTTGCTTACACTGGCTTTGCTCATATCACTCAATCATATTAAGCATTCCTATCCCTCAATCTCAAAAGTCAGTTGTATCAGTCAATCATCTCAGACAATCATACCATATACCAATACTTAACCTATAGCCACTGGCTTCGCCCTGCCACCTCACATGTAGCACTTCATAGTTATCTCTCTGATCTCCTGTATAAATTGGAGGCTTACCAAACATGACCATTACTGTCTATGACTCAGGGCTTCCCTGCAGTCAGTGGTTTCGCTCTGTACCAAAGTCCACATCCTGAGAGTGTGTGAAACTTGCAGTGGGTTTTTTTTCTCATTTGGCCCATAGTGAGAATGTCCTCTCTCCATGTGGAGCTTTAGACATTTCCACCACCTATGGTACCTTTCATTGTAGAATTTAGGACTTCAGCTACAAGGGATGGGGCCCTCATGCAAAGATCACTTCTTTAGCTAGCTGAATCTGGTTCATCTGCGCCCTTTATGTTATTTTTCCCATGACTGCCTCTGGTTCACCCAGTCTATTTTTGGTTTGTAGGCTGGCTAAATGCCTCAGCAGTTATTGCTCTTCTCCTCCCACCTTGGAAGTCCCACTCTAGCTTCAGAGTTTCTGTTATTGCAGAGGACTCTTACAACTGTTGATGGTGTTCATGTTATGGGGAATTTGAGAGCTTTCAACCAAACTGGAATATTTTTCTCCGATTGGATTGGGTTTCTAAATTGTAGCAGCAGAGCCATCACTAAATAAAACACAACTAGCTGGGAAGGAAGGGAACCTAGGCCTCAGATCCCTAGAGGTTTACTCCTCGATGTTTTTTTTTCCCACTCCTCAATGCCAAATGTCATAATTTTAGCTATCCCCTAAATTACTTAGGTAGTTGCCACAGTTATTTAGGTAGGTTTCTGCTGTTGGATGGAGATGGATGGTGGTCATCCTTTGCCATTCCCTCTCTCCTTGGGAAATCATACCCTCTCATCATATTTCATTCAATTAATGTTAAAGCCATTACTCATATCAGTTATCTCTATCACCCTCATCTCTGATGACAATGTGTGTAGTCTAATCTCAATACCAACTTATTACTTCGGCAATGCTTTCTAATCTGTTTTATTTTGGGGCTTTTCCTAAGCTACATTTAGCCTAAGGGAATCCTTCCTGTGGCAGCTCTAGAGATGGAACCCTCATACAGGGTCTTTGGCATTCCTACATGGTGGTATTCCCAAGGCACAGAGAGGTGAACAGCCACAACAAAGTTCATTCAGCAGCTACAACAAAGTTTATTCAGCAAGTGGCATAAGCACAACACACTAAGTTGTGTAAGTACATTGAACTGAAAGGCTATAGCCTACAGTTCAATGTCTGAAGCAACAGCCATGCTCCCACCTGACCTATTTAAACTCTTCCTTCCTGCCTCATTCAGAAGCCTTTTTCTCTGTCCCACCATCTTCCCCTCCTCCTCCTCCTCCTCCAGTGGCTAGCCTCTATCTCCTCAGGGGGTTTTCCTAAGCTATCTTTAGCCAAAAGGAATCCTTCCCTCAGCATGTCTGGGGTGGAACCATCCTCCAGGGTTCCTGCCATCAGCATCCCTGCAGGGTGGTATTCCCAAGGCACAGAAAGGTGAACGGTACAACAAAGTTCATTCTGCAGCTACAACAAAGTTTATTCAGCAAGTGGCATAAGCACAACACTACCCTAAGTTGTGTAAGCACATTGAACTATATGAGTAGATAGTTTATAATGTTTATCGTTGACCTTGTCATCCCTGATCACCTGGTTGGGAAGGAATCAGAAGTGATACAATACCTTTCCAATAACCGAGTGGCACCACAAAAGTGGGACATACTGTGACTCAGCACTCATGGCACATTAGGAATAAAAAGTACATTTAAGCAAAAGTGCCTGGAGAAGTGGCATTGTCCCCAACCAGACTACTTGGGCAATTTAGAAACTCAGGGTCACTTGTTCCTTTCCTCCTCATATGCTCAATGCTTTTAGGTGTTTTTGTGGATTATAGTTCTATAGATTATCTCACAGACATCACATAACAAGAGTTAGTGTTAGGGATACCCTCACCTAATTTGGAAGGACTATGACCCAATATCAGTGTTCTTTTTTTGTTGTTGTTTACTATCATTAAATTCTATTTAGGCACTCTAAATGTACCTGTTCTTGGGGCATGCCAGTTTGTCTCAGTTATTTTACTCCACAACAACTCACCCTGATCTATTAGCTCCAGGATCAATTGGCTTTCACGTCAGTTCATCCCTGGACTAGTCACTCCCACTATATATTGTACTGTACTCCAACAACAATTACAGTATGACTTCCAATTCTACAACCCTTGAGCACATTGACTCATCTGAAGACATTGGTTAGATGACCTTATTCCAACCCATAGGGAGTGGCACCAAGAAATTTTACAGGCACCGAATGAGGAAAAGCAAACTGCCACTCTTTATAATTGATATAACTCTTTTAAGAACAGATGGGAATCTTTGCATGCACTATCTACTGCACCAGTCTGTGACTAATTTAAGTTGTAATATCATTTCTCTACTAAAACGAGCAGAAAGAGTGGCGCTTCTGCTGGTGTGTGACCAAGATGGTGGCTGCACGCTATGCTAGTGAGGAGAACTAACTAACAGGAGCAGGGTTGGGAAAAAAGCCTATTACAAGGCAAGAAAAGGCATGCCACCATTGTCTTAGTTTTTCTGCCTTACCAGACAACCTTGTGCTGCTTCTCGGTCGGTATTGTTGTTTTGTTTCTTTTTGCAGGAGATTGGACCATATTTAGCTGATCGTATTACAGCGGAAATAAATACTTTTTGGTGGCCAAGGTCCAACTTAATTTCTTGCATTGGAATAGCCCTTCGGAAAGACTGAAACAAACACAGTGGCATAAAAAAATTATCCACGAACTACTGATGAACTACCCGGAGTTTTACTTTTTCTTCATGTTTAATGAGACTCACACCACTGCCTGACAAGGAGAGTGTAACTTGTCTACTACTAATTTATTATTTACTTTTTATTACTTATTACTCACACAAACTGCGATGGTCTTCTGAAAATATATTGTACGGTTTTTATTTTCAATACATACAAACCATGATATAGTAAACTATTACATAGACAAAGGGTTAAATGATCACAAAAGTCTCTGGATTAAAGATTTTAATTAACGAATTTCATTTTAAATTGATAAATTGATTACTCCAGTCACTTTTATGTGCGATATTCTGTTTAATTAGTTTTAATTGTTGAAGCCGCATATCTTTATTGTATACTTAAGTTGATTACACGCAGGCTTGAATCTCAGTATTGATCAATTGAATGATTGATTGATTGTTTGATTGCGTATCTAAAACACCTGCTGTCTTTAACATATATTAACTGTTCAGGCTTCAGACTTGTCACGATTCATTTTGAGTCGCACTGCCTGGCGTTTAGACCATTTGCTGGGATTTTGCTTTATTCTCTGACTTTCCTGAATGAAACCCCAGCACGCTAGCACATTCGGTGACTTTTATCTCTGAGGCTCAGTTAGCTTTAGCAATTTTTAACAACAACAACTCAGAGAATGTCATATCAAAAGCTTTTTTGAAAATTAAGTGATAAAGAAGTAATTGAATTTTGCAACGCTATATCATATGCTGAATGTTGAATACTGACCATTGAATGTTGAGCTGAAAAACAGAAATACTGAAGGCATGTGCTGGAGTAAAACTAACAAGGCAAACAGTAGATGCTGACTGTTAAAAGCTGAAAGCAGAAAGCTGAGCGTTAAAAACCAAAACCCATAACTGAAAACACCGTAGGGTTCCTAAGTGAGATTCAAGCCCAAGGTTTCGACTACAGGTTTCGATCATAAAAGTCACAGAATGTCTTTTCACATGTGAGTATTCAGCCTGGTGCTTTACTTACATATAACAATATTTGCATAAATAACTAAAAAGCTTTTAAGACACATTTTTAAAATATGATTGAATGAGGATGTATAAAACCGTATTATGTCTTGTTTTATACAGTTTAGAACCACAGAGTCAACTCTTAGATTAGCAGGGACACTGCTTTTAGAATTATTGTTTTTACCTGAATTTTACTGTTGTTGTTTTATGGTATTTGCATCAGTCAGTTTAAATAATCAAGTTCTAAAAGATGTTCCCATTTCTAAGAGACTGGGCTTATTTGTTTTTTAATTCATAGATATTTTTCTGGCTATGATCCACATGCTGTATGTCTGGACGAATTAATTGTTACAATTGGATTTTCTCACCCAGAGGCTATTAGCCAGAAGATTTCTCATCAGGAACCTACAAAACTCTTGGAGAACTCTTGGACAATTTCTTAGTTTCTGAATATTACAGATTTCTTTTGTGATTCAAAGAATCTTTTACAGACAGACAGGACACTGGATTCATTCATGCTATGTTATCTTTGTAAATCAAGGGACTTTAGCAGATACAGCTAGGATCTTGATTCCTTTTTTTTTTTTGAAGTTTTGCATTATGAGATGTATCATGAGACCACTTTTTAAGAGTTTGTTTTCCCTATGTACTGTACTATTTGTTATGGAAACCATTTTCATATAACTTTGGAAAACTTTTAACCATTGACTTGAGACCTGTTGCTTTATGGATTTATTTTATAGAAACTTCAGATCCTAGATGTAAGAATCATATTTGTAAATATCTACAAAGTAAACATGTAATAGTATGGATAGGTTTATTTATAAGATTTTAACCCCATGGATATTGTACCCTGATTGTTGATTTTAGATTCTAGATTTTGTAAAAGCTTCAGCTGATCAAATAAAAATGAACTTGAACTTGACTGATTGGGTAGGCAAAGTGTGTCCACCTGGAGTTTATGCTGGGAATAAATTGTCCGGGGACAAATTTATGTGTGGGCTGATTCACATGGGAGCTAATCATATGGGGTGAGTTGATGTAGAGTGAAATGAAATTGACATGTAGCCCCTGTTCTTTACATCAGAAGCTTGTATCTTACCAGGAAATTTCCCCCACCATTAAGTTGGCCTTAAACAGCTGGCCCAGTGGCATGGAGGGCTGAGGCATCATGCCTCACCTCCTGCCATGCTGGTGACCCATGTTCACAGTGTGAGCTGGTTGCTGGGGGTCAGCCGGGGAGGGAGAGAATTGAGCATCCAGAGGACAGCTCTCCTCTCCTCTCCTCTCCTCTCCCAGGAGGGGTGGGACTGGAGATCAGCCCTTGCCTGGCCCATAGCAGCAGCTGGAGGCTAGCACACAGACTCCACAAAAAAGGGTGGCAGAGATGAAGCAGATGCTTGATGTTCCATGTGTGGAAGCTCGTGCAGCTCGTCCAGTGGCTTCATTGCACACTAAGTCCCACACTCAGAGGTTGGGAGAAACCAGAGGCAGAAAATCACTGTGGACCGGCAAGATGATCCTGGCCCTCCACAGGCACTGTACCTGGCCAACTGGCACCTCAAGCCAGTGGTGAGTACCAGTGGACACCAGGGTGATGGGGCTGGTGGGGCTGGAGGAAGGGGCCATTCCCACAGAAGAGGAGATAAAGAAATTAATGGAAAAAAAAGTTTGCCTTAAACAAGGATTACCAGGGGACATGGTCAGGATTCCCAGGTCTCAATTAGCTTCTATGTGGAAGGGCTTTCTGGTGCAATATTTGATATTTTCAATATATAAGTAATGAGTGGTAGGTGTGGTAATTTTTATGTTTGCCGTGCACGTAAATATTTTGTTAGGAGTGTGGCTTTTGAGGGTTGTGATACTGTCAGACTGATGCAGAGCAGTCTTCAAGGGGTTCATCAGTGTCACACCAGTCATCAGCCAGGCTGATCATAACACTATTCTGGCTTGCAGGGTAAAAACTTTGCATATTTCAAAGGAGCAAGCTGATCCAATCATAGGTTGGCTCTTTCCTTTGATCTACATCACCCAGAAAGCACAGCTGATCTGTCATGATCAGCCTGCTGAGGTTGAATTACACCCTGTAACAAAGAAGACCATCCATTGATGTCTGTTGCTGCCCAGCCCTTACTGTTCCCCCACCTGCTTCCCATTTAGCACCCACCCCCCCAAACATAACACCAACACTGGGGGTGCCCAATCCCCCTGTGTCACCTCCTGAAATGAAGGAAATCAGCCCTCAAAGTTGTTTTTCCGTAGACCCTGCAAAAGAGAAAACCATCCAAAAATGTCTGTTCCACTGCCGCCATAACTGCCATATCCCCAAGCCCAACACAAACATAACACTGACACTGGGAGTGCCCAATCCCTCAGTGTCACCACCTGAAATAAAGAAAACCATCCCTCTGAGGTTTTTTTCAATTATACACCCTGTAAAATAAAATGTCCACCAATGTCTTGCGCTGTTAGTCCCCCACACCCAATCTTCCCACTCAGTACTAACCCTCAACCCCCCCAAGCCCTTACTTACCCACCAGGGTTCCAACACCAAAATCCTCTCTGGACCATAGATATGTTTTCAGTCTTCGATGTTGGACTGTGAACTGAGGAAATCAGGTATGTGGTTTAATGTATTTCACTGGGATTTTGAGGTTAGTGGCATAACTTTGCCATTTTTTAATATTTTTTCCTCACATTTTCAACATGCCATTTTTGGGACTCCACCGCATAAACAATGCCAGTGAAATTATGCAAATCTGTCACAAAAGGTGATTTTGCTGTTGCTGCATGAATTCACCTTTCGGGCAGGAGTTGAAAATGTTCTCCACCTTTTTTCATAAGGAGGGTCATCAGAAGGCTATGTTGAAAATATGACGTAAAAATATTAAAAAAAACAACAAAGTTATGAGCCTACATTGAAATTTATGACTGCAAGCTCATAATTTTGATAATTTTCAATGTTTTGACTCCAAATTTTCAACATAGCCTTTTTTTTCACAGAACCTCCTAAATGTAATAGCTGACATTATTTGAATCCTGGCCAAAATGTATTTTTGCGTCCTGATAGGTGATTTTGTAGTTGCTGCACAAAATCATCTTTTGGGCAGGAGTTGAATATTATCTCCACCCTTGTTCATGAGGTGGGGTCATAAGAAGGTTATGTTGAAAAGTTTGGGTTAAAATATTAAAAAACAACAAAGTTATGAGCCGACATGGAAAATTTACTCTATGCAGGCTCCTAACTTAGGTAATTTTCAATATTTTGATGCCAAATGTTCAACACAGCCATTTTTTCACAGCACCTTATGAATGTGACAGCTCTCATTTTTCAAATACTGGCCAAAATGGCAGGATTTGAAAATGTTCTCTGCCCTTGTTCATGAGGTGGGCTCATAAAGAGGCTATGTTGGAAATTTTGGGGTAAAGATATGAAAAAAACAACAAAGTTATGAGTCTACCTTGGAATCTTTCAATGCATGCTCATAACTGGTAATTCTCAATATTTTTACCCCAGCATTTTAACACAGCCCATTTGTCATACCACCTCATAAATGTGACAGCTATAATTTCTCAAATTCTACACAAAATGTGTTATAAGACTTGTGGCACAAAATGACATTTCAGGCCTTGTTTTATAAATAACCCCTGTCATGCTCATGAGACGTGGTCATAAAAAGATTATGTTGAAAATCTGGGTAAAAATGTGAAAAACCAACTAAGTTATGATGAAATAATTATTTTAACATTCACTCATAAGTTTATTTTTTGCAGATTATGGTCACAAATATTCAATATATCCCTTGCATTACCCCACCACCTGAACATGGCAGGTGTCAGGTGAGACCGCACCTGGAGTACGGGGTCCAGTTCTGGAAACCACACCTATGCAAGGACATAGATGGGATTGAGAAGGTGCAAAGAAGGGCACCCAAGATGGTGCACGGTATGCAGGGGAAGCCACATGGGGAGAGGCTGAGGGAATTAGATCTTTATCCATTGGAGACTAGAAGGCAGGGGGGGCATTATAGAGACATTTAAGCATGTGAAGGGGATCAATAAGGTGAGGGATGGGAGCTTATTTAAAAGGAAGGCGGGGGTTAAAACTAGAGGGCATAGTCTAAGATTAGAAGGAGGAAGATTTAGAGGCAATGTGAGGGGGTGTTACTTCAGAAAGAGGGTGGTAGAGGCCTGGAATAGACTACCAGAGGAAGTAGTGGGGGCAGAAATGGTGGAGGGATTCAAAAGGGCATGGGACAGACATAAGGGATTGGCAAGTGAGGGGGAAGGGGAGTTCCTGTGACATAGGTAATGAATGAAGGGAAGGGGCAGACTTGATGGGCCAGAGGGTTCTTTTCTGCCATCAGACTTCTATGATTCCATGATTCAAATCCTCTCCGAATCTTGATTCCACGGTTGTGCAGTGAAATCTCCTTTGAGATGGGATTTTAAAAATTCCACCTATCTTGATCACAACATCAGGTCATAAAAAGACTGTTAGACATTTGGGGTCAAAATGTGGGAGCCCACTTAAAAAAAAGAATATTGTCTCTCAGCTGCCATATCCTGGGTAATTAAAACCTAACAATGTGTCAGAGCAGGACACCACTGAAAATGACATCTTGCACCTTATCAGTTCTATCCTGAGTAAATATATAGTAAAAATGTGTACAAGTAGGACCCGGTACAACAGCATTACCAGTGGCGAATATTCAGCATTGACAAATGCTTGTTTTCAGAGGCCTGATGTTTGAGGACTTAGCCTTTTTCTTTTGCCTTTGTAGCTTACTTTAAATAAGTGTTCTACTTTACCTTTTTCCCTTGTCCTTTGCTTTTTATTTGTATTTATTCTGATTGCATATTTTGTAGAACTGCTTGATTTCTGTGCTTTTGCATCTGTATGTTTTGGTTTTTTATCAATCAAAATAAATGTCCCTACTCTTTCTGAGAAGCAACATGGGGTCTGCTTTACTCACCTGACAAATCACCAGTGCAGACAGATAGGACCTCAAGTTTAACATCTTATCTGAGAGAGAGCACCTCAGAAGTACAGCAACCCCCTCATGCTGCACTACAATTTCGGTACTGAACTTTTACTCCATGTTCCTGGAGTGGAGCTAGAATCCACAACCATCCTTTCTTCTGGCCTCAGAGGTAAGTGTGCAGCCCACAGAGCCACTAACACTGCACCAGCTCTGCACTGGAGAACTGCTACGGATAGTGCCTACTTTATCATTGTTGCTGCTCTTTGTTTAGGTATGACACATCAGGCAGTTTGGGCAGGTTTTACTGGACTGGTCCCCTTGGGTACCTGAGCCACAAAACTTTAAATGTTTTTTTTTTAATACAATAATATGCACATGCACCAGAGTTCGGCATCCAATGTCAGGAAGGAGCTGGGGGGTATTCAGCACTGAGACTGGGCACCTGGCATCAGAAAAGAAGTTAAATGTGCAGCTTTTTTGTTCCTTGGAGACTGACTTAGAAGTTAGCCATGAAGGAAACAAAACTGAAGTGACCGTGTTCATTGCAGGGTACCTGTCGCAGGCAAGGTGAAATGCAATGGGCTGGATCTTCAGGGTCCTTGCAGCACAATTTTTCTGCATTTGTGGTGCTTGTGAAAAGACTGAGATATGGCAGAAAATGTGATCTATATTCTTGCTGCAAGTGCTGAGTTGCAAACTTAAAATTAAGCATGCAGGAAAAAAGTGCTGCATGCATCATTTTTCGTCTGTAACTAGAGATGCAGCAAATTTAAATTTCACTGGTGAAGTGCCAGCAAAGTGGGCACTTTGCATAGTCACTCTGCTACGTGACGTGGCAAATGCAAAAGGCTCACTTCACTTTGTAATTATTATTTTGTGCGTTGTCATTCTGCCTTGAAAAAAAGTAAGGTGAAGTGACAACAATATTGGCAGCCCTTCCCACACACAATCACCAGATTTAATGTGCATCACCAAAATGCTCATGTCTTGCGTCCAGAAAACTCCCCAGTGCTGACGAAGTGAAATGAGAGCACAAGAAATGCAAAGTTTCCCAGAATTAATGGCGCACTCAGACGTCATGCATGCAGTAGTCACACATAGTCACCAGAATTAATGTGCATCCTCAAAATGCAACTGTCTTGTGTCCAGAAAATTCCCCAGTGCTGACGAAGTGAAATGAGAGTGTAACAAGAAATGCGAAGTCTCCCAGAATTAATCGTACACTCAGTCATGTGCACAGTGGTTACACACAGTCAGCAGAATTAATGTGCATCCCTAAAATGCTACTGTCTTATGTCCAGAAAATTTCCCAGTGCTGATGAAGTGAAATGAGAGCATAACAAGAAATGCAAAGTCTCCCTCAATTAATGGTGTACTGCGAATGTGCAGACAGATTAAGATTGCGCTGTGCACTCGAGATGCAGATGCAAAAGCACAACACCTAACCAGTGCTCTCAAGTCACAAATCCAAATCTGGAAAAGAATACCTTTTGCCGGTTAGGGTGGGGGTAATGCATGGCAGTAAATAGTCCACTACCAGTAAAGATACCACAAAGAAGTATAAAAAATGTATGCAGGTGTGGTGGATAGCAGGTTCACACTGCTGCAATATCTCTGTGGCACAATAAAAGGTGCCTGATTTAATGGCACACATCGCTCACGCACTCACACAAACTGTAAGTACTGCATAGCAAATTGAAAACCTTTAGTAATACAACCAAATGCTTTAAACAAACTGAAATTATACACTGCTGCACCACAACAATCATCAAAAAGATGTCAAGAATTACTGAAAATATTATTGTGTGTACATTAACACAGTTATACAAGAAAAATATAACCAAAACATAAAGACTGACTTTTTCTCCCAGTAAATCTACTTATACCACAGATATGCCCCTCCCCCAAAACACACTTCACAGTAAGAGACTGAGTATTCTAAATTAACATTCAAAATCCACACACAAACAATAAACGCTCAATGATATGAGCACAGAAGGGTTTCCTACAATCGATGAACTAAATTTTGAGCAAAAAAAATTGCTCAAAAAGGCTTTTTTACAGCTTTTAGAGGATTTAAATCATAGAGTTCTGAGAGGAAACTGTCTCCATCTTCCACTACACACACTCTACACAGAACTGAGGCTGTATGTAACAATCTATAGCCCATGTGACCTGCAATCCCATGAAGCACTGCAAGATTTGCCTTTGGGAGCTCAAAGCGAAGTGAGGCAAAGTACATTGATTTCAATGTACTTTGCCTTAAAATTGGTGGAGAAGTGGTTTGGGAAAGGCAGAATAATGCAAAGTCATTGTTTTCAGTGGACTTCGTGTTTCACCATTATGACGTGAAGTACCCCGCTTCGCGTTGTGGAGTACTTTGCAGACTACGCATTACTCCACAAATCACTTCGTGGAGCGAATTTTGCCCACTTCACCCACCACTATCTGTAACCTCTGCTAAGTGCAGTAAATGTAGTAAAATGTTTGCTAAGTATGCAATTATTTGAAAGATGTTTTTATAGGAATGCAGCTATGGGGTGAAACTGCTACAAGTGCTGCATTAAAACTTTTGAAAATCCAGGTCACATTTCTTTTTTCTCTTGGAAGTGAATCACAAATGAAATTGAAGTACCAATGGCACTAAAGGCATCAAAGAAGGTCTGTATGTAATAATTATGTTACCAGAAAGAAGGCTGACAGACTTCTTCTGGCAATGGAAAGGGAAGTGGCTTGGGGGATGGGGTGTGAAACACACATCTAAAAATTGTAGAGAGAAAGAAAAAAAAATGTTATGCTCTGTGGGAACAAATCCATAACCCTTACTCTTTAGTGCTTGGTATAGTGTTGATGTAATGCTGTATTAAGCTTCCCAGACAGGAGTTGCATGCATTTGGCAAAGGACATTCAGTACTGAGTGCAGAATGTCCCCCCCCCCAAACACACACACACATACATTTGCAGTGCATTTTCGTAATGAACAGTCTGTCTATTCGAAGTAATTTTTCCCAAGTTGCTCAATGCCAAAAAACTAAAGCCATGATTTTCTCTCCACTGGCTCCTCATCTCAGAAAAAAAAAAACAGATAAGGGTCCCCACATAAGCACCCTTTTGGGAGAAGCCCTGGAGTTCATGGAACAATTCAAATACCTGGGGGTCTGGATTGACTACAAATTGTCCTTCATTGATCACATTGAAGAACTCACTAAGAAACTGTGTCAAAGGCTTGGTATTTTCTTCAGGATCAAGCACTCATTAACCCAGGAGGCTAGAAAACTCGTAGTCCAAACTATCTTCTTGCCTCTCCTAGACTATGTGGACTTCCTATATGGCCATAGTACTAGTACAGCTCTCTCCAAGCTTGATACCCTACATCACAGAGCCCTTAGGTTCATTTCAGATGCTCCTTATGACACGCACCACTGCATCCTCTATTCTATTCCATAGACTGGAGCTCCTTTAGCTTCAGGAGGCAAAAGAATGCTATTCTTTATGCTTTTCTTATGGACATATAAGGCAATCACTCATAAGTTACCTCAGTACCTCACAAGCTGCCTAACTCCCTGCATCCCTAGTGCCTATTCTCTCAGAAGTCTTATCATCTTATCTCTAGCTATCCCTAAAGTTACAATGCCCTTTAGTAGAGCCTCAATAAGCTTCACTCTTCCTACGCTCTGGAATAAGATCCAGAAAACCTTAAGGCTCGCTTCCCCTGTTACGTTCTCCCTCTTCAAATCCTTGTTCTTGAGGATCTTCTCCGAGGTCTGTCATTGCTTCAAGTCAAGGTCTTAACATCATGATTTGCTACTGCTTTAAATTCTGGACTTAAACCTCAACCATTGCCTGAGGCATCATTTGAGTCCTCCCTTCTGTCATTATCCAAACCAAGGTCCCCAACATCACGATCTGTCTTTGCTTCAAATATTGCACTTAAACCCAACCATTGCCTGTGGCATCTGTTGTGTTTCTCCCTTAGAACAGTCCTTCCTCCCTAGGCCATCATGTACAACTCTCTCCAATCTCATCTGACCTTCCTCCCACCCCCTATACCCTCCTCCCTTAGCCACCCCACTTGCCAGGCCATGCCTACAGTACTTATCAAAGGACTCTTACATCTCAATCTTCTTCGCACTTTGATGCTAGAGGAACTGCCACTCCTGCTTACTATGACTTCTCCAATGATGTTTACTGTATAAACTTTAGCTCATTACCTTATGTCCATATATCTGTATCTACTCAATTGTATTTAAATGACACTACCTCTTGTTGAACCTATTGCTATGTTCTGGTGGAAGTACCTTGTTACATGTGATGGTTATATGTGATTTTGTTGTTATTATTACTACTTAGTAATTGTTATGTACATTCACTCAACCTGTTATGTCTTAACCCTGTTGGCAATAGTTTTGCCCCAGGTCCATCTTGTAAATTAGCTTGTCTCAATGATGTTCTGCCTGGCAAAATAAAGATTTTGATTGATTGATTTTAAATAGTGCTGACAATTAACAGTTACTCAGTAGATAATTACATACATATTCAAAAGATCAAAAAATCACAATGCGTAAAAGTGCCACATAAACACTGGGTTAAAAAAGATACCTCCATACGCCAGCCCAGTGGCACTGAGGGTTGAGGTGCTGGATGCCACACCTCACCCCACACCGGCGACCCGGGTTCAGGAATGGACTCCAGTCACCGGGGGCTGGCAAGGGCAGAGAGGGATTGAGCGCCTGGGGGCTCCTCTCCCTCTCCTGGGAAGGGGGGTTTCAGTGGTAAGTCCATGGCACCCCTAGTGGAGGCTGGGGGGACATTGCACTGATGCTGTGCATGGGGAGCAAGTTGGGGCATGGCACCAGGAGGGAGTGCGTGTGGATGCGTGTGCGCTCCCCCCTTGGCATCATTGCACACCCCACTCATGCAAGCCACTAATAGGGGAGGAAAAATGGTGACCGATTGCGGCTGCTTGATGGCTGTCCATGGGACGCTCAGCTCGGGAGCACCACTGTGATGCTGGATCCTGTGTCGTTGGGAGTAAGGGGGACTCTCCACTGCCCCACCACGGGGGTATTTGGCAGCGGGGGCTCTATGGGGTCGAAGTGGACCAGACAGTGGCCAGATGACTGGAGATGCCAAGACATAATGTGCGGATCAGGAACCACAAGATAAAAAGTACAAAGAAAAAAAAAGATACCTCCATTCACAAAACTTCAGATGTGCTGCTAAGGCTGCTATTTTAGTTTAAGATTATACTTTAAAAAGTATTCTTGCTGCCAAAAGGGTTACCAGAATTACAATCATATTGAAAGACGGGTCAGTGAATTCTGTGTGTGGTGATCCAATATTACACATATATATATATATATATATATATATATCTCCCTGGATTAAGGATCAACACTAAATTTTCCTTATAGTCAAAACTGGTGATGTATAGATTAGTAAGAATTATAAATATCCCTGGATTAGGATCAAAACTGGAATTTTGCTACAGCTAAAACTGGTAGTGTGCAGATTAATAAGAACTGGAAGATTGCCAAGATAAACTTAGTCCTGGCATATAACAAATCAGAAAATATCATAAAAGGTTGAATATTAGAGGAGGATTTTGCTGTACAATGCCCTGTGATTGAAAGATGTGAACAGCCTTTCACTCTCAGTTATTGGAGAGGTGTTCTGGAGCTGCACAAACCGCATAGCTTAAAAAGCATTTGTCAATGCTGAATGTTTGCTTGCTAATATTGACATTGGTACTGCATAAGTTAGAGAGATGCATAATAGGAATGGCAGTGAAGTATTGAACTAACGCCAACCCCAACCCCCACCCTGCAGTGACTGACAGGTGCTGGGGTGTGCCGTTGAGTCATCAGCCATAACACTCACACCATTCTACCTCACCCCACCCTGCAGACACTGACAGGTGTCACGGTGTGTCTTGGGGTCTGCGGCCCTTATGCTCACCCATTCCATAAAGAAATAGGCTGAGATGGGTGCAGTATAGGAGAATGGGGTGAACATTAGGTCTGAAGACCCCCAAGGCACACCTTGATGCCTATCAGTGGCTGCAGCATAGGGATGGGGGTGGAATGGCTTGAGCATTGTGGCTGACAACCCCAAGCCACACCCCTGACAAATGTCACTCTGTACAAGGTGGGGTGTTATGGTTGGAAACCCTAATGCCCTGGGCGTTTGTTGGTATTTTCACTCCAAGTTTTCAATATGGGTTTTTGGGACCCAGCCTCTTGAACAGTGGCACTATCATTTCATTACTCAATCCCAATAGGTGATTTCGCACAGCAAATGTGTCATTCAGTGCAACAGCTGAGAAAATAAATTTTGGGCTGGTTGTGAAAAATGACATCTGTATTGTTCATGAGGAGATGAGAAAAAAATGACAATGTTGAAAATATGAAAAAATGGTGAAGTCACGAGCATGTGTAGAAATTGCATAATGCATGCTCGTAACAAAGTCGTTTTTTGGAATTTGTTCACCACATTTTCAACAAGGCCTTTTTGTGACCACCCCTCATGAATAGTGGCATTGTGATTTCATTAATCTGTCCCAAAAGTTGATTTCACACAGCGAATGCACCATTCTGCGCCACAGGTGCGAAAACACGTTTCAGGCAGGATGCAAAAAATAACAGCTATACTGTTCATAAGGACAAGTGAAAAAATGGCAATGTTGGAAATTTGGAGTGAAAATATAAAAAAATTGGTGAAGTTACGAGCGTGCATACAAACTGTGCAATGCACACTCATAAAGCAGTCATTTTTTGGAGTTTTTTTAACCAAAGTTGCAACATAGGCTTTTTGGGATCCCATCTCATGAACAGTGGCACTGTTGTTTCATAAATCGGTCCCAAAAAGGGATTCTGCACAGCGACTGCAAAATCACCTTTTAGGACTGAGAAACAAAATGATAGTGTCAGTGGTCATGAAGTGGGGCTCCAAGAACCCAATGTTGAAAATTTTGGGCCAAAACTCAAAAAAAAGGCTGAGATATCAACTTAAGTTGAAACCCCCATTGATTGCCATGATAGAGCTTACCATGATTTTCTTCAGTTTGCATCGACTTTTGAAGAGTGCAGACTTGTTCCCAGTCCACAGAAGATCACAGCACCAGTCCTCCAGAGGTAAATATGGGGTGAAGGGGTGTGCACAGATTGAGGTTTGGGATGGGGAGAGGGGGCCACTGGGACAATGAGGGACTGTTTTCTTTTCTGCAGGTGTAATTTTATGAAAACTAGATTTCAGCACACTGGGGTGAGCTCCCAGTCTGTCAGACTAATGGTGGGGGATCAATGGTGTCCTGGGGATTGGGCACCCCGAGGTCAGCTGAATAAAAAAGGGGTTTGGGGGGTGCATCTGACACCAGGAGTGGGTATCTCCATGTCAGAAAAATGTAATGTTTACTTTGGCACACTGGGGTTGGCTCCCAGTGTGCCACAATAGTGGGGGGGTCATGGTGACATGGGGATTGGGCACCCTGTTGTCAGCAAAAGATAGCTTGGGGGGCATTCCGACATGGGGATTGGGCATCCTGATATCATCTTTGGAGGAAGTGTGTGTGGCCAGTGGCATGAGCCACCAGTTATGCAAAGACATGCTTTTATTTCACTGGGAAAGGCACACTGAACAAATGAGTTGCTTGTAAGTCCAGCCATGCACATTACTGTGCACTGTAATGCACATCGCTAGAATGTTCCTGGTTGCCGGGAAGGGAGAGAGGGAAGAGATCTGCCGCTGCAATGGCGAAACTGTCCATGACTGGAGCATCAGATTTCTTTCAAGTCTGGTGCTTGCTCTGAAACTGCTGTCATCGCCAGCTTCTCTGTTGATTGGTGGCCAGGGGACGCGCCTCTGAAAGCAGTCACCAGATTGGCCAAACACTGCCTCACCTCTGCAATACTCTGCTCTCCTCAAAATGTTTCCTGTGCACTGTGCACACAAGCAAACATAAAAATACAGCCCACCAATTGTTTGACAACTAAACTGAAGCCCTAGTAGAAGTGAAAGGGGATCTGATATTTGGTTACTATAAGTTAAAAAGTATCCCTGCTCATAGCAGACTGGATGCAATCAGAAAAAGTTGAATTTGGAAGCCATGTACTACTGTATGTTGCATATAGTCCTGGTGTTGCAAGAACTGAGCACTCTTTCACTCATACTGGGCCCTATTCTCAAAACCGTGGGTTATTTATTTATTTAGTTTTTGTTGACTGGGTGGGCGCGCTAGACAAAAAGTTGCCTATTTTTAGGCATGACCTGAGAGAGTTACAGACATTAAAATGAAACAACAGTTGCAATGATACAAATTCAGGAACAGCATAGGCTAGTAAATATATGAAGACCATGAAACAACAAGCAGTGCAGGGATATGTACAAACACAGTAAGTGCAAAACTGACAAGTGATTGATACATAAGACCAGGTAAAGCAATTAACAAAGGATTATTAACATGTGCACTTATCAATAGGCAGGAGGTGCTTGTGGAGATCTTTCTTAAAAGCCTGGTGGGACTTAAAGCATTTTAGCAACAAAGGAAGGGAGTTCCAGAGCTTGGGTGCAAATACTGAAAAAGCTTGTTCTCCTATTCTAGTGGCACAATTAAGGACAACCATGGCTTTGTCACAGGAAGATCCTGTCAAACCAACCTGGTAGAGTAATATGACTGGGTGACTAGGTAGATGGAAAAGGACCATGCAGTGGATGTTATGTACCTGGACTTCAGCAAGGCATTTGATTCGGTGCCACATGGGTGACTTGGAACAAAACTTGAAGGCGCAGGGACGGGACCAAAAATGGTGGGATGGGTGAGAAACTGGCTACAGAGAAGACAGCAGAGGGTGGTGGTGGAAGAGGAACTCTCATTCCCAAGGGCAGTGATGAGTGTGGTCCCACAGGGCTTGGTGCTGGGACCAGTGTTATTTGAATTGTTTATTGCAGACATTTCCCTGGGCATCAAGAGCAGGATCAGCCTGTTTGTTGATAATACCAAGCTAGGGGCAGCAAGCATTTTAAGATCTTACAACTGCTAGATTGCTACTCTTCCTGCCTTGTTCCTTTGAATATCTGCACCCTGTAATGCTGATCTTAACTTTTATTGCCCTCTACTGCATTGATTGAAGCTACTGTCGTGAGAGAGAGTGCTGTCCCATTTTGGCATTCTGCTATGACTCTGCAAGTATTTTACAGCTTAACTTGTGCATTCTGGACAGTAATACTGACTTTCATTCAAGAACTGGGTGTTATCTGGGTCATAAGCTCTCCCCCATGTCTAAATACCATCTGCCGTTACAATGGCTGTTGAGGAAGTTCGACGGTGAGCTGATTGGGGCTGGGACAAGAAGGAGAGGAATTGAGGTGTCTAAAAAGGCTGTGCCCAAGTGAGATGCGAGCATGAGTGAATGCGCCACTCAATAAGAATTTTATTCTTCAACTTAGGCCTTTTATTTGTTTAGGCTTAATCATATATGAGTTTTTAAGAGTTTAGGGTATTTATATTAGATTAGTTTTGTATTTTGCTATATGGGATTTAGAGAATCTAAACTACCAATATTATTGCTCTAGGAGATATACTGTGTGCCTGTTTGCTTCTTCTGTTTTTCTTGCTAGCCTCATATAAGATCTGTAGGCCATTGGGTCCCTACTAATAGAATCTGGGTATTCATTTCATTTTCATTCATTTCATTTTATTGAAGGTTTAGACATTGAGACTTAACTCATTTAAAATAGTGACCCATGGCATTACAAATCAAGTTACAACACTATAAAACATACACAAGCATAAATACAATAATACAAAACACAGATATAAATACAATTCACAATAGAAAAGCAATCTGGCAGACATCTGAAACAATAATAGCCAAATTAAACACAGCAGCACTTAGTTTGTGAATTAATAGAATCAATGAACCATTGTTTAAGAATGTTGATAGACGAGGATTTTACATTTGCTAAGTAGAAGATTATTCCACAACTAGGGAACCATCTAGCTAAAATAATGCTTTGATCTTTCAGTATTTGAAATACAGTAGCAACAATTAACTTTCTATTCACTGCTTTCCTCAAGATCTGATTTAAATCCCTAACTGTTAATTTTTCTGAAAGGCAATTTGGGATATTGCCCTGGACACTCTTATATGCAAAAACCTCCTAATGTAGTTGTCTCCTATCAACCAGGGAAAGCCAACCCAATTTCATATGCATTAAACAGTGACCTAACTACCTGCAAGATCTTCTTCATCCCTACTGTCTCCCCCCCCACCCTCTCCGATCCACCGATGAGGGATTGCTAGAGATTCCCAGGGTTAGTTTGAAGACATCAGAGGCCAGGTCATTTAGTTTTATGACCCCACCCTGTGGAATTCTCTACCTCATTGGGTGCAAGATTGCCTGACTGTCCAAAGTTTTAAAGCAGCCTTGAAAACCTATTTATTTAGCCTAGCTTATCCTGATTTTTAAGAATGTTATATTGATTGATTTTATTATATTGTTGTATTTTATGTATTTGAATTATTTATTGTGCAAGCACCTTGGTTTTGGAAAGGCACTTTTAAAAAATAAAGTATGATTTGATTTGATTTGATGAGTGTCTGTTGCTAGCCTATTATACAGAACCTCCAGCTTTTGTAATTTAGCCAAACTTGCATAATCATAGAGAACATCACTAAAATCAATCAGCAGAAAAACCTAAGTTTCAATTATTTTCTTCAACAGACTTAGCCCTAAACAGCTTTTATTAGCACCTTGAGGTTATAATGATTGAACTAAAGATTTCATTAAACTCATATTAATCACAGGGCTGTACAAACCCTCAAAAGTGGAAAACAACATTTATTATAGCCTACAAGATTTCATGGTAAAATATAAAACTACGCATGAATGATTATTCTTATGTGATTTTAATGTAAATTGGATCCAGGTTGCATAGACTTGAATTAATACCTAATGTTTTTAATGCATGGCAATATTTTCAGAACAAATTTTTTAGGATATGAAATATACATGCTCCAGTGCACAAAAGGAAGGTGAAATCCAATAATCAAAGGTGGTACAATGCTACACTTCATAAACTAAATAAAGACAGGGATATAAATAAAATGGCACATAGCTAAATTAACTGGAACTAATGAGGATTGGATTTATTACAGACAAGCCACAAATAAATACACATATCAAGTAAGACAAACTAAACAAGTGTATTATAGATCAGAATTTGACAATAATATTTCTCAAAATCCTAGGTTATTTTGGAAGAAAATGTCAGATTTAATAGGTAATATAACAGTGAGCAACTAGAAAGGATAGAGATTGATGGACATTTGGTCCCATTGAATAATCATGTGGTCCTCTTTAATGCCTACATATCCAATATCAGGGAAGATATCGGATGTGAAATGAGTCTCTTTGTGGATGACTGTAAGCTGGGTGCAGTGGTAGAGGGGGAAGAGGGGAATTTGGCCCTGCAAGAGGACCTGGATACTCTGTATAGGTGGGCCTGCACCTGGAAATTAAATTTTATCTCCTCCAAGTGCACAGTGCTACACCTTGGATGGGGTAACCCCAAACATGAGTACACCCTGGGAGGGGATGAGTTGCAGGCCATGGCAGGGGAGAAAGACCGGAGAGTCCTGGTGGATGTCAACATGAATAATTCAGAGCAGTGCAGGAGGGCTGCAATCAGGGCAAACAAGATACTGGGCTGCATCGCAAAAGGGATTACCTCAAGGAGCAGGGAAGTGATTCTGCCACAGTACAATGGTCTGGTTAGACCGCACCCTGAGTACCGTGTGCAGCACTGGAGGCTGCACTTAAGGAGGGACATCCATCTCCTGGAAAGGGTTCAGAGGAGAGCAACCAAAATGATCCAGGGTCTGGGGGAGATGACGTATGAGGAGAGACCAGAGGAGCTTGGTCTGTTCATGCTGGAGGAGAGGAGGGACCGGGGGGACATGATTGAGGTCTTCAAGTACCTCAAGGGTATCAATAAGGTAAATCAAGAGGGGATCTTTAGGCTGAAGGAGGGTGGAATCACCAGAAGACATAGTTGGAAACTCGATGGTAGAAGGATGAGAGGGGAAAGGAGGAGGAGGAGGTAATGTAGAACTAGTTATTTTCACGCAAAGTAAATTTAGCTCAAACACAAATGCAACCAGAATTGCATAAAATTATTTTAACACTAAGTCACGATCATCACATTCACTATAATGGAAAAAAATATTAAAAGTGCTAATTAGCGCAAATTTATTTTCACTCGAATTGGTGCATCAGCGAAAATAGTGAAAATTATTTTACAGTGAAAATTTCAAGTTCTACAGTATTTCACTGAGAGAGTGGTGGAACTGTGGAATGCACTGCCTGGGAGCTAGTACTGGCTTCTATGGTAGAAGGTTACAAGAGAGGGTGAGACAGGTATAGGCAAGGGATGAAACAGAGATTGGCTTGCCCCCGGGGGGGGCTGGGATGGAGGGAAGAAGAAATAGGGAAATAAGACAGGGGGATGGCTTTAGTACCTACCCAGGGTTCTGCAGCACAAGCAGACTTGTGACCTACTCTGCTGGCATCTAGTATGTTAATATGTTAATGCATTTAATATTTTTTTTCTGAAATTGGCACAAAGTTGACTCAATCTGAACATAAATCTGAACTTAAGGGACAAGTTAATCAGGTACCATCAGAGCCAGATACCCATCTAAGATTCAAATTTATGAAGTTGGGAGTGCAGGAGGTAATGGAGGCTTTGTTTACACTGAACACTAGAAAAGCAATAGGTCTGGATAATATTGAAACCAAATTGTTGATATATGCAGCCCCCTGTATTACTCATCCCCTAACCTACCTGTTTAATTTTTCCTTAACATCTGGTGAGTTTCCAGAGGGCTGGAAACTCTCTAAAGTTGTCCCCATTTTTAAAGGGGGGACTACGCATAACATAAACAATTACTGCCCCATCTCACTACTGCCAATAATTTCAATACTTGTTGAGAGTTTGGTAGCCTTACAACTGTGGGAATATCTAGAACATAACAGACTAATGAACACCTATCAGTCAGGTTTTAGGTCAGCACATAGCACAGCATTGCTAAAAGTAGTGGGAGACATACAGGGGAGTCTGGACAGGAGAATGTCAGTGGGAGCTTTGTTTATTGATTTATTCAAGGCTTTTGACACTCTGCACCACAGCATTCTCCCATCCAAACTCTACTCTATGGGGGTGAGAATTTGTGAACTGGAATGGTGTCAATCGTACCTGATTGTTAGAAAACAAATAGTTGAAGTAGGACATTTCAGGTCCTCCTTAGTACAAATTGGTAGAGGTGTTCCTCAGGGGTTGATACTTTGCCCCTTACTTTTTTATGTTTACATTAATTACCTGAAATTTGCTCACCCCTGCCTAAAATATCACATCTATACAGATGAAACTGTTATTTATATGGAGAGAAAATATCTGTCAGATATCCAACAAAATCTACAAGATGCTATTTTATATCTACAAGAATGTTTTAGGACACATAGACTTTGTTTAAATTTAAAAAAGGTTAATGTTATTCTCTCAGTCAGGGTGTGCTGGAAACAGCTTAAAAATTCAGTGAATTCAGGGTATCCAAATTAAACAGCTAGAACAATATACATACATTACCTAGGGATGATATTGGATAATAGATTTAGTTGAGCTCCACACTTGGAAAACTTGCTATTTAAATTGGGTAAGAAATTAGGAATGTTACATAAGGCTAAATATTTTATGTCGCAGACTGTATGATTTAGAGTAGTAGATGCTACTATACTACCATATTAGATTACAGGAATTTTTTTATATGCAGGTGCCTCAAAACTGTGTCTCCATAAGCTGGATATAAAGTACAATAAGCTGTCTCAACTTATTTTGGATGTGCCAAAGCTAAGCCATCATTGCCACATCTATAGATCTTTGGGGTGGATAAGTTTGACTAATAGAAGAGATTGTACACCATAACTCATATGTATAAAGTATCTCAGGGTAAGAGGCCCCTTTATGTCTTAGCTGGTTTCTCAGTGAGGAAGTCTAGGGAAAAAGTCAGCACAGGGTTTGAAATTTGAAGTACCATGCCATAATTTTAAAGATAGGTAACAATTCCTTTTTAGGGTGTGACATCTCCCTCTGGAATAATATGCCAATTCACCTGTCACCCAGCCTCTCGCCATCTGCGATAGCGTTAAACCCTATGCAGTTACTCTGCCATAGTCTATCAATGGATTAGGAGGTTTCAAGGGGTATGCTACCTAGGGCAACCAATCAGGAATAGCTTAGTATTCAATTACAACTGCTCAGTTTTTTTTTTGTTTTTTTTCTCCTCTTTGTCTAACTGTCATGTAATCGCTCTTTAATGCCTAATGATCAGGCCTCTGTAACCACTGAATATGTGTATTGTCTTATTGTCCACCCTGACATGAAACCTTTGTAAAAGAGCTCACGCTCAAAGGACTTTCTGAAATACTAATTAAACAATTAATTAAACAATTCATTAGACCAATTAATCAGGTTGTACAACTGAGCCCAATTAGAAGCTGTTTTTTTTGAATAAAGCTTTGAAACCACAATTCTGTTGCAATTCTCTATTAACCTGAATATGTGTATAGTCATCTTCTGCTCCAGATTTATTGGATCGTTAGTTCTCTTTTAAGAAAATGCCTGGTTATTTTATGTATATATTTATTAACTGTTTCTGTATTAATGATCTGTTGAGATATGAGTGTACAAATTGAGGACCTCCTTTGAAATGAGCTTTGCTCAATGGAGTATTGTCACAACTATCCTTTTCACAATTTTTGAATTAAAACTTTATGAATGAAAAATGGGGCAGTGGTGGATGACATAGAGGTGTGGAGGATCTGCAAGAAGATCTGAATAAGCTAGAGACTTGGTCAGACACTTGGCAGCTTGGGTTCAATGCCAAAAAGCATAAGGTCCTTCATTTAGGAGCAAAAATGCAGGAAGAAACTATCAACTGGTGGGGTGCAGTTGGCAGAGACTGAGGAGGAGAAGGATCTGGGGGTGGTCATCAAGGGATCAATGAACTACTCAGCACAGTGCAGAAATGTGGTGGCAATGGGCAACAAAATGCTGGGTTGTATTACAAGGGGAATAACATTGAGGAGGGGGGTGGTGATTCTGCCGCTGTATGGATCACTAGTTAGATCTCATCTGGAACTGCACAGATCCCCAAGGATTAAAAATAAAGCTCTCTGGTTAATTATTTGTAAATGGTCCTGGACGGACTTGTAGAAAAATCCAGCATTTGGTTACTGGAAGTTAGAAAGGGGCCCTGGTGGGGATAGAAAAATACCCAGCATTTATTGTTTTATCAAAAAAAGCAACCCAACAATCTCAGTAAAAATGGGATAGGAATCCCCCATCCTCCTGACCGCTTGCTCTGAAATAAAGACAGATGCCAGGATATGAAAATGGCCATGATTGTTTTTATGGAGTAGAGGTCAAGAAAAAAAAACTGTCTGAGTTCTGATTCTGAAAATCATGACACTGAAAACTGATGCCTAGCTCTCTCTGACCAAGATTTCTCCTCCAGCACCATTCCAGATTCCGTGATACGCACCAATGTATATTGAACATGCGCACTGGTACCCTGCTGTGCAACCAGCTACTGTTATTCAGTTGCCCCAAACAGTTCTACAGTCCACTCACCATGTGAGTATGCTGACCACATGACCAACTGACACATTCAAATTGTATCTTTAAATGTAACTAAAATGCAGAAAACAGTATACATGACCGCAATAGATGCTTACAAGCTACACTTGTTGGCACCTAAAAATTAGTTTTGTTTTTTTTTCCATGTTTTTCCCATCTACTTGGGGGGGGGGGTTACAGCGGTTCTATGTCATAACCACGACCGGTGAAGGGCAATCACCATTACAGCAAAGTCAGAGTGCTGAAAATCAGTTTCAGCACTCTGACTCCCTGGCACACAACAAAATGGTGTGACAAAAACAAACCTGCACCTGGACCTGAGCCCAGCAACCTACCAACCAAAGCCACAAGCCGACCCGCTACACCATGGGGCCAGCTTGGCAGTCTACCATGGCAACACCCCTCAAATTCCCTCCTGCCCCTAGCTGAGCGTGCTTTCTCCCACCCCCCCATGCGTGTACCTGTAGCGACTTCCTGTCACTACAGTCGTCAATCCACCCCATCCAGTCACTGTAGCTGCCCAGTAGTCCCTGTGACATGCATCATGGCTGAGTCGCCCTTTAGGGGGTCACTCAATCGCGGCTGTGAACATCACATGCTACTGTTTACATCTGTGCATGCAAAGGCTCCAATATTTTCACTGCATAACAAACTTCCCTAATCTGTGCCAAAACAGCTTAATCTGGTTCAGTTTCAGTTGGTTTCCATCTGAATCCCCCCTCCTTCTGAGACAAGGCTGAAAATAGGCAGAATTGCCTAGCCCTCTTTTCCTGGTCAACGCAAAGTAAATAAGTAAACATCAAATGAACCAGAAAGTTTAGGTTTTAAATCAGCCTTTTGTTTTGTTAATTATATGTGTGCAAAGAGTCTTAAAACAGTGCCATTTATATATAATTCATGCACTTTGCAGTGCTGAAACTGCTAAACTGATTATTTTGAAAACATATGAACATACAAAACTGCCAGCAGAAACAGACCTCATGGCCTATCAAAGTCTGCTCGAGTGTGCAGCTAGCACCCCTAGATTGCAGCTGTCCCAACCCACTCCCCCATCTTCAGGATGTTCTCAGCACTATTACCCCAGTTCTCAGCACTATTCACCCAGACCCTGCCTTGTTCCCTGTCACATGCTCTTTTAAAACTTCCCACCATCTTACATGATATCACTCCCTCTGGTAGGGCGTTCCACTTTGACACCATTCTCTCCATGAAGTAATGTCTCCTCATCACTTTCCTAAATCTTCCACCCTCTAATCTTAGCCCATGCCCCCTTGTGTCCCTACCTTTCCTCAGCTTGAACAACCCATCAGCACTGACTTTGTTTATCCCCTTCAAATATTTGAATGTTTCAGTCATATCCCCCCCATCCCTCCTCTCATCCAGGATATAAATATTCAGCTCACATAGCCTGTCCTCTTAGGATTTGCCCTCCATCCCCTATAACATTTTTGTCACCCTCTGCTGCACCCCCTCCTGCAGTTTAATGTCCTTCTTCAGATACAGATGCCACAGTACTCCAAGTGCGACCTGACCAATGACCTGTAGAGGGGCAGGATCACTTCACTATGCCTGGATAAGAATTCCCTTGAAATAGATCCCAGCATCTTTTTAGCCTCAGCTGCGGCATTCCTGCATTGAGCAGTTTTTCATGCTCCCTGTTATTAACACCCCAAGGTACTTCTCTTCCTCAGACTCCCCCAGCCTCACCCCACACAACCAATAGTCCCTATTCGGGTTCTTTGCCCTGAAGTGCATAACCTTGCATTTCTTTGCACTGAAGCCCAGCTGCCACCTCTCTGACCACTCCTCCAGTTTAGTTAGGTCTCCTTGTAATTGTTTCCACCCATCTACTTCATCAACTACAGCCCCCATTTTAGTATCATCTGCACGCAGACTAATCCTGTTCACAACTCCAAGTGAGATATCCGAAATGAATAACCCAAATAGCACTGGACCCAGCACAGAATTCTGAGGTACAGTACTCCACTCATCACTGGCCTAGGTGCTGACAGATCCCCCCTACCACCACCCCCTGTTGCTGCCTTCCCCTCAGCCAGTTCCCTATCCAGTTTGCCAGTTTCTCCTCCCCCATGGAAGTCAGATTCCCCCAAGCTGCCTGAGAGGCACTGAATCAAAGGCCTTGTAGAAGTCCAAGCATAGGACATCCACAGCATGACTCTTATCCAGCCCTCTTGAAACCCAGTCATAATAATCGACTAGATTGGTCTGACAAGACCTCCCCAAGATGAACCCATGCTGCTGCCCATCCTGGAGTTCATTTCCCTCCAGAAATGCCACCAGTTTCTCTTTTAGTATTGCCTCCATATGTTTACCCACTATGGATGAAACTGACAGGTCAGTAGTTTCCCAGTTCATCCCGTGGGCCACTCTTGTGAATGGGCACCACATGGGCCACTCTCCAGTCCTGGGACACATGACCCATGTCCAGGGAGGTGCTGAACAGGTCCTCTAGCAGCCAGGCCAATACCTCCTCCATCTTCCTCAGCACCCTGGGGTGATCACCATCAGGACCTGGTGCCTTGTCCACCCTTAGTGCTCTCAGACCCTCTAACACTCTATTCTCCTCAATCTGTCTGTCCATCATCCCCTCCTCCCCCAACCCCACCTTCCCCATTCAAGGAAGTAATGGACCATCCTTCTCAGGTGTGAACATGGAAAAAAAGTATTTATTCAGTACTTCTACTTGTTCAGCTCCCTTTTCCACCCACTCCCAACCCCTCTTTATCCTCACTATGTTGTCTCTGCACTTCCTTTTTTCCCTCGCGTCTCTAAATAGGTATTTTTACCCTTCCTTAATGCCCTGAGCTAACCTTAGCTCTCCGGAGGCATTGGCTTCTCTCACCTGCTTGGTAACCTCCTTGGACCAACTCTAACATCATATGCCTCCCTGTCCTCTCCCCTCCCTGTCCTCCTGAATCTCTGGAATGCAGTCATATTTGTCCATACCACTCCATCACTCTGCTGTTCAGGCAGCTTGGCTTCTTGTCTCTGTTCTTCTGGATTTGGGTCCTGGTGCAAGACTTCGTAGCCTCTGCTATCCCAATTTTAATAATATCCCACTTTTACTGTGCATCCATATCATACTAAGGCTCATACTAAGGCAGATGTAGAAACATGCAGACGTTAGCCCGTAAGTGCTTCGTTCTTATGAGAAATACCTTAGAGGTCTCTCTGACGTAATAAGTTTATCCAGTTTACACTTAAAACTATTTTTATCTGCTACAGTCACATCAAGTGAAAGTTCATTCCATAGTTTAACTATTCAGTTAGTGAAAAAGTACTTTTGAGCATTAGACTGAAACCTCTTTGCTTTAATCGGAAGAGGATGACCGCTAGTATCTATAACAGACTCCTTAAACTCAATGCCCAGGTCACACATCAGCTGTGGTTTCTGTACAATCTCAAACATTAATAACAGATCACATGTACTTGGCGAGTTTCTAAGGATATGAGTTTCAGAGTCCATAGCCTTTCTTTGTATTCTTTTTTCCTTTAAATTTGGGAGCAGTTTAGTAAATCTATGTTGAGCCTGTTCCAGTTGGAATCTCTATCCCTTCTTATATGGGTTCTATATTTGTGCTGAGTACTCCAGATGTGGGTGAACGTAGGACCTGTACTGTGGCATCAAAAGTGTACTCAATCTAGCTACTATATTACGTTTTATAGAGTAAATAATTCTGTTAGCTTTTTTTATCACATCTGTGACCTGATTTTTTGTGGTCAGATCACTCCCCATGTTAATTCCTAAGTCCCTCTCACTCCTTTTTTTTCCAGCATATGTGCTTCCAGCACATAATCATATTCCATATTTTGTCTCCCTTAGTGCATCACCTTACAATTATCTAAATTTAATGTCATATCCCATCTCTTTGTCCAGTCCATGATTTTTGTCAATATCATTCTGTATACTAATACTTCATTTTTGGTTATCACAGAGACCTCCAATTTTAGTATCATCAGCGTATTTTATATTCAATGACAGCATATTCTCAGTCATATCAGATATGAAAATGTGAAAAAAGACTGAACCAAGTATCAGTCCCTGGGGCACCTCACTCAAGACAGTTCCAGTTGTTGAAATATGTCAATTAACCACAATGCTCTGTTTCCTATTTCTTAGCCATTCAGCAATCCAGCAGGTCAGAATATTATCAATATTGTATTTCTTTAATTTTTCTGTAATTGCCCAGTGGGGAGTTAAATAGAAGGCCTTAGCAAAATCTAAGTATATGATGTCACATGGGATACCTTTATCTAGATGTTCACTGACCTCTTGCCTAATCCCCGCTAATTGCCCCTGCAGTATTTCTTGCATCTTCCCAAAGTCCACCCTCCTGAAGTCCACTACCCTTGTTACTGAACCCCCAATCTCCTTAATCAAACTGAGTGCAAACCATACCGATTGGTGGTCTCTTCCAGCTAGTGGGTCTTCCACCCTTCTTTCCCTCATGGCCTCCCCATTCGACAGTACCAGGTCCAACATATTACCTAACTGAATTGGCCCACTAACCAGCTGTGTCAGAAGACCATCCTGGAATGTGTCCAGGAGTATCTGCTCCCTGGTGCTGGAGGTGGCAGGGGTGCTCCAATCCACCTCTGGCAGATTAAAATCTCCCACAATCACCACTCTTCCCTATCTACATACCCTCCCAATCTGTTCTGCTAACTCCTTGTCCAGCTCCTTGGACTGAGCAGGAGGTCTGTAAACCACCCCCAGCCTCAGCTTTCTACCTGTGGAGTCCAGGAGCTGCATCCACAGTGCCTCAACCCTCCCTTCCTCCCCTCATCTCTCGTGCATCTGATCCGATCCCTCACATAGAACACCACCCTTCCCCCCCAACCCCTCAGTCTTTCCTGTAAATTCTATACCCTGGGATTGCCAGATCCCAATCCTGGTGTTGGGTGGCCCAAGTCTCAGTTATAGCTGCAACGTCCATCCTTCCCTCAGTCAAGAGTGCCTGAAGCTCAGCTAGTTTATTACCCAGGCTGTGATTGGGTCTTGGGGGCCTGAGTTCCCAGGCATGCACTTAGCCTTGAGGACAGAGAGCATGTCTTCAAATTTTTGAAACCCTAAGTCCTAAGACAACTGAGTTATATGCTGTCAAAAATAGGGGTTTTGACACAAACACGAAACCCGAACATACTGGCACTATCAATTACTTGTAACACAATAAAGGTTTATCTTGTATAACATCTTTCATACAAAATGTTCCAGAAAATGATTTACATTAAGGGTGATGGGATTTGTCAGAATTAGTGCAGTTTACATACAGTACATTTTTGATCTTTCCAGTTCCAAGTCTGATCCGGTTCTGATTATGGCATCAAAACCGAATCAGTAACAGCATCAAAATGTCTCATTCCACAGTCAAGTCTGAAACTAAAAACCTCCCCACATACAAAAAAAATACATGTTTTGTACACATACAAAAAAAAAATCACAAAACACAAAACAATAACATACAATACACCACCTCCCCAAGTTCCCCTAGTACTGCTATTAAGTCAGATGTTGGTATGTGCCCATGGTCACACTGATGGTAACTGATCATGGTTGGCTGGGTCATGGTCATGCATGGTGATAGGTCCAGCAGCTCCATCCTTATCATCTGGCTCTACTGTGTGTCATTCAGAATAGAGTCTGTTGCACTTAAATTTGCTTATTACCCCCTCTGTGCCGCACGATGGACAAAAAGCCCACCCAGTCACCTTCTACCTGACTTCCTCTTGAGCCCAGTTTAACCAATCCCTGCTGACTCGAGTAGCCCCACTCCAGTGGTCCTTCTGAGTCAGCATAAGCAGCCATACAGATTGGTTAGGCTCTGGCAACAGTCCTCTACTAAGACCTGTCCTTCATGTTGTTGCCTCATTGTTTTCTGGGAAATTAGTGAAAGGGTGGCAAACAGTATTAAATGCTGGGGCAGTCTGCATCTCTGATGAGGATGCAAAGGCAGGGGCAGAGGGTGAACCTAGGAACTGGTGCTGGCAGGCCACCTCCCACCAGCACTTGTCTCAGAGTGACAGAGGACTACTGTATACTGTAGGAGGGGTAGACTGATGGCAGCAGAAAACTCTGACTCAATGTGAAGTGTTTTCATTGAAAGATATACAATGTTGGAAGAAAAAGACCTCTAGTTCATTTAGTCTGTCCAGTTTTACCCGACTGTACCCTGTGACCTATTGTCCAGATGGGGTTTTTGTCCTCCTCCCTCTCCTCCCCTTGCTCCTCATCTCAATGGTTACCCCCCACTGAGAAACTGTCCCAGCCATGCTTGAACCCATTAATGGTTTCTGATCCCACCACTTCTTTTGATAGGCTGTTCCATGGCTTGACCAGTCTCCCTGCAAAACTTTATAACATCCCTCCTGAATCTTCTTCCCCTGTATGTCACCTCCTATGTTACTGATGACTATATTGAAAAGGACTGGTGCTAGGACTGACCCCTGTGGTACCCCACTTGTGACCTCCCTTTCACCCAGTTTGATCCCATTTACCAACACTTTCTGATGTCTCCATTCTAGGTCTTTTACTGTTCCTATAATCATTCCAGATTTCAATTAATCCTACCTTCTTCAATGTATCATTTAACTGCTTATACCATTTAGTATAATTGCAATTTACTTTTCAATTCAATTCAATTTTTATTTAACCAGGAATACACTATTGAGACAAGCTCATTTACAAAGTTATCCTGGAGGATAAAGGAAACATAAATGAAATACAAATCACAAAACAATAGGATTTTGCCAAAATTCTGTCAGGCTCCATTTTAACCAGTTTCCTCACAGTCCTAATGTGTGCTAGCAGCACAACAGATTTTAAATTTAATTCACTTCATACAAAAGCTGTTGGTATGTTTGTGTTTAAATTCAGAATTTGTCTCTAAAGTGCCTGTTGTACAGATTCCAAATCTTCGGCTACATTTCAGAATACTCAGATTTCTGACCCGTACAATAAGATGCAGATAACCTTAACAGCAAAAGCTTGTTTGAGAGCAAAATAAGAATTGCTGGCAATTGTTTTACTAAATCATATCATTGCCTTATATGGTTGAACACCTTGCCCTTTGATATTACTGATGTGAGTTTTCCAAGTTATATTCTTGACAAAGGTCATTCCTAGATAATTATATTCTAGTTTAACTTCAAGAGATATTTCCCCAAAATACCATAAGAGTGATTGATGTTTTTTTTTTTTATCAAAACAAATTAAATTTTATTTGCTTGGCAATTTTAAAGTTAACTTATTCAAACATATAACTGCCTTATGAATGGCTCTTTAGAGTCCTAATGGAGCGGGAGCATAACCTAATATCATCTGCATACATTAATATGCCAATTTTTCTGTCCATATTCTTGGTGGAAATGCATCTATCTGTTGTAGTTCTGTAACTAATGTCTCTAAATATAAGCTGAAAAGCAAGGCCACTAAAAGGCATCCTTGTCTAAAGCCATTCTGTGCATTAGTTGCCTCTGAAATTGATCCCTACTTTGCAACCCTTATATATGACTTATTATTTTTGTGCAGAAGCTATAAAATAAATAAGATATTGTCCTCTATGCTGTGTTTCCTTAGTCTCTCCCATAATAATTCCATATTCACATTTTCAAAAACTGATGATAGGTCTGAACATGCTGCGTATAGAGAATCATGTTTTATAGAGCATAGTTTTCAATTAGATAATTTAATGAAAACACAGAAACATAAAAATATAGAAACATAGACTTTGAAGGCAGATAAGGACCACTTGGCCCACCTAGTCTGCTCATTTCCCTACCTAGAGGATAAGCTGCAGATCCTATTTAACCAACAGCCTATTTCTTCCTACCCCCCACAAAAATGGCCTTATGTCTGTCCCATGCAGTCTTGAATTCTCCCACAGTTTTAGACCCCAGCTCCTCAGGAAGGCTGTTCCATGAGTCCACCACCCTCTCTGTGAAAAAATACTTCCTCACATTGCCCCTGAGCTGCCCACCCTCTATCTTCAAATTGTGTCCCCTTGTTCTTGCACATCTCTTTTTCTGAAAGATGCTGCCCTCTTGGACTTTGTTGATTCCACTGAAGTACTTAAACATTTCTATAATGTCCCCCCTCTCCCTCCTTTCCTCAAGGGTATACATATTAAGCTCCTTTAGCCTCTCCTCGTATGGCTTCTCTTGCAGATCCTGCACCATTTTAGTTGCCCTCCTCTGAACTGCCTCCATCCTGTCTATGTCCTTGCGGAGATGGGGTCTCCAGAACTGGATGCAGTACTCCAGATAGGGTCTCACCAACTGTCTGTACAGGGGGATAACAACTTCTTGTTTTCTGCTGGTGATGCCTCTCCCTATACATCCCCATATCCCCCCAGCCCTCCCTACTGTCTTCTCACATTGCTTGCCAGCCTCAAGGCCATCTGATATGATTATCCCCAGGTCCCTTTCCATTTTTGTTGTTGTTACTACCTCCCCCCCCCCATTGTGTAATCTTTCCCTGGGTTTTTGTTTTCCAGATGCATTACTTTACACTTCTTTGCATTGAATCCAAGCTGTCATACTTCTGACCATTCCTCCAACCTTGCCAAGTCCCTTCTCATCCGTTCCTTGTGAATCAACCCTGTTGCAGATCTTTGTGTTATCTGCAAAGAGGCATACTTTTCCTTCCAGTCCCTCTGCAATGTCACTTATAAAGACATTAAAAAGGACTGGACCCAGTACTGAACCTTGCGGTACCCCACTAGTAACCCCTCTTTCTTCAGAGTGGACTCCATTTACAATTACCTTCTGTGTCCTGTTGTTCAGCCAATGTTTTACCCAGGCTACCACCCAGGGACCCACTCCAAGGCTGGTTAATTTGACTACTAATATTTTGTGTGGGACTGTGTCAAATGCCTTTCTAAAGTCTAGGTAGGCCATGCCCACAGCCCCTCCCTGGTCTACTACTTTGGTCACCCAGTCAAAGAAATCAATTAAATTCATCTGACATGACCTTCCCACTGTGAACCCATGCTGCCTTGAGTCCTGTGCCCCACTGGCCTCTAGGTACTCAACAATTCTTTCCCTACCATAGAAGTCAAACTGACAGGTGTGTAGTTTCCTGACTCTGTCTTGCTCCCACTTTTGTGAAGGGGAATCACATCAGACTTCTTCCAGTCCTCAGGTACCACACCATCCTCCCATGATTTGTTATAAAGGGTAGTCAGTGGTGTCACTAGTTCTCTGCTTAATTCTTTTAGAATTCTGGGGTGAATTCCATCTGGCCCCATTGCATTGTCCACCTTCAGTTTTAGGAGTTCTTTCAGAACCCTTTCTTCTGTGAAAGGACTGGTATCGCCCCTCTCCAGAGTGCTTCTGTTAATTGGATTGGGCACCTCCCCCACTTCCTCTTTTGTGAATACTGAACAGAAGTATTCATTCAGTATCCCTGCTTTTTCACTGTCACTCTCTGCCCACCCACCATCCATTCTATTCAGCCTCACTATCCCTCCCTTTGTCTTTCTACTCCCTGATATACCTATAAAGGTTTTATCCCCCTTCTTAACTGAGTTGGCTATCTTTTCCTCAGTTTGTGCCTTTGCTATTCTGACTACTCTCCCTGCTTCCTTCTTCCTTAACTGGTACAGTTCTCTGTCCTGCTCCTGCTGTGTTTCCTTATACTTCTTAAATGCTATCTTTTTCTCCCTAACCTTCACCACCACTTCTTTTGAGAACCATAGTGGCTTTTTCTTTCATTTTGATTTGTTTATTTGCTTCACACAAAGGCTTGTTGCCTCTGTGATGGCAGTTTTGATATTTCCCCATTGTTGCTCCATCCCTCCTTCTAGCCTGTTTGCTAGTGCTTTTCTAAGGCACTCTCCCATCTTGCCAAAGTCAGCCCTCCTGAAGTCCAGAACCTTCACTTTTGTATGGCTGGACTCTGTAGCTGAGTTTATTGTGAACCACACTGTTTGGTGGTCACTTGTTCCCAAATGGCTATCCACTTCTAGATCTGAGATCCTCTCACTGATCCCATTTGAGAGTATGAGGTCTAAGATTGCTCCCTCATGAGTAGGTTCCAAAACTAGCTGTCTGAGGCATGCCACCTGAAGGGCATAAAGAATGGCCCTGCTTTTGGATGTGGCTGCAGCAAAGGTGCTTCAGTTAACATCTGGCATATTAAGGTCCCCCATCAACAGTATCTCCCCTTTCTCTGCCATCCTAAGTATGCCTTCTATCATATCCTTGTCCATGCCCTCCCCCTGACATAGGGGTCTGTATACAACCCCTGTGTAGATTGTAGTGCCATTTCCAGTCTCTAAGGTGACCCACAGTGCCTCCTCTCCTCCCTGTTTACTCTTTTGTTCAGTTGCTTTTATCCCTTCCCTTACATAGAGAGCTACTCCCCCCTCTTCTACCCTCCCTGTCTCTCCTGTAGGTTGTGTACCCTGGTATGTTAACATCCCAGTCATGGTTCTCTGTGTACCATGTTTCTGTGACTGCTACAATATCCAGGCATCCCTCTTCCATCAAGGCCACCAGTTCAGGGAGATTGTTGCCCATACTATGGGTGTTGGTACTCATTACCCTCCATTTCTTGATGGCCTTACCCCTTTTTGTCCCATCCCTGTCCTTATTGCGTTTGTTACTTTCTCCATTTACCCCTACACTTCTCCCTATTGACATCTCTATGTTGGTGTCTACCTCACTTAGTATCCTGATTTTTTTGGGGGGGCTAGGATTTCCCTGCTCCTTTCCAGTGCTTCCTCCTTGGCAAGTTTAAATGCTTGCCAATGAAGTATTTAAACCTATCACCTAGAATCCTGGTTCCCCTCCTGGACAGATGCAGACCATCATGCCAGCATAGGCCTGCATCCATCTAGGTGGACCCCCAGTCCCCAATGAAGCCAAATCCCTGAGCTCTACACCAGTTTTTCAACCACTGATTGAATCCCATGGTGTGGAGCACCCTAGCCTCATCCATGCCATAGACAGGCAGCACCTCAGAGAAGGTTACCGGGTGTGCTATTTGTCTAAGGCCCCTCCCCATCTCCACAAATACTTCTTTCACTGCTCTGATCCCTTTCTTAGCCAGTTCATTTGTCCCTAGGTGGAGAATGACATCCAGCTCCCTCCCCTGTGCAGCTGCTCCTGTGATCCTGAGGATTTGCTCCCTGTCCCTTCAAGCCATGACACCAGGCAGGCACCTTACCTCCCTCCTCTCCCTTCCTCCCCCAGTTCTACCTTCCTAACAAAGGAGTCCCCCACCAGGAGTTGTTTCCTTCCCCTGTGGAGTCCCATGCCACCCTCCTGTGGGTCTCCTTTGTGGAGGTTCCCATCATCCTCCTTGGTCTCCACTGTAGGTGCCTCCATAGAGGAACCACACTTTTCCAGAATGGCATAGAAACTGTGGATAGGTACAACTGGAGGGATGCGCCTCTGTTCCACCACCCTCACACTCCCTGAGCCCACTGTGGTCCAACCACTCCTCTTTCCTGGCAACCTCTGAGGCAACAGCAGTGACTCTGGTGGTCCCTGGGTGGGAGAGGAGGTCCCACAAATCTTGGCCAACTCAGCCTGGAGATGAGCCACCTTCTCCCTCAGCCCAGAGAGGTGCCTGCAGATGGGACAACACTGCATCCTCCAGAGTGTCTTCCAGAAGACTGCTGCTCCACAGCCACTGCACTGCACCACTCCCATCATGTCTTTTTTTCTGGCCCCCCTAACTGTTGTTTGGAATACTTACTCTTTCCTCTGTTTGTTTATTTTCTTTTTTTTCTTTTTTTCTTCCCCTACTTACTTACTGCCTCTGTGCCCTTTTAGCTCCTGATCTTCCTGTTCTAAGACAAGAAGTTCCTATATTTCTCAGTAGTCTCCTTACTTGCTCAGAGTCAGACCTCCAGCAGCTGGGGGGGACGAGAGCTACTCTTGCCCTTTTAGGATGGTGAGTCTTTGGTGGCTCTGTGATCACTCACCTTCTCCCAAACAGGAAGTTTCTGTTGTCAGTTAAGTCCTGTGCCTATAAAAGTAGAACTGGTTTAGGGTGGGGGTGTGGAGGAGAGGGAAGGAGGGCAATGTAGTCCCAGTAGAGAAGTTTTAATTATACCAGTAGCTCCTTCCTCCTCGTGTTCTGCCTGTTCTCTGGCAGAAGCTATCTAGGACAGTGCTTAAATCTGGTTTTAACCTGGCTCCTTCTAGTTAAGCCACTCCCCCTACTTTGCAAATCTTTCTACACTTTGTTAATTTCATAGATAACAATTCCCTTCTGACACGTGTGACAAGCACCTAGATAAGTACACAGATAACAGATAACAATTTATTTCAACTACCTCTGACAAACACACTAACTCTTTTTTTTTACCCTAAATTGAAGGTCCCAGTACAAGATTTCTAGTTCTTAGTCCCAGTAGAGAAGTTTTAGTTATACCAGTAGCTGCTTCCTCCTGCTGTTCTGTCTGTTCCCTGGCAGAAGCTATCTAGGACAGTGCATAAATCTGGTTTTAACCTGGCTCCTTCTAGCTAAGCCACTCCCCCTACTTTGCAAATCTTTCTACACTTCGTTAATTTCACAGATAACAATTCCCTTCTGACACCTGTGACAAGCGCCTAGATAAGTACACACATAACACAGATAACAGATAACAATTTACTTCCACTACCTCTGAAAAACACACTAACTCTTTTTTTTTACCCTAAATTGAAGGTCCCAGTACAAGATTTCTAGTTCTTAGTCCCAGTAGAGAAGTTTTAGTTATACCAGTAGCTCCTCCCTCCTGGTGTTCTGTCTGTTCTGTAGCAGAAGCTATCTAGGACAGTGCTTAAATCTGGTTTTAACCCAGCTCCTTCTAGCTAAGCCACTCCTCCTACTTTGCAAATCTTTCTACACTTAGTTAATTTCACAGATAACAATTCCCTTCTGACACCTGTGACAAGCACCTAGATAAGTACACAGATAACAGATAACAATTTACTTCAACTACCTCTGACAAATACACTAACTCTTTTTTTACCCTAAATTGAAGGTCCCAGTACAAGATTTCTAGTTCTTAGTCCCAGTAGAGAAGTTTTAGTTATACCAGTAGCTCCTTCCTCCTGCTGTTCTGTCTGTTCTCTGGCAGAAGCTATCTAGGACAGTGCTTAAATCTGGTTTTAACCTGGCTCCTTCTAGCTAAGAAAACAAGAGATATGCAGGATTACATAAGACTAATTGTTAGTTACATCTCAATCAAGCAGTAAGGCCTAATAGCTCACCTAACTGCGTACTGTAACAACCTCAGTAATAGCAATGCATAAGCTATCTTAGCGAGGCTTGAAAATGTGTTGCAGAACAAGAGTGCACAAGTAATATGCAGCCAGGAGTGTGTATGTAGAGTCGGGGCAGGGACGATAATTAAAGGTATGATCAGTGTAGCCAATGGGAGTATTTAGGGAGGGTGGAAACATTGGCATGGGGGGAATGGACAGAGTTCCAGAGGGTGAGGAGCTGATTGGCAAAGGCTATTTCCCTGGCAAGTGAGTGAGGAGTGGAGAGGGAGAAGGAGTGATGGTCCTGTGAGTGCATAGAGTAGGCAGTACCAGGAGCTGGGGCTAGGAGGGATGAGAGGTAGTAGGGAAGGGTGTTTAAAAAAAACTTTGCGATAAAGGTTGTGTAAGGTGCTAGACGTTGATCAGTGAGTGAGAGCAAGGAGACAGAATGGTAGAGGAGGCAATGATGAGTGTGGAACAGGAGATCAGAGGCAAAGTGATAGAAGATATGGAACAGAAGGTCTAATTTGGCAAGGGAGGATTGTGGCAGTGAACTATAGACCACGGTATCCAGTGAACAAGGCAACTGAAATTGGGTGCCTACAAAAACAGTGACTCAATTATGGCACCTATGTTCATGGTTATCAAGCAGGGGGGCAACTGAATACTGAGGTGGGTGAAATACCACAACAGGAAGTAGCAGGTTTATGCATGTGTGCACACGTGTGGGAGAGAGGTAGGGGAGGGATGGTATGTGGGAGGGCATATGGAGGGCAGCTGCCGAGCTGGTCTGCTAGTCTGGTGGAGAGGGTGGTTGGCTGGGAGGCACAGGGTACAGAGTTCAGGTCCTGCACGGTGTGGGTTTTGTTTTTTATTTTGCCAGCAGGCGGTTTTAATTTTTTTAATGTTTTTCACCCCCGACATGCAACCCCTGGAGTTGACAATCCATAAGTAGGAGGGTGCAGGCTGCAAAGCCAGCTGTGGGGGGTGTGGGGCATAGCCCCCCCCCACATTAAAAATGAGACCCATAGGTCTCAGGCAGCTTTTTTGTCTGTGCTGCACCAAAAAGAAAAATCAGCACCTAAATCACCATGCTATTGTTGGCAGTGCTATTATTGTATGTGCTCACCTGACTCAGTTCCTTTATGAGCCACTGAATCGAAAGCCTTGGCTAAATCTATCAATATAGCCAGTGTGAGATGACCCTTATCCATGGCCGAGTGGATGTGGTTGTTGAGCCAGAGAAGGGAGGAGGAAGTTGAGTGGAGATGATGAAACCCAGACTTTGGAGGCAAGAAAAGCATTTAGTCTTTTGGAAATAAGGGATTCCAAGATTTTGGAGAGGGAAGGGAGGAGGGAGATTGGTCTGTAATTGCCAGGGATGGAGGGATCACCCCCTTTCTATAGAGGTATTACTTTGGCTAATTTCCAGGCTTTAGGGAAAGGGAAAGGAGAAATTGTTTAACCAGGAAAGGCACACTAAGCCTAAGCTTGTTTCCAGGTGCAACCTGGGAGCACAAGGAAGTTAAGTGACTTGCTCAGGGTCACACAGTATGCAAGTGGGAGCTGATGGGATTCAAAACCAGGTCTCCAGGTTTGCAGCTCAGTGCTCTTAACCACTGCACTATACTGCCTCACTGCTTTAGGCAGGGTGCAGGTGGAAAGTGAAAGATTGAAGATGTGAGTAATTGCTGGGACAAAGGCAGGAGTAGAGATTTTAAAAAGGATAGGGTTGATGCTGTGAGGACTTTGTTTAGAGGAGTTCAGAGATTTGAGAGCATGAAGTACCTCTGAGGGCATAATGGGAGAGAATGTGTAGTTGAGAGGGGGAGCCCCAGAGTGAGGGGGAGAGAGAAAGGGAGGAGAGAGGGGGTTCAGGCTAATGGCTGGTCCCAGGAGGAAAGGGGACATAATTGTGTCGGTGGGAGGGGAGAAAGGGGGAGGTGGTTCCCCATGTGGTAGGGCACAGGTTGTGAAGAATTGATTGATAGAGTAGGTGAAGACACCGGAGCCATTGTCAGTGGGGTCCAAGCAAGGGGAAGGAGCTTGATGACTGGAGCAGAGAAGGGAGTGGACAGTCTTCCAGAAAGCAGTTGGGGTGAGGTGACAATCCTTGAGCTGAGACTTAAAGAAGCCAGCTTTAGTGGTATGCAGAGCCTTGTTGCATGCATTTCTCAGAGATCTGTACATTTGTAGGTCAGCAGCATTGGAGGAGGCCTTAAAAGCTCTCTGCAGTTTATCCCTGGCTTTGAAAAGCTTCACCAGGTGAGAGGATATCCAGGGGAGGTGCCTGCATCAGAGACGCAGCTTTTTCAGGGGGACATGGGAGTGCCAGATGCCTAAGAGTGTGGAGTTAAATGCTGCCAGTGCAGAGTCGATGTTCAGGGCCACGAAGACTCCGGACAAGCCTGCTAGGTAGTGGTTGGCTAATAGTGCCTGCTGGTTGAGGGACCCTAGTGCCTGAACCACATATATTTGGGCTTGGCTGGGGGAAGATGGTGCTTCCTATGACAGAACATAATGCAATGGTTGCTGAAAGCATTATGGAGTGTGCCAGCTGATAAGAATTTTAGAGGGTGGGTGGTTAGGACCCAGTCTAGGAGTGCATGGTTAGAGGAGCGGGGTTTGAGTCTAGTAGGCTCAGAGAAGAGTTGCAGGAGGTTGAGAGCCTTGATCTGCTGAGTGATGGCCTTGGAGTCCTGGGTGAGCCAGTTAAAGTTGAAGTCTTTCAGCATTGAAAGCTCCTCCGAGGCAACTGAGGAAATAAGGGTGGCTAGTTTGGAGATCAATGAGGAAGGTGAAGAGCTGGGAGAGAAGTAGAAGACAACAACAAAAAGGGGATATGAAGAAGGGAAGACAAGCATGGAGAGTAGGATCTTGTGTGATTTTTGGGGCTACCTTCTGGGAGACAATGGTGGCATTTAGGGACACTTGGACATAGAAAGTAACACCACCACCATGCTTACCCCTGTCTAGACAGAGAATGGAACATCCAGGAATAGAGACTAAGGAGTCAGGGACTTTGGCAGATAACCACATCTCTAAGATGCAGCTGATATTGAGTGAGCATTGGAATATCCAAGCCTTAGTGTGATCTAGCTTCGGATGATGGCTCCTCACATTTAGGTGGTAGATGCCTAACCAGTTGGCAGGGGGAAGGCTATAGGCTGAGGAATCAGGCCTGTTGTTAGATTCAATGTCCCCAGCCAAAAAAAAGCAGGGAGAGCAGGAGGTGATAGGGGCATAAAAAGTGGAAGAGAGGTAGGAGTATGGATTGAGTCAATCAGAGTGAGAAGCCTAGAAGGGAGCTTGTCAGAAGGGGAACCACAGCCAGTGGGATTATGGGCTTCATTGTGCTGTACTATTTGTGGATGCACAGAGAAGGGCAGAATCCTAGTCACTGCCTAGGGGCTACCTGACTATCAGTCTGTCCCCAGTGGGGATTGGATCAGATGGCTGAGGTGGGATAGGAGCAGGGATGAAGTAGAAATAAAGGGAAGGGGTGGTAGGGAGAGAGCCAGGGACAGCAGTTTAGCCTATATATAGAGAGATAACCAATGGCAGTAGTATAGTATACAATATATGCAGGGAGGTAGCTGTGCTCTGATCATCTCTTTAAGAGGAGTATTAGAGTGGTACACACTGCAAGAGGGAGAGAGGAAGGTGGTGTTTAGTATTTAATAGAGGCTGGGGCCGGGGAGGGTGGATGGGACAAAATATTGGTTTCTACAGTGGCACAAATCAGTTTAAAATAAGCCCCAAGCACCTAGAGTAAAGCAGATGGAGAAGTATGAGTAGTCCAATCAGGAGGGGCCTTAGTTTCTACAGTGGAACAAATCAGTTTAAAATAGGGTAGAAATCAGTTTTAAAATAAGTGCCAAGCACCTAGAGTTAAGCAAAGGGAAAAGTATGAGCAGTCAAGTCAGGAGGCACATGGGATCATGTTCAGCCAATGAGGGAGTAAGGTAGGAACTGAGCAGCCAATTAGGTGAATGTTCCAGGAGCTGGGGCTTCCATGTATATCTACAGGTGTACCTGCTCTTGCGCAGTGACTGGAGGTCAAGAAGTGGCTGGCTCGGGTTCAGGGCAGCTGCTGCTAGTTGTGAAGAGCCCAACCAAGGGGCAGTGAATCCTGGAGAAGAAGGAGAGAGAGCAAGAGTCAAGGATATAGCTTGAGGCAGTAGTTCAGCAGTATATCAAAGGGCAGGTCAAGGGAGAAGATAATAGGTAGTGGGAGTGGATGTGAAAAGTATGGGGAGGAGAAGGAAGCAATGGAGAGGCTGAGGGCAGAAGGGGCCGAAAATCCAGCACCAAAGCTCTGAAAGACAAAGAAAGAAGTTTAGTGGGCTTGGGGAGGGAGGGTGGGAGCAGCAAGAGAAACTAGCAGGGATTACAGAGTTGTGGTAAGGAGGGAAGGGAGATTAATACCAAGGAGCAGGCACCTAGGTTCTGATAGGGAGAGCAAAATTAACAGAATTAGGGGAAGGAGAGATGAAAGCAAGCTGAGGAGAGGTAGGGAATAGAGAAGAAAGGGCGCAGAGAAGAGGGGTATCAGAAAAAGCAACAATTCAACAATGTCAACAATCACAATGCCTAATGGCTCTAAGTTAGGTAAAAAAGGAAAAATAGTGCGGCTAGCAGGCTGCTGTAAAAGACAGATTAAAATCAGCAAAATATTAACTACACAATAAATATTAGCTAAAAAAATATTGCTTTCTACAGTGGCAGAAATCAGTTTAAATAAGCACCAAGCACCATGAGTTAAGCAAAGGGAGAAGCATAAGCAGTTCAATCAGGAGGGGCCTTAGTTTCTACAGTGGCACAGATCAGTTTAACATAGAGCAGAACTCAGTTTAAAATAAGTGTCATGCACCTAGAGTTAAGCAGAGGGAGAAGTATGAGCAGTCCAATCAGGAGGGGGCCTGGGATCATGTTCAGCCATTGAAGGAGTAAGGTAGGGACCTAGCAGCCAATCGGGTGAAAGTTCCAGGAGCTGGGGCTTCCTGCTGTCTCTAAGGGCATACCTGGTCCTGTACGATGGCTCGAGGTTAAGGAGAAGCCGTCTTAATTGCGTAAATATTTTTCAGGCCAATATATAATAATGTTATTGGTCTATAATAACTGGGCACCCTTGGACATTCTGTTTTGTACAATGGAACTATAAGTCCATACTCCTAGTCAGGTGGGAGATTATTAATTGCTCTTATACTGTTAAAACGTGTTGCAGCAGTTTCACTCACCACTTAGGGTAAGTTAGAAAAAAGCTAAGCTGCAAAGCAGTAAGGGCCTAGCATTTTGATCTTTTTTTGAGATATCATGGCATCACACATTTCTCTCTCTGAAGAAAGCAAACTCTCTTAACTGTTCCCCTGTTGTTATTTGTAACCAATCGAGTTAATGTTCTTCCATGATTTCATATTTTTCTGACAAATTGTCTGTCATACTGCTGCATTTCTTACAGATATGTTATATTGTTTATTGTTAGAGGCAAAGACCACTAAATCCCCCAAACTGTAGAATTTTTTTTTCTATTATAGCATTTTACAGTGAGTGCCAAAGGTTTCATTTGTGTTCTTTTTCTTTTTGTTGTTTGTTTCAATAAAGCCTTATATTCCAATTTGATTTCTTTCAAAGCTTTTCTTGGTTAACGATCTATGGAATCTTGACTATCCTTCCCAGTCAATGAAAAGTTTTCTTATGGTCTTACATTCTTTGTTGAACCACGCTTTATTTCTGGTTGTCTTATTAACTGGATAAGTTTTATCTTTCTCAGTAGGGTTTAACTTAATATGCTCAGTAATAAGGTTGTATAATATAAATGGTGCAGAAGTTTTAGTATTATCATCTGTAACTGTTACTTCATCAATCCACAACTTATTCACCTCTAAATTATCCAATAGTTGTCTTATCCTACTTGTTGAATACAGTGTCCATATTATGATTTTCTTATTATTAATGGCCATATTTTCTTCTGCATCTAACACTTTTCTGTCAATATTTTTGCTTTGAATGTGATTCATAAAAAACAATATTGGTAGATGATCATCTCCCAAATAAACAAAACAGAGAACCCATTGATTTGGATCCCCAGAGGTTTTCTCCATATGTTTCTTTTTTCCTCTCCTCCATGCCTTGAGTCTCTAAATTAAATTTTCCATGAGCTAAAGAATGCAGCTCCTGTATCACATGTACTATACATATTGCTTATTTGGCTTCTAAAATTTACACATTTCTTTTAGCCTGGTGAACAATCTCTTTGCATCAGAGCAACAGTACGCATTTTGTTGAGAGGTGTGGTAGGGTCAGTTTTATTTAATTTTTTTTATTTCTTTGTTAACCAGTAAAAACCCACTGGGCACACAACCCATTTACAGGTTGACCTGGCATCACAAAGAGGTTAAGTGACTTACTCAGGGTCAAACATAATGCAAATGGAGATTGTGGGAATAAAACTTAGGTTGGCTAGATGTCCCAAGCTCTTTCACAACTCATTGCACTAAACTCTAGGCTATACTGGAAGCCATCTATATTTATGCAGCTTTCTGCAATTCATACAGTACATATACTGTATATTGTAAATTCACCTTGGTTTCTTTGTGGCAAAAATATATTTCTCCATGCCTTTGCATTTGTTGTTGGCAAAACAGCATTTGTTGCACAACCAGTTAAAAAAGCATATTTGCACACATGTTTGTGTGCCAACTATGGAACAGATTTTGCACTTAGACAACTCTTCAATAGGATACAGTTTCAGAAGGATAAAGGCAAGGTAAGGCAAATTTTATTTTAAAAGATGCCCAATCCCTGAAGCTCTGGGTGCAGTACACAATAAAAGACAGAAAAAATAAGTAAACAACATACCAATGGATAAAACAGTATTAAATATACAACAATGATAAAATAAAATAGAAAAATACTTGAATAAATAAACAAGAAACCTGGGGCAAAAGCTGTTTCATAGTGAGTCAGTGTCAGGCAGTATTTAAAAAATAGGGTCAGGGAAGACTTGATTAAATAAGAAAGCCTTGAGGCTGTCCTTCAACACTTCTGCTGAAGGGGCCTCTCTTAGTGCCGGAGGAAACGAATTCCACAGGATGGGGCCGGTGACACTAAAAGCTCTGTCGCTGGCCATTTTTAACCTTGTCCTGGGTTCGCAAGGAGGCCCCTAGAAGAGGATTGAAGGGAATGGACTGAGGCAGCAGGTGTAAGAAGGTCTGACAGGTAATCAGGGCCCAGGTCATGTAGGCCCTTAAAGGTGAGTAGACCCACCTTAAAGAGGACCCTCCATCTGACTGGCAGCCAGTACAGTTCATGCAGGACTGAGGTGATGTGGCAGTACTTAGGCACCTGTCAACAACCTGGCAGCTACATTCTGCACTAGCTGCAGCCGGCAGACGTTACCTCCCAAGACCCTGAGGTAAAGCGCATTACAGTAGTCAAGCCTCAACATCATGAAGGCATACACTAAGGCAGGAAATTCCAAGGCAGAACAAAAGGTTTGATCCTGGTGACATTGCTTAGATGATAGAAACTAGTATGGATAACAGATGACACCTGGGAGTCAAGTGTTGGTCCATTGTCCAGGATAATGCCAAGACTGCGCACCCTAGAAGAGGCCTTCAATGGCACAGAACCCAGAAAAAGTCCTGTCTCTGTGCCAGAGGCCATTCTGTCATGCCTTCTGTTCAACTCCACTGCCAGTACCTTCATCTTATCAGGGTTCAATCACAACCAGCTGGAGGCCATCCAGCCATTGATCTCGTCAAGGCAATTATTTAGCACATTCACTGCATTGGATGTCCTGGGGCAAAGGAAAGGTACAGCTGGGTATCATTTGTATAGCAATGAAAACCCAGACTGTTCTTCCTAATGAGCTCTCCCAGGGGAAGCAAATACATGGTGGACAACATCAGCAACAGGACCAAGCCCTGAGGTACTCCACAGGATAGGAGGCTAGGGGAGAAGGAGACATTCCCCATCACTACCCTTTGCCTCCTGTTAAGGAAATAGGACTCAAAACAGCAGATGACAGTACCAGTGAGTCCACAAAATTCCCTCAGGTGATTGAGTAACACACGATGGTCCACCATGTCAACATCTGAGGATAGATCAAGGAGAATGAGAACTGTCCCTTCCCCTCAATCTCTTGCCCTGAGGAGGTCATTGTGCACCTGAATTAATGCAGTTACTATGATATGCCTGGCACGAAACCCAGATTGGAGTGGCTTGTATAGATCATATGCCATGAGATGCTCCTTAAGCTGAAGGGCCACAACCTTCTTGACGACCTTGCCTAGAAATAGAAAGTTGGAGATGGGACAGTAATTTGCCTTGACATCAGGGTCTAAGGATGGTTTCTTCAGAAGGGGTCTCACCAGTGCCTCCTTCAAGGCATAGTCGACACATCCCATCAGGAACTGTGTCAGCACCAGTTCCAGTTCACAATTTGTGTGCTTCAGTGAGGAAATAACCCCAATGACCTCGGCCACTTCCACTAGTCTAAACTCACCCCAACCAGACAGAGTGCTCTCTGGGCACTCAGAGTGACCACTGTCAGCCACAGTTTGTCTCCCTGGCAAAATTCCCTGCAGGATTGCAGACACCCTGTCTGAGAAGAATCGAGCAAACTCTTTGCATAAAGCATCAGAAAAAGTATTTTTCAACTGCAGACAGGTAGGATGTAAAAGCCTGTCAACAGTCCAAAAAAGTATGGTTGGTTGAATCTTCCCAGTAAAAATCTCCCTGGACAGGAACTCTGCCTTCCTATGGTTCTTTGCCCCCTGGTACTCACCTTAATGAGCATGCAGGGTCAGTTTGTCCACCTCCAGCCCAGTCTTCCACCAGCAGTGATCTAACCTCTGACCCATAATCTTCATCGCCTTGAGCTCCCTGTCAAACCATGGGGACCTCAAGTGAGAGGATTTGGGTCATACACAGACTGGTGTAAGGGAGTGAAGTGCATCAGACATCACCTTGTTATAGATGGCAGCTGCCACGCTCATACCCCCTTCACATGCATTTTCCACACTAGACAGATCAGCCACTACCAGAAAACCCTCAGAGGTCAAACCCCTCAAAGGGTGGCAACTTACCATCTCAGCAGGGGAGAACTCTCCGGAGGGGGCCTGAACTCAAACTCCACTGTGCAATGATCGGACCAAATTACCCAATCAGTCTTGAGATTATTTATCTCAAGCCCCAGCAAGAAAACCAGGTCCAACATGTTGTCACCCTGCTGGGTCATGGAAGAAACTTCTTGTGGCAGGCCTAGAGATGTCATCATCTGGAGGAGGTTATAACCAAGCCTAGAGGATTCATCGTTGGCCCAAAAATTAAAGTCCCCCAGAACTAAACATCTGGGGGTCTCCAACGTCGCGCTGATGATGAAGTGCACAATCCTTGATAGTTTGTAAATGCAACTTACATTTCAGAAGGACTGGCTGCTGGGCTGCTGTGACTATATTTTGTTTTCATGGCCCCATGCATGAAAAAGCACAAAGCCTATGCACCATGTATCCACGGTGCAAAGGTTTCACTACATTATTTAGCCATGCATCAGGGGTCCCACAGATCCCTGCAGCATTCATGGAAGGTTTGCACACCCTTCCACACTGGACCCCTTGTCCATCTACTATGTGCATGGATGGACAATGGGAGTAGCCAGAGGACATTCCTACACTCTGTGTTATTCACTAAGTAACAGAGATCAGGGAGAGGGGGGACACAGGCTATGCAAGCATGGACCCTGCCATACCCACTATGTACCCCCATATAATGCACCCACTGCTCATGGCTGGACAGCTGAACCCCCCCCGCCACCATGCTGCCCCAGCCCTCCAGTCAGGCAGAGAGGTCTGGGGCAGCCATTCCAGCACTGACCTGATGTATTTTCAATTTTGAGACATGCAGTGTCCCACAATCGCCTGCTCCATATGGAGCAGAGGATCCATTCTTGGACCAGGACGAGAAGCCAATTATATACCCATCTGTGTCTGCCAGTCTGCCCCTTGTGCAGCAACACAATGGTGGGGGGGGGGGCATAGCCATGACTAGGTGGCTGATGGTGGAGAATGCCATGTCCTGCAAGCCTGTGTACTGGTGCAGACATCATGAGTACCTGTCCCACACAGATGTATAGGCACCTATGTGCATAACTATATTTGTCCTCACTTTAGAGTTTGCAAGGATAAAAAAGAAAATGTAAATTCAAACAGCATACCTGTAATATAAAGTTTTGTTCCATTCTTAGTTTCATAACTTGCCGCTGTGTCCTTCACAGACTGCACACGACAGAAGTATGTGTCACTGTCTGTGAGTGCTAAGTTGTTGATCAATAATGAAAGATTGCTTTGCTGTGGATCTCCAGCCAGGCTATACCGATTCCCAACATTGATATTTTGTTCACATCTTTTAGTGGCATGCCAACTGCAATTAAAAACAACTGGTCCTTCATAATGTGCTTTTATTCTCCAGATGACAAAAAGAGACTCATTATTAAATCTAGATGCAGCTGTGAAGCTACATGGCAGAACAATGGACTTTCCTCTCTCGGCATTCAGGTGATCAGGAACAGTCATTGACCACTCTTCTGCCCAGATACCTGTAAAGAACAATACACCTGCTTTTTAAATATTTGAATATCTGACAGTGAAAATAAAGTGCAGTAGTATTTTAAAATATACAGTTATAGTTTGCACACCATGAAATGATTGCCTGAAAATTTAAATACAATACTTCAAACATTTTACCAGATATGTGAGTTTTGAACATCTAAACTATTTATTTATAGTTTAATCTAGGATAAAACATATGGAGATGCATATGAAATCCCATTTACATATACGTCCTGGAGAGAGGGATTGGGATAACAGAATAGTACAAATTTAGATAAGTAAATAGTAGCAGTTAAATATAAAGTGCAAATATGTAACATACTGTATAGCACCAAGAAACAATCTATGGAAATATATAACAAACTGAATAATAGATAAGTGTGTGTTACTGCCTTGTAAAATGGTTATCTTTCTGTTATTTTTTGTTATACCTGTATATGGATCCATTGATACTACTACAGTTGGATATGACCTTTGAACTGTAGTAGTATCAGCAAAAACAGTAGTATTATCACTTTTCAGGATAGTATTATTGATAGTAGTGATGTATTACCAGAAAATTTTTGTATAGCTTAGTATAGTATTATTGAGGCATACCCATATATTACAAATAGCTTTATACACGGGACAGGAAACATTGTGAAAGCTGATTGGTCTATAATACATTATTCTATGCCCATCTTTTATCCCATCATAAAGGAATGGTTAAAAACAAAATCCCTGAGGAGAGCCTGTTTACATACAGCAATAACCCTATGCCCTGTCAAAACCATTCATCACAGAAACCCCTCATCTTCTAATGGAACAGCTTCCGGAGGTAACTTTATTTATTTATTTATTTTATTTATTTAAAATGTGGAGACCGGGTAGGCCCACTGAGCCCTGAAGGTCCCTTTTTCAGGGGTGACTTTGAACTTTCTTGAGGGAAAATCTTTTGAAGACTGTCCAGTTCAACATTTACAAAGCCTAACTTACCATTATTAACTATTCCAAAATGCTCACATAACAACAATAAAATAAAACAAAGTCAAAGTTGTAATTGTTATTAGTTTTACACTAAACTGACTGTTTGTGATGTATTATTTGTGAAATAATTACTGTAACCAGTTAAAAGTTACTAAAGTTACATTGATTAATGATTTCGGCATTTGACTATTTTATGTACTAATGTAGTTCACTAGTTTAAAAACAGTAAACAAAACAAAAAAAATTGTTAGATCTGTGTTTGTGCCTTTTTTACTTTACTGTAGGGGAGCAGTGCATAATCACAATAATACACTCCAGGACATGTTTCATCATAGGATATCAGCACTTCTTGGGTGCGTAAGGCACTTGACTTTCCCTTGTGCTTTACAACTCACCCAAGGTGTGTCAATATCCTATGATAAAGCACACCCTGCTGTGTACTACTCCTTAATTATAAAATGGTCTTCAAAAATTGTGAAACCTGATTGGCTGAAGGCCATCATTATCTGTGGCGTTATTTCACAGCAGCACTGAATAAAGATCCAGCAGCCTCTTCACTACAAATGTCACAGCAGAGATGCAGCAAATTTAAATTCCGCCCACAGAGTGGCTGCGAAGTGGGCACTTTGCGTTGTCACTCCACTATGCGGAGTCCCCATTTTAAAGGCTCACTTCACCTTGTAATTATCACTTCACATTGTTGTTCCTCCTTAAGGCGAATTAAGGCAGAGTGACAAGTCTGTTGCAGACCCCCCCACACACATCACATGGCTTGCAATAGTGTAAGTCACATGCTTTAGCCAGGCAGGAAGGAAGTGAGTCATGCTAGGAGATAGTTCCACTTTCCCCTTTGCAGAAGTAGAGAGAGGAGCCTGACTGTAGAGAGGTGAGAGAGAGAGTTAGAGGCAGAGTTGAAAAACTGCTGGAAAGCCAAATGTTTCTTGTTTTTTTTTCTGATCTTGTTCTTTGTTTATTAGTTGTTCTATGGATTTCTTTTTCTTTGTTTTATTAATTGTTGTGTGTGTGTGTGTGTGTGTGTAACTGTGTTGGGCCACAGGGCAGAAATTTGAATGGAGATGCAGCGTGGCGAAAGGGTGGGAGTTCACACACATGGGGGGGTGGGGCCAGTTTCAGCTGTACTGCAGTAAGATCTTGCTGGCCCCAACCCCGGAAGCAGAAGGAGCTGGTGCTGCTGCTACAGCTGTGATGGAACCACCACCATCATTATCACCTCCTTTAGCAGTGGCACCACCTCCCACTGCCCCACCACCACTAGATTTAGCAGCATCTCAGCAGCATGTGCCTGTGCCCCCTGCCCCAAGTGTGGAGCCTCAGTTCCAGGCTCACACAGCATCTGGGACCCCCTTCCTATGCCTGGTTGTCCCCAGACCTCCCTAGTTTGGGAGTGTTTTGATGGTGTGCAGGGGGACAGTAGCATTGTAAGTTGCTGGATCTGTGGTGCGGAGGTGCACCGTGGACTCCGGGGAAGTCACCTGGGGACTGGGGCCCAGCACACCCATATGTTAAACCACCACCTGGAGGAGGGGTTGGCTGCAGTCACAGAATGGGCCAGGACTGCACATGCTGGCCCTTCTGTGGCGGGGGGGGGCTGCATGTGGCACTAAGCGAGGAATATCATGGCAGCACCTGCTGTTCCACCAGCACCCCCACCACCAGCTGCAGCACCTCCCACTGGTGGCAACCCCACAGAACTGCATGTACATTGGGCTGATTTGGCAGTTCTGTGGAGTGCAGTGGATGCTGCCAATCATTGCTTGACCAATGTTGAGCAGCAGTTGGAGTGGTTTGAGGGCCGTCAACTGCAGATGATGTCTATGCTCCAACTGCTGTTTTTCTACCATGACACTGAGTATTGGTTTTTCCTTCATTGTACCCATCACCACCCTCTGTAGTAAAAAATATATTCCTATGTTGCCCTGACCCTTCCACCGTGTATCTTGTAATTGTTTTCCCTTTGTTATGCACATTTTTGTTTCTCGTCTTCTGTTCTGTATGCATCTACCCTGTTGTTGATGCCATTTTTGTACTTTATAGTTTCTATCTTGCACCCCCCCCTTCTGTTAAGGGATTTATGTGATAACAGTGAAAGCCTAAAGGTGATTGCCATTAGTGTGAAGTCAGAGTGCTGAAAATCAATTTCGGCACTCTGACTCCCTGGTGTATAGCAAAATGGCACCAGGAACTTGTTTTTTAAATGTTTTATACGGGGAGGCAGTGCCCCTGCACCCCCCATCTTAAGGATTCTCAACTCCGGGAGGGTTAAAAAACATTAAAAAAAAACCATTCGGGCCGGGTGCAACAAAGAACGCACCAGTGCCCGGACCCTAACCCAGAATTCTGCCCAGTGAAGTCACCAACCCACCCACCACACCACAGCACGGGGTCAGCGTGGCAACTGAATGCAGCACCACCCTTCTCAATCCCTCCCACCCCTCGCTGTGCGTGCTCACTCCCCACGTGTGCATATGTATAGCAACATCTCATTGCTTTATTCACCGACCCCCCCATCCTGTCACCCTACCCTGTTGCTAGCCCTGATGACATGCTCTGGGAATTGGGTCGCTGTTTTTGCAGGCACCCAATCACTAATGCCCATGTCACAGGTACCCTTGTTAAGTGTGTGTGCTGTTTTGTTTTTGCATAACCTTTTTTAAGTAAAAAAAGGGTTGTCCTTGCCCTCATTATTCCAACTTCAAGGAGTAGTCCACCCAAAATTTGTAACAACATATGCTATGCAGAGTGTTTTGATTTGTAAGTAAAGTCCTAGTTTGTCCTTCCCTCTGTCTGCTATTAGGAGTTTTTCCTAAATTAGCCTGCTAGCTTTATGATGGTTTAACAAGTTACAACCTCTGGGATCACCATCTTAAATATATTTATTGTCTTTCTTTTACTTACAATGCACTCTGTGTTATGTGACAGTGATGTAGTATAGCTAACCGATTTAGCAAATGCACAGTTCACAACAGCAGGGCTGTGTAACTGTTCTTATCCAGTGATCACAAATGGCAAGTTACATTTTAGCAGATACCTGACATCTAGCTGAATGGGGTTTCTGTAAGAAAACAGCTACTAAATAGTTATAATTTTATATTTGTGTTTACTGTGTGTGTCATGCCTAGCTAGCAGTAGTAGTAATTGTTTTCATTTTAAAATTTAATGTAATCAAAGTATACACAACAATAAAAAAGCACAGAAATTGCCCCAGATCATTAATGCTGTAATTAGTAAAGACTAACAGTTTTCGTACAGACACCCCATTCATCTAGCTATCTGTTAAACTATTACAGTAGCCATTTGGGCTTACTGGATAAGAACAGTTACACAACTCTGCTGTTGTGAACGATGCATATGCTAAATCTATAGGCTATGCTACACCACTGTCATATGACACAGGGTGCATCATAGGAGCGATAAAGCCACTAAACCCATTTGACATGAAGATCCACAGGGGTCATAAAACTACCATAAAGCTATTAGGCTAATTTAATAAAAACTCCTAATAGTAGACAGAGGGAAGGATACACTAGGACCTTACATGCAAATGAAAAGTGCTCTGCATAACATAGGTTTTTGCAAATTCTGTGTTGACTACTCCTTTAACAAAACCATGAAGCCATACATCCACATGAATAGATGCCAGTAAAATATTTTCACTGCTAGTGCAACTGTTTTTATGACAAAACAAGGCACACAGTAATGACCCTTATGCTTTGGCGGTTAGGTCTTCAGTAGTGTGCCTCCTAATGAAGGCCTAAGCGCTAAAGCACAGTGGGCATTTGTGTGTGCCTTGTTTTGCCATCAATAAAGTTGCAGTAGCATTGAACATTTTTGTCTGGCATGTATTCATACAGAAAGTAAACATTACTGAGGCACCAAAAATATTGTTCACACACAGTCACCAAAATTAATGTACATCCACAGAATGCTACCGTCCTGTCTCCAGAAAATTCACCAATCCACACAAAGTGAAATAACAGCAGAACAACAAATGCAGTCTCCCAGAATTAATGGCGCACTCAGTCGTGCACGCAGTGTTCACACACACAACAGAACTAGTGTGCATCCACAGAATGCTAGTGCCTTGTCTTCAGAAAATTCACCAGTCCACACGAAGTGAAATGACGGCATAACAACAAATGCAAATGCAAATTCTCCCAGAATTAATGGCACACTCAGTCTTGCGTGCAGTGTTCACACACAGTCACCAGAATTAGTGTGCATCCACAGAATGCTATTGTCTTGTTGCCAGAAAATTCACCTTTCAATGTGAAATGACAGCATAACAACAAATGCATAACAACAAATGCAAAGTCTCCACTCTCCGCACTGCAATAAGAACTAAGTGCCCTGCTGCTGCTGTTCGAGTTACATGTAATGCTGCTGTTGTTGACCTGACTGTGACGATTATTTATTTATTTATTTAAGAGTTTCACCAGGAAGGCATACTGAGTGGAGTACCACTCGATTCCAGATGCATCCTGGGGGGAGGGGGAAAGGATTTATGCAGCATCGATACACAGGATTGAAAGTACATAGACAGCAACATACACAAGGATTACAGAGTTCAATAAACAATACACGTAACTTAAACTTAAATGCCGAGGCAGGCAGTGGGTACACAGAGTGCAGTAGATAAACAGCTAACAAGTCCAGTGGAGCAACAGTCCATCTATGCAATAAAGTGCCTATATAGAACATGAAGGTCTCATACCATGAGCATGAGAAGTACACTTATGGCAATGGAATGAGCTGCAGGCCAGTTTACACCAGGAAGTAGACTGGGGGCCTGGGACAAGGATCATAGAGATGCGCCATAGTGTGGTAGAAATTAAGGGTGAGAGGTGGGATATTTGGCTAACAGCATGAGCAGGTGGGAGGGGAAATGACTTGAGCAGCTAGTTGAGCTGCTGGGTGTTGTCTGTATGCCTAATGTCAGCTGGCAAGGAGTTCCATAGTCTAGGCATGTGGTAATTGAAGGCAGCCTGGCCTTTGGCTGTGGACATATGTGAGACATGTAGAAGCCGGGAGTCAGCATTCCTGAGAGAGTTTGCAGAGGGGGGTTGAGCTGTGAGGGTGGACTCTAGGTGGGGTGGGGTGACTGTGCCCAGAATTTTGCTGTTGTCCTTGCACAGTGGACCTGTCTCAGATCCTGGAGCTAAGGAAGGTCTAGAGACTTGTAGAGCTTGCAGTGGTGCATTGAGTGAGGGAAGTCCAGGGTGAAGCGGCAGAAGGAATGGAAGAGAGGATCGAGTCTTGCTCGGGTTGATTTGGGGGCAGCGCTGTATGCTACATCGCCATAGTCAACTATTGGGAGGATCATTTTCTGTAGGATAGCCTTGTGGGTTTACAGAGGAATGTAGCCCCTATTTCGATATAAGGCATCCAGCTTGGGGTGTAGTTTCTTATGGATTGAATTGATGTGAGCTAAGAAGTTGAGGTGCTGGTCAAGCCAGACCCCAAGGTACCGTAAGGAGGTGCAGGCCTCCAACAGAGTCCCATCGATGGTATGGAAAGTGGGGGTGGCAGGGAGATGGGTGAGTCACTGTCTAGTTCCAAAGCACTGTGTCTTGCCAAATAGTGTGCAAGAAGGATAACCTGACCATGGAGTTTACCATTCAAGATGATGTGACTGAGAATGCTGTTTGTTGCCCAAAGTGTGCTGCACTGACCCCAACAGGAAGGATGCACTTTGTGTGTACACTAATACTACCCTTGATAAGTTGATTAATGTACCTGTCTGGCACCATCATTGTTTTCCATAGAACCTGACCTTAACGCTGATATATAGTCTAAGCCGCTTACAACGGGAGCATCTGTGTAAGCAGATTTTGCCCGTTATAGGGAGTGGGCACTATAACCAAAAAGCATTGTGTCTTGAAATTTCAGTTGTAAAAAAAAAACTCTGGTGTGATCATGCAAGTTAATGCAAGTGCAAGTTAAAAACTGCATTAAAGTTTTAGCTTAGCTCCTGTTAAACTACCTTATGGTTCCGGAGTGATTGCACTTCCGTGTGCTTCCACTGTTTGTAGTGCAAAAATGCATTAAAGCCTCTGTTAACTTAGTTCCCTCCAACTACCTTTTCAGCAGCATGTCTACTGAAGGCCGTAAACTATATTGGGGCATACTGTACTTGTCTGCTGTTCCTGTGGTTAGCTTAGCTCTCCTAGCTCCCATTAAGCTACCTTTTCAATGGTTCCAGAGCGATCAGCGTGATCACGCTTCCTTGTGCTCCATCTGCTTGCATTAAAGCCTCCACTTATTGCAACCAATCAGCAGCTAATTAGTGCTATGCCCACCTTTTATTTTGGGCAGATTAGCTCTTTAATGCCAAAATGTGAACAGAGTAAGTGAAATATTAACTACAGTTGCAGCTAAACTGCCCAAAATCTGCCAGCAATAGAAGGTGGGTATAGATTGTTATAACCATTGTTTTTAACACTAAAGCCTATGGATTTGGCAAGTGACAAACATAATCTGCCCAGTAAAACTGATTGCCCGTATTAAACATGGGCGCTATAAGTGGCGCCAACTGTTTCTATATAGATATATAGATATATAGATATATATATATATATATATATATATATATATATATATACACACACTACCGGTCAAAAGTTTTAGAACACCCCATTTTTCCAGTTTTTATTAAAATTTACATAGGTTAATGTCTCAATGTACTCTGAAATTAAAGCATAGAACAAATAAACAATTGGAGATAAAAATAAATCATAGAATCATTTTGTTTAACAAACTTTAATCTAAATTTTGACTCATCAAAGTAGCCACCTTTTGCAGATATACTGTAACCTTGAACACACTCGTGGCGTTCTTCCTACAATGGACATCAAATATTGTTGGAAGTTCTTCCAACACTGTTGCAGAAGTTCCCACAAATGTGTTGCACTTGTAGATTGCTTTGCTTTCACCCTTCTGTCCAGTTCATCCCAAACCAGCTCGATGGGGTTTAAGTCTGGAGACTGTGCTGGCCATTCCATGATTTGAAGCCTACAGTCATGTTCTTTTCCTCGAAGGTAGTTCTGACATAGCCTGGAGGTATGTTTTGGGTCATTATCTTGCTGTAGGATGAACCCCTGACCAACTAGGCGTAGACCAGAGGGTATTGCATGGCGCTGCAAAATGCTGTGGTAGCCCTTTTGATTCAGGTGCCAGTCACTCTGTGCTGTTGTCCTGTGAGCCGCCTATCACGCAAGCTGTTGACTCTCAGAAACTTGTCTTCTGATTCTGTTGTGGCTTTGGTCTGCCAGACCTCTTCCTGTCAGAGTTCCTCCAGTTTCCAAGTGCCTTTTGATGGTGTAGGAAACTGTACTCACTGACACCTTGGCTTTCTTTGCAATTTCTCTACAGCAGTTTTTGCTAACCTAAACTTTTTTTTTTAACCTCTAGCAGTTTACCGCTTACCTTTGTACCATTTCAGGTTATTCACTAGACTTCAATTGCTCACATTTCAATAAAAACTGGAAAAATGGGGGTGTTCTAAAACTTTTGACCGGTAGTGTATGTATATATATAGATCTATATATTCATGGCAAAAAAACTCCATTTAATGCAACAGTTAGGGCTATTCCACAGTGACAAAAATGAGGAAATTCGGTGTTAGGGTTGCTGCCCCTTGCACCCTACGCCCACCCCGTCCCCACCAACAGGCATCGGGGTGTTCGTTGGGATCATCAGCCCTAACTCTCACCCCATTCCATGTGTAAATAAGCTGAGGTGGTGCAGTGTAGGAGAATGGTGTGAGAGTTAGGACCGATGACCCCAATGCACACCCCGATGCCTGTTGGTGGGGATGGGGTGGACGTAGGGTGCAAGGGGTGGCAATGCTAGCACTGAATTTCCTCACTTTTGTCGCTGTGGAGCAACCCTAACTGATTCATTAAACAGAGTTTTTTGCCATGAATTTCCCTTCCTTTTGAGAATGAGCATTATAAATAGTGAATGGAATGTGATTTTTTGTCACATAATAACGCTAACGGTAATGCAAATGCAAGCACAAATGTAACTCACATGGTGACGCAAACATAAACAGTAAAAGAAATGCAAGCACAAATGTTAATGAAAGCAGAAATGGTAACACAAATGGTAACAGAAACGCTAATGGCAACAGACTGCAAACGTTAACAAAAACAGTAACGCAACCGCTAATGCCACCGGAAAAGCAAACAGTAAGAAAAATGCAAATGGTAACACAAACGCAAACAGAAATGCACATGGTAAAGGCAATGGGGCCACAGAAGGAAACAGTAATGCAATCAACAATGGAAATGCAACCACAAATGCTAATGTCAACAGAAATGCAAACGGTGATGAAGACACAAACAGTAATGGTAACTCCATTGGAAACGTAAACAGATACAGTAACAGCAATGATGATGCCAAAGTGAACAGTAACGCAAACGGAAATGCAAATGCAAGAGCATACAGAAACGTAAATGGTAATGCGCACGGTCATGGTACTGCAATTGGAAATGCAAATGGTAACGGTAACACCAACAATGACTCCAAAGGAAAGACAAACACAAATGGAAGGGCGTACACAAACGCAAATGGTAATCCACACGGTGATGCAAAATGAAACGCAAACAGAAACAGTAATGGAAATGCAAATGGTAACAGTAACGCAAAAGCAAGTGCAAACCAAAACGCAAAGGGTAACGCACACAGTGGCGCAGAAAGGGAATGGTAATGCAAACAGTTATGGAAACACAAGTGGAAACACTAACTGTAACAGTAATGGAAGTGCACAACCTATTTTTCCCCAAAAGCTGTATTGAGAAACACAGTAAATACAAAGAACGTATGCATAATAATGGGCCTCGGAGCATAAAATGAAGACTTGGAATACTAAATTGCTTATATCTCAGGAACTGTACAATGTAAAAAAAAATTAAAATTCCATATGATTTATGACTTTCCTGGCTAAGTATTTTTCCGACGAAAAGTCCGTATCTCAAAGTGTTTCCGAGATACAGAGCCCGAAAGGTGCGGCGGATGCTGTAATGTTAGCCTATGGGAAAAAGCAACAACTTTGCAGCCCACAACTGTGAGATCTTGGTTTTCTTCCCTCCAAATTTCAACCCAAAAGACCAAACCGTTCTTTTGCAGCAGGGTGGCAAAGATTTCCTATTCTTTTAGGCATAATGTGGCAAAGTAGTGTCGCAAATCACGACACATTAGCAAAAAAAATCATGAAGTGTCACAAGTGCGACACTACTTTGTGAGACTACAGTTTACAAAAATTTTAAAAACATTTCAGGAGTGTTTAACCCCCCAAAAAAGACATGGCTAGCACCCTCGGGGTTTGACTAGGTGAACACAAAAATAATTTTGTCCCTAGACGAGTCCCAATTTTAAATGCCAAGCATTTCTGTGACCAGTAACTGAAAACAAAATAGCAGATTTGCGACACTACAGGGGTCATTTGCGACACTAAAATCCACATTTGCAACACTGTCAAACTTTTTGTTAACTTTTCCCATTGACTATAATGGGAAAATTGTTTTTTGAATAACTTTTGAACCGTTTAATATTTTTTCACAAAATCTTTGAAAGGTACATCAGGGACCCTGGCCACATATTCCATGAAGTTTTTGGACTGGGCACACAAACTGTGCGACCTGTAGGCATGAGCAAAGAATGCTCAAAAAAAGCGTAAATGTGACTTTTTATTGTGCTTTATAGCTCTGCAACCGTATATCTGACCATTACAAAATTTGGTAGATCCAGAGATCTATGGTACCGCTCCATGCCTTCCAAATTACAGGCAAATCTGTCATACAGTGGCAAAGTTATTAAGCTGCAAAATTTCACACTTTAACCTTAAATGGGGTACTCAACCCTAACTATAGTGGCATTACCATGTCACTATAATTAATATATATATATATATATATATATATATATATATAATATTTTTATTTGTATAGTGCAATTCAAATATCAAAGCACTTTACATACATCTTAAAACCATTCAATAGAATCACATAAATCATAACACAACCGCATTCAATTTAAAATTCTTTGAATTCCTAATACTTCAAATATTAAAAGCTTGTTTAAATAAATACGTTTTTAAACTGGCCTTGAAATGCTCCACGGTCCTGCACTCTCTAATCTGATGAGGTAGAGAGTTCCACAGGGATAGCACCATGAACATAAAAGCCTCTGCACCAGATGTCTTCAGCCGCACCCAGGGAACCTCTAACAACCCCTCGTCATTGGAATGGAGAGGTCGGCCAGGGCTGTAAGGAACCAGGAGCTCTTGCAGATAACTCAGTCCCAGTCCATGTAGTGTTTTATAGGTCATAAGACTGACCTTAAAGGTGGTCCACCACTGTATAGGCAGCCAGTGCAGATCATGCAGCATGGGAGTAATATGACTGGTATGAGAAGTCCCAGTCAATAATCATGCTGCCGTGTTCTGCACTAGCTGCAAGCAGTGGACATCAAGCCCCAGAAGCCCTAGGTATAGGAAGTTGCAGTAATCAAGGTGCGAGGTCACAAAGGCGTGGATCAACATGGGCAAATCATCGGACAGAACAAGGTGCTTAATTCTGGAGATGTTCCTAAGATGGTAAAAGGATTTGATGACTGCCAACACCTGTACCCACAGTGTCAGCCCATCGTCAAATACCACCCCCAGATTACGCACCCATTCGGAGGTGGGTAGCTGTATACCGTTGATCCAAAGCCCAAACAGTAACCCCACCACCGACCTCTCTATCCGGTGCCCTGGATCCACCATCAACACCTCAGTCTTCCTGGAATTCATTTCAACCAGCTGGACTTCATCCAGCCATGGATTTCCACCAGACAGCTGTTAAACATTGAGACCGCACTATCCTGGTCAGGTGCAAAAGACAGATAGAGCTGTGTATCATCTGTGCAGCAGTGGAAACTCAACCCATATCACCTTACAATGCCTTTGAGGGGCAACAGATACACTGCCAACAACATGGGGGACAACACCGAGCCCTGAGGCACCCTGCATGGCAGAGAGAATGGCTCAGAGGAAAAATTCCCTGACACCAGCCTCTGAGACCTGCCAGCAAGGAAGGAGTAGAACCATCTGAGAACTGGACCAGCCAGTCCACAGATGAACCACAGACACTGAAGTAAAACCCCATGGTCCACAGTGTCGAATGCTAAGGAGAGATCCAGCAGCACCAAGATGGAACGGCGCTTCTGGTCTCTTGCCATCAGGAGATCATTGAGCACCCGAACCAGAGCAGTCTTGGTACTATGTCTCTTCCAGAAACCTGACTGGAGAGGATTGAAGACTTTGTGGAAGGTGAGATGGTTCTCCAGTTGCAGTGCAACTACTTTCCCAATCACCTTCCCAACAAAGGGAAGGTCAGAGATAGGTCTGTAGTTAGCACAGATGTTTGGGTCTAGAGAAGCTTTCTTAAGAATCGGTGTCACCACCACCTCTTTCAGGGAGTTAGGAAATGCTCCCAAATCTAAAGAGCACTAAACAATCTCTGCAAGAACCAGGCCAATGGTCTCCACACAACCTAATGATAGGCGTGTGGGGCCCAGATCCAGACTACAGCAAGTTGGCTGCAATTTCTGAACAATCCACACGATGTCCCCTATCTCTGGTTGGTCGAAAGATAATCCATGAGGACCAAGGGGAAGTGATCTTACACCGACCACCACTAACCATATCTTTGCTTTTTTATCCTTAATTTCTAAGGCTCTCACAGTCTCTGACCCCCATAGTCTGCTGAAAAATAGTTCTTTTTCCTCTCTTGGTACCACTGCAGGTCTCAAACCCTGCACCCCGAGTCAGCAACTCTACCACTCAGCTATCATATTAGACAATTATTATCTATACTCTAAGACTCTCAAAGTTTCTAACCCCCATACTCAGCTAAAATTTTATTCTTGGTGCCACTGCAGGCATCAAACCCTGCACCCTTGCTACCACAATCAGTGGCTCTACCACTCAGCCATCACATTCAGACTGTTGTTAGCTACATGTTTAAGGTTCTCAAAGCCTCTAACCCCCATAGCCTACTAAAATAATATCCTTGGTGTCACTGCAGGCTTCAAACCTTGCACCCTTGCTACGAGACTCAGCAGTGCTGCCACTCAACCACCATATCTGGCTCTTGCAACCTCTGGCCACCTCCCTGATCCACAGCGATGGGTAAGGAAGTCCACCTCAGTCCAGGAAAGCCATGTGTGCTGCCATTGGCCCAGCACACTCAGAGCTCTACCCGATTGGTCCTTGCCCTCTCTGCCTGGTCATGATTGGCTGCAGTGACCGCTGACTCCGTGGCCAAGCTCAGGGCTGCTGTGCCCAGAGACTAGCATTGCACTCTGTCTCAGCTTATGTCACAGCACCGACCTCACTATCTCCTGGTCTCCTACAGATTGGGGGGCTGGACTATTATTTTCTGCCCCAAGCGTAGCTGCCCAGTGGTTGCAAAAAAACTATTTGCTTATCTGCTGATAGTGTACACTGTTTACTGCTGAATCCGACGACTGTTCTATCTGTATTTTAGTGCTGCAGTGCACTGCCAAATCAGAGGACTGTATTTTTGCTGAGTTATATTTCCTGCCTAATTCTACTGCCCTCCTGTAACTCTCTCTGTCCCCTGCTCACGGGGTCTGAACTGCCCCCTCCCACTAACTCGCCTACCTGCCTAAATCCCCTTTTTTTCTCTTGCTTCCTCTGCCCTCATGTTGTAGCACATCCACCTCTGCCTTCCTCTCAGCTCCTTTCTCTCTTCCTCCTCCACAAACTATGTCTTCCTTCCCTACTATCCCCTGCCTCCATCTCCTCCTTTTTCCCCTCACCCCATTGCTCCAGCTCCCTCCATCTTGCTTTCCATCCCCCCCGCATAGCTATAAGCATAATCTCTGCTTTTGCCACACTTGCACCACGCTACCTGACAACTTTCTCACCCCTAGGGCTCACCACACCACACTGTGCCCACACCTTCATACCAGGGTGAAGTGTGCCCTGCTACCACCACAGCTCACTATGCTCCTGTTTTGCATGCACAAAACTTCTGCAAACAAACCCTCCTCAATCAAGTACCACAAGTTCTCCCACAGGGAACTGCGCCTGGCCACCCAGAAACTCCTTCTCCTACTCCTGCTATTATCTGGAAACATTCACCCCAACCCTGGTCCTCGGGCTGCCATGAATTCCACCTAAACCAAGCACCTTGGCACTCTCTCCATTATCTGCCTGAACATCTGCAGCTTATTATCTAAATTTTATCAACTACAAGCCTTCGCAAATGCCCACCAGCCCGATATCCTGGCAGTAGTAGAAACCTGGCTCACTCCCTTGGTTCCTGATCATACAATCTCCATCCCTGGCTACACTATCTTTAGGCTTGACCGAAAATCAAAATGAGGAGGGGGCTGCACCCTTTACCTAAAAGACAACCTGATGGGGCACACTGCCCACACTGACCTACCAACACCAAATGCCCAGCTATTGCATATCAAAATCCTGCTTGGAGCTCAGCAAAAAGCCCTCTCGGTTATCGTCATTTATATCCCCCTGAAAGAACAGGAACCAGGCCTCCATGCAGTACTGGAGTACATCAAATCACTCCCACCTGACTCCGAAGTCATCACACTGGGTGATTTCAACACAAACTAGTTGGGACCTGATGCTCACTACACCAAGGACATGGTCACATCAGCAAACCTCACACAGATATTGGACTCCACAACTAGAATGAACTACAAAACTGACACCAGCCCTTTACTGGACTGGATCCTGACTACTCACCCCTCCTGGATCATTAGCTTCGCCGTACTGCCTGACTCTTTCAGTGACCATTCCCCCATCAGCTGCACCTGGTCAAACAAATTCTGGAAATCTCCACCAAAGGTCATCCTGAGCAGAGTCCTACCCCGCGGGAAGCTAACCCACCTAAAATCACACCTGTTAAATCAAGACTGGTCCCCCATCAACCTGGCACCAGATGCAAGTACAGTTCTTGATCAATTCATATGCATTTTCAATGAAGCTTGTAACATCTTTGCCCCGCCAAAAAAGTGAAAAATTAAACCCCTCTGCAATCCTTGGCTCACGGGTTCCCTCTTAAAGAAGCTGAAACACACGGACCACCTCTGGAAACTTGCCAGAGAAACAGGAAAACAGACGGACATCCAAAATTTCAAAAGAGCTAGAAATGATTGCACCAAATCCATACACCAACAGAAATCTGAATACTACAAGACTGCACTCGATGACACCTAGGGAAATGCAAGAGCATTCTGGAATAACATTAAAGATGTTACCGGGAAGGGGTCCAAATCACCCCCTTCTGCAATCACAATAAATGGGGATACTATCCTGGACCTGAAAGTCATAGCCAACACCTTTAATGATGCCTTCACTGACCTCAGCAGCATCATCGCTCCTGACTTTTTTAACGACAGTGACCCCCCTCTTCCCACCCATCAGTCATCACCAAAAAATTGTCCCCCTTTCTACTTCAGAGCAGTAAGCAAAAATACCATCAGGAGATACATTTCCAAAGCCAACAAAAACACTAGAGCAAGTGCTGACACACTGGACTTCAAACTTCTGTCCCTTACTCTAGACGAGGTTCTGGGGCCTCTCACCAGGATCTTAAATCTCTCCCTCTCTCTCAGCCAATTCCCTGACAAATGGAAGGCAGCGACTGTCACACCTATCCATAAAGGTGGTGACCGGACCTCCCATGTGAACTACCGACCTATCTCTATCCTGCCACCCCTCTCTAAGGCCCTGGAATGGATAGTAGCAGACCAGCTCACTGATCATCTGGACAAGTACAACATCCTTTGCCGCAGCAACACGGTTTTAGAAAGGACACAGCACTGCCACAGCACTTTATCTTGAGTTCACGGGAGCCACACACAACTCCTTGATGAGAGTAGCCCTAACGGAGCTACATTCTATTGACCTGTCAAAGGCTTTTGACACTCATCCACCACCGCCTCCTGCTTCATCAGCTACTGAACATTGGCCTCTCCGTGGAATCAGTGAAATGGTTCAATAGCTATCTTGACAACAGGTCCCAGTGTGTAAAAATATCAGGCGTGGTCTCCGACACTAAACGGGTTTGCTCCGGTGTCCCCCAAGGCTCCATCCTGGGCCCATTGCTGTTCAGCCTGTTCCTCAACTCCCTCCCTGACTCCACCTCTCAGCAAGTCATACTCTATGCAGATGACATGGCGATTTTTGCCTCTGATCATGACCCAAGCCACCTGCAACAAACCCTTCAATACGGCTTCACCTCTGTTGAAAGCTGGTTCAGAGAACATAAGTTGATCCTTAACCAGAAAAAGACGAAGACCATGATTTTCCCCAGCCACCAAAACAAGCACAAACACCACCAACTCTCACAAACACCTGCCTCGGGGACTCCCTGGAGCAGGTTGACTCCTTCAGATACCTAGGAATCACCTTAGACCCACACCCAACCTTTGGTACCCATATAACCACGTTGCTAAAACTGTGAATACCAGGACTGGGCTTACTTCACCGGCTTCATCGGCACCTGACTAAAGAGGCCCTCTTGCTGCAGTTCAAGCTCCACCATCACCCAGATTGACTATGGTCTTGTCATCTATGGCACTGCCACTACCACTGCACTCAGAAGGATTATTACCACCCTAAACAAGGCCTGTCGACCCATCACTGGGGCGGAACGGCTCACACACACCTGTGACCTCTACTCACAAGCTAACTGTCTTCAACTTGATAATAGAATTCAGTACCAAACCTGTGTGGTTGCTAAGAAAATACAGTTGGGAACTGCCCCTCCTGGGGTCTGTTCACTCCTTCAAATGAAAACCAGCTCCAGAATTACCAGGGGTTCAAAGCCACAACTTTTCCATATACCTCGCTGCTGCACAGCCATTGACCAGCGTTCATTCGCCTACAGGGCACCCACTTGGTTTAACGGTCTTGCCAATGATACTATCAATACCACTGGGCTAGGGGCCTTCGGATCCAGGCTCCGAAACACCATGGTCGCTTCCAGCATCTGTGACTGTCATGGATAATGTCTATGCAACTCCGCTCCACTACCACTCTTCCTATATCTAGCTCCTTACATAACGCACTTGCCCTAGTCTGGCCTCTGCCCCACATGCTGTACAGCACCTGACAATGCCACCTTCTTGGCTGCTTTATCCCACCCCCCTCCTTATCCTTACCTACCCCCCACCTCTCCTCTCTTCTCATTTTCTTACCTCCGCTGCCCCTCCATTTCTTTCTTCCACTCCCCTCTCCCTATTGTCCTTCTTCCTTTTGACTTTACCCTCTCCCTGTCTGTTCGAAATTAATTTGATATCCTTTACCCTTATTTGTGTAACAATTTTGTCTATTGTCATGTGATACCTATGGCTTGACGTGGAACCTTTGTAAAAGAGCCCTGGGCTCAAAGGTAATTGTAATCATAGAATTGAAATAAATAAATAAATAAATACATAAATAAATAAACCCCATAGAGGGTGCTGGACAAATTTCAGCCCTGATGTCAACCACCTTATCTGTAAAAAACAGCAAACTCATCACACTTATTTTGTGAAAATGCTCCTTGAACCTGTAGACAAGCTGGGTTGTACAGCCTGTTTCCACGGTTCAAAAGAGCTGAGCTGGTCAGTTCTGAGCAGCAGCTATCTCACTGGTCAGGAACTCTGCCTTCTTACATGAGATTGCTGATTAATAGCTCTGATAATGGTCTATCAATCTAAGGTGTTTGGCATCAAGGGCCATTCTCCGCCAGCGATGCTCTAGTGTTCATCCCACCCGTCTCAATTCTCTCAAGGTCCCATCAAACCAAGGGGACCGAGGGCAAAGAGAGAGGGGATGAACACAGATTGGGTTGATAGCATCCAGAGCCTCAGTAATAGCCTTATTATAGGCCAAAACTAGATTCTCCATATCCTCGCTCGCCCTCGAAACACCTGATAGGCCTAACACCGCCAAGAGACCTTCTGGGGTAACACCCCTCAATGGGCGGTATCTGACCATCTCCACAGGAGCAGGCCTATGGGGGGGCTGGAATTTGAATCTTACTGTGTAATGATCAGACAATATAACTGGCTCCACCACCAAATCGAAGGACTCGATCCCCAGGAGGAAGACCAGGTCAAGTGATTGGCACTCATTATGAGTAGCAGAGGCAACTACCTGTGTGAATGCCAATGACGACATAAATTGAAGGAAGTCTTGACCAAACTGTGAAAGTTCATCGTCAACCCAGGCATTGGAGTCACCCAGGACCATCAGCCTGGGCAACTCCAATGCTGCATTGATGATGAAGTCCGCCACTTCCTGCAGGAACAATTTTTCACCCCCGGGTGGACGTAGATGAGAATGATCCTGCAGCCCACACCTGCTACCACAGTAAACTCAAATAATCTGGCCACCTCTACTGGTACACCAGTAAGGCCCAATTCTGATCTAAAACAGGTAGCCACCCCCCGCCCCTGCGGTTCGATCTCGCGTGGTATATCACCGAAAACCCAGCTGGGACTGCCGCTTCCAAGATGGGGCCCACATTGTCATCAAGCCAGGTTTTGGTGATGCAAGCCAGGTCTGTTGTCCCAACAAGATCAGCAATAATAGCCGTCTTGTTTCTAATAGACCTGACATTGCATAACACCACTTAAATCGGACAGGATTCTGGGGCTGACCAAATTAACTGCCCAGAATTACAGGAGCCCTTGGGTATGGTAACCAGATATGGTGAACCACGATCTAGAGACCATTTCACCCCAGGGCATCTCCTGGACTGTACAACCCCACTACGGTCGCTCCATCCCCCAGTCCAGGGCCCCGATCCACCCCCTCCCTCTCCTAACAATACCTAAAGCCCTGCATCAGTTATAGACCTCTGCAGGCAAAGGAGGAGAACAAAAGGGGCGGAGGTCCCGGAGTTTGGCAGGGGAGTAGTGCGCAACCGGGAGAGCAACAGGCCAACGCATCTTCTATCAGTACTAACCTATTTTACCCCCACCTCAAAATATCCCAACCTTCTCAAAACTTTCCCAATAACCACAAATAAATAAATCCAAAAGACTTTATATAATATGTAAAAATAATAAAAAATGAACCAGATATGATAGGCTGGGGTTCTCTCACAGCTCCAGCATTAATTGTCCAAAACAGTCACCTCCGCTGCCTTTCACACAGAGGAGAAAGAAAATGTAGTAAACTGGGGTCCTCTAACCACTCCAGTTCAATATTATGAAAGTCACCCCCACTGCCTCTCACATAGTGGAAGAAAAAAAATCAACAGAAAATTAAAATAAAATTATTCGTCACTCAGTAACCCCTGAACAATCCACCACTCTCAGTTTTCAACTCTTCATAGAGCCAAGGACCACAATTCAAAGCAATATATATATGTAATTTGTTTTCGACATATATATATATATATGTAATCATTGTTTTGTTTATGTCACAGGTCACATAGTCGCACTTGATGCTCGCATTTCTGTGCTTGATGAGGAATTGTGACGTTGGAATATTTTCAAGCCAGTAAAGGTAAGTATTTTTTTTTTTTTGGGGGGGTGCATTTCCAAGCAAGTTTCAATAATGGTTTATTGTTTGGTAAATTCTTCACAGGTCTTATCTGTAATGCATCCTCCTCCAGTCCAGTACAGATGGTCATGGTCATGGATGTATACTACTTGTTGTGTCATGTCTGCCGGCCCAGGGGGTATGATGCTGAACTTGTTATTTGGAGAAAGCAACAACGAAATCACACAGCATCAGAAAGTTTCCTCCTAAAAGAGATGAAGAAGGAGTTAGTAGTACTTGATTGCAGTAAAACATTATGTTTAAAGTGTGGCTGTTCTTCCATCCTGTCATATATGCTGATTAACAGACACAAAGCTGTCTCAGTAAGCCACATGAAGACCAAATCATCACAACTGCAGATGTAATACCTGTAATGGGAGGGCAGTGCCCGTGGTTCAATGTGGGGAATAGCTCCTCCTACAACCTCGATGTAAACGCTATGCTACAGCACCTCCCTTGCTTAGGGAGTGTTTTTCGTTCCCTGGGCTCCCTGTGTGGCTCGTGTGGCGGTGCTGTCTCCTGCTGCTACTGTCTGTTTGGTTACTTTTTCTTCCATTGTGTATTTCCCCTTACCTCGCATTGCTGTGTTTTTCCTTATTCCTTTTGCATGTCTTCCCTACCTTTCCTTTCTCCCTTCCTTGGTGGCTCAGTTCCACTTCCCAGCTCTGTCTTTCTCTTATACCTGTCCCTTGTTGGCTCCTCGGTTCCCTCCTTTGTATTTCTTTTGGGCTTCTCACTGCATCAGTTTCCCTGTCACCTTGGCGCTTTGAAGCATCCCCAGCTTGCCTCTGGCGCCCCTCCCGACACTTGCCCACTTCCTGTCCATCCCCGGCCAGCTGTCCGTATCTCCTCCTCAACTCCTTCATGATTGACCAGTGCCTTTTTCACTTCCTACATCCCTCTACCCAACCGATGCCTGATCTGGCCTAGAACGATACCTATTCTGCTTCCTGTACATCGACAATGGAAAGTTTCCAGCCAATAATGATTTCTGCTGGCAGACTTGCCATTTCTATATGGACACAGTTCCAACTCCTATGCTCCTGCTATGGCCCTACAGCATGCCTACCTGCCATAGTGCAGTCAGACCTTCTCCCCAGGTGCCTCTCTCCGCTTCATGGACCTGGACGCATTTGTGGAGAGTGAGCTTAGCTTTTTGTTTTTTTATTGCTTTCTTCCCCCACACCCCATCACCAATACCAGCTCTACCTCATCTGGCTATTGTACTTCCCTACTGGCTCTCTACCCTGGAACCGCATTCTCATTTCCTCGTACATTATTCCTACATCTTCAGCGATGCATCCCTCCACTGCCTACACTGCCATTCATTCTGGAGAATCCTGGAAGGATCCATTCGGTTTGGTTCATGTTCAGCACTACTCTGGCATGATTCACTGTTAACTCTGGTTTTACTCCCTCTAATTGCCCATCGCGTTCTATGTCAGGTCTGACTATGATGCTGTCCTGAGGAATTATAACCCAGTGCTCCATGCACAAACATTGAACTGAAAGTAATGCAGTGTAAACAAAATATTTTTTGGAAATCTCAGGTTCTATATTCCATATTCCATATCCATACTTTCAGCCTGTTTTTTAAACTCCCTACCTCAATCCAGCTCGGAACAAATCATCCTGAATGCAGATGATGCTGTTGTCTTCTCCACGCATCAGGACCCTGCACCACTCCAACTCAGCCTACAGCTTGCGTTCAGTGCCATTGAAATTTGGTTCTCCAATCATAAATCGGTCCTAAATCACAGAAAAACCAAGTTCTTGCTATTCTGTAGTTCTCATAACTGTCACAGTCATCACCCCCTCGTCATCTCCACCAAACAGAGATCTGTCCTAGAACAAGTATCCTCCTTCAAATATCTAGGTATTTTGCTCAATCCCAAGCTCTCCTACTCTGCTCACATCGACAGTGTGGCCAAAGCTGCCAATACACACCTTGGACTGCTCTACAAGCACAGGCAACATCTCACTCCAGAGGCCCTGAAGATTGCCATCCAGAGCTCGGTGGTGCCAGCCATTGATTCTGGCCTTATTATCTATGGCTCTGCCTCGACATCCACCCTCTGTCATATAACAATTGCCCTAAACAAAGCTTGCCAACTCACAACTGGTGCCCACCACCTCACCCACACCTGTTCCCTCTATGCACAAACTAGATGGCTCCAACTCTCCAAGTGGATAAAGTATGTCACCTGTGCCATGGCGAGAAAAATCAACCTTGGCCTAACTCCTCCTGGTGTTTCTGCCTTATTATATCAAAACACTAACCAGCAGAACACCAGGAGTTCAATAATCCAGAATCTACAAGTCCCTCGCTGTCGTACTACTCAGGGCCAACGCTCCTTCGCCTACAGGGCTCTTCTATGGCTGAATGATCTCAGCGACACCATCGCCTCAGCCGCTACTTTAGCTATGTTTAAATCCAGGCTCCAGGCTCATCTCACTGCCTTTAGCTCCTGTAACTGCCTCACCTAGCTCATGGCCTACACAGCTCTAGCCTACTGCTAAGCCCCCCTGGCCCCCTACCAGTCTCCTTTCCCCAGACTCCTGAGGCGACAACATAAAAACCCAGGTCTTCTTACCGCCTCTTTAGTCTCTCCATGCCCCTTTTGCTGCACTTATCCCTCCCCCTCACCCTACCCCTCTTCTCCTCCTCCATTCTCTCCTTCCCAGTGTTCTCGACAAATGCCTCTGGCTGCATCTACCCTCTCTCCTCTCTTCAGACGGACAATAGCACTGCAGTACAAGAACTGCTTTACTGTTAATTCAATGTTGTTTCCTTGTTGTATGTTTATCTCTGATGTGGAACCTTTGTAAAAGAGCCTTGGCTCAAAGGTACTTGTAATCCTAGATTAAATAAATAAAAAATAAAAAAATATATATTGTTTTTTAAAAGTGTATAGCTTAATGTAGTTGTTTGTTGCAAGTGATCTACTGCTTCAGGTACATACAGTACATAATTACACAGCATATTTTGGTATCCCTGTTGATGAAGCAGGTCAGGTCGTCCTGATGGACTTAAAGTCGGCAACTTGGATTTCCAACTAGCCTGGATTTGACTTCCCATACACCACTTGAATATTATGTCCTCCTCAAAATGTCACTTCCTCCCCCTGAGCTTCCAGGTCACACCTGACTGCTAGTCTAGACTTCCTGTGTCTTTACTTGCCGAATGTGGTACATATGTAAAATTTACCATCTATCGCATTCCTTACAACTCCTCTTGATGGCTGCCACGTATTTGCTTCCATTGCTAGCTGACACACAGTCAATTCCCTGAACCATCAGCACCACTTTGCTCAGTTGTTCCCTACACCTGTGTTACAATTTTGTTCCTGTGTCTATATTTGCTCTCCTTCCTTCTCACATAACTGGATGCTAATAGGGGGCCACTCATTGGGCATCATGGTGCTCCAGTTCTGTTCTTCTGGATATTATGGGGGGTACAACTCCCAGTCTGCAATCCCTGGGGTTCCTCCCACTTAGCTGCCACTGCTCCCATGATAATGATTACCTACCCTCTCTTCGATAACCCTGCCTGGTGTGTGCGTCCATTCCTGGAATGTCCTCCTCTGTACCCCATTGTTACAGCTACTGTACCTCTCTCCTCCTTTCTCCATATCATTCCTGTTTGTATGCCCACCTTCTGTGTTTCCTTCATGTGTCCTACCATATCCATATGACATTCATTCATGCCTATCTACACTACAGTTTCCTCATCTACTCTGTCTTGTCAGCTGCACTCTGCACTTTCTGCCAGCCCGTACCAGCAGTACTCCAGACTCCATCCCTAACTCGCACCTTCTGAGGTGCTGAAGTGAAAATAGACTTCCCCTGTCAACCGGGGATGGGATTCCGTTACATTCACTACCTCCTACTGCTTACCAGCCTGACAACTTCTGTCCCTAACTCTGCTGGACAGCACCGAGTGAAGGTTAGCTCGGCCATGACTACCGGGGACTGGAGTCATGTCTACAATCTACAGACTGATACTTTACCCTCTCTATCTCATGCCAGTTGCTCCTTCCCTTAGGGAATTGAACTCTTACACTCTACATACCCTAATCATTCTACTTATGCAATGCAGGTTGTCTCTTCCCTTCAGGAACAGGGCCTTTCCACTCCAACTGCCTTCCACCTCTCAGCTCTGCCTGCGACTTCAACCAGTGGAACCAGGATCTCATCGACTTGTTTACCTCCATTCTGCCAATATGCCATTTCCCCGTCACTCACAGGTCCCTTCTTCTTTGAATGACTCCACTCGCCATCCTGTTCTTCCATGGATCTTCGTTCTCTAGCGCTTTTGGTTCTCTCTCTCTCTCTCATCATATGGATCCTGCCGTTCAATCCCTCTTTCACTCCAGGTCGACTGTAGCATGGACTTCCTTGCTGCAGGTTCCCATCCAGCTGCTGTATGAACTTGTTGTCTTTTGCAGATTCGGGACCTCATCCTTCATCGCTCCAGCACCTTCCATCATTTTCTAGTTGTTTCCAGCCTTCATCTGATATGGGGCTCCTGTTGCTCATGGTGTCTGCCATGGATTATCATATGATGCCTTGTTTCAGTTCTCCTGCAATTTGTTGCTATTCGCTGTTGAAATGACCCAGTCCTGTGCCTTCCTGCTCTGGATGTCTTCTGGCTTCGCTTAGCCCTCGGCTTCCTCTGCTTACTCCTTCAGGTCCTCAGGATTCACTCTGGATGTCCTTCCCCTTTTGACTGGTTGCCTTCTCTTCTTCGTCTTTCTGGCATGGGGCTTTGTACTGTTTGCAGTGGCTCTTTTGGGCCTTGTAGCCTATCTTTGTCAAGTACTCTTACCCAGTCATCTGCTTTTCCGATGATCAGTCCCCTACTTCTACTCCAGCCTTTATGACAGTACCCTTCCACTAATCTTTTGATCATTAATTCATTACTCTGAGTAATACTACTGCCAGCAAACATTCCTTGGCTCTTATGCTCCATAGACTCTTACGTTATCATACAGTTTTTACTGCCCATTCAGTTCTTCACAGTCATTCATGGAATCTCATTCACCTGGATAATAGAAAGATCTCCTTCATCTCTATAGGATATACCTTTAGATCCCTGTCCATCCAATCACCATGTCTTCCCTGTATCACTTATCTTACTGGCTATCCTTATACATGGAAAGGACATAAATTCTTCTGTTATACTCAGACTTTGTAATCAGCATCACTTCTACAGATACCGGGAATTGCAAGATAACACATTCAGCTACGGACATCGTCCATTTTACCTTCTGTTGCCTCTTATTTCAACGATGACTCTGATGACCAATACCTTAAGTTGGGCATCCCCAAAGACTTTGGTGGACTCTGACTTCCTAATTTTGTACTCTACTATTGGGCCAGTCACCTTTACAAATGTAGAAAATGGTTCATTAATCTACATCTTACTCCCGAATCTGACTACATCCCTGTCTGGCTATAAACAGAATCTCATCTCCTCGCTGCCAACAACATTAAAGTCTTCTCTCAAATTTGCACCTACCTGAAAATCTCCCTTTCTAAAGATGTCGCACAACCTATCTTCTCTAACCTAAACATAAAGATTGGGGAACACCCATTAACTCCAGGTTGGTTTCCCTTGCTACAGAACGTTAGTGTATCTATTCTCAAACCTCCCTTCTGACACCTCCGGAATTACTGGAAAATTCTAACTGGGCCCAGCGTGCTACTTCAAGCTTTACCAGATATGGCACCTGATATTACAATAATTTGCCTCCACTCTGAAACCCTCTGGTCTCAGGGACCTCCACACCCAGGCTCAGGACTGGGCCCTTAAGTCTCACTGTACATTGGGCTTATACTTGTGGTTGCTTATCACCCAACCACCCATCCCTCCCTTTCCCCGGCTGGCTCCAAGGCATGGGAATCTTTGCTCCCAGGTGTTAATCTTAACTGGCCAAGTCTTTGGAAGGATCTTTATACTTACCTAACTCAAGACCAGTTAAGACTCACACAGTACCATATCCTAAACAACATGTATTACACTCTGGCCAGACTAGCCAAGATGGGTCGCCTCCCCTCTTCCACTTGCACTAGATGTGGAAAAGCAGATGGCACCCTATTACATATTTTTTGGTCCTGTGATACAGTGTCTTCCTGGTGGGCACAAATAGAAGAATGGAGCAACCCCCTCCTGGGATTGACAGGCCTCTTCTCTCCCAAAATATGTGTTATCAGTGACTATTCCCAGATCCCGGTAAAGGAGAGGAGGTACCACATGGCCCTCATCTCTTTGACGGTTAAAAAATGGTCCTTAGGCACTGGCTGGATCAGACACATATGTCATATTCTGAATGGCTGCAGGAACTTTCTTTTTCCCCTCAGACTGAATGTATGATTGCCAGCCTCTGTCACTGTTTATCCCTATTTAACAAGAAACGGGGCAAACTTCATGCCCTTTACTTATCCTAAATCCCTCTGGGCACTCTCTGATCTCTCCACTCAGATTTATGTAATAATATTTGGTTACTTGTATCAGTTTTAAGGTTTGTCTCCTAATGGGTTATCTGGCACACTCTGTTGGGGGTTGGGGAGGGGCTGAAAGGTTTTTATTTATATTGTTTTCTTTTGTTTCCTGATCAATATACATCCTCAATCCTCTGCAGCTGTTTCTGTGTATGTTCCTTCCTTAAAAATTAATAAAGTTAAATAAATTAAAAAAAATACTCTGATGACCAAATTGCTTGACTCCTACTTCCCAACTGTCATTACAAATTGTAGAAATTGTGCAGATATTATCCAGAATATTCATCATAGGATCTCCTCAGCTAGCTGATTACTGACTCCACACCATCCAAACCTCAATTTCACTACCAGACATCGCTATTTCTTATACTATTCTCTGTAATTCTTCACCTAATTCTTCACCTAGTACCTTCAGATGGGTCAACCGCTTTCCTACGGACCCTTCAACCTCTTCTTCTTGAAATACCTTTGATAATCTCTTCAGCAAAGATCATCACCAAGAACTGGCTTTCTGGAATTTTAATTGGCAATCCACAGCAGCCAAGAGAAATTCACCAATTCAGCCTTACATCCCAATCGATATTAATCAGCTATGGCAACAAAATCATGCGGCATCCTGCACTAATCGATCTCACTACCAATGCAGCCCACAAGCTCCTCCTCTTATCTGCCCCAAGCTTCTGACATGTACTTCAGTATTAGGATTACCTGTAAACATAACCACCTATGCCACCTCAGTGCATCTCCTAAATGATCACACATCAGGATACTCACACTTACTTCTTGCAGCATACCAGCAGGATTTGAGCATAAAGTCACAAACATCTTGATCAAAGAAGCCATCTATTCCTTATACCAGATTTCCAACCATGACTCATATATATCAGGCTACTATCTGGATGGCTCCACAGATCATCTTCTAGTGCTTTATGAATAACTTATGGCATTACTCTCATTAGGCACTCAAAATCTCCTCTATTCATTCTACTCTGGGATGCTTACTTAATGAGTTATCACTCAACTAATAGATTCTTTATCTCCAAACTACCTCAAACATCAAACCTTCTATGAATTGAAGCAGTCACCCATAACCTTACAACTCATCAAAACTTCCCCAGTGTAAATGTCTGATCTTATATTGATCAATTCTTGCTCTCTCAACTCATAATGCCCATACAATCCCTTGGACATGCATCCTTTATCACTTTGGAAACATGCTCTACATCAGCCCTTCCTTAACTGGATCTGCTTTACATAGGATTTTACCATCCCTATAGAAAAGATGTACCCTTCACCTTCAGGATCATCATTCAGGTCGTATCAGCCTTGGATCAGGAATGAACCATCATCTCCAGGGTGTTCAAAGACTCTCCTTCGAATCCTACTTTATGGACATTTCTTTAGTGACTCCTTCTTCAATACAGAGTTCTAGCCTCCAGTCCATCCCTTACATTCAAACCTCTTGCAAGTTGATCATTCACCAATGACTTCTACCATTGCATTTCCACCATTCCCAGTTCAGTACCTTACCGATACGGTCATAGTCCCTCTTACTATTACAACTCTGTTGGACAATCATCATGGATCATCTTGGAAACTTGGACTTCCTTCATTCTTTTTTACTCTGAATTCCTCAATACTTACAATTCTATCGCTCATTCAGGACAGATCTACTCTTCAACTAGGATCATCATGCAATTGGCTTCATCCATGAATTGAAAATGGATTACCATCTCTTCAAGCAACTCACCAACCTTAATTTAGCTATGGTTACTCAAACCTAGATCCTTCTCTATTTAGCATGCCCAGAAGGATGAGCAGACTTCTGGCCATGGGTCATCAGAGGTTTCCCCCACCTGGGGGGTTTTCCTCTCCTGAGTGCCAGGGGGTCATACTCTCCATGAGTTGGAGGAGGTATATTTTTGGGCATTCTATTCCCTACAAATCACTACCTACATACCTACTACTCAATGGTGGGAATAGACTTAAGCCACAAAAAGTTCTACAAGTTACACAAGCACTATATACCCTATCTCTCCCCATTGCTATTCCCCAAACAGTGAATGGGAGGGCTGTGCCTGTGGTTCAATGCGGGGAATAGCTTCTCCCACAACCTCTACTTAAACCCTATGCTACAGCACCTCCCTTGCTTAGGGAATGTTTTTCATCCACTGCCATCCCCTCCTCCTCCTCCTCCTCCTCCTTCTCCGGTGCTCTTCTCACCCTTGCTCCTGGGCATTCTATTCCCTACAAATCACTACTTACATACCTACTACTCAAGAGTGGGAATAGAGTTAAGCCACAAAAAGTTCTACAAGTTACACAAGCACTATATACCCCCATCTCTCCTCATTGCTATTCCCCAAACAGTGAACCCAAACACTGTGTCAATGTCCCTATGTCTTAACTCAAGTTACATTGTAAAAACACATCTTGTCAAGTCATGACCTGGATCAAACTTTGTTCAGCACTGGCATGGCTGCTGCAGCAGTACAGTGTGTGATGAGCATGACAAACATATTATGTTTTGTACATGTCACCTACTTCATATGACTCATCAGTCGAATTTGCACTCTTTTGAAAAAATGAAAACCAAAAAAGCACTGATGAGATACAATTGATATACTTACTGGTCTAGAAATGGATATCCTGTAGGTTGCTGTAGACAGTACTGCAGTACCATAGTCCTCCAGCAAAGGAGAGTGGTTTGTTAACCTGCGAAAAAACAAAATAAGTTTACCGAATGTGTTTTGTTTGACCATAGCATCTCATAAAATCAACAAGAAACATAACACAGCTAAAAGAAGTTCCATAGTATGAAACATTAGTACACATACTCACTTTAAAGTATTGATAGTAACTAAATAGCCTTGGGGCTGTGGCTGATGTATGAGGTCTCCTTTCCGACTCCATCTGCCATGGCATGGGCAGGACACAGAATGAAAAACATTGGCGTACTGGTGGTGGATGGTCATGGGCACATCATGGTGACATTCCCACTCACATTTCTCTGCATCTGGTGGCTTTGGCTGACAGCGGTTTTCTGGTGGTGGTCATGGGAGCACATGATGACATTCCCACTCACATTTCTCTGCATCTGGTGGCTTTGGCTAACAGCGGTTTTCTGGCGGTGGTCATGGGGCACATGATGACTTTCCTGCTCACATTTCTCTGCATCTGGTGGCTTTGGCTAACAGCAGTTTTCTGGTGGTGGTGATGGGGAACAGCTGCAGCCTGCAATACATTCACTATCACTGTCAAACACAAACAGGTGTGTGGCGGGTGGGATATAGTGTGCACTGTGTTACAAATACAACATATGGAATTTGAGTTATTCTGAGTGGGACACTAATTTAACTTTATGAAAAACAAAACATGTTCCACAGAAAAAAATCTGACAGCCTTTTAACCACTTCACTTAAAACCTACCCAGTCTCTCTGTCATGTGGGGTACCTCAGGGTTTGGTGTTGTCCCCCATGTTGTTTGAAGTGTATATGTTGCCCCTTGGAGACATTGTAAGAAGGTATAGGCTGAGGTTTCACTGCTATGCTGATTATACCCAGGTCTACCTATCTTTCGCACCTGACCAGGATAGAGCGCTCTCGATATTTAACAACTGCCTTGCTGAAATCCAGGACAGGATGAATTTGAGTTGGCTGAGGTTGAACTCGGAGAAGACTGAGGTGATGGTTGTGGATCCAGGTTACCAGATAGAGGAAATGGGACCTGGTTTACCTTTGGGACATTCTCTTGGTGGTTCCCAGCTCTTTATGTCTGAACTGGTGCAAAACCTGGGAGTGATTTTTGATGATGGGTTAACACTGCTATCACAGGCATTGGCAGTCATCAAATCATTCTTTTACCATCTGAGAAACATCTCCAGGATTAAGCACCTAGTACTGTCCAGTGATCTGCCTACATTGGTCCACACTATTGTGACCTCATGTCTTGATTATTACAACTCCCTTTATCTAGGGCTACCTAGGGTTGATATCCACCGCATGCAGCTAGTGCAGAATGCTGCAGCTTGGTTATTGACAGGTACTCCTCGAACCTGTCATATTTCTCCGGTGCTGCGTAAGCTGCACTGACTGGTGGTACAGTGACGGGTCACCTTTAAAGTTGAACTTTTGACTTATAAAGCCCTACACGGACTTGGCCCAGACTACCTGAAAGAGCTTCTGGTGCCATACTGCCCCGGGCAATCACTCTGCTCGGCTGACAAGGCATTGCTAGAGATGCCAAGGGTTTCTGTAAAATCTTCAGGAGCCCATGCATTTATGTGCATGGCCCCAGCCCTTTGGAATTCTCTACCCCGTCAGCTCCAGGAGAGCGTGACCATGGAGGGATTTAAACAGGCCCTAAAGACCTACCTGTGGCATCAAGCCTACACCTCCTGATGCTATTTTACTGAATTGCCTTGAAACGCTGTATTTACTGTATTTATGTACTACTGCATCCTCTTTTATTCTCCCTGTATTTTACTGTTAAGGCACTTTGATTTTTAGAAAAGCGCAGTAGATATAAAGCATATTATTATTAACATCAACCTTATAATCATCCTCATACAGAAAGCTGCCCTCATAGTCATCAATGTCTGAATTCTGCCCACTAGGGAATTCTTTCTATATCATGTCTTCATCTACCTCACTGGTAGGCCATTTCATGCTGCCAGTGCCACCAGGATGGTCCATTTCTGTAACATCAGCACAACCATGACCATGCCAGGGTATGAATAATGAGGTTGCTGTTCGAGCTGGTATATGCCCCTCATTAATTTTTATGAATGACTGCAAGCTGACATTTGCAGGAGAGAGGTTTGTATGATGATCCTGAACTATTGCACCCACTGAACTGAATACCCTCTAGACACTTACACTGGAGGGTGGGCATTTCTGGTACTTCAGTGCCACTGAGGTCAGCTCTGGCCATTCACTGACCTTTCCACTCTGGTATAAAAGAGGGTCATCAGTTATTGACAGATGCCTGTTTTCAGCCAAATTTGAGTCAACCATTGTGCTGCACGAAGTCTAGTGGTTGATGCATCATCCTGTTCTCCAGAATCATTTATGTTACAAATCCCCACTTGGGCCAAAGCACCCCAAACTGGGTTAATGACAACCGGTTTTGATGACAGACCATCTGGAACATCAGTCCCCTAGCAGGATGTGCTTGATACTACTCCAGTCTCACATTCAGTCTGATTATGCTGCTGAGGTTTGCTGACCATGGCACATGCCTTCTGTTCCCAATGAACCAAGTGCACCAGTTGCCCACTAACATTTTTTACATGTTCATACCCTCCCTCCAGTAGTGAGGCAATTCCTTGTTTGTATCGTGGGTCCAGCATTGTTGCTATTGTAAAGTCATCACTTTGCTGAATGCTCAAGATGTGCTGATTGTGCTCAAATAGTGTCAGCATGTGTTTCACCAGCACACTGCTAGCACAGTCTCCGGAACCATCAAGGCAATGCTGTAGATTCAGCAATGTCTGCCGCAACACCTGCAGCAGTGGAATTGATTGGCTAATGGAGGCAGACTCACCACTTATTGCCTGTGCGGCAGGCTCAAAAGGCTTAAAAATTGTAATTACAGAATCCATGAGGCACCAATGTTCATTCATGAGAGACATGGATGCCCTGGAAGTGTCACAGCTAGTGTGCATGACAAGATATTCTGAGATGGCTCTGTATTGTTCATACGACCTCTCTGCCATGTATAAAGTGGAGTCCTACTGGGTGGCAACTTCCAGCTTGAGACGGTGCTGTGGGAGGCTGTTTCAGATCTGCAACTGCCCAAGTTGGTTATGGGCTTTTGCAGAGCATGAAAAGTGAGAACAGATATGGCGTGCAACTGTCAGCATCTCCATTACATCACGGTGCTGCACAGACTTCTGCACCACAAGGTTTTTAACAGTGGGCTGTGCATGGAACCCAAACAAAGCCACCATTCATGATGTATTTAACCACATTTGACCCATTGTCACTTGCGATAAACCCAGCTCTCAGGGAAAGGGGGCTCAGCCACTCATCAAGTTCAGTCAGTAGCAAGTCCAGCATGTTTTCACCAGTGTGTGAACAGGTCACACTGTGCATAGCAAGCATTGCATGCTGTTGAAATTCTGGAAGATTGCTATGACAGTTAACCTTACTGCACTGATTATTCACTCTACCACCAGCACAAACAACCCCAGTGTGCATTTATACACAAATATGAATTCCCCGCTGTTTTGCCGCTTGTCCACATATCCATACTTAAATGGATGAATGGAGAGGAGGAATGTTGAAGGGCATGTCTTACAGAATCGACCACAGTATGGTATAACATGGGGACAGCACGGGTGGAAAAGTATGCCCTGGATGGGACTTTCCGTTTCAGACAGGCGCATGCTGCAAACTGCCAGAATCTGCACTTCTCCAAAAAGGGCAAAAGATCAATTGCCAGCATTTCAGCTACAGCAGCATTAAGTTCACTTGACACTTCATGATTGGGAGGGTACTTCAGGTTACGAGCAAAAATACTCTGCAACATGGGATGACTTGCATGTTTTGCACAGGGTGTGACAAATGGCTCAGCTCTGCGAATGGATGAAGAGGGCTGCACAAGTGACATATCCACAAATGAGGTTATTATCCCAGATTTGCACACAGGAGTTGTTGTACCACTTGCAGTAGAGGTACTGCATTTACCACCACCACCACCACCACTGTTACTCTGACCACCACTTGACAAGATTTCAGAATCATTATCTTCCACCTCATCATGCCTGTAGTAATCCTGTGCTGTTATTTCATCCCTACTCAGGGTTTTAAATAATTTATTAGCAGTTTTTTTCTTGGGTCAATACTAACTGTACAGAAAGCATTTATATAGATTTTCTAGAAGTGTTATGTTTGTTAAACACAGTGGGGCAAGTGCTATGCATTTTCACAATGTTTTAGAACTTTTATGAGCAAAACGCTAATCAATTTTTAGAGTTAAATAAAACCCTGCTACTGCAGACATTCCAACTTGGTCTTACAGTTATGGAAGGGGATAACATGCTCATTAAGGTTGATGATGAGGGTGAACACCCCACCATGGCATTAGCTGCCATCTGGTGCCTGGTCCACAGTGCCATGTGCCTGTTGTTATGATGTGCATGCTGTCCCCCATGCCCAGATGACTTCTCTTTTTACCCCAGCTCACTCATGCATGGCAAAGCTGGCAGATTACAACTGATTCATTATTTGCATCTTGCACAAAAAAATCCCAAACAAGGGATTGTGATCCCGACTCCTACTTTTAATATGTCCCTGATGCTGCTTACTGGACTCCAGTTTTGTAAGCCCTGAAAAGGAGGGTGTGCTTCATGATTTTTCTGGCGGGACACACTTGGACTGCAACTGACCATTACCATGGCTACCTATGATTATTATTGGGTCATCATGCCATTGTGACCTTGCGCCTTGACTATTGCAACTCCCTTTACCTGGGGCTTCCGGGGGTTGATATCTGCCATTCGCAGCTGGTGCAGAATGCTGTGGCATGGTTATTGACTGGGACTTTGCACTCCAGTTATATTACTCCCATGTTGCACAATCTGCATTGGCTGCCTATACAGTGGCAGATCACCTTCACGGGCGGTTTACTGACCTATAAAGCCCTGCACGGACTGGAACCAGACTACCTGCAAGAGTTCCTGGATTGTTAGAGGTTCCCAGGGCGTGGCTGAAAACATCTGGAGATTGGTCTTTTATGTTCGTAGCACCTTCCCTGTGGAACTCGATACCTTGTCAGATTAGAGAGTGCAGGACTGTGGAGGGCTTCAGTTTAAAAACACATCTGTTTAAACAGGCTTGCATTATCTAATGTTTTATGGATTGTGGATATTTTTAACTGAAGCTGAACTTTCTGTAAGATTTTATTGAATTGTTTTATGACTTGTTTTCTGAATTGTGCAATATAAATAAAAATATTATTATTATTATCATCATCATCAACATAAACTGGAACAACTAAATCACAACTTTTTCCAGGAGGGGGGATTTAATGCCAACAGACCCAGACACATCTACCTTGACTTTCTTTTTCTCCGGTTCCCAAAAGGTGTCATTGACATCATCATCATATTCATCAACATCATCCACATTTTCTGCTTGGATGCTATCATGTGGACTACATGTTGCAGCCAAGCAACATCATCATCATCATTGTCATCATCATCATCATCATCATCATCATCATCACCCAATATTTGTGTACCACACTGTGAATCATTGTATGGCAAAGACATGATCTCAACCGCAGTGGAAAAAATGTGACATTGTGCGTTATCGTTACTATGATCATAGAAACATAGAAACCATAGAAACATAGAATATGATGGCAGATAAGGACCACTTGGCCCACCTAGTCTGCCCATTTCCCTACCTAATGGATAAGCTGCAGATCCTAGTTAACCAGCAGCCTACTTCTTTCTACCCTCACCCCCTAGAATTGCCTTATGGCTGTCCCATGCATGCTTGAATTCATCCACTGTTTTTGACTCCACAACCTCCTCCGGAAGGCCGTCTCCATGCATCCACAACCCTCTCTGTGAAAATAATACTCTTTACATTACCTCTGAGCTGCCCCTTCTATCTTCAAATTGTGTCCCCTTGTTCTTGCACACCTCTTTTTTTGAAAGATGCTACCCTCTTGGACTTTGTTGATTCCCTTGAGGTACTTGAACGTTTCTATCATGTCCCCCCTCTCCCTCCTTTCCTTGAGGCTATACATATTAAGCTCCTTTAGTCTCTCTTCATATATCTTCCAGTGCAGACCCTGAACCATTTTAGTTGCCCTCATCTGGACAGCTTCCATCTTGTTTATGTCCTTCCGGAGATTGGGTCTCCAGAACTGCATGCAGTACTCCAGATGGGGTCTCACCAGCTGTCTGTACAGAGGGATAACAACTTCCTGTTTTCTACTGGTGATGCCTCTCCCTATGCATCCCAGTATCCCCCCAGCCCTCCTTACTGCCCTCTCACATTGCTTGCCCACCTCTAAGTCATCTGATATGACTACCCCCAGGTCCCTTTACTTTTTTGTTGTTGTAAGTATCTCACCCCCCATTGTGTACTCTTCCCCTGGGTTTTTGTTTCCCAGGTGCATTACCTTGCACTTCTTAGCATTAAATCTAAGCTGTCATACATTTGACCATTCCTCTAACTTTGCCAAGTCCCTTCTCATCCTTTCCACCCCACCTTGTGCATCAACTCTGTTGCAGATCTTTGTGTCATCTGCAAAGAGACATACTTTGCCTTCCAGTCCCTCTGCAATGTTGCTTACAAAAACATTGAAGAAGACTGGCCCTAATACTGAACCCTGCGGCACCCCACTAGTAAACCCCCTTTCTTCAGAGTGGACTCCATTTACTATTACCCTCTGTGTCCTATTCTCCAGCTGATTCTTTGCCCAGGCTATCATCTTGGGACCCACTCCCAGGCTGGCTAACTTGTATATTAATCTTTTGTGTGGGACTGAGTCAAATGCCTTGCTAAAGTCTAGGTAGGCCACGTCCACAGCCCCTCCCTGATCTACTACTTTGGTCACTCAGTCAAAGAAATCTATTAGACTCGTCTGGCATGACCTTCCTGCTGTGAATCCATGCTGCCTTGGGTCCTGTACCCTCTGGCCTCTAGATACTCGACAATTCTTTCCTTCAGAAGTGATTCCATCATTTTCCCTATCACTGAGGTTAAACTAACAGGTCTGTAGTTTCCTGCTTCTGCCCTGCTCCCACTTTTGTGAAGGGGAATCACATATGCCCTCCTTCAGTCCTCAGGTACCACCCCATCCTCCCATGATTTGTTAAAGAGGGTAGTCAGTGGTGTCACTAGTTCTACCCTTAGTTCTTTTAGAATCCTGGGATGAATCCCATCAGGCCCCATTGCTTTGCACACCTTCAGTTTTAAGAGTTCTTTCAGAACCCTTTCTTCTGTAAATGGGCTGGTATCAACTTCTGTATCCAGAGTGTTTCTATTGTTAGTTGTAGGTACCTCCCCCTCTTCGTTTGTAAATACTGAGCAAAAATATTTGTTTAGTATCTCTGCCTTTTCACAACTCTGCCCACCCCTCTCCCCTTTATTAAGCCTCACTATCCCTCCCTTAGTCTTCCTTTGCTCCCTGATGTACCTAAAAAATGTTTTATCCCCCTTCTTAACTGAGTTGGCTATCTTTTCCTCAGTTCGGGCCTTTGCTCTTCTGACTGCCTTCCCAGCTTTCTTTTGTTTTAACTGATACAATTCTCTGTCCTGCTCCTTCTGTGATTCCTTGTATTTTCTGAATGCTTTCTTTTTCTCTTGAACCTTCACTGCCACCTCCTTTGAGAACCATAGTGGTTTCTTACATCGTTTTGTTTTGTTTATTTGCTTCACACAAGGGCTTGTTACTTCTGTGATGGCAGTTTTTATTATTCCCCATTGTTCTTCCACCCCTCCTTTCTGCCCATTTGCTAGTGGATTCCTTAGGCACTCACCATTTTGGCAAAGTCAGCCTCCTGAAGTCCAGTACTTTTGCCTTTGTATGGCTTGACTCTATTGCTGTGTTATTGTGAACCATACTGTTCAATGGTCACTAGTTCCCAGATGGCTACCCACTTCTACATCTGTGATCCTCTCTCCATCTCCATTTGAGAGGACCAGGTCTAAGATTGCTCCCTCTCAAGTGGGTTCCAATACTAGTTGTCTAAGGCATGCTCCCTGTAGGGCATCTAGAATAACCCCACTCTTCGAAGTGGCTGCTGCAACTGCACTCCAGTTAACATCTGGCATATTCAGATCACCCATCAGCAATATCTCCTCTTTATCTGCCATTCTAAGTATACTTTCTATCATTTCCTTGTCCATTTCCTCCCCCGGAGAGGGGGGTCTGTATACAACCCCTGTGCGGATTGTGGTGCCACTGCCTGCTTCCAAATTGACCCACAGTGCTTCTTCTCCTCCCTGTCTACCCTTTTGTTCTGTTGCTTTGATTCCTTCTCTTATGTAGAGAGCTACACCTCCTCCTTCTCTTTTACCCTCCCTGTCCCTCCTGTAGATAGTGTGTCCTGGTATGTTTACATCCCAGTCATGGTTCTGTGTGTACCATGTTTCTGTGACTGCCACGGTATCCAGATGTTCCTCCTCCATCAAGGCCACTAATTCAGGAAGCTTATTACCCAGATTACAGGCATTGGTACTCATTGCTCTCCATTTTTTGATGGCTTTACCTTCTGTAGCAGCATCCCCCACTGACCTTTCTACTTCGGTCTTTTTCTCATTTAGTACCCTGTTTTGTAGGGGAAGGCTGGGATTTTCCTGCTGGTTATCGGTGCCTCCCACCTTGACTAGTTTAAAAGCTTGCCAATGAAGCATTTAAACCGATTGCCCAAAAGACTTGCTCCCTTCTTGGACAGATGAATGCAGACCATCCTGCCAGTATAGGCTTGTGTCCCTCCAGGTGGAACCCCAGTCCCCAATGAAGCCAAACCCCTGTGCTCCACACCATTTTTTCAACCATTCATTAAACTGCATGGTGCAAAGTACCCTCACCTCACCCATGCCACTGACAGGCAGCACCTCTGAGAAGAATACTGTGTGTGCTACTTGTCTTAAGCCCCTACCCAAATCTACAAAGTCCTTCTGCACTGCTCTAATCTCATGATAAGCCAAGTCATTTGTCCCTAGGTGGACAATGACGTCCAGCTCAGACTCCCATGCAACTGTTCTCATGATCCTAAGGATGCACTTACTGTTCCTCGAAGCCATGGCACCAGACAGGCACCTTACTTCAGTTTTCCCTGCTCCCCCCAGTTCTAGCCCCCTAATAATTGAGTCCCCCACCAGGAGCTGCTTCCTTTCCCTGTGGTGCCCTCTACCTCCTTCCTGAGGGCCCCCCTTGTGACAGTTGTCTGCACCCTCATTAGTCTCCTCTGCGGGTGCATCCATAGGGGAACTATGCTCCGCCAGAATGGTGTATAGATTGTAGAGTGGAACAACTGACTGGGTGTGCCTATGTTCCACCACCCTTACCCTCCCTGAGCCAACTGGGGTCCAACTGCTGTGCTTTCTTTGCAACCTCTGAGGTAGTGGTGGTGGCTCTGGTGCTCCCTGGATGGGGGAAGTTGCCTTGCTACTGTCCAGTGTGACCTGAAGACAGGCAACTTCCTCCCTCAGGGCAGATAATTGTCTGCAAACAGGGCAGCATCTTAGCCTCCAGAAAGACTCCCAGAAGACTGCTGCCCCACAGCCATTACATTGCACTACTCCCCACATAACTGTTTACCTTGTTTAGTTTTTTTTTGTGTGTGATTGGTTTGTTATATAGAAATATATGTATTTATATAATGTGTATGCTTATATTGTCAGTGCAGTGTGCTAGAGAGGATATGACAGTTATATGCACCTTGCCCTCTTGAGGAAATGATGTCAGAACCTTAGGTATAAAGGAACTATTTCCAGGGCTGGGTGGGGTGAGGGGTGGGAAGGGTTTGGACCTAAACGGTGCCCTCATGAAACAATCAGCTAAAAGCTCTGACCTACCACTGCGATGAGTGCCTTCCTGTCAGCAAGATGCCCTACACGACAATTTGACAGAGAAAATATCCTGCTAATCAAACAAAGAAAAATCCAAACATCCAAGTCAGACACAGGTAAACCTCCCCAGCCCCAAAACAGCCTGGTGACTTGTGCTCTGAAAGCAGTCAGCCCCAAAACACGTCAGCTGTGCAGATGGGCAGACACAGAAAACAGCATTCAGCCCCAATGGGTTCAAACTCTTCCTGCACTGAAAATCGTAACACTTGTAACAAAAGTAAAGCAATTTCCACCTCCCTCTGTTGATTGAAAGACTGCCTTTTCTATTAATTCTAAGTTCCTTATTTCACCCTTCAGTTAGAAGTATCCTCCACCTGAAGAATATTAACTTTCCTAAGGATTCTGCTTCCAACCAAAGACAATTGTAAATTGTAAGGTTCACCTCCCTCTGTTGTGAGCACAACTTGCTTTCTTGCAAATCTTAAGTCCAGTATTGCAGCTTCCAGCCAGAGGTAGCTTCACCTGAAGACTATTAGGTTATCTGATACACCTGCTAAAATTAGTACTGTTATCAAGGTCTGTAAGAATCTTCCACAGCTATTGGCTGTTAAGTAGCTGTGATGTAAGCACTTCCTGACACAGTCTGGCCTGGCCTTTTAAGGCACACAAAGATAAACAAAAGAAAAAACAGTTTCCACCCCCTAGGCACTGTCTGGGTCCAATACACAGCATGTAACCTGCTCTCAATTCATGACTTATGAAAAATTCTTAGCCCAGTGAATAACTCACAGTATTACAAATATTGCAATGCAAACAGTCAATCACTAACTCCAATCAAGTCAGCTGTGCAGAAGGGCAGACACAGAAAACAGTATTCAGCCCCTGTGGGTTCAAACTCTTCCTGCACTGAAAATCTTAACAATTGTAGCAAAAGTAAAGCAATCTCCACCTCCCTCTGTTGATTGAAAGACTGCCTTTTCTGATAATTCTAAGTTCCTTATTTTACCCTTCAGTTAGAAGTATCCATCACCTGAAGAATACTAACTTTCCTAAGGAATCTGCTTCAAACCAAAGACAATTGTAAATTGTAAGGTTCACCTCCCTCTGTTGTGAGCACAACTCGCTTTCTTACAAATCTTAAGTCCAGTGTTGCAGCTTCCAGCCAGAGGTAGCTTCACCTGAAGACTATTAGGTTATCTGATCAGATCAGATGATCAGAATCATGTTCAACTACCACTGGGATGTTCCCTGGGAGTATGACATTATCTACACTGTCACTCACTGCTTTAGACTCAACTATATTTTTTGACATGGTTAACTGGTCAGAAGTGGAACTTGAGGAAGCAGTACTCATGCCAGCAGAAACTGCACTAACACCACCAGCTGGGACATCATCTCCTCCAACTAAGAGTGAAGCTACAGATTGCACTGTAAAAAACATTGGTGCATAAATCCCTTTCCTCACATCAGCTATGCACTTCTGCATACTACCATGCCCACAGACAATCTTGCCACTGGCAGCAGTGCCATGGCCAGAAACAACTTTCCTTGTACATCTTTTTGAGGGCATTTTGGGGGATCAACAAGAAAATTGCAAACCAATTTAGATTTCAGACATTCGGTCTAGCCCAGTGGATGTCATGTGAAGCCCAAAAAAACAACAACAGTGGCTTGCAATCTGCAGAAGTAGATTGTGAACTAAACAAATGCAAAGGCACAGACAGATTAAAGTGCACTGCGCAATCAAGAAAAAGATGCAGATGCAAAGTTACAACAACACCTTAACCATTGCTGCTCACAGCAGTCACAATTCAAATCCAATATGGAAAAGAATACCTTTTGCTGGTTGGGGAGGGCAGTGCACTGCAGTAACAGTACAAAACCAAACCAATACACCACAATCCCTCCTGACAACAAAGCAGTACAACATCATGCATCTGAGGTGGATAGAAGGTTCACACTGCTACAATTACTCTTCGGCACAATAAAAGGTGATTTGCTGGCACGCCACACACACACTGCAAGTAATGTCTGGCAAATTGAAAACTTCAGTAACATAACCAGATCTTTTCAATAAACTGAAATTATGCACTGCTGCAACACAACATTTAGCAAACAAATGTCAAGAATTACTGAAAATATTACTGTGTGTACATTAACATAGTTTTTTATACAACCAAAATATAACCGAAACCAAAAGACTGCCTTTTTCTCCCAGTTTATCTACCTACACCACACAGATACGTCCCTCCCCTCAAGCACACTTCCAGTATCTCTCAGTACTCAGACTGAATACTCAAAATTAACATTCAAAATCCACACAGAAACAATAAACACTCGATGATATGAGTACAGGAGGGTTTCCTACAATCAATGTACTATGTTTTAAGCCAAAAAAATGGCTCAAAAAGGATTTTTAACAGCTTTTATAGAGTTTGAATCACATAGCTCTGACAACAAACTGTCTCCAACTACCACTACACACACATTACACTGAACTGAGGTTGTGCAGAATAATCTAGAGCCCATGTGACCTGCAATCCCATGAATCAATGCAAAATTCACCCTGGAGCCCCAAAACTAGTAGAAGTGAGGCAAAGTACATTGGAATCAATTTACTTCACCTAAAATTATGCACAGAAGTGGTGGGGGAAGGCAGAGTAATGCAAAGTGCACTGAAAACAATGACTTTGCGATCCTCATTATGACACGAGGTACTCCGCTTCGCATTGCGGAATTCTTCGCTGATTCCCAGGAACTCTGTGAATTGCTCTGTGGAGTGAATTTTGGCCACTTCCCCCACCTCTAGTCACATGCTAGACTGGGGGAAGCTAGTATAACTTGTGGCACTTGGCACACTGGATTGAGAATCCCAATTGCCAACTGAGAGAATGCCACAAGCCCTGTGTGCTGTATGATTGGCACACCAGGGGCTTGTGGCATTCTTGGGGGCTTTAAAAATCTGGACCCAACTCTTCTGGTCATCAGGGCACTTAGTGAGGACAGGAAGTAAAGAAAATCATGTTTTTCACTTTGTTCTTGGAGCAGACAGAGTCCTGGCAGCTGGTTATGGAGAGGTGTGCAAAAGTTGCAATTTCCACCTTAGCTGAATCTTCGTGGAATTTAACAACTTTCATGGAAGTTTCCAAGCTTCCGTCTGCAGCGTATTGAACATGTTCAGAATGTTTGGGGTAAAGTATCACCCTGTTCCACCCCATCACACATCACTGGAAGTGTTAAAAACACCCTCCAATACAACCACCAATGGCTAGCAGTCCCTCCCCTCCACCTGATCACCCTCTATCCCAGCCTGTATTTAAAGAACAACGCTGGTGGCTAGTGGTACCTCCCACCACCCAATCATCTGCCCATGTTCAGAAGTAGGTAGTCAATAATCATCATCAGAGATGTAATCCTCAGTCCCTATCTCTCATATAGTAAAATTATTTTTTGCCCTGGTGGTCTAGTGAACCCCCCTCACAGTCCCTCCCTATCTCTAATCCCACTATATAGATTTTTTATTGTTTATTTGTTTTTAAGTTATTCCCTGGTGGTCTAGTGGCCCCCCACTCTGGCAGATAGTATCCCACCCCACTCCCCATCCCAAAACAGAATGGGTGAATGGAATAGCCCTCCGCTCCCCTCCATGGCTGGCTTCCCACTGAGATCATGATATCAATGAATGAGCGCTCGCACACACTCATTCACTGACATCTCAGTGGACTGCTGACCATGAAGGAGAGTGGAGGGCTGTGCTGGTCACCTGTTCCATATAGGGTTGTGGGAGTGGGGTAGGACACTATGTACTGGGGGGGGATTGGGAACCACTAGTCCACCATGGAATAATTTAAAAAGAAACAACAAAAAACAAAAAAATAAAACATACAGTACTGGGGATTGGGGATAGGGAGAACTGGATCACCAGGGAAAAATATATTTTTACTATATGGGGGATAGGGATGGTGGGTTACATCTCTGATGATGATTACTGTTGATTGCCTACTTCTCTGGACAAGGGTGGGTGATCGGGTGGTGGAAAGGACCTCTGTCCACCAGGGTTGTGTTTTTAAATACAGATCAGGCTGGTGGGTGATTGAATGGAGGGAGGGACCACTAGCCACCAGGGTTGTTTTTGTTTTATACAGGTCGGGCTGGTGGTGATCAGGTGGGGAGGGGAAGAGACTGGTAGCCACAAGGGTTGAGATTTTTAAATACAGGTCAGACTTGTGGGTGATTGGGTGGGGTGGAGGAACTGCTAGTCACCAGGGATTATTGTTATTTATTTTGGCAATTGGGGGTGCAGGGCAGGCGGAATTTCCCCGTAAATTCGGAAACGGATGTCCAAACTTTCACAGAAGTGAAAGTCAGACTTTTTTTCACACACCTCTACAGTTATCTAAAAATAAAGCCCACCCTGCCATGCCTTATTGCTATGGAATTGTCACAACTGGGAAATGAGAGATCCAGATATCTCTTGGACTCAAGGAACTGCTGATAAAGAGGGCAATGGAGGCAGCATCAGAGGCTTATGATTTTACTGCATCAACTGGATCAGGCAACAAAAGCTGTAGGCAGGAGAACTGGGGCAGTTGGTGCTGAGTCTGTCAGGAGACAGCTGCTGGAGGGGTGCAAATCTGTTGGCACCCAGGAGCATCAAAGAGCTGCAGGATGATGCCGGGGTGATGGTTGGTCCATTCTCAGTTGTTTTGCTTTTTTGCCTTCTTCCTTGGGGGTTGGAATCCATATATCCTCAGTCAGGGGGCTGGATACTTGCTGCTGACTAGAATCTGGCTGGGACAGGGCAAATTCAGAGGCAGGATCTAAAGTGTCCATAGCTACACAGTGCCATCACAGCGCATAGCGTGCCACCACCATGGAGTGACTAATGTATTTCAACTGTATGGGCAGGAAGTAACAGGGAGCCAAGTGGTGGGGTAATGTACCAGAGGTGGAGTGCTACAGGGAGCAGATAATGCAGTTGAACCAGGCAGTCTGATGGGAAGTGGTGGGCAGTGGAACTGGGCATGTGGGGAGCTGAGCAGTGTAGTAATGCAGAGGGGAGGGAAGCTGCATGGATAGGCAATTCATGTGAGCTAGGCAGATGAGAAGAAGCTGCTGGTGGTGGAACATGGGGAGCCAAAGGGAGTTGCTGATGTATTTGGACTGAGCAATAGGAGAATACATGGGGAAGGAAGCCACAGGGTGTGGTAATTTATTTCAACTGGGCAGGCAGGAAAAAACCTACAAGTTATCAGACATTGAAGAGGGAAGGACAAGGAGCAGACTGATGAGGACCCTGCTCAGCTGGCTGCTGGGCAACGTCTTGTTAATGAAAGGATGCAGACTGTGATAGGTATGGCTGCCTCATTTTATCCATCTGCTTTACCATGTGCTGCACTATAAAGATCTGTAAGTACTTTAGACCTGCTAGTTGTCCTGTGTTGTATCTGACCCTAGATTCTTTGAAAATAGGCACAGCCTAAAGGGTTTTATGTGAAATAAATAACTACACAACGTTTCTGCCCATCAGTCAGGCTGAATAGCATCATCATCTGCCTGTTCCTTGGCCTGTGAGTGTGAGCACTTTTGCACTGTGGCAAATATAAATATTTGGAATCTCAAATACCTCTGCCTAGTGCATTATGTCTGTAGTCCCTGACCATAGTTTTGGCATCATCATCAGCCTGCTCCATGTTGGCCTGTCATACCCATGTCCCCTGTATTGGTTGCTACAGTGCCACACCTTCCCAGACCCTATTCTTTGTGTAGCCATAATACGTTCACTTTGCACATACACGCAAGCAAATGTGAAAAAGACTCCAACCATTTGAGTCAAGTGTGGAATCTATTAAGGGTGTAGTCCCTACCATTCCAATTACACATTCCCTTTAAAGATCAATGGCAACCATTTTACACATTATAAAAAAAAACTGAATTCAGTTCCCAGTGTCATAAGTTGTGTTTCCTGAAAGTTGCACGCTATTTGGTTTTGTGATTTGCTTCAAAACAGCATTTGTTGACAGTCAGGCTGTTTGTCCCTCTAACTGAGCCTGGGAGAGTGATGACATCATATGGGACTAGGCCACAGCTTCAGCAGTGTAAGTACCTGCTTGACTGATGAGCTGTTAACTTCCCAGTTAGAACAATATGTGCGGTAATTGTTTGCTCTCCCGGGTTTTTACAAACTCAGGGCCAGATATTCAAAACTTTGCCCCGGGGCAAAATTAGCACTGCCAAGCGGGCAAACTTAGCCCGGAGCACAGAGCACGCTATATTCAAAAGGAATAGCCCAGGGCAAACAGCTTCCGAATATGGCATGGTAATGAGGCCATGCAAACTGGGCTGGGAGTGCAGGGCAAAATAGCCCTGGAATAAGACAGCACTGAATAAAGCAACCAGGAAGTGCAACCCACAACAACAACACAGTACACAGCAACATGAGGGCAGGTACAGGCGAACTACGTGGCCAATGGTGTGCCAGCAAATGCATGGACTCAGTACAGCTGCAGGAAGCAGCAAGATGTGAAAGAACAGTGATCAAAACACTATGTATTCCCATTACCCGTTAGCGTAGCGCTAACACATTGAGCACATTAGCCGGAGCTTACAGTTAGCCCAGAGCAAACACGTTGCCCAGGGCTAAATGTGCCATATTCAAAAGTGCCATGCAAATGAGCCTACTACGTAGTCTCTGGGCAAACAACCGGATTAGTATCTCATTATACCCTGATTTGCATGCAGTTTGCCCAGCGTTACTGCAGAGTCCCACAGAGCCACCTGTAGGTCAGTCTGGAAGTACAGGACTGACCAGGTCCAGCCGCAGCTCCACCTGTAGGTCAGTCTGGCAGTGCACGATGATAGCTGCAGGCTACATGTAAACAGTACAGCATAGCATATATATACCCCAGGGGACAGGACACCATAAGCACAAGTGGTGGTGGTGCTGCATACAGCTGTCACATTGTAGGGCATACTACAGCGTACATACAGAAACTACAGTAGCAAGGGGCCAGTATGCGTGGACACAGCAATGCCTATGGTGTGTGGGCAGTGATGATGACTGCACAATACATAGTGAGTGGCCCAACCTGCGGATGTTTTCTGACTCTGGACATTACTGTTACAGCTGTTGTGTGACCCACAGATGCTGCACCTGTGGCATGATGCTCACAGTGACATGTACATTTCTGGCTTTGTGTGCTATGGCAGTTGTACAGCTGTGAGATATGTGGCCGGGGGCATATATTATCCGAAGGCACACTGGTGTTGGGGTATTCTCAATACTGACCCATGTACACTGCATGATATGTCCCAGCCTTGTGGCCACACCTGGTTTGTAGCACAGCCTCGCCACCCATACATGCTCCCCTCAACATCCTCCATGCCCACAGTGCTGCATGTGTGTGCTGGCATCTGTTGGTGTCCACGGAAGTGTGGTCCACAGGTGTGTGCTGTATGGCCACACTGCCGTGCTGTCCACTGGTGGCAGGGTCACCACTTACTGCCTGGCATGGCTGGAACTGGTGACAGATGATGGCATCATTGTGATGCCATCAGTTAGCAGCATGCTTCCTCTATGTTTGGCTTTATCTATGTGTCATATTTATTTGTTAGGGTCACGCAAAACCAGCGCTAACCAGCGCCAAGCAACCGCGCCAGAAAACCATAATGTCACTAAGCTGATTGCCCAGGATTAAGACCAGCTTTTCCTGGCGGTACTGTGCACCAGGCTAAGTGTCGCGCTAAGTCGCAAGAAACCACTTAGTTAAAAGGTCGCTGAATATAGTGATTGCGCCTGTATTCATGTCAGTTTGCCCTTGCATACATTATATTTTGGCCCGGCGCTATGCAGTTTGCCCGCTTATTTGGCCTTTGAATATGGCAGACCCGCGCTAATCCCGCGCTAAACCTGTGCAAATGGTTTTTGCCCAGTGCAAAGTTTTGAATATCTGGCCCTCAGTCTCTGGTGTTTGTTCAGATGAATTAGCTGAAAATCCACATTGTGTTCTTCTAATGAACTGATTATTTGAGTTTCAATGCTGAATTGAAGTGGTATGCATTTGAGACATTATTTTATTTGTATCACAGTTACTGGCAGTTTATTTATTTTTATTTATTGAAATGTTTCACCAGGAGGGCACACTGAACAACAAGTTACTCGTCTCACGGTGCGACCTGGCAGGAGGGGTTACATAGGGATTGTGAAGGATGATCAGTTACAATAGTATGTGGGTAGTACAAACAATACAACATTGTAAGATTATGCAACAGTTGAAACACAAGGTATTGTACAATAAACAGTAGTGGAACATTGGGTAAATTACAATACATGTCCAAAATCATACAAAAGAACATATAAACGTACAAAACAGTAATAATGCGATAGAACCATTTATAGTGCATGAGTGTACCAGGAGCAGGCTTGAGGTAGTGCGCAAGTGTTGTTGGAGTTAAAAGGATGGGGTTAGGTTGTGCACACTGGTGACCCAGAAGGGCAGGTGGAGAAGAGAAGGGGAGAGGCAAGAACTGAATATGAGGAGAAGGGGTAGTCATTTCCTGATTTCCCCCTTCAGGATGTTGAGAACCCTGCCAGGGGGGTTATGGTAGGAAGGCAGAAACTGGGTATAGTTATTAAGGTGGGATAAAGCAGGAACATATGAGGGAAAGGCATATGTGTAGGGCAGAGGTAAGGGAGTAGCTGGAAGAGGAGTGTCATATTTCAGGGGGGAGGGAATTCCAGATTTTAGATTCTCATTAAAACTCAGTGTTTTTATTTAGCTATATAACACTGGGTTGTTTATTTAATGGATATAAAATAAATCTGAAGCTTATTAATTCATATAAGTTGTTTGATGTAGCCTCAATAAATAGGTACATGTAACAATTTGTTTCCCCTCAGGTTGACAAACAGGTGCCTTCCACACTCTATTTCGGACACATACACAATATGAACTCACAAATGTCAGTTCTTTGATGGTTTCTGTGTGAAAATACATAATGTATAACTAGAAACAGTGTATGACATCCTGATGCCCCTTGTCTCCCTCACCATAGTGGAGGCAGCTGCACTCTGATGCCCTGTCCTCTGTCCCAACAAGCCCTCTGTTTCTTGACCCACATTCAAGGCTACTGCACCCGGTTTCCCACTGTCATCTCCCACACAGCTGGGGTTGCTGCTCCCTGTTGCCCACCATCAGCCTGAACAGTCAGGTCTGCTGCACTGTGCCGTCCCATGCCAGAACAGTTGGCGATGCTGCAACCTGCTATACACTGTCCCCCTAACCCACAGTTGGGACATTGCACCCTGTTGCCCCTTGTTCCTGTCGCCACAGTCAGGGCTGCTGATCTGTACTACACCCTATGGTTCATTGTATCTTGCCTCTACAGTTGTGGTTGCTGCATTATGCTTCCCCATGCAACCAGAGGTGGGGCTTTTGTTTCACCCTACTATCAACATCCATGGTCGGAAATGGGCAGGGCTGCTTCACCATGAGCACCCCTTTCCACAGTTAGGGCTGATGTATCTTGATGCCTCCCCCCCCGTGTCCTGACCCATAGTCAAGACTTCTGCATCATGCTGTCCACAGTCCCCTTCTACCACAGCCAGGGCTGTTGCACCCAGCTTCAGACAAGTTTGGCAGGGCTTCTGTGGCCTGCTGTGCCCTAGAGACACTTGCCTCTACTGTTAAGGCAAGTGCACAATGTTTCCACTTGCCAGAAGAGTTGGGCATTTGCTGCCCCCTCTCTTCTGCCCCCATAGTTGTGTCAGTTCCACCCAGATGTAGCTGCTACATCCTGTCCCGCAGTTTGGGCTGCTGTACCCTAAAGCCTCCCTTGTCTCCTGATGAAACAGTTGGGACTTCTGCACCCTAATTCCCCTCTGTCCTTCATCCCCATAACACAAGATGAAGGCAATTTTGTGTTTTTCTTTTGGGCAGTGCAGCAACAAATCTGATGTTGGTCACAGGGGGCAGCATGGTGCAACAACCCTAACTGTTTAGTCATGCGGCTGTGGAGGAATTGGGATGTAGGGTGCAAGAGGGCACAGCAGCCCTGACTGTGTACACAGGAACAGGGTGCAGCAACTCTGGCTATGGTGGTAGGAGACAGACTACAGCAAGGTGAAGAAATCTTGATTGTGGGTCAGACTATGGGGGGGCAGCAGCGAACAGCAGCCCTGACTGTGGGGTGGGATGTGCATGGTGCAGCAGCCCTGCCCATATGGGAAAATGGATAAAGGTAGCTGGGTGCAATAAAAGCCCCACCTCTGGTGGCATGGGCATACTGGTGCAGCAGCCCCAACTGCGGAAGCAAGGGGGCATGAGATTCTAGGGTATAGAAGTGCACAGCAGCCCTAAGTGTGTTGACAGAAACAGGGGAAACAGAGTGCAGTGGCTTTGCTTGAGAGGGTGGGGGATGAAGGGCTGCAGCAGGGTGCAGTAACCTCAATTGTTCAAGCAGGGGGGCAGCAGAGTGCTGATACCCTGATTGTTCAGGCAGGATATGGGGCAACAGGGTGCAGCAGCCCTGACTCTACAGGAGAAGAAAGTGGGCAACAGGTTGCAGCATCCTCAAATTTGGGGAAAGGAGACCAAGGGCATGTGGGGCAGGTGACATGGGGTAGCAGAGTGCTGCTGCCTCAACTGTAGGTATGAGAAGGGGGCATCAGGATGCCATGTAGTGTATCTAGTTATCTTTTATTTCTTTTTATTTTATTCTATTTGCTGTCCCAGCCATCAGGACATCTTCCCCAGGCACGGCGCCCATGGACTTTCACCTCCCATACTGCCAGCACTCCCGTCACCCCTGGCTTGCCCCCCCAGAGGGTGGGGTTGCGGCACTGCCTGGCTCAGTGCCGCAAAATTGGCCTGGTCGGGGGAGTCTGGCTAGGAGGCTAATTGAAGCCTGGGGCTGGGCTCCAGAGAGATGGCTTAGGAGCAGAGGTTTTCCCCTGTAAGCAGGGGCAAGGACATGCAATGACGGCCTGTGTCCACCCTGCCCCTGAAATTAGTTGGCGTCGGTGCTATGCGGCACACCCAGCCTCCACCAGGTGTCACTCTCATACTGTGCACAAGCCACCTTCCCCCCAGAGAAGGAGAACAGTTCTAGGGATGCTCGATCCTTCTTTTGGCTGGCCCTCCGATGACCCGGGTCCGTTCCCGAACCCAGGTTGCCAGCGTCGCAAGTGGAAATCCAACTGCTGCGCTGGCGAGCTGGCTGATAGTGTATCTAGTTATACATATGCATAATGTATTGTAACTCATAAATCATCAATGAACTGAAATGTGTGAATTCATATAGTACATGTGCCTGAAATAGCAGAGTGTGGCAGGCAGGCATATGTCTGTCAATCTGAGAGGAAAATAATGTTCTTACATGAACCTATTTATTTGAGACTACATTAAAAAGACAAACTACTTGTTTGAACTAACAAACTTTAGACTTATTTTATAGCCATTAAATAAACAACTCAGTGTTATAGCTAGAAAATAACACAGAGTTTCTGATGTGAAAGAACAGGCAGCAGCTGTGATACAGATACGGTGATTTCTCAAATGCATACCACTTCAGTTCAGCATTGAAACTCAAATGATCAGGTCTTTAGAAGAACAACATGTGAATCTTCAGCTAATTCATCTGAACAAACACCAGAGACTGAGGGCAGGATTCTCAAAGATCGTGAAATACCCTTAGCTGCGGGTAAACCACGGAACAAGTGAGTTGCCACTTGCAGATCCGCAGGTTACTCACAGCGCCGGGTATTCACAAAGGTGGAGCTGGATCACGACTGACTCCATGATTTACGGCTGCTTGTGGGAGGTGTTGCCCCAGAGATCTCCGCAGCTGTGGCAAGATGCTATGGCTGGTGGGAGCAGCCATAACATCCTCAGCAACTGCTGGCTGAGAATCGCAACCAGCGCAGCTGTGGGTGATTTCAGCCCGCAACTGCAGTTGCGGAGTGGGACATTGGTCCCGAAAGTTTTGAGAATCCTGCCCTGAGTTTGTAAAACCCCTGGACAGCAAACAATTACCTCACAGATTGTTCTAATTGGGAAGTTAACAGCCCGTCAGTTAAGCAAGTACTTACTCTGCTGAAGCTGTAGCCTAGTCCCATACAATGTCATCACTATCCCAGGCTCAGCTAGAGGGACAGAAACAGCCTGACTGTTAAATGCTGTTTTAAAGCAACCCACATAACCAAATTGCATGCAACTTTCAGGAAACACAACTTATGACACTGGGACCTGAATTCAGGCTTTTTTTTTTATAATGTGTAAAATGGTTGCCATTGATCTTTAACTGCAGTGTTTGCTCTCTTTCCAGATGATAATACATTTATGTCAGACAGTGTAGGGCTAATGCAGGCTTCATTTTAATTGTGCAAAAATGCTGGAAGATGTATTACCTCAGAGATGTCCATTCAACAGCTTTTGATGTCCTAGCAATGAAATCAGCAGGAAGCAAGAGTCCTACTCATGGCAAAAAAAAAAAAGAGTAACTACTTAAAGTGAAACACTCAGCATTAACAACTCCACAAACAAGTGTGAGACTGGTCCCAATTTGCATTTTGTACAAACATATGAAAATTCCAGCAGATGCAGGCCATACAGTCTATCTAGTCTGCTCGAATGTGAAACTCTTAGTCTATTCTACTGCATCTGCCACCTGATCCTTTTCCTATCCACTGATTTATCTCCCCAGTCTGCTGTCTCCGCTCTCCCAATCTTCCCCTCAGTTTTGACCATACCTTTTACCCTGTCCCACCCCGTCTTAAAACTACCCACAGTTTTCATCAAAATCTCCTCTCTGGCAGCTTGTTCCACCTCACTACCACCCTTTTCATACAATAGTGCCTCCATATTTCCCTCTTGAATCTTCCCCCTCAGATTTCAGACTTTGCCTCCTCGTGTTCCTCCCCGCCCCTTTAGTCTGAAAATGCCTCAGTACTGACCCTAGTCATGCCCAAGTACTTGGAAGGTTTCAGTCATATAACCTCTCTCCCTTCTATCCTCCAGGGAATACATGTTGAGCTCTCTCAGTCTTTCCACATAGGGTTTTCCCCCATTCCAAGGATCATCTTTGATGTCCTACACTGGACTCCCTCCAGTAGTCCGATGTCCCTCTTTAACTAGCGCACCAGAGCTGCACACAGTACTCCAAGTGTGGTCTCACCAGTGACTTGTACTGCAGCAAGATGACTTCCTGTCTCTTAGAGGTGATTCCTCTGGCAGTGCACCCCAGCATCTTATTAGCTTTGGCTGCCACCTTACTGCACTGTGCAGAATGATTCATGTCCCCCATGACTAGTACCCCCAGATCCTTCTCCTCCTCCTCTGAAGTGGATAATTGCACACACTGAAGTCAGTAGTTATTTCCTGGGTTTCTGGCTCCCAAGTGGATGACCTTGCACTTCTTGGCATTGAATCCCTAACTGCCATGTGACTGACCAGCACTCAAGCTTTGTCAGATCCTCTTGGAGTTCTTGCCTCTCACCCCCACTATCCACCTCCACACAGATCTTTGTGTCATCTACAAAAAGGATGATTTTGCTCTTAATCTTGTCTGATATAGTATGACACCAATGAAGATGTTAAATAACATTGGTCCTAGTACAGAGCCTTGTGGGATCCCACTAGTTACAGCTCTGGAAGTAAAAAGTTCTCCCTTTACAATTACTGCCTGCTGCCTGTCCTGCAGCCAGCTCCTAATCCATCCTACCAGTTTCTTCCTGGTACCCAGGTAACTTAGTTTACTAATCAATCTTTTGTGTGGCACTGAGTCGAAGGCCTTACTGAAGTTCAGACACAGGACATCCACTGCATGGCCCTTATTGAGTGCCCTTGTCACACAATCAAAAAAGTCAAGCAGGTTGGTCTTGCAGGATCTACCTGAGACAAACTAATGCTGCCTTTCATCCTGGAAATCATTCACCTCCAGAAAGATCACTAGCCACTCCTTAAGGATGGTCTCTATTGACTTCACCACAATGCAGGTAAGGCTGACCAGTCTGTAGTTACCTGATTCATCCCTGGGCCCACTCTTATTGAGGGGCACCACAAGTGCCAACCTCCTGGGCATGCACCCAGACCCTAAAGAGGTGTTGAACAGATCTGGCTGGGGTCCTGCCAGAACCTCCACCAACTCTCTCAGGACCTTTGCATGTACACCTTTCAGCCCGGTGCCTTATCCACACACAGACACCTAAGGCCCTCCAATACCCTACTCACCAGGATTTCCTCATCCGTTACCCCTGCTCCCCCCCATGTCCACCCCAGCTCTCCCCTGTGTCATAGGCCTATCCCTCTACCTAGTAAACACTGAACAGAAGTACTCGTTGAGTGCCTCTGCCTGTTCTCCCCCTCATTCTGACCACCCCCACCATCTTTTTTGATCCTGACAATCTCATCTTTATAGCTACTTTTCTCCCTTGTGTACCTGAAGAAATCATTTTCCCCTTCCTTAATCCCCTGTGCCAGACTTAGCTCTTTTAAACCCTTGGCTGCCCTGACTACTCTGCTCACCTCTCTGGATTTCCTTGAGTACTCCTCTCTGTCCTCCTCTCACTTAGATCTCTTATACCTGCTGAAGGCAGCCTGTTTTTTTCCTCACCTTCTAACATACTAACATACTATTTGCCAACAGATTAGGCCTTACGGTCTATCGAATCTGCTCGAACCTTAGATCCTTAGTTGGGTGCCGAGGCCCTCCCATCCCTTGTGCTCCAGAAACCCCTATCATCCATCGCCACCCCCCCCCCGGGACAGGCCATCATCTGATACATCCACTTTCTGTGTCTGTCCTACCCTCTCTTGAAGCCCTCCACTGTGGATCTCTGCACCAGCTCGCCAGGCAGTGCATTCCAAGGGTCCACCACCCTCTCAGTGAAAAACCTCCTCCTCTTTTCCCCCCTCACCCTTCCACCTTTCAACTTCAAACCATGCCCTCTGGTGATACCTCCCTGCTTTAGTCTAAAGATCCCCTCCATGTTTACCCTATTTATTCCCTTGAGGTACTTGAGACCTCAATCATGTCCCCCCTGTCTTTCCTCTTCTCCAATGAAAACAGGCAGAGCTCCTCAAGTCTGTCCTCATACATCAAATCCCTAGCCCTCGTATCATCTTAGTTGCCTCCTCTGTACCCTCTCCAGGAGCTGTATGTCCCTCTTCAAGTGTGGTCTCCAGTACTGTACACAGTACTCAAGGTGTGGTCTAACCAGTCCACTGTACAGCGGCAGAATCACTTCCCTTACTCCTAGAGGTGATTCCCTCACGATGCATCCCAACATCCTGTTTGCCTTGCTAGCCGCCTCCTGCACTGCTCAGAGTTATTCATACATGCATCCACCATGACCCCTAGGTCTTTTTCCCTATTGAGGCCTCCAGCGCCTCCCTCCCAGGGTGTACCTGTATTTAGGGTTTCCCGACCAAGATGCAACACCTTGCACTTGGTGATATTGAAATTTAATTTCCATGTGAGCCCAGCTTTCCAGGGTGTTCAGGTCCCTTGCAGCGCCAACCTCCCTCTTCTCCTTCAACTACTGCTCCCATCTTGGAGTCATCCATGAAGAGACTCATTTCACCCTTACCTCCCTGATGTCCGATATGTATGCATTAAACAGGATCGGACCCAGGACCAGAGCCCTGCGGTACCCCACTACCAACCTCTCTAGGGTTCAAGAGCTCCCCACAGACCACTACTCTCTGGATGCATCCAGCTAGCCAGTTTTCAATCCATCTGACCATCAAAGGGCCTACTCCTAACCCCATCAGTTTCTCCACCAAACCATTGTGGGGGACAGAGTCAAACGCCTTGCTGAAGTCCAAGAATAATACATCCACAGGCTTTCCTCTGTCCACTTCTGATGCTACCCATTCATAGAACTCCACAAGATTGGTTTGACATGATCTACCTGGCACAAACCCATGTTGCCGACTATCCAGACCTCCACCTCCTCCAAGTACACCCCAATCGTTCCTTTAGTATACTCTCCATTATTCCCACCACCGAGGTCAAACTGATGGTCTATAGTTACCTGATACTTCCCTAGACCCCCCTTTATGGATTGGCACCACATGTGCCTCTCGCCAATCTCTAGATACCCTCCCTGTCTCAAGTGACCTGTTGAAGAGCTCCGCCAGGGGTGCAGCCAGTATGTCCGCAATTCCCATAGTACTCTCGGATGAATGCCATCCAGCCCAGGAGATTTGTCTTTCTTTAGGGCCTTGAGGGCTAACCACACCCTTTGGCGGAGATAGCATCATCCGCCCTCCACCTTACTGGCCTTTATCCTTATCCAGATGTGACACCCAGGTGCCCGCCTCCCTCTTGCTCCATTTGTTGCTCCCTGATTCCACTACTGCAGCTTCTCCCTTCGTGACCTTGCTTTGTAGATATCCCATCCCCCTCCCTAGTAAACACAAAGGCAAAGTACTCGTTAAATACCTCTGCCCAGTCCCTTGCCTCTTCCACCCACCCTCCTTCTGATCTCAATCTGCTGAGATGGCCCTTAGTTTTTCTCCGCTCCCCAATGTACCGGAAGAACCCCTTTTCCCCTCCATGTATGCCCTGTGCCAGCTGCTGCTCTTTACTGGACTTTGCTCCCCTCACCATACAGGTGACTTTTCTAGATGCAAGATAGTACATTTCCTTATCCCTATCCCCTCTTGTTGTTTTATATTTTTTGTAGGCCGTCTTCTTTTCTCTGACTGCTACCTGTACCTCACTGGGCCACCAGCATGGTTTATGTGACCTTGCTCCCTTACGTTTCAACTTAGCGCAGATCCTGACTGCCTCATGAAGTCCCCGTTTTATGACCTCCCATCTCCTTTCCACACTTGTCATTGATGTAATCCCCTTCAAGTGATCCTTAAGAATATTTCCCATGCCCACAAAGTCTGCCCCCCTGAAGTCCACTGCCAGTGTCCTAGATCTCACCCCCCCATGCTTATTTGAAACCAGACAGTATTGTGGTCACTCCCAGTCAGGGGGTCCTGTACAACCAGGTCCCTTACCAGATCCCTATCTGCCAGAACCACGTCCAGGACATGCCCTTCCCCTACTCCTTTACATAACCAGCTCAGTTTTTTGGTTCTGACCTTCTTATTGGGTCTTTGTAGATTATTAGTGCCCTCTTGCCTCTGCCAGACCTATTTTTTTCAAGTGATGGATTTACATGATTTGTTCCATGAGAGCAAGTCTCATTTACAGAATGTCCTAAGTCAATAAGGTAGCAAAACAAGACAAAATTAATAAACATACACAGTAACACATAAACACTTATACACTATCATGTAAATAACACAATAGGTAACTAAAACTGTATTACTCATGAAAAGCAATAACAAATAGATTGTTCCTGTAGAAGCATTTTCTTGAGATTGCGTTTCAAAATATATAGTGTCTGAGAATTTTATAACTCAGGTGAGATTAGTTCCAACAAAAAGGAGCATCAAAAGAAAAACAATTTTTTCCAAAATGAGATTGATATATAGGTAGAAGTAGGCCCCGGTTAGGAACTTCTCTGAGATTATGACTGTGGGTAGAAACTAATAGTCTATTCATGAGATAAGCTGGAGTTTGGTAATTTACTGTTTTATAAGTCAGTAATGTGAGAGTCTTGATGAGGGGGACAACCAATTTAATTGCGTTAGAAGAGTACAGTGATGTTCATTTTAGGGACTACTTATGATAAAACATAATAACTTTAAACTGTGTAAACCAAGGAGAGATGCATGATATTGGAGTTACAATAAATAGAATCACAATAGTCACAGACTGGAAGTATTGATTGGGCCACACTAGTTTTCCAATCTTGTAGTGATAAACAGTGTCTGGCCCATCTCTATTGACATAGACATTGTCAAGTTATTACAGTAGTGTTGTAAATATGAGACTTAAAGGATAAAGTGGAGTCAAACATCAGGCCCAAGTATTTACATTTGTAAACAAGCTGCAGGGAGACATTATTAAGCTTGATAGGGAAGAAAGAATGGCATTATTAATAAGGGACTTTGACCCAAATAGCATTGTTTGCTTGTTTTTTTACCATTTATAAGAGTAGTAAAATAGAAGAAAACCAATCAGCAACTTTAACAAAATTAGTTTGAAGAGTGGACATTAGAAACATTAAGCCTTTATGAGCAAAGAGTAGTATTGTCAGCGTAAAGTCTAATCGTGCAGTTATTAACTATTGAAGATAAAGGATCAACAAACAAATTAAAAAGAATAGGACCCAAAATAAAACCTTAGGGTACCCTTATGTTTGTGGGAACAAAAGAGAATAAACATCCATTCCAAGAAACTGACTGACTTCTGCTGTGTAAGTAAGATGAGAACCAAGATACAACATTTGTAGAAAAGCCATGAGAAAGAAAACATTTTAGGAGTAAATGATGATTTAGTACATCAAAAACTTTGGACAGGTCTATAAAAACTGTTCCAACATATTGACCCTTATCCAGAGCTCTCGAGATAGAGTCATGAAAATCAATTAGGGCTGTCTGAGTATAATGATGTGGTCAGAAACCAGACTGGGTGGTGATTTTCTCTGTCACATGCTTGGTATGAGTATAATAAACTATACCTTATTTATGACTGCTTGTGAGTGTTATCTCTGCTAACATTGTAGACATAGAAGAATCTGATTTATTATCCCAGAGCTGGACTCTGAGTGATGTTTATGGTGACCATGGTAAATGTTTAAATGTTAGTCAAAGTGACATCCTCATAGAAGCATACATAGATACATAGAATTTGATGGTAAATAAGGACTGCTTGGCCCACCTAATCTGGCCATTTCTCTATCTAACGGATAAGCTGCAGATCCTAGTTAACCAACAGCCTATGTCCTCCTACCTCCACTAGAATTGCCTTATGTCTGTCCCATGCATTCTTGAATTCCCTCACTGTTTTTGACTCTACAGCCTCCTCAGGAAGGCCATTCCATGCATCTACAGCACTCTCTGTGAAGAAATATTTCCTCACATTACCTCTGAGCTGTCTCCCTCTATCTTAAAATTGTGCCCCTTGTTCTTGCACATCTCTTTTTCTGAAAGATGCCCCTTGTCTCCTTCACCATGGTGGAGGCAGCTGCACTCTGATGCTCTGTTTCTGAAAGGTGCTATCCTCTTGGATTGTGTTGATTCCCTTGAGGTATGTGAACGTTTCTATCATATCCCTCCTCCCTCCTTTCCTCAAAGCTATACATCTTAAGCTCCTTTAGTTTTTCTTCACATGTCATCTGGTGCAGACCCTGCACAATTTTGGTTGCCCTCCTCTGGACAGCCTCCACCCTGTCTATGTTTTTGCGGAGATGGGGTCTCCAGAACTGTACACAGTATTCCAGATGTGGTCTTACCAACTGTTTGTACAGAGGGCCAACAACTTACTGTTTTCTACTGGTGATTCCTCTCCCTATGATCTCAGTATCCCCCCAGCCCTCCTTACTGCCTGCTCACATTGCTGGCTCACCTTTAGATCATTTGATATGACTACCTCCAGATTCCTTTCCATTTTTGTTGTTGTCAGTATCTCACCTCCCATTGTGTACTCTTCCCCTGGGTTTTTGTTTCCTAGGTGCATTACTTTGCACTTCTTTGCATTGAATCTAAGCTGCCATATGTTTGACCATTCCTCCAAACTTGTCAGGTCCATTTTCATCCTTTCCACCCCACCTTGCATATCAACCCAGTTTCAGATCTTTGTGTCATCTGCAAAGAGTCATACTTTCCCTTTCAATCCCTCTGCATTGACACTTATAAAGACATTAAAAAGGACTGGCCCCAGTACTGAACCCAGGGTACCCCACTAGTAACCCCCCTTCCTTCACTGTAGACTCCATTTACTATTACCCACTGTGTCCAGTTGTCCAGCCAGTGTTTAATCCACTCCCAGGCTGACTAATTTGTTTATTAATCTTTTGTGCAGGACTGTGTCAAATGTCTTGCTAAAGTCTAGGTAGGCCATGTCCACAGCCCCTCCCTGGTCTACTACTTTGGTCACCCAGTCAAAGAAATCAATTAAATTTGTCTGACTTGACCTCCCTGCTGTGAACCAATGCTGCCTTTGGTCCTGTGCCCCACTGACCTATAGGTACTCAACAATTCTTTCCTTCAGAAATGATTCCATAATGTTCCGTACCACTGAGGTCAATCTGACAGGTCTGTAGTTTCCTGCCTCTGTCTTGGTCCCACTTTTGTGGAGGGGAATCAAGTCCACCCTCTTCCAGTCCTCAGGTACCACACCATCCTCCCATGACTTATTAAAAAAGGTAGTCAGTGGTGTTACTAGTTCCTCCCTTAGTTTTTTTAGAATTCTGGGGTGAATCCCATCAGGCCCCATTGCTTCATCTACCTTCAGTTTTAAGAGTTCTTTCAGAACCATTTGTTCTGTGAAAGGACTAATATCAACCCCCCTATCCAGAGTGCTTCTGTTGACTGGATTAGGTATCTCTCCCTGCTTTTCTATTGTATATACTCTGTAAATTAACACACTGGGTAAAATATCCCAAGTGACAAGCAGCTGAAGGTATCTTCTGTTTAAATCTATTTGGTCTGTTTTTGATTCCCAACTGCAAAGCACATAGGCAAACAGACCTGTAGTAAACTTTTTTTTTTAGTGTGGGACGGCTGTAAAGAGATCTGAACAGACAGATAGATTGCTTTCATCTGTGGATCTGAATCCTAGTCAGTTATACTCATTTAGGAGCCCACATCATCCAAGGGCTGCCTCTGTGCTTTCAAGATTTGTGGTCCAGAACATAATTCTTGATCCACAGCTAGCTAAGGGTTACTCATTTAAATATTGCAATGTCTGAATTAATCAGCACTGAGTTGAGGCTGGAAGCCTCATTACACTGTGCAGCTCATGGTGGGTTCAAGGATTTTGCCAGTGTGGCAAAGGACAAAGAGGATCCAATTAGGGTGATCTTTGAGCACTATAGTGAATTAAAAAATGGTACCAAGAAAGTGAATCCAAAAAGGTTATTTTTTGCAAAGGTATCTGCAGGATTTGATGCTGCTCTACATAAATTATCTGTTTTGGAATCTGCTTATGCTGCATCCAAACTAGAGAATACAGCATGTAGGCATGAAATGGGTCTGCAGGAATCTGACTATATCAGGAGGGTAGAGAGACTGGAATTTCAAATGCAGTCCTTACATAATCAAAATGAATGTTTTTTACTTGACTCAGCTCATAGCAATAGCAAAGAACTGCATGCTATAAGAGATAACTGTGAAAGGGCAGTATTGGACAGAAAATAGGCGCTGCAAATGAATGGTGTCCTGTCTGACACTAATGATACATTACATTCTGAAAATGAGGAGCTTAGAGTAGACCTGACTGAGGTAAGTGCTGAGCTAGAGCATCAGATCAGGGAAAATTCCAAGGTAACTGCTGTGTATAGGTAACTAAAAAAAGAGTTGGTCAGTGAAGTGTCTGAAAGAGATTCAGGCATTCACTATGTTAAATGTAGGGAAAAGATAGTGAGCTGCGCCATCAGAAAGAAGTTTTTATGGGACATATTAGGGCCAGTGAGGACAAGATGCATATTGATTTTGTTTCCTCTGGTGATGAGGAGTCTGGAAATGAGGAACCACAGAATGCTGTGGAGTGGACCAGCCCAACAACTGTCCATCCTCCTAGTGTTACACAAAATGGAGAATTGTTAATGTCTCAAAATGGTGGACACAGACGTCATCACGTCACTTCACCATGCCAGCCCCAAGATGACTGACAGGATGTTGATAGTTATGATGACTTACAAGCTTTCATAATCCAAGATGGCCGCACCCATGGGTCATCAACCCAAGATGGCTGTGCCCATGGGTCATCATCCCAAAATGACCAACCATCACATCATGGAGGTCTGATTACACATTCACAGGGAGCTGTGATTGCTGCCTTGTCTGCTAAGGACAAGCAAGAGATTCAGGAAATGAATATGAATGTTTTTGGTTGACTAGATGTTACTGCAGGTCAGAGAGATACATTTAGATTGGAAGTGGATCAGTATATTAAAGAGGCTAGCAAACAGCCAAATATTGTGAGAGCCATGGCAGAGGCTGCAGCAGAGACTGCATTAAAGGGAGCTACTCTAGCTCTTCCAGAAACAAAACCACTGCCACTAACCCCATGAAGTCTGCACAGTCAGCACAACAGATGGCTAATAGCATTGGACTCATGCAGTCATCTGAAAATTTGAGTTGTCACCTTGCCAAGGTTAAAGCATATTGTGAAATGCTTGGTTTGCCTCCCGATGGTTGTGTACAAGTGCTAAGGTTAACTTTAGATCCCAGCCTTTGGTCTAAACTTCCATCAGAGATAAGAGATGGTACAAAAAAAGACTGGGCTAGTATTTGTTAAGCCTTAATGGCGACACATTACCCAGGAATAGTTGGAGCATGACTAGCATACAATGTTAAGCAAGGGGCTGAGGAATCCCCTGCAGACTATCATGGACATTTGTGGATGGCTTATTGTTCAGGCAAAACATTAGCAAATGAAAAATGTAAAGCTGATAATTTGGAATACAAAGATTTATTCCTACATAACATAACACCAGGTCTACGTAAGAAAGTCAAGTGTTCTGTTTTTCCTGAGGAGGATAATTTAGCAAAAATGTTGAAAGTGGTTGAAAGAGCATTTCAGGTGTACCTGCACATGCTTAATTCTGGCACTAAAAACAAGGTTGCTGCTATTCAGCAGCCTTCTGGAGGGACAACCCGCTATAAAGTGGAAGGGGGGGAAGGCACAGAGTAAACAAGCTTCTGCTCCCAAAAATGCAAAAAGCAATAAAAACTGGAAGGAGAGAAAGTATAATAACAAAGGGAAGAGACAGTGTGGCAAGTATCAATGTACTGGTCCATTCTACAGGAAGATTGCAGAGGAAAATAAAAACCTCCGAGAAGCCCTGCAGTCTAGGAGCTCTAGCAACCTTATTCCTGAATGCCATTTGGCTGCAATAATGCCATCATCACAGGCCACATGGGGGGATGCAGGTCTGATTTATGAACATGTACAGCCAGCTGCTACAGCAGCAGCTCCTCCATTTGTATACACTGCAGCATTGCCAACTGCCAGGGCAACAGCTCCTCCAACCGAATATAGTGCAGTGCTGCCAGCTGCCAGAGTAGCACCCCCTCCAACTGAGTATACTACTGCACTGCCAACTGCTAGAGCAGCACCTTCTCCAACTGAATATGCTGCTGCACTGCCAATCACTAGAGCAGCATCCCCTTCAGTAGAACATACTGCTGAACCACAAACTATAGCTGAAGCAGTACATGCCTTTTTCACTCCACTGTTAAAACATGCAGCACCATTTGCATATGAACCACCACATATGCAGGAGCCACTACATGCAAAGGTAATACTACCCACATATGCAGCATCAGCTGCACACCCACCAACACCATCTGTACATGCACCACCATATTTACAGGTACTTCCACCAGTACATGCAGATCCCTCTGCATGTGCACCACCACCTGTAAGATCACCTCCACCAGTGCCTCTGCCACCATCCTACATAGTGGCCGCAGTATCAGGCAAGAGACAGGAACTGCATGGGGCAACCCGCACAACAGGCACTTCTAACAAGAAGGTGCAAGATATTGTAAAGAAACTTGAGAAGGGGAACCCTAATAAAGGGCAATGACAATTAGAGGTCCCAGTCCACATTATATCCCCTATTATAATGGATATGCCATGCATATAGGCCAAGGTTGGGGCTGCCAACTAGTAATGCTGCTTGATTCTGGAGCAGCCATGTCAGTATTACATGAAGAAAATCCTGAATTCTCACACTGGTCTAACCGATGGGAGACTGGTGTACAAAGAGTGGATGGTACTGCCCTACAGACCTATCAGTCCAAACCCACCCCTGAAATGGTGGGCAACCTCACCACAAAATTCACCTTTGACCTCATGGTATTACATCATCATCCCAGTATTTTGGAAGTTGATTTTCTAGGTCAACATGGATGTGTTGTGAATCTGGCAAACAGGTTTATGATCCAAATACCAGGACAAAACCATACAGTCAAGATATGTGATTCACATATTCTTGCAGCTATAACACACAATGACACTAAGTATGATGTCATAGACCTCTTTAAAGATCATGATGGATACAGAGACATATAGCCAATCATCGTCAGACACAAGGATGTGTTTGCAAAGGATAAGCATGATTGTGGTAGAATGAATACTACCATTAAGGTAACCTTTCTGCCATCTTTAAGACAGGCTATAGAATCCCTGCTTCAACAGGGGGTAATAAGGACATGTGTCTCAACTGTCATCTCACCCATTTGGCCTGTTTGAAAGCCAAATCAGGCTTGGAGACTTACAATTGACTACAGAAGCCTCAATCAGGCAACTCCAAGCTGCTCACCTACAGTGGCATCAGCCCCTGATGTCCTTAAAATGCTGACCCCAAACCATAAATGGTTCACTGCATTGGAAATTTCCAATGGATTTTGGTCCTTACCACTGGCTAAAGACAGCCAGTACAAATTTGCCTTCACTTTTGAAGGACGTCAGTACACGTGGAGATGCCTCCCCAGGGTTTTCATAACAGCCCATCCCTGTTTCACCTACACATGAAAGATGCATTACAGGGATTCTCAACCCCTGAATGTCTGCTATTGTATGTAGATGACTTGCTTTTGACAACCGGCACAAATGAAGAACATTTAGTTTTGTTAGAAGAACTACTGACTATCTTACAGAAGTCAGGCCTCAAGTGCAACCCTTCTAAAGCACAATTGTGCCAAAAGGAGGTTCTCTTTCTAGGGCTCAGCATAACAGAAAAGGAAGAAGCCTTGATACGAACAAGATTCAGGGACTGCAGGATTTACCCCTGCCAACCAGTGTAGGAATACTGAGACATTTTCTGGGTATGGTAAACTACTCCAGAGATTTTATTTGTGATCTTGCACAAAAGGCTGCACCTCTGTATGAGTTACTGAAAAAGGATGTACCTTGGACATGGGGTCCATTACATACCAAAGCTGTAACCAGTTTGAAAGAATCACTGGCAACAGCCCCAGCATTAATTAATCCTAACCCAGCTTTAGGGTACCATCTGGAAACTGCTACATCAGCTACAGCAATTTCAGCAGTTTTAGCACAAAAAATTCATTGGGCATATTAGGCACATTGTCTATGCATCTCAGATGCTTTCCCCAGTAGAGTTAAAATATAACCCTTGTTAAAGGAATCTTTTGGCCACATATTGGGCGGTGAGACACTTTATGTATATCATTGGATATGCCCCAAGTATGTTATATTATGATCATATGCCAACAGATTTCCTACTGTCAGACAGAGTAAAAGATGGCTCTGTTTCAAATGCTAGACTTACACATTGGTGTCTGCTTCTACAAGATCATGACATCACTGTCCTTCCTGCTAAAACTCCATCCCTACTTGCTCATGGGCCATGGCCTACTATTTACAGGTGATACGCATGATTATGTACTCCAACCCCCTGACCTACCTGACCCAGGGCCGTTCCTGCCAGCACCTCAGGAAGTGTTAAATGACATCACAGGGTGTTGTATCTTTACTGATGGCTCAGTCACACACACCAAGGAGAGTCAGATAGCAGGGTTTGGAATCCTTATTGTACATTCTAATGATGACAAAGTGCGCATAGCTAAGAGGTGTACCATCATTTCTGCACAGTATGCTGAACTAGCTGCTGTAGCATGTTCTCTGGAAGTGCTGAAACAAGGCACTGCAGATACTGTTTTCTTTATAGACTGATTGAGTCTGTTCCTCCCTGACTGAATTTTTGCCCTTTCGGAGAGAACAAACTTCCAATCCTCTGATGGTACCCCTGTGAAATACAGAGATTTGTCTGTGTATATCACAACACTAACCAAACAGTTTAAATATAAATTGTACATACATAAGGTTAAAGCACACTGTAAACTTGGACCTTATGTTCCTTATAACAACCATGCCAATTCACTGGCAAAAGATGGTTCTCGAGGAGAAGACAAATGGAAAATGAAATCTCCCTTTGTCCCGGCTACACTGTCTGTTGCTGCAATTAATAAAGGCACAATTTCTTTTGAGCCCATGGATCTAGCATCCAAACAAAAGAAAGACCCTCACTTGAGAGCAGTATTTAGGTTCCTTGATAAAGGAACTGAGGAAAAACTTGCAGAAGTAAGTCCCTACAAGAAAGTGGAAAATTAACTTCACCTATCCAGTGATGGCCTACTTATTTGGTATCACTGCCGTAAAACTCCTGAAAAGTTATGGGTAGTTCCTGAACACCTAAGGGTAGATTTTATCTACCAAGTACATAGTACTCCAACTGGTGGATACCAGAGAGTTGATAAAACCCTAGACAGACTGAAGTCCTCTGTCTGGTGGCCACACATGAGGAATGATGTGGAACATTACATCAATAACTGTTTAATCTGTGCACAGAATAATCCTATACCAGCTAGGAAGAATGCTAAATTGCAACCCTAGAGGCATTTGGACCACTGGAACAATATCCAGATTGATTACATTAGCCCTATGCCAATGACTAAGAACAACAAAAAGTTTGCCCTAGTGATCACTGACCTATTTTCCAAATGGGTCGAGGCTATTCCAACAAAGAACGATGCTGCCAAAGCAACTGCAAAGGTTTTGATTAATCAGCTGTTTACCTGGTGGGTTCTACCCCTAAAGGTAAATTCTGATCACGGAGCTGGCTTTACAGCTGAAGTAATGCAGGAAGCTCTGGATTTGTTAGGGGTAAAACAAAAGTTTCATATCTCTTACCACCCACAGTCATCAGGACAGGTGGAAAGGGCTAATAGACAAATCAAAGTTATGTTTGACTACCTGAAAGAGCTCCTGATTCCTTATCACCCTGAGTGACCACTTCACTCGGCCAATGAGGGGCAGCTAGAGATTCCGAGGGTGACTTTTTAAAATCTGCAGGAGCCCGGGCATTTATGTTCATGGCCCTGACCCTCTGGAATTCTCTACCCCGTTGGATTAGGGAGTGCACGACCATGGAGGGATTCAAACAGGCCCCAAAAACGTTCCTGTGGAATAAGGCATACAGTGAAGATGTTGGCTGACATGTTTGTATTTATTGAATGTGATGATGTTTTTATATGCTTTAATTGCTCTGATTGTTATGAGTCTTGGTTTTGAAAGGCGCATTATAAGTAAAGAATTATTATTATTATTACGTTATCCATATTTGTTCAGGAAAACCCCAAAGAATGGAATTCATTATTGCCATTGCTCCTTATAGCAATAAGAGGGTCACCCTCTGCAAGTGAACATTGTACCTCACTTGAAGTCATGACCAGACTATCCATGAGACTCACAGAACACTTGCTTCTGGACCTTGGTGCCTCCACTACTGGTGGGGTGTCAGCGGACAAGTTTGTTTAACAACTCAAACAAGATATCCAAAAGATATGCTAGTTTGCTGCATGACACCTGCACAAGGCCCAGCTACAGGCCAAAATCCAATTTGACAAAACTGTACACCCTGTAGGCTGGCAAATTAGGGACCAGGTAATGGTACTCAGATGTGCACAACCTACACACCCATTTGTAAACAAATGGTAGGGGCCCTATCCCATTGTAAACAAACTCAGTCCCGCAGTCTATCAAGTTAAACTGCCTTGCAATAAGAAAGACATTGATAAATGGCTGCATGCCAATCAAATGAAATTGTTTAAAAGAGATTAAATTACTTTTCCGTACTCCAGTGGGCAGAATAGTACTGAACTAACTGTTTTCTTGTCTCTTTTCCTTTTTAGGTTCCTGAGAAAGATGTCTGCTTTTCGCTTACCTTTCTTTTTAGAAATATTGGTCTCAGCCGGCCCGGTGGTGCTGACAGCTGAGGCACTGGACACCACACCTCGCATCACGATGGTGACCTGGGTTCAGGAATGAGCACGGGTCACCGTGGTCTGGTAGGGGAGGAGAGGAATAGTGCATCTGATGGACTGCTCTTCCTCTCCAGGAAGGGGGTCCACATCGGTCAGCATCTGACTGCCCCTGGTGGAGGCTGGGATTCAGGGACGCATGCCACACACTGGGAGGAGTTGAGGGCAGACGTCTGGATGGGGACGTGTGTGGACGCATGTGCGGCCACAGCTGCTGGCATCATTGCATGCCCTCCAACTCCAGGGAATTGAGAAGAGGGGAAATATGGCACCAGTCACAGTGGCTTGATGGCTGTTTGGTGAGACGCCCAGCTCCAAGAGCTCACTGAGACTGGATCCTGTGTCAGCAGAGATAGAAGGGTCTCTCCACCACCCCGCAGTGGGGGGAAAGCCGCGGGGGTATACAGTGAAGCCCCTGGTGGGAGCCAGAGTGGTCTGGATGGTGGCTGGAGGAGGTGGATGCCTGGACATGGTTGGCAGACCGGGGGCCAAGGTGAGGAAAAATGACCAACAGAAATATTGGTCTTCTTACAAGCCCAAATTGTATACCGTAATGCAGATAAGAAACCAGTGACCCCTAAACCTGAACAGATTGTCGAGACAGACTACCTCACAAGCCCACGAGATCTGAAGGCATCCTGTGGTGTGCATATTGAAGTCCTAGAAGACGTGGTCATCATCCAGGAGGGTAGTGAGGCCCTACTGAATGTTATGATCATTGCTTTGGATCAATCAAATCTTAAAATTGCATGGTATGCAGTTCATGATAAAGATCTAATCTCAAGTTTGCAGCCCTTATAAAGATACTTTCCAAAGATGGCCCAATGTCAAAATTTAACCTACTGGTACCTTATTATACAAAAGGTACACCCCACAAATTCTGGAGTATACAACATAACTGCTAATATTGATCTGGACTCTTGTTTATGTATGGCTAATCAGCATGAATACTGTATTCAAAATTATATGGCAACAAAGGCCATTGTCCTTAAGGTTTTACCTTATGATGCCCCAGAATTTGAGACACCTGATAATGAGAACAGAACCTTGCCCACCCAGTGGCCTAGTTGCCACTTCCCAGCCAGGTGCCTTGTTAATCATGTGCAGTTCATGCACATCCCAGTGGTTTTGAATCTTACTCATCGGAATTTAGAAGAATTTGGCCTTTGTTCAACGACTAACATTTCCCATTTCTTTCAAATTATGTTATTGGATACTTTGGCAGCATACCGGGTATGTAATAATGACCCCTCTATTGGAACTGACAGTACCCCACATAGAGGATTTTCAAACTCTAAACCTAGTAGTACTGGTAACAAAAGTAAGAAACCCAAACGCTCTAAGCATTTTATGGCAGAAACAGGTATGAACTCTGGCCTATTTGGTTCTGATATGTCAATTTGGAATAGGGCTGATATGGCCAGTATTCAAGCACAAATGACAAAGGTTCATGATAGTATGAAATATAATAGCATTCCTCCCCTGTTACATGGTGTGGATGGCCTCACTCAAGAAGAGCGATTTACAGTCTATAACATAAAGGATATGGCGAGGGGATTTGACTTGACAAAGGACAAGATTAATGAATTAATATCAGCTAACAATCAGGAAGCAGACAAGCATCACATAGCCATGAAAGTCCTTTATTCTGCCTGTGACTCTTATGTTCTTACGGTCGTTGGTAATCTCTTCCGGGATCTGGAATTAGGACATATTCCTGATCTCATACATGACAGACATATGGGTCAGTGGTACTGCCCCAAATGCACTTCTACTGCATGTGTTAACAAATGTTTATCTGAAGTTAATACTATTCCCTTGTCAATGGCAAGGAACCTTGGGAATGTCACCACACATGCAGTATTGCTCCATGTTTCGAAACTTACTCCTGCACAATCAAGGACACTATAGTTGTGACTCTTACAGTGTCATTGCCACAGTTTGATCCAGCTACCTCCATCTTTGATCGTCTGCCAACTGTCTATTCTATTGGTCATCTTGATGGGAACATTTATCAATGACAGGTTGGAACTACCTTCTTTGTTGGTTTACCATACGCATCTATACTCCTGGTTGGCTCCAAATATTGATTGCTGTTCTTGGAAAGGCTATCACCTTTTATGCAGATGTAGCATCTTTGAACTAGTCATACTGATTTGTGGATATTGGCCTAATAATTGGGACTGGGCCTCCTCTTTGGATCCATCTTTGAAGAATCTTAATGGCTCTAACTTGAATTATGAAACTCCGTCTAACACTGGAAGAAACCGTGGATTTACACCTGGAACTGTTGGTGCTTTATGGCTTGTGGAAAATGATATCTCCTGTCCTGTTCGACTTACCAACTGGAAAATGCCATTGTCTAAAGTGGTATATTCTGCTGATGGAGAATACTGTATGGTGACCAATTACAAATTCTATTGGTATGAACAGATGTTATAGAAAATGGACTTTTCTAACTTCTGTTTTTTTCCCTAAACAGCATGTTGTTATAGGTCATGCCATAATTGCACCTGTTCCCATCCTGGAACCAGATACCATTGAGTCCAGTCCTGACTATCTGGATGCTTTGTTGCAATTTTTACCTATTTTTAATGTTCATATTGGCAACTTAAGTTTGTCTCTCCAATCTCTTCTCAATAGGACAGATACCCATCTGATTTATATCAGTAACAATGTTACCATGGCTGAGGAAGCACGTGATGATCTGATCAGTGATGACATTGCTATGATATTGGAAAACCTGATTGTGAAGTTTACTTTTCAAATATTTGTGGTAATTCAATTTCTACTAATATTGGCACTTATAATTACATTTTATTGTTTAAGGAAAACCCTGAAACACCATCATGACCAGTTAAATTTCCTCTACCAGGCTCGTGCCTCGGGCCTGTAGACAAATGGTGCCTAACCATCGTCTGTTTGTTGTGTTGCCACTTTTGCAGTTAGGGCACTAAAGAGGGGACTGTTGCACCTGGATTATGCCACATATTGCCCCATATATGCCTTACACTATATCTCTGGTCTATTATATTGTGATACTGCTCTTTTACACTAACATTGTAGATTTGGGCACCCATTGTATAAGCATGGGTGCTAAGAATGTGCTTTGCTATTAATATATGCTAATGTTTATCATGCATGATTCATTATACCTCACTATAATACATTTATCTAGATTATGTTTGTCTTTCATATATTTTCCCTATATAATTTACCTAATCACTGATAAAATGACTCTGAGGGATCATCAGTGATTATTGTGTACTTATATTCCCATATAATAATATGCAGTGTGTGTTTTACACTCAGGCACATATGCCATGTGTAATAGAGCCCTGCCAGCACTTCTCTTTGTCTTTGCTGACAGAGAGAGAGAGAGACTCCTTGTTAGTCTCTCATCTAAGCAAAGTAATACCACATGTAGATTGGAAGTGTCAGCATTCTCTTTGTCTAAGGTTTATGCAACAGAAGCATTATTTCTTGTCTTATATTATACTCATTAGTAATTCTGTCTCCCAAGTAATTATCCAATAAAGAATGTATTGTGTAACATTGTTTATAATATAGAACCAATACATAAGGTTCTTTATATCTGCTATCTAGATGTTATCTTGTTATATAGCACCGTGTATTGCCAGTTCTGGCTCTAGAAGACCTGTACATTCTTCTAAGACTGGCAAGTTACCCTGTGATCTGTGATTTTCTCTGTCACATGCTTGGTGTGAGTATAATAAACGACACCTTATTTACGACTGCTTGTGAGTGTTATATCTGGCTAACATGGTAGATATAGAAGAATCTGATTTATTATCCCAGAGCTGGACTCTGAGTGACAAGATATACCATCCAGGGGAAACTTGCTCTGGTCCCTTGGCCCCAGGTGCTCCATATAACCTCTCTCACCCCCTCTATTTTTTTCCCTTCTCATCCATGCAACCTCCTCCCTATGTTGCCCAAGCTGTCTACACACCCGCTGCTTTCCACACAGTCCCTAAGATGGCTGAACCACAACCATTGAAGCTTACCACCCTCCCTGCATCCCCTTTTGTACTGCTACCACCAAACATCCTCCACCTCCATGCTTTGCCCAATGACTGTTGCCTGTTCCATTTTCTTGGTCCCTCCATCCTACCTGGTATCCCTATTTAGTTTGTCCTGCTCTAATCCCTACCTCTGATACTTGTCATACACCTATGCAGATCCCAACTGTGTTTCCCTCTGTCCCTTGTTAATGATATGGTCTCCTCTTATGCATACTGTATGTAGCCTTCTCTCCTAAGATTACAATACCTGTGCACCTGACTCCTGTTACTTCCTACCCAGCGTGGCCTGCTGTCCTTCTTGCAGATGTCTTGTGGACATCACTTAGTCAGACTTCACACTCCTGCTTCATAGCACTCATGCTTTGGGGTCACTCACATGAGGGGTCACTTGGCCCCTTGATTTCAATATATGGGTTCCAGGCTCCCTATAGGCCTCCCTGTGTCACATGGTGTCCGACCACATTTCTAGTCCCTACAACAACCTCCCTTACTCAGTGTCATCCCACCACCCGGTCCATTACAACACCTGCAACACAAAGAATGTTCACTAATTTACACCACTCCCCCATGCACACACAGCCACATGCAACAGCAAAAAATCCCCAAATCAAAAGGCTCACTTTACTGACTTGGTTCCTTCCCTTGCTCAGCGGCTGTTGTAATGCCTAAGAACTACAAATATGGTGCTTTTATAGTGCTGGCTCCAGGCTCTCAATTGGCCAACCTGTGTCAGCTGGTGGCTGACCATGTTTCTAGTACCTCCCTCAACCTCCATCACTCGGCATCCTCCCGCCACCCAGTCCCTTAGAACCCCTCCAACACAAAGAATGTTCAGTAATTAACAGCACACACACACACACACACACAGCCACAAGCAGCAACAAAAAAATCCTCAAATCAGAAAGCTTACTTTCCTGACTCAGTTTCCTTCCCTTGCTCGGCAGCTGTTGTAATCCTTGTGTGCTAAAACTTCCTTTTTACTTACCCTGTACTGTAGTATACTTTTTTTATAACTATCTTTTTATTCAACTTTTTGGGCATGAATACATTGCACAATGTTGCACAAGACTGTATCTTTCAACAAGATAATGTCAGATAATAGCCAATCCTATGGTTTACATCAATAATCCTGTGAGTTGCCTACTACCACCTACACAGCATCTGGGGTCAGTAATGTGCCTTTTCTAATACCAGTTCCCTCTCATTTGATGCACATTGGAAACTGGTGTGGGAAGGGAAAATGGGGAGGGGGAAGGAGGTCTGCAAAGATAGGCTTTCCAGAGAAAGAACTGCCCACACCAGACAAGATGTCCCTTCCCTAACCTTTTGACCCTTAGCAGCTAGGATCCCACACAGTACCACCCAGAAACATCTAATATCTATGGAATGAAGTCTGTAGCATATGTCATAACATTTATAACCCACATATTCTGCCTTTAAGTGAAAATTTCTAATGCCTTATTTAGACAGTACATGATTTTTTTCATCGTATAGATGGCATTAACTGCAGCCCTCTAATCATCCACACTTCCTAGTTTTGGGAGGATCCAGTCCCTAGTTATGTATTTCTTGGCCACCAAAAACATTATTGCTAACAGATACTTAGTGCGTCTGTCTTTGAGTCCTACAGGACATAGGTAAAATAAACAGAGGTATGAGATTAAAGATACAGGCACGTGCAGGACCCAAAAGAGTTCGCATTCCAAATCCATTAAAAAAGAGTGCAAGCTGGAACAGATCCATATAATATGGGTGCGGGCACCCAGAGATTTCCCACAGTGCCTCCATCATGCTGCTGATCCTCCACTTGAATATCTGGATGTGATTCCTGATGTTCTGAAGTATCATATAAGGCACTTCCAAGCATATTCCCTTCCGATATGTGAGGCTGCCATTCTGCTTGTTTCATAATAACTCTTTTCCCAGTCTTGTAAGGTAAGCATATCTTATGTTACCCCTCCGAGTGCCAGGCCACCCTCAATGTGTTCTTCTGTTTGGTGTCTATTAATGCTTTGTATATTATGGAAGGCAGATGGCAAGGGAACTGCATTCAGATGTGCCTTATCAATTCTTGTATCAGGTCTGGGGCCTCTGTGAAATATTGTGCAGAGGAGGGTCTATTGTTAAAAATAAAATGGTGAATCTATAGGTACCAAAATAAATCTTCTTGAGCAAAGCCAAACTGTTGTATGTCTTCAAGTGGGTGCTGGTTCCCCCATTCACAAATATGGCTCAAATAAATTAAGTTATGCCGCTGTCAGTCCCAGAATGTAGTATCCAGATGTTCTGGCAGAAAACTCGCCAGTTGCACCAATGGACACACCCATATCAACTGTGGAGTTAGCACTAGGGAAGACACAACACCCCACCACATCTCCCCCACCTTGTGCAGACAAGTATTCTCCTCAAGATTCTCTCTCTAAGAGTCAAGTCTGTGTCATATAAATAACTAACCATCTCATGTAAGAGTATGACATAATCCTCTATAGCAAGCTACTGCATGCTGCTCCCATGTATTTTGCCACTGGAAAATAATTTAAAGTTGGGCAACTGTATTGTATAGTTGTAGGTCAGCCAGACCTAGACCCCTTGATGTTTAGGCAGCATTAAAATTTTAAACTGGATATGTGGGCATTTTCCCTGACCGACATACCTGGAAACAGACACCTGCCATTTTCTGCAATCTGCTGGAGGCACCGGCCCCACCACATTCTGAAATATATGGAGAAATTGGGAAGCAATACCATCCTGAGTCTACCCACTGAATGAGACTATGAGTAGGATTGTGCCAGTGTTGCAAGTCTACGGCTAATAGTCTGGACAATGGGCCATAATCAGCCTCTTAAAGTTGTTCCAGTTAATTTAATCCTGAAGAATTTTATTTTGGTAAAGTCCCAGTGAAATGGATAACTTGTATGGAATGCCAGAGTTGGGGAATAATGCAGCAAGAGCGCTTCTGTTTTGGATGTGCTTAATTTGACAGATGAAATAAAGCTGAAAGTATCCAGAATATGGAAGATTTCTTGAAGGGTTGTCTGTGGATGAGCTACATATAACAGGACATCATTGGCATAAAGGGCTGTCATATGTTCTTTACTCACAAAGGGTAATCCCTGTACTTGTTCACTTTGATGGCCTGTGCCAGTGGTTCTATAAAAATGGTGAACAGTAGGAGAGACATGAGCCACCTTGTTGGGTGCCATGGCCTAATTCAACAGAGTCTAAGGCATGGCCATGGACCTTTATAAAGACTTGAGGGCTACGATATATCCTCTGTATGGTCCACATAAAATTCTTAGTAAATCCCATTCTGTCCAATATTGCAAACAGATAGGGCCATGACACCCAATCAAAGGCCTTTTCTGTGTCTAAACTAATTAGAAGAGAGGGGATCTTAGCCTCTTGTATGTGGTGGAGAATGTGTAGGGTTTATCTGATATTGTCTCCCCAGCTGTCTGGATCTATCAAATCCTCTATCAAATCCTGCCTGGTCCTGATGGATAAGACTCAATAATAAGACATCTACCAGCTGTGCCAACACAGCCATGCATTGTTTATAATCAGCATACAGAATCAATATGAGTCTATATGCTGGACAATTCAGAGGGTCCTTCCCTGTTTTGGGGATCACTGAAATCGTGGTGTACTGCCACATACTCGGGATCTCTCCACCAATCAGGTCTTCATTACAGGCCTTCAGAAAGGGTGGTAGCAGGTGCTCTCAGTGGCTCTTATATAGTTATACTATGTACTGTGCTAGCCAGATTGCAACCTGAAATGGTCAACACACCTACAGTATTTGATCTGTATTCTCTCTGTATGTGAAATGCTCTACTGTGTAACTAATTCCTGGTTGCCCCTGCAAAAGGGACCTCTGGGGTTCAGTGGACCCTACCAGGTTATCAAAATTGAATAAATAAATAATGTAACCATCCAGGTCTGCTGCATTCTGAGTTTTCACTCTGCGTAAAACCCTCTCCACCTCCTCCATGCTTATTGGCATGGCAAGGGATTCTGCTTGGTTTGGTCAAAGCTGAGGAAGCATTAGGGAAGATAAAAACACACTAGTGTCTACGGGGTTGGGGGGGGCTCTGGTGTATAGAGGGTTTGACCGTAGGTCATAAAGGCCTCAACAATTTCTTATGTCTGCCACAGTAAATGTTCCATCTGTGGATGTTAAAGCTTGGCAACGGGGGCCCTGGTTTTCTGTTATTGTACCTGATAAGTCAGGATCCTTGTTGGATCCTGGTGACCCTTGGCCCTACCTCATAGTATTTTTGTTGTAAATAGGTAAAATCAAACTCAGTTTTATAGAGGTATATTGCGTCAATGTCTCACTTCACCTTCTCCAGCTGGGCCTTAACTGGCCCATGCCCCTGCTTATGTGCCATATACAAAAAATGGTAGATCTCCTGCAGATCCCTAAAATGCTGAGACCTTTTATGTTTCCACTTGGATGGAGTATTTATTTAAGTGGCTTGGAGGACTGTTTTAAGAGTATCCCACAGCATGGCAGCTGTATGTGTCCCTCCCTGGTCCTGAGTCTATATTTTGGCTATTTTCTCTGTGACAATATGGCAAAATTCTTCTGAGTGGAGATACTATAGGTTTAGCTGCCACTGAGTTCACTAGGTCTGTGGAGCAAGACCAGCTTATGTCTCTATCAGAACATGATCTGATGTCAAAATACCCCCTGAATCACATTTAGCAAAAAAGTGCTTATACTCCTGTACTGTATAGACATAATCTTGGAACTTGGGCCTATGGAGCATGAACTTGAGAAGAATTAAGGGGACATGCTGCTTCTTTTTAAGATTTGGGAGGATCCAGTACTAATGACAGATCTAGGCTTAGTGTACAAGGACCTTAAATATGATTTGAGAGGTCACAAGTGTCAATTGACTGAAACACTACCAAAAACAGAAAGGAAGGTTGCATTCGTCCCAAGTTTTTTTTTTTTTTGCCTTCATTAATGTGAGGACAGACATGTTGGAGATGGAGCTCACAGTATTCACTCTCTACAGCACTTTGAGGAGGACAGTAGAGAACCAGGGAGACAACACTTGCTAAGTATTTTGAACAGGTAGGCCACTGTTACCTGTATTGCTTGTCTCCTTTCCAGACAAACTCATTTTGTGACCCCAGTAGTAGCAGTTTCTCCCAAAGACGTTCTGTTTTACCTTTATGGAGGAAGGCCCACTTGCAGTAGAGTCTAGGAGTTTTCCTTGAGGTGGTGCAGGACCAAGAGCAGAGCAGAAAGCCACATGGGACAGCCCTAACCACTGGGAGTGTTCTGCTCCTTTCCTATAGAGATTTATTTATGTTTTAATTTTGTTTAAATTTTGATGACCAGGTGGACCCCCTGAGACAGTCAAGTCCCTTCTTCAGGGGCAACCAAGGGAACCAAATGTTCCAACCATAAGAAAACAGTACAGATACAGATAATTATGTACAAATATCATTGAACAGTTACATATATTCATGGACTAGACCAGCCATCCCATTCATTGGGAGACCGTTCAAATTACAGATGTCAATTGCAATATAGGTGAACAAATAGTAAGGTTGATACGAGCATACAATGTAATTGTAGTACAGTCAATTAGTGCATACGTGCAGAGTACAGACAATTGGCTGTGTATAGACTCATAGTCCTTGGCACTGATCATACAGCCCAGGAGTCTATAGACAAGCAGCTGGAGAAGTTTAAAGAAGATTAGGGACAGTTCCCATTACAGGCAGGAGACTTGTAAAATATTTCCCTATATTGTCTTTTGAAGAAAGTAATGATCTTGCATGAGAGTAGTGAGTGTGGGAGTTGTGGTGCTCTGGTGTAGAAGGATCTTCTTCCAGCAGCTAGGCAAGTCTTGAGCAGACCCAGCATCAGGAGGTGTGAGAACCTAAGCATTCATGGGAAGGGTTTCAGGGTTAGTAGGTTAGATATACTCAGAGGAGGTGGGAGGTGTATTAGCTTGAAGGTGATCCAATATACTGGAAGGTTAAGTCTGGCCATGAATGATGGCCAACCCAAATTGTTCAGCACATCACAGTGATGGGCATGAGCTGGGGCCTTAATAGCAAATCAGGCAATTCTCTGATAGGCCATTTTGAGTTTGTTCAGGAGTGTAGTCTTAGAGGAGTGGATTATAGAAGCACCGTGGAAGAGGCCTGAGAGAAGGGTCGCAGAGGCAATAGCACTACTTGCCCTACTTGAGAGGCAGGGAGCAGTGCGATATAGAAGGCCTAGTTTCTGATTAGTAGCCTTAGTGACACAGGTTATGTGCTCATCGGAGGATAGATGCTTGTCAAGTACTACACCCAGGAATTTAAAGGAGGTAACATTTTTAAGTTGAATGTTAGTGGCTGTTTTGATAACCGGGGAGGGGGGCACTGTGAGGTTGTGTCAAAGCAGGTATGGTGGAACAACATGGATTTAGTCTTTTTTGTGTTCAGAGCTAGCAGGTTATTTTAAAACCATGTTTCTTGAGTCTGAAAGTCATTTGTTAGATCAGAGTTAATACTTGAGACATCACAGGAGGATGTATATAAGATGGCATCATCTGCATATAGCTGAACTGATGCCCCGCCACAATTCAGAAGAAGGTCATAAATGAATATTAAGAATAGGAGAGGCCCTAAAATTGATCCCTGGGGAACCCCATCGGTGACAGGAGAAAAGGCTGAGATGGTACCGACCAATTTGACACATTGTAACCTATTCTTTAAGTAGAGAGAGTTTTTTGTCAAGCCCAAGATGGCAAAGCTTACAGATGAGAAGTGAGTGGCTGACTAGGTCGAATGCCTTTGTTAGGTTGACAAAGACTACATCAGTGACTTGCCCTGGTCCATAGCCCGGAATATATCAGTGGTGACCCTCAGGAGAGCAGTTTCTGTCCCATGCTATTTCCAAAAGCCATGTTGGTTACTAGTGAGGGTATTGATCTGTTCAAACTAGGATGACAGTTGATTATAAAGTATTCTTTGTTGAATTTTAGCAATTGGGCACAATATAGATATGGGTCTATAGTTTTTGATAAGGCTGGGAGGACCACTTTTATGTACTGGGACAACAACTGTGGTTTTCCATTTGTCTGGGATAGTTTGCATGAGGAAGGATCTATTGATTAGGCAGGAGATCAGGTAGGCAAATGCAGGTGCACCTATTTTAAGAAATTTGGGTGGTAGGGAGTTAAACCCTGGTGAGCTGTGAGGGTTAAGCCCCCTGAGCAATTTAAAGACCTCTTTTTGGGAGGTAGGTTTTAAGTGGAAGAGTGAGTGGGGAGATTTCTGGTGGCTAGCTGGTGGTGCAGGACAATTAACAGGAAGATCAGTTTTGTAGGCATCAAGGTCTGTAAAGAAGTGGATTAGCCCTGCTGTCATCTCCATGGGTGAGAATAGTGTGGAGCCATTTGCTGTCATTGATTGGGGAAAGATCCTTTCATTATCCTTTAGGAGCGCATTGATTTCCATCCAGAAACATTTGGGGGTTGGAGAGGTGTTGTTCCTGTAGTGACAGGAGATGCTCCCATTTGGCTTTGCCCATCTTAGATTTACAAATATTGTGTAGCTGGTGGTTGGTGTTCCAGTCAGAGTGGAGTCTAGAGATTTTGAAGGCATGCCATGCTTTGTCACGAGAGTGCATGAGGTGCCTCAGTTCCTGTGTGAGCCAGGGAGAGTGGGTGCCTTTTGATCTTCTTAGTTTGTGGGGAGTATGGTGGTCAAGAATGGAGGTGAAGATATTGACCAGATATTCTAATGCTAGGTTTATGTCAGGAAGGGAGGTTATTGGTGACCAGTCAGCTGCGGCAAGATTTGAGCAGAAGGCTTTAGCAACAAAGTTAGTTAGGTCCCTAGTTTTATGGATTTGGGGGGGAGGGACACAAAGAATTATTCTTCCAGACACAAAAAGTCAGAGAATGGTCACTGAATACATCAGGGAGGATTCTAGTGGCCTTAATAGAATTTGGATTATTTGTTAGTATTAAGTCTAGGAGAGTGTGCTTGCCTGACTTCATATTCAGTCTTGTGGGATTGTTGAGCAGTTGTTCCAGTTTAGCTTCCAGTAAGGCAGCTTGCTACTGTGTTTTAAGACACCCAAACCAATTCAGGTTAAAATGATCACATATTATAGTGTCTTTCTTAGGGATGGAGTCCAGGCTAGTGAGGAATTTGGCATAGGAGGATGCTTGATTTGGGGGTAGAAAGATGCACCCTACTGTTAAATTCTTGACTTTGCCAAGGGTGACTGTAATAAAGACATACTCTGCAGTTGGGCTGATCTTTAAGTCAGTTAATTCATTGACTACCAATTCATCTCTAGCATAAATACCCCCCCCCCCTTTCTGGGGACCTGGCCTGTCTGTAGTAGGTATAGCCAGGAAGGGTGACCTTATGAGATAGTATGGATGGTTTTAACCATGATTCAGTAATGCAGAAAATATCTGATTTGTAATACAATATAAAGGATTCCAATTCTGCCATTTTTCCCCTAATGCTCTGTATATTCATATGCTGTATTTTGAGACCTTTGGAGTTAAGCCAATTAGGGCAGAAGGTTTGGGGGTCACGAGCGGCCCTCATTTTGTGGTTCCGTTTTTGCCTCTTACTGGGTCCCAGGTTTAGTTCGATATCACCTGACAGTAGTAGGAGGCACAAGCAGGATTGGGGAGAGGGTTGGCGGAGGAAGGGTAGTTTGTGTATTCATTTGGAATGCTGCAGGAGGAGGATGGTTTTATTGTGCTAGGCCAGAGATAATAATGTAAGGTGTGGGAAAGACCCATGTGGGCAAGGGGCCAATAAGTCAAGGGAGCTGGGTGGTGATAACCTTAAAGTGGAGAGTGGCACAGATTCAGGGTTTGAGATCATATCTGCTAGCTGCAGGTGTTCAAGGAAGGACAAGCAAATGAGTAGTCCTTTGGTGAGAGGGAACATTGTGATGCAGAAAGTAGAAGAAATCAGACCAGGGAGGAAGAGGGAGAATGTGTGGCGTGGGATAACACCACTAGGCAGTTAACAACCAGAGGGATCTGGCGAGCTGTGAGCATCAGCGTAGTACTGGGATAATGGTCTCTGCATCCTAATTGATGGCAGAAGGACCTAAGGCTTGTGAATAGGATCCTTCATAAGGGAGGAAGTTATTGAGGAGAGAAAGAAGTAAGTTAAGTTGAAAAGAATCATCAACAAACATTGCGATGAGCAGATCCCATTTAAGAGGAGAAAATACTTAAATTAAGTTGAAGAGAATGAGCAATAAAAAGTTGCAGTGAGCTTTAAGTGGAGAAAATAGTGAAATTAAGCTGAAGAGAACGATAAAAAAAATGTTGCAGTGAGCAGTTTCCCCTTAAGAGAAGTTTGCTCACTTTCTTGAAGTGTTTCAGGAGTAGCTATTGCCACGGTTGAAAATAATGAACATTTCCAGCCTTAGCTTCAACCATTGACTGACAGCACACTGTATTTGTGCTCTTGAGTTTCTGTTAAAAGGGATGTTTGTATTTCATTACATTTCTAAGTAAGCTAGTAATTTTTTAGCACAGTTTATTACCTTCTGGACTTGTGCGGAGTTATGTAGTACGCTCCGTTTGTGTGGTATAGTATCCTTGAGAATGGAGCAGATCTACAGATTGTGTTGTTTTTTATTTTCTTGATCCTTTCTGGAGTTTGTGGGGTTTCTTTTTCTATTAAAATTATTTTCAAGCAAATTATAAAACAAGACGGTACAACTTTTTAAAACTTTCAACCTATGCAAATTAGTGAACATGTGGTACAGTGCTATAAAGTGCGCATGCGTGCCGTTTCAGGAGCAGACTGCCACAGACATCACATACAAGTGCACAAACACAGATGACTAAGAGAGCACTGAGAAATAAAACAGTGTTATATTTTAAAATCTTGGTCTTAGAATCTTAGTGGTTTTAGTACAGCTACTCCTCGTGGGAGCTTCTTTACTGTTGCTTTTAATTAAAATGCTCATTTTTGTTTCATTTCAGTATAATTTACTGTTTTAGACGGGACAGTGTTCTATAACTTTTTCCATTCATTCCATCTGACTGCTATTTTTTGCTGCCTGCACAGCCGGATAGACCACGTCAAATGTGCACATACATCCTCAGAAAACAAATCAGAGCCAACATCTGCCCGAACCAGCAACCTCCATAATCTCTTGGCCAGAAAGAGCAAACTGGAGCAGTCCAGGAAGATGGTACAACCTTGCGCCAAAGAGGATGTACATTTCTGGACGGTAATAGTTGCAAACACTAGGAGCCTAACCCACAAACTTCCTGAACTCACAGCCATCTTGGAATCAGAAAGGTTGGACTGGGTGGCTGTAACAGAAACGTGGTTCACGGAAAGCCATGGATGGGATACAGCAATTCACAGTTACAGTCTGTTCAGGAAAGATAAGCAGTACAAAACGAGGGATAGCCATTTACATTCAGGAGGAAATAAATGCCACAGAAGTAAAAGGGCAACCTGGGGACTTCGAGTCACTGTGGTTAACAGTATGCATGGGCAACGGAAAACCCTTCAGAATCGGTGTTGTGTGCTGGCACCCAAATCAAGGAGATAAAGAAGACAAAGCCCTAACAGAGGAAATCCACAAAATGACTGATAAAGGCAAAATAATACTGGTGGGGGACTTCAACCTACCATATATTAACTGGACCATATCAACAGCAGCAACAAGAAGTAGGGACTTCTTATTGTCACTGCAAGGCACGGGACTGTGCCAACTTGTTAAAACCCCAAGGCGAAATGCCATTCTCGATCTTGTCTTCACAAACTCTGAAAAGAGTAAGGACATCAAAGTGGGATGCCATATGGGCAACAGAGATCATCGCATGGTAAGCTTTAAGGTAAACATAACACAGGAAACCAGCCACTCAGGTGCTAGATTTCAGAAAGGCTGATTTCCCAAAAATGAGGAACATTTTTATTTATTTATTTATTTGTTTGTTTATTTGTTTGTTTATTTATGACTTTGATAACTGGGTGAGCGCACTGATCCCAGGGACCATTTTCAGGCACGACCCGGGCCATAACACATGGCTCAGGGTGACAGTGGAGTACAAGGTAACAGTAGTACACATAAAACGGATCTGATACAAGCAACAATAGTAAGCACAATATACAGGCTTGATGCATAGGTCCATTTGAGAATGGTGAATACAAGGTTTCAATATCGGACATGAGGACATAAGTAGCCAGTTAATGGAAATAGAGGTTGAGGAGGTGGAGGTCATGTGGGGAGACTCAAGAGAGCAATAAAGACTGCCACAGATCAATGTGTCAGATGGGTCAGCAAAGCAAAACAAAAAATAAATCCTCTATGGTTTTCCAAGGAAGTGGCTACCACAGTCAAAGAAAAAAAGAATGCGTACAGCATATACCAGGAAACCAAAATTGGGAAAGACTGTGAGTTGTACAAGGAAAAAATGAGAGCCTAACAAACAAAATTAGAAAGGCAAAAGCCCAGACAGAGGAAAAAATAGCAGAAGGGCAAAGAGAGAAGACAAATCATTTTCTAGATACATTAGGGAACGTAGGAAGGCAAACCGGGGGATAGTAAAGATTGCTACTGAAGAAAGAAAATGCACCAAACATGACCCAAAGAAAGCCGAAATCCTCAACAAATAATTCTGCTCTGTGTTTACCAAAGAGGACCCAGGGGAGGGCCCAGCCCTGAAAAAACACAATACCCCAGGACCAGGAGTAGACATGAGTCCCTTTACAGAAGTCAAAGTAATAATAATAATAATATTCTTTATTTATAATGCGCCTTTCAAATTTCAAGGTGCAGTACAAGTCAAAACAGTATAAAACAGTAATACACCATAATAATAAATATACAGTACTATATAATTAAAAACTATTTACTGCATTACCGTATGCCTTACTCCATAAAAACATCTTAAGTGCCTGTTGAAATCCTCCCACGGACATGCACTCCCTTATCCGATGGGGTAGAGAATTCCAGAGGGTTGGGGCCACAAACATAAATGCCCGGGCCCCAGAAGATTTTAAAGAAACCCTCGGAATCTCCAGCAACCCCTCGTCGGCCGAGCGGAGCAGGCGCACCGGGTGGTAAGGAACCAAAAACTCTTTCAGGTAGTCAGGGCCCAGTCCATGTAGGGCTTTGTAGGTCAGTAAACCGACTTTGAAGGTGATCCACCACCGAACAGGCAGCCAGTGCAGTTCCAGCAGCACTGGTGCGATATGAGAGGACCGGGGAGTCCCCATCAACAACCGCGCTGCGGAATTCTGCACCAGCTGCAAGCGGCAGGATATCAACCCCTGGTAGCCCAAAGTAAAGGGAGTTGCAATAATCCAGATGTGAGGTCACAAAGGCGTGGATCAGTGTAGGAAGGTCACTGGACAGAACCAGGTGCTTGATTCTAGCAATGTACCTTAGATGATAAAAGGATAACTTAACGACAGCCGACACCTGAGATCGAAGTGTCAGCCCTTCATCCAGTATCATCCCCAGGTCTCGCACCTGTTCAGAGGTAAGGAGCTTGGAATCCCCCAGGAAAATTCCCGAAAGATGACCTGCCCCCAACCCCCCTATCCAGCGACCCGGATCCACAACCATTACCTCAGTCTTCCCAGGGTTCAACTTCAGCCTGCTGGACTTCATCCAATCTTGGATTTCAATGAGGCATTTGTTAAATACCAAGAGTCCTCCATCCTGGTTGGGTGCAAAAGACAGGTAGAGCTTAGTATCATCAGCATAGCAGTGAAACCTCAGCCCATACCATCTTACAATGTCTCCGAGGGGCAGCATATACACCGCAAACAACATGGGGGCATCACAGAGCCCTGGGGGACCCTACATAACAGAGAGATAGGTTCAGAGGAAAAAAAACCCGACACCACCCTCTGAGTTCTACCAGTGAGGAAAGATGTAAACCATCTGTGGACCACCCCAGAAATCCCACAGATGAATCTCAGGCGCTCGAGCAGTACCCCATGGTCCACGGTGTCAAAAGCTGATGACAGATCAAGAAGTACCAAAATGGACCATTTTTTTGATCTCTTGCCATCAGGAGATCATTGAGCACCTGAACCAGTGCAGTCTTGGTACTATGCATCTTTCAGAAACCAGACTGGAGAGGTTCGTAGATGCTATGGATGGTCAAATGGTTCTCCAGCTGTACAGCCACTACTTTCTCAATAACCTTCCCCACAAAGGGAAGGTTAGAGGTTGGTCTGTAGTTTGCAAGAGAGTCTGAGTCCAATTAAGCTTTCTTCAACAAGAGTGTCACCACTGCCTCCTTCAAGGAGCAGGGGTACTCACCCGAGTCAAGGGAGCACCAGACTATCTGTGCCAGAACCAAGTTGATAACATCCCAACAGCCCATAATTAGGGCTGTTGGACCCGGATCTAAACTACAGCATGTAGGGCGCATACCCTGGACAATCTGCATAACATCCACTATTTACAGCCAGTCGAAGGAGCTCCAGGAAAAAGGAGGGACTGTGGCCAGGCATCGATCATCCGCAACTCTCATAGAGTGTGCTGAACGGGTCTCCAACCTGATGTCTGCCACCTTATCAGCCAAGAACTGAGCAAACTCTTCACATTGCAATTGTGAAAATGCTCTTCGAACTTGCAGACAGGGTGGGTTGCACAGCCTGACCACAGTTTGAAAAAGCTGTGCTGGTCAGTTCTGAGTGGCAGCAATCTCCCCGGACAGGAACTCTGCCTTCACACGGGAGATTGCTGACTGATAGAGTCGATAATGCTCTAGCAGTCTAAGACGGTCGGCATCTAAGCCGGATTTCTGCCAGCATCACTCTAACCTACGTCCTAGTCACCGTAACTCCCTCAAAGTCCCATCAAACCACAGAGACCAAGGGCGAAGGGAGAGAGGACGTACACAGACAGGAGCAATGGAATCCAGGGCGGAGGCAATGGCCTGATTATAGGCCCTGGACCTAGTTGCTCCTGTCCGTGTTTGTCCACTCACTCAGCGCCCAAAGACTCTATGGTTTGATGAGTCTTTAAAGGAACTGAGGAGAGTGGGGCGAAGGCTAGAGAGGGCTTGATGGAAATCCGGCCTTGATGCGGACAAACTTAGGTTGATGGACCATTATGGTTCCTATCAGTCAGCAATCACCCATAAGAAGGCAGAATTCCTGTCCAGGGAGATTGCTGCTGCGTGGAACCGACCGGCTCAACTCTTTCAGACCATTGACAGACTGTGCAATCCACTCTGTCTGCAGTCTGGAAGAGATTTTTCACAAAAAAAATGTGATGAGCTTGCTCGGTACTTCACAGATAAGATTGCCAACATCAGGTCGGGTATTGGCCAAGCTCCCTCTTTAAGGGTTTGTGGTGATCAGCATGAGGAAACAAATACCTCTGTTACCTGGTCTGACTTTGGTAGGCCGGAGCTCATGGATATTGTGGGGATTGTCCAGATTGTACGACCAACCAGCTGTAGTTTGGATCCGGGCCCTACTTCACTATTACTAGGTTGCGTAGATACTATCTGTCCAATCCTTGCTGAAATTGTCTGGAAATCTTTGGAGCAGGGGATCTTTCCTGACCCCCTAAAGGAGGTGGTCATTCGACCACTCCTAAAAAAGCCTTCATTGAATCCAGACTGCTTAGCTAACTATAGACCTATCTCTAACCTACCCTTTGTGGGTAAGGTTATTGAAAAGATGGTTGCACTACAACTGGATGACCATCTTATAAATCACAATGTCTATGATACTCTTCAATCGGGATTTAGGAAAAGACATAGCACTGAGACCGCCCTTGTCCGGGTTTTAAATGATCTCCTGATTGTGAGACATCGAAAGGCTCGCGCTATTCTAGTCCTTCTTGATCTCTCTGCAGCATTTGATACTGTGGATCATGGCGTGCTTTTGGAGCACCTGCAACTTTATTGTGGACTGACTGGTACAGTTCTGCATTGGTTTCGATCTTTCCTCACGGGTCGGAGGCAAAGGGTTGTCACTGGAATTTATTCCTCTGACGCCATCTCCCTATCCTATGGGGTGCCTCAGGGCTCCATTTTGGCACCCATGTTGTTCACCGTATATATGCTGCCATTGGGAGACATTATTAGGTGATGCAATCTGGGTTTTCACTGCTATGCAGATGATACCCAGTTGTATCTGTCCTTCAATCCCGGACAGGAAGATACAATCTCTATGCTTAACAACTGTCTATCTGAAATCAAAGATTGGATGAGTACCAGCTGGCTGAGGTTAAACTCGGATAAGACTGAGGTGCTGACTGTGTTCCATGGTCGCCTTGAGGCGGGTTGTAGGGCTGGGATTCCATCGGGCATATGGCTCGATGGTGTCCAACTCCCAACCTCAGACCAGGTACATAATCTGGGCGTTATTATAGACGACGGCCTGACCCTAAAATCTCAGGTGTTGGCCGTTGTCAAATCCTCATTTTACCATCTTAGGAATATCACCCGAGTGAAACACCTGGTTCCTCTGGCTGACCTTCCTACCTTGGTCCACGCCTTTGTGACCTCTTGTCTTGATTACTGCAATGCCTTGTACCTAGAGCTACCAGGGGTTGATATCTGCCGCTTGCAGCTGGTGCAGAATGCAGCGGCCAGGCTTTTGACTGGGACATCTAGAAATAGTCATATTACACCTGTGCTGTGTGGACTGCACTGGCTGCCAGTTCAGTGGCGGATCACCTTTAAGGTCAGGCTACTGACCTATAAAGCCCTACACGAACAGGGACCGCGGTATCTGCAAGATCTCCTTACTGTCCCTCTCGCTCACTCCGATCTGCCGATGAAGGATTGCTAGAGATTCCCAGGGTTCATTTAAAGACATCTGGGGCACGTGCATTTTCTTATGCTGCCCCCACCCTGTGGAATTCTCTACCTTGCCGGATACGAGGTTGCCTGACTGTCGAGAGTTTTAAATCTGAGCTAAAAACCTTTTGGTTTTTAAAAGCGTTTAAAGACTGATTTTACTATTAATATTTTGTTTATTATTTAATATTGTTGTTGTACAGCGCTTTGGTTTTTGAAAAGTGCTTATAAATAAACTTTTACTTACTTACTTACACAACCAAAACCTCCGGATCCATGCTTGCCCAAGGAAATTCTGATAGATCAAGTACCGCTGCTAGACCATCAGGAGTCACATCCCGTAAAGTGCGATACTTGACCATCTCCACAGGGGTCAGCCTACGAGGGGGGATGCAAAAATTGAATTGCACAGTGTAGTACAGGAGGTGTTAGATAAACTAAAAGCAGACAAAGCCATGGAACCGGATGAGATGCACCCCAGAATGCCTAAGGAACTGGGGGTAGAATTAGCAGCAACTCTAGCACTTCTATTCACAAAATCCTTGAAGAGCGGTGTGGTACTCAAAGACTGGACAAAGGCAATAGTGGGTCCACTTCACAAATCAGGCAGTTGCGAAGAGGCTAGTAATTACAAACTGGTGAGCCTCACGTCTATAGTAGGGAAACTAATGGAGACACTACTCAAACAGAGGATCATAGCATTCTTCGAAACTAGCAGCCAACAAGACCCTAAACAGCACAGTTTCACAGTAGGTAGGTCATGCCAGACAAATCTGCTTGAGTTTTTTGACTGTGCTACAAAATAGTGGGCAACGGTGGGGCAGTAAGTAAGGCATTCAACTCTGTTCCACACAGAAGGCTTGTAAATAAGCTTGACCACACAGGGGTTGGTCCAGAAGTAGTCAGATGGGAAAAAAAATGGTTACAAGGCAGAATCCAAAGGGTACAGGTTAATGGAACACAATCGATGGAAGGCAGGGTGACCTGCTGGGTGCCCCAGAGCTCAGTGCTAGGGCCTCTGCTTTTTAATGTTTTTATAGCAGACATCGCTGACAGACTGGAATGGAAGGTGTGTCTATTAGTAGATGACACCAAGATATGTAACAGGGTGGACACCTCAGGAGGAGTGAGCAAGATGGAAGCTGACCTCAAGAAACTAGAAGAATGGTCTGGAGTGCGGCAGCTGAGATTTAACACCAAAAAGTGCATGGTCACACACATAGGAAAGAAAAATCGAAGAAAGGAGTATTACCTGGGAGACGAAAGACTGACGGCCTCAAACCAAGAACTAGATCTGGGAATCATAATCTCAGATGACTTGAAGGTTAGTAAGCAGTGTGAGGAGGCAGCACTGAAGGCCAACAGAATGCTGGGCTGCATTGGGAAGGGAATCACTAGCAGAAGAGAGTTGATACTACCACTGTATAGATCGCTGATCAGGCCTCACCTGGAATATGGAGTGCAATTCTGGAGGTCTTGCCTCAAAAAGGACATTGACCGGGTGGAAACAGTACAGAGAAAGGTGACAAAAATGATTCAGGGCTTACAGTACATGTCCTGTGAGGAATGACTTAGGGAACTGAATATGTACTCCCTGGAGCAAAGAAGAGAGAGGGGGGACATGATTGAAACATTCACGTACATAAAAGGCATTAACAAGGTACAAGCACAGGAACCTTTTCACTTCAAGAAGGGCTCCAGGACCAGGGGACATGACCTCAGTCTGCAAGGAGGAAGGGAGGTTCTCTACCAACACCAGGAAGTTTTTCTTCACAGAAAGAGTGGTGGATGCCTGAAGCAGTCTGCCCTAAGAGATTGTGGGGATCAACACTGTGGGGGGATTCAAGAATGCATGGGATAGACACAAGGGAGCCCTGACTACAGAAACATAGAAACACAGAAACATAGAATCTGTCCACAGATTAGGACCATACAGCCCACCTAGTCTGCCCATTTCCCTACTTGGTTTGTCAATCCCTACTCTTATCTGGACTGCCTTTCCCCTGCTCTGCTGTACAGCAGGGTGCCTTTTTACTTATCCCATGCACTTTTGAATCCTTGTACTGTTTTTCCTTCCACCACCTCCGCTGGTAGGCTGTTCCATGGATCCACCACCCTCTCTGTGAAAAAATACTTTCTAGCATTTCCCCTAAGCCTCCCTCCCTCCAGCCTCATGTTATGTCCCTATCTTCTTGTGCACTGTCATCTCTGAAATATGCTCCCCTCCTGTAGCCTGTTTATTCCTCTAAGGTATTTGAAAGTCTCTATCATATCCCCTTTCTCCCTTCTCTCTTCCAGTGAATAGATGTTTAGTTCCTTGAGTCTTTCCTCATAAGGCTTGTGGTGCAGTCCATGTATCATTTTTGTTGCTCTTCTCTGGACTGCTTCCATTCTGTCTCTGTCCTTCCTAAGATGCAGTCTCCAGAACTGGACACAGTATTCCAGATGAGGCCTCACCAGTGATCTATACAGTGGTATCACCACTTCGCTCCTCCTACTGGTTATGCCCCTTCCTGTGCACCCCAGCATTTTGTATGCCTTCCTCACTGTTTTTTTGCATTGTTTGGCTGACTTCAGATCATCGATATGATAACCTCCAGGACTCTCTCCTGACTTGTGGTGGCTAGAACCTGCCCCCCCCCCCCAATCCTGTATTCCTCTCTTGGGTTTCTATGTCCCAGGTGCATTATCTTGCACTTCTTAGCATTGAAACCCAACTGCCAAACCCTTGACCATTCCTCAAGTAGTCTTAGGTCATTTCTCATTGTATCTAGCCCCTCCTGTGTGTCAACTCTTTAAAGGGACCCCTTTATCTGACTACTGCCTACGTGCCCCCCAGGGACCAAACGCAGGCCATTGCCTCTCTTACAGAATACCTTACCTCTCTACCTCCTTCCGCTGATCAAATTCTGGTGGGTGACTTAAATGTCAACTGGCTCAGCCCCTCCTCCTCCTCTACCCGAGACTCCTTTTCTGCAATAGACCTAATGCAACTAGTTGCCCACCCTACCAGGACTAACCCCAAGAAAGGCTCCAGTACCCTGCTTGATGTGGTACTCACCAACCGCCCTAATCGGATCCCCAATGTACAAGTCCTCCCAGACTCTCTCAGCGATCACTCCCCCATTCTATTCCACTGGTCAACCTCAGTCCCCAAACCCATAGCACAGTCCACATGCCGGGGCGTCTAATACCTGGTGGACTGATAAAACTTAAGGATCTTCTGTCCCAAATTGACTGGTCTCCTATACAGGCAACTCCTGACATCGACACAGCTCTCTCCTTCTTTACCCAAACTTTTAATAATGCCTGTGATATCTTTGCCCCAGTGTTGACCCGCCATTCTAAAAGGAAGAATGCCCCTAGGTTACCCCAGCTTTGATCCACCGGCTCAAACATAGGGACAACCTTATGGCACCGGCCATTGAGACTGGCCGCCCCATGACAGGCAGCCATATGCCGTCACTGAAACAAGTGCACTTTGGGCCATCAGAAAGGCCAAGTCTGAGCACTATCGGTCCTCACTCACTGCCTCATGGGGAATCCCAGAACCTTCTGGGATAACATTAAACAGTTAAATGGGACTGCACCCCCCACCCACCCAGATCAACATTAATGGTGTGATCTCCTCAGACCCAGCCCTCATAGCCAACCACCTCAACACCTCATTCACTGACCTTAGCCCTATCCTCCCTACAAATTTTTGACCTCCTCCCCAGCACCTGCCATAAATCTTTCTGCACTTATTTTCTCCTCCGCCGTGTTTCTGCCCAAGAACTTAGGCCGCACCTTGTCACTGCCCTCAAGAGTAATAGGTACAGGCAGTGACACCTGGATCCGTGTATCCCTCACGGCTGGTCTTAGACACAGTCCTTACCCGATCACATGCCTCATCGACCCTCTCTTTGCCTGGGAAGGTTCCAACTGCCTGGAAAGTCGCCACTGTCACCCCTATCTTTAAAGGTGGTGATAGGACTGTGGCTGGAAACTATCGACCGATCTCCATTCTCTCTCCTCTCTCAAGGCCTTGGAAAAGTGGTGGCCTCTCAAATCTCTGACTACCTCTCCACCTACAGCGTCCTTTGTCCTGAGCAGCATGGCTTCCGGGTGGGCCACAGTACCAACACAGCCCTCCTAGAGTTCTCCAACTTCTCCCTCCTCCTTAGACACTGGTTCTCTGGCTGGTGCTGTCTCATGACTCCTCGAAAGCTTTGACACTGTCTCCCACCCTCCTTCTTGATGCCCTTAGTCTCTCTGGTTTTGCTGCTGGACCTATCTCCTGGTGCACCAGTTATCTGTCTGACGCTCACAGCGTGTAAAATTAATGGGACCTACTCAGACATCTGTCCCTCTTTTCTGGGTTCCCAGGACTCCATTCTGGGCCCCTTACTATTCTCCCTTTACCTTAACACCCTTCCACGCTCTTGCTCGGGGAACATTCTATTGTACGCTGATGATGCAGTCATCATTGCCTCAAGTCGTAACCCTACTGCCCTCCAGGACTCGCTGCAGAAGTCCTTCACTGAAGCCGAGGGCTGGTTCAAGGAACATAGATTGGTGATAAATCTTAAAAAAACAAAAACCATGTTCTTCACTCATCCCCAAAACAAGTCCTGCAACTTCAAACTCCTCATTCACTCTGGGTCCTCATTCCCACTCGAACAAGTTTGCTCCTATAAATACCTAAGGATCCATTTTGACCCCTCCCTCTCCTTCCATGGACACATCGCTGCCCTAGCCACTGCCACTAATATCCGATTGGGCATCTTACATGGGTATAAACACTGCCTCCCCGGAAACTCTCTTCGACGCAGTCACCTCCTCTATCCTGTCCCTAGTGGACTATGGACTGCGGTATATGGTGCTGCTGATCAGACCGCATTCCATAAAATTCGTGACTACTCTGAATAAGGCCTGCAGGTTAATTACTGGAGCACCTAGGATGACACACACCTGTCTACTGTATGCTAAAGCGCTGGCACTTGATCTCGACGAGCACCTCAAATATCTTACCTGTACCCTTACAAAAAAGACCCTCCTTGGGCTTTCCCCACCAGGATTGACCACCACCATACGCCGCTCTGTCCCACTAGTTCATACTCGGACCTCTGGGAAAACCTCTCTTGTTATCCCTAGTGCTAGGACCTCTCACGGCCAAAGAGCCTTCAGCTTTAGGGCCCCCTCCTGGTTCAACACACTGCCCCCCTCCATCTCCGAAGCTCCAACTATATCGTGCTTCAAAACTTCCTTACGTAACCACCTTATTAACACCCGATGCTGTAACTGCCACTAGTCAAAGCCAGACTAACACTTATGACAAAGCTTATTACTAAGCTTCGCTAAGGACTACATAACTCTGGTATTGTTTGCATCCATCCTACCTGTACCAGCTTGTTTGTATCTATGTCTTAATTTTACTGTTATACTTATGTGTTGTACTGCTATACTGTGTATTTTGGTTTGTCTTACTGTGACAAGGTACCTTTGTAAATGAGCCTATGGCTCAAAGGTTTTCCAAACTGCTGTTTAAATAAAATAAAAATAAATAAATAAACTCTGTTACAGATCTTGGTGTCTTCTGTGAACAGGCATTCTTTCCCCTCCAGTCCTTCTGTAATGTCACTTATGAAGATATTGACTAGAGCTGGACCCAGCACCGTTCCCTGTTGAACCCCTCTGGTCACCTCCCCCGCTTCTGATTTTATGCCATTTACTACCACCCTCTGAGTCCTGCCTTTTAGCTGGTTTCCAACCCATTTACTACTTTAGAGCCCACACCCAAGTTCCCCAATTTCTTAAGCAACCTTCTATGAGGAACGGTGTCGAAGGTCTTACTGAAATCCAGGTAGGCCACATCTACTGCCCCTCCCTGATCCAATACTCTGGTCACCCAGTCAAAGAAATCGATAAGATTAGTCTGACCAGACCTACCCTCAGTGAATCCATGCTGCCTTGGGTCTTTTGCACCACTTAACTCCAGGAACTTCACTACCCTCTCCTTAAGCAGGGACTCCATCAGCTTCCCCACCACTGAGGTCAGGCTTACAGATCTGTGATTGCCTGCCTCCTCCCTACTTCTAGTCTTGTGCAGGGGGCCCACCTCTGCCCTTCTCCAGTCCCCAGATACCTCCCCCATCTCTAGTGATTAGCTGAAGAGGGTTGTCAGCGGACTTGCTAAGACTTCCTGAGTTCCTTCATCACTCTAGGGTGAATCCCGTCTGGCCCCATTGCCTTGTCTGCTTTACTTTTCCTAGTTCCTCCAAGTACTCTATCTACTGTAAATGGGCTGGTGTCCACCTCTCCCCTTGTACATCTCTCCTCGTGTGTCTTGGCCCATCTCCTGCACCTTCTTTGGTAAATACTGAACAAATATATTTGTTCCCTACCTCAGATTTTTCAAGGTCCTCCTCCACCCACCCTCTCCCTTCTTTAGCCTAACAATACCATTTCTGATCTTTTTCCCTCTCATTAATATAATGGAAGAAGATCTTGTCCCCCTTCTTAATAGCCCATGCTATTCCTTCCTCCGTTCTTGCCTTAGCCCCTCTGACAGCTTTCCCAGCTTCTCTTTGGTTCTCCAGATATTTCAGTCTGTCTTCTTCTTTCTGTGTCTCTTTGTATCAATCTGACACATTGACTTGTCACTTCTGCTATGGATCTCTTGAGCCTAAGCCACTGTTCTTCTACCCCTCCCCCTTTATCTTCTGCTACCAGGGCAATTTTGAGCTGTTCCCCCATCTCCATGAAGCTGACCTTCCAGAAATCTAGGATCTTAATCTTTGAATGGCTTTCTTCTGCCAACTTGTTGACTCTAAACCATACAGTTCTGTGGTCACTGGTACTAAGGAGACTGCCCAACTCAACATCCATGATTCTGTCCACATCTTTCAGTACTAAGTCCAGTACAGCCCCTTCCCTGGTGGGCTCAACCACCAGCTGCCTTAGATTTGCCCCATACATGACAGACATGAAGTCCCTGCTCCTTGATGTACTTGCAGTCTGGGTATTCCAATCTGCATACGGTATGTTGAAGTCACCCATTAGTAGTACTTCCCCTTTGGCCGCCATATTATGGATGGCTTCCACTAATACTAGATCTATATCCTCCCTCTGCGTGGGAGGCCTGTAAACTACTCCAGCATGGATGGTTGTTTTGTTCCCTGACTCCAGATTGACCCACAATGCCTCTGCTTCTTCCTTGGATCCCTAAGCCTCCGTAGCTTTAATCCCTTCCTTTACATACAAAGCAACCCCTCCTCCCCTCTTCCCCTCCCTATCCTTTCTAAAAAGTGTATACTCTCATATGGCTGCATCCCAGTCATGGTTCCCTGTGTACCATGTCTCCGTAATAGCCACTATGTCCAGGTTTGTGTCTGCCATCAGTGCCGTTAGGTCTGGGATTTTGTTTCCCAGACTGCGGGCATTTGTGTGCATGATCTTCCACTCTGTGTACCCCTTTACTGTTCCTTGTTTATTGGTCTTTGCCCTGTGCCATATTAGTGATGTACCTTCTGTTCTCTCCCCCGTTGTAACCATGGTAGTTTTATGGTGAGATATTATGCTAGTTATTAGGTCCTCACTATTTTCAGTTGTGTCATGTGGGGGGGGGGCTATGAGCATCCTCTTGACTGTCTATGCCTCCCCCATTGGCAAATTTAAATGATCACTAATGATGCACTTAAACTTCTCAGAGAGGATACCTTTGTCTCCCCTGGATAGATGCAGGCCATCTGAAGAATATAGACCTTCATCCCTCCAGGTGAGGCTCCAGTCCCCAATGAAGCCATAACCCACCTCTCTGTACCATTTCTTCAGCCATTTGTTAAATTCAGTAATGTGGATGTCCCTACCGTCCCCCTTGCCATGGACAGGTAGCACCTCTGAGATGGTGACAGAGTGTGCTACTTGCCCAAGACTCCTCCCCAGCTCCCTGAACTCTTCCTGTACTCTTCCTACATCTGTCCCCTCTCTAGCCAGGTCATTAGTCCCCAAGTGAATAATAAATCCAGTTACGCCCTCCTTGCTACTGCCCTTGCAATCCTAAGGATTCACTTGCCCTCCTTCCAAACTGTGCCTCCAGGAAAGCACATTACCTCCCTCTCACCATTGCTACCTGACCCAGCTCAGTTCCCCCAGACTATGGAGTCCCCAAACAGGGTTTGCTTCCTCCTCCTGTGTGTTCTCCTTGCATCTGCCCTTGAGGTTCCATCCTGGATGACCCCCTCAACCCCCATGGTGTTCACTTCCAGAGATGCTGCACAATCTCTATGCTCTGCCAGGATGGCATACGAGTTATGAAGTGCCATTGACTGGGAGAAGTGCCTCCTTGCTGCCTCCTGCACCCTCCCTGAGCCCACCATAGTCCATCCTTCCCTCCTTCTTGGCAACCTCTGAGGGAGCAGTGGTGAACATGGTGGTCTCTGTATGGGGGGAAAGGTCTACTGTATCCTTGCCAACTCTGCTCAGAACCCAGTTACCTCCTCCCTCAATACAGAGAGGTGCCTGCAGATAGGGCAGCACTGCTGTGTCCAAAAGGCCTTTCTGAACACTGCTGCCCCACATCCACTGCAAAGAACCACACCCATCATCTTCCTTCTACTATCCTTGCCCTAAATGCCCCTCCCATGTGAGTCAATCAGACTCTTACACAATTGCTCACCTCAGCCCCTATCCTCAGGCAAGAGGAAACACTTCCTGTTTCTCAGTTGTCACAGGATTGAACTCCAGAATACAGCCCTGTTTACATACCCAAAATACAGCTCTTATACAAACAGTACATTCTAAACACCCAAATACATATCCCACTCCCAGTATAATCTATTCAGACTAAAGCAACTGTAGGAAACCACACATAAAAAACCATCCCTTTAGTTTAGTCTCACACCACCCTGATCACTCCTGCAGTTCCTGCTGCTTCAAGTTTCAGTCCCAAACAGTAAAAAGGACAGCTAGAGTGTCAAAATAGCACTAAAACAAATGGGTAGACTAGATGGACCTAGAGGTCTCCTTCTGCCATCAACGTTTATGTTTCTATGGAATACTTAACTGCTGGGTATATAGATCTCTGAAGTTCCTCTTTGTCTGCATGGTTAACGTATAGTATCAGTGATGACTATGGGCATTTTCAAACAAGTGACTATAAGTAAGTAACATGAATTAATTCAAAGCTTAGAGGTAGAGTACCATCACTTCGATTTATTAAGTAGTGAACTTGAAGCAGTGAACTCGAAGCAGTTCAAAGAATAACCAAGTATAGTATTAATACTTGGAGTTAATTAAGCAACAAATACTAGAAAAACTGCCCAGTGTAACAGATCTGTTCTGGGATTATTCCTCAAGTGATTATACGGACTCTAGTTAAATCATCCATCGCATATATAATTTTATAAATTTTACACATTTGTACTGTGACTAGAAGTAAATCAGGAGTAGATAATCAGTGTTTGAGCACCATATGACTAGCTTGCTTAAAATTAATAAATTAAGCTTAGCTATTGGTTTTGCTTTCTAATATTCTTATTTTTTTCTTTTATAGTGCTGCCTATAGAAACTAAAGTACTCAACCTTCCGCACTCACTGCACTTTTGGACTGTTTGGAATTACTTCCCGATATACTGACTGCTCCAAATTGAACTTAAAACTATTAACTTGGGGGAGATCTGAGGGAGGTATCCAGTGATGCTACAACTGCTCTGGAAAGCCACAATCATTTAAGGATCGGCAAGCTAATTGGTAATTAATGCAGACTTAATGAGAGAGAGGTCAAGTGGAGCTTTCTGAAAACCACAAGGCTCAGCTAAGTGTCATCTAAGGACCATTTGAATGAAATATATACAATAGGTGTAGATAAAAGGAAGTGATTTTGTATAGTCTCGTCTCTTTTTTACTTTATTGTTCTGTGACTTAACGTTCCTAACACAAATACTTCCTGTTTTAGTGGCCTTATTCACTTTTGGGGACCTACAGCAAGAAACAAGACGTTATTTAGCACACACAGAGTGATTTGTTATTATCTTTACGTGCAAAGGTCCTAGGTACTAACTGACCATTATGGGGTTGAATTCCTACTTTTACTATTGTATTTTATGTGGTGTCTGTTTTTGTTTTCATTTTGATAGACATTAGAAGTTCATTATCTGCCTAAAAAAAGCTGTCTTTACTTGCTAAAAAACTGCCTAGTGTTTAAGTGATTACAGCCCTTTTCTTGACTCTGTAAGCTGTAGCCCAGACTCCCAGGTGCCAAGGAAATCGCCCCTATTCTCTTGCAAATTTACTTTGTCGCTGGCTAGTGAGACCTTTTGTTCTCCTCCAGCATTAATTTGCTTCTTCTCTCCTTCCCTCTTCAGCCAAGACCCTTCTAGGATTCCCTGCTCAACCGCCGCATGAACTATGGCCACCGGGTGTTCGGCACTACAGAAGCCGAAGCCCAAGACCACAAGTGTGGATCCAAGACCCAGAGAGGTATGGCAAAGCCACAAATTTTCGCCCACTCACGAATCCCCCCTCCCTGCACACTATTATACAGACCGTCTTGCTCTGCCCCTTGCTGTCATTGGCCCCCTACTGTCTACCTTTTCCTCTATTACCCATTCCTGCTGGCTTAATACTTAGACAAGCCTCTTGGGGCACTGCCCAACACTTTAGCTCAGCCTTATAAACCTACCTTAAGGAGCCTTGCCTCCCCTTACAAGATCCCCTACCAGACTATTTACATTAAAACCAGGGCATTGTGGCTCCAGCTTTTCAGCGCCCTATGTGTACTACCTTTACTAGGGGATCCTCTAGGTAGGACCTACCTAAACAGGGATATTTACCCTTCTTCCATTGAATGTGTACACATCAGGTCTCTACTTAATTCTTGTAACACCTCCGCACCCTTACATCCCCACCAACTTGGGTGGCATATCCAGTGCGCTTAAAGAAGCCAGATGCCAGTGGAAAGGAATCAGCCACTTCCCCCTAGTGATTACACCCTGTGGCACTTCACAGCAAGGTTTCTATGCTATGTAATGCTAGGACAACATAATTCTAACAATAGGCCCTCACAAACATACTCGGATGCTATACCTACCCCGGCAAAGGATGAAAATCTCCAAATTATCCCTTGTTGCCCTAAGGAAACTCATACTCCTGCTATTACTATGCTTAGGCAACGTTGAGCTCAACCTGGGCCCACAAAAGACATCACCTCACCCTCAGAGCTCTCTAAGTTAAAAGGAATCAGCTTCATGCATGTCAATGCATGTAGCCTTGTAAAAAAACTCTCCTCCGTCCAGGCTTGGATTTCTCACACCGAACATGACGTGCTTGTTATTTTAGAATCCTGGCTCTGGTCATCCACACCTGACAAGAAGATCGGAATACTATCTACTATTCAGAACCAACAGACTAACTAGGGGTGGTGGAGTCGTCATCTACACTAAGGACAAATTCACAGTCTCCATACTTGACTCCTCCTCACTTGCCAATGCACACAAATGTCTATCACTAAAAATTGAAACCACTTCGTCAGTGTCAGCCATCCGAATCATCGGCTGCTACAGACCACCTTCAGCTGAATCTCAGCTTCTGACTCACTTATCTTCTATGTTGGAGTCCAGTAACCTAGAAACTATAATATTGGGAGATCTTAACTACGACTGGCTGTCCTAAGCCTCGCTACCTCTCAAATCCCTCTGCAATTCCCATGGTCTTTCACAACTCATCAATGAACCAACATGCATCAATAAGAAAAACTCATCAAGCAGCACCCTCCTAGATGTCCTACTAGTAAATAAACCTCACTTCTTCTCCCATGCTGGTATCTTCTATGCTGATGGTAGCGACCACTGTTTTATTGCCGGGGTGAGAACTAATCATATGCCCAAATCCACCTCAAAATTCTCTACTAAGATATCAAAACGGAACTTCGACCCACTGGCCTATACCAATGATCTCAAGGCCTCTCCACTTTGGCAGAATTTCTTCCTTGCCAAATCGGTGAATAATGCATACACCATCTTCCAAGAAATCCTTACAAATGCCCTCAATATCCACACTTCTCTGGTCGAAACCCACACAAAGCCTAGAACATATCGTTGGTTTACTGCAGACCTCAAAACCGCATTACTAAAAAGGGATAAGCTTTGGAAAATTGCTCGTAAATCATAACTAGCCAAAGACTGGTGTCATTTTAGAACCTCCAGGAACTCCTGCACAAAACTGATAAGACAGACCATGTCCAGTTTCTACCGTACAGAGCTAGACTCTGCCTCTAAATGCCCAACCAAATTCTGGTCCACAATAAAAGACCTCACTGGTCATACGATAGGAAATGTACTTCCCTCAAAAATCTCTTCAAACAACATCAGCATCAGCAATAAAAAGGAAATGTTACAAGCATTCAATAATCATTTTGCCTCAGCTGGACTAGCTTTTGATAACTCGCCTGCTAGCAGCCTGCGCTCCCAGATGAATGCCTCGCCCTCTGAGCCAAATCTAACAAAAGCAGCCTTTTCCTTCTCACCTGCTGCTCTAAAAGAAGTTGAAGAGCAACTCCTTCACTTGGATACCAAGAAAAGTGCAGGCGCAGATTCTCTAGATCCTTACTTCATTAAGGTTGCCTGGTACATCCTAGCAGTACCCATCACTCATCTGTTCAATTTGTCACTGTCTCAGGGGTCTCTCCCTAGTTTATGGAAAACTGCCCACATTATCCCACTATTTAAATCTGGGTATCCTTGTGACCTAAATAATTATAGGCCAATCTAGTTACTCCCCACACTTTCAAAACTTTTAGAAAAAACAGTGAATACCCAGTTACAAGCCTTCCTGGAAAAGACAGATTTTCTAAATCCTATTCAGTCAGGCTTCCGTATGAATCACAGCACGGTTATGGCATTGGCCAAGGTAACTAACGACTGGCAAAATGACCTTGAAAACAAAAAGTTAATTTGCAATATCTTTCTGGACCTGAGCAAGGCATTCAACACTTTCGACCATTCCCTACTTCTTTCCTCATTAGAAGCCTTAGGTCTAGACACCACCTCCCTGGGCTGGTTCCAGGACTACTTGACGGACAGATACCAGCAGGTCAAGGTAGAAGGTGAGCTTTCTTCCCCAAAACCATTATTAAGAGGTGTCCCTCAAGGCTCCATTCTGGGACCAATACTCTTCACCATATATATTAACAGCATCGACATCGGCATTAAGAAAGCCAATATTCACCTGTTTACGGATGACACAGTACTATATTTAAGCCAGTCAACACCTGAAGCTGCCTGTAAAGATTTGCAACTCGACTTCGACATCCTCCAATACCAGCTTCTCAGCAAAAAGCTGCTTCTCAATGCCAAAAAAAAAACAAGGCAATGATTCTCTCACCTGGCAACCTTTAGTCCTACCCTGCTACTAGCACTCTACCCCCAATCTCCACCTTATTGGGGGAAACTTGGAGTTTGTCCCCAGGTTTAAATACCTGGGAGTCTGGCTAGACCACAGACTCTCCTTTGGGAAACATTTGGAAGATATGGTGAGAAAACTGAGGCAGAGGCTGGGGCTCTTCTACCGGATAAACTGCCTTCTGACTACAGAGGCAAAAAAACAGCTTGTACAGTCAACCTTCATTTCCTTATTAGATTACGCCAATTTCATCTATAGTCATTGCAACGCCTTATACCTGGGTAAGCTGGATGTCCTATATCACAGAGCGCTGCATTTCATTACCGGCCTCCCCTCCTCTACCCACCACTGTTCCTTATACACTGCTGTGGGATGGACATCTCTACAATACAGACGTAACAAAAACGCCGCAGTTTGGACATTAAAAGTGATCACTGGCAAATTACCCCACTATATCTCTGACCTACAGCCTCTAAGCAAGCTCTGAAACTATGCCCTAAAGAGCTGCTCCCTAATTTCCTTGAGGATCCCCAGGGTCCATACATGCCTTGGGAGAGTGGCCATAAGCTTTTCGCTACCAACCCTCTGGAATGAGATCCAGAAACATCTGAAACTTAGTTCTCCAGTAAGCACCGCAGTATTCAAGACCTTATATGCAAAAACAATTAGAGAAGTATGCCACTGCCTCCACCGCCTATGATCCATTGCCTCCTTGCGTATTATGTCTTTCTGACCTGCACACATTAAAAAACTTTACCCTGTAGTAACCTTACACTGTTCGTCCTGTTGCCTTGTCTTTCCATCTATCTCGCTATCCCATGCTTCTACTCTGTTCCTCAAGTGCCAACAGCCTCATAGAGCACTCAGCGTAGTCGCCACATGATCCATGACCACCGGCGTTCTGTGTCCCCGAAGCCGCCACCTGTAAACTCTTGATCAGATTAAGCTCCTCCAATACTGAACTCTGTATAGTTCCAGCTAGGTCACCACATGCATCAGCAGTCCCCGGGTCACTGGCGCTTCTGAAGTTGACACCTGCATCCTTTGACCGTACTCCGCCCACTGTGAGTTGCGATCCCAGTTCAGTCACCTCAAGAAACTAAGGCTGATGGGTAAACTCTTGATCGGATTAAGCTCCTCCAGTACTGAGAACTCTATATGGTCCCAGCTAGGTCACCACATGTATCAGCAGTCCCCAGGTCACCGGCGCTTCTGAAGCTGACACCTACATCCCCTGACCATACTCCGCTTACTGCGAGTTGCGATCGTAGCTCAATCACCTCAAGAAACTAAGGCTTACGGGCAGATGGTGACCCTAAAAGCCCTCAGCCTCTGTAACTTACAACCCCAATGCATAAGAGGGCACTCAGCACAGTGTCATGAGTAGGACTTTTTGTCCCTGTAGTGGTGCCCCCCATTCACCACTGCAACGTTTACCTACTTGAGGCTTCACTTAGACTCATTTTTCCCCACCCATTCCTTGACAATGTCATGTATTTAGTGGATATATTCAATGTGTGCCTAAATGGACTTCTGGATTCACTATTATTTAGTTTGTTTTATTTCTTATTCCCCTGTACTGTCATAATGCCTGTACTTATGTGTGATTATGTATTCTCTTCTTGACCTTGTGTAATGCAGGTCCACCTTGTGTTCACCTGGATAAATAAAGATTTGATTGATTGATTAGTACAATTTAGTTGCCTGATGTCTTGCTAAAATGGTTAATACCAGATTTCAGAAACAAAAAACTAAGCTGCTCATCTCTACTAGGTAAGTCAATGTTGGGAAAAGAACAAAGAACAAAATGTCAATTAGACAAACAAAAATTACTGAACATATTAAAACTCAAACTTCTAAGAAGGGTGATAAAACATCAACCCTTTAAAAAATACCAATAACTCCCAATAATTCATCTATTGAGGCTACCCCAGCTTTATTTTGCAGTAGTGAACACTCTGCCATTCTAAGTGATGATGTGGCAAGTGGGGATACACCTCAGAGTTTTGCTGAGCCATGGGACAGTGAAGTATTGAACTATGAGGTATCTGATAATGTTAATTATCTGCCAGATGCAGAATTTTCAAAATCCAACAATACAGAGATTGATCAGAGGATAGGAGTACCCACCCCTAAACACCAGCCACTACAAAAAGACATTTTATTAGTATCAGGTCCATAATTTAGAAAAGTAAATAATGACCTAAAAAAAGTCATAATAGGGTGCTATCTATGACCCTACGGCTGAAGACCCTCAGTTCTTTATCATGCTAATGGCTCATTTAGCACCCTGGACCTCTTTACCCATACTCCTTGGGGGAGATTGGAACTTGGTCTATTGTAATAGCCTTGATCAATCCAGTTGCAGTCACATTTCCCTCTCCCCTGCTCAATTAGCTGTCTGTGATATGATGGATTTGCAGGGTCTTTTGGATGCCTGGCAACCTTCTATCCTGCCCAGTAGAAGTTCTCATTTAATTTTCTTCCCCATAATACATTTTCTAGGATCGACTACTTTATGTTGGGGCCTGAGCACCTTCCTGGTGTATTGCCTTGTCATTATCTGGCTAAAGTGATTTCTGATCATCATCCCACTTTACTCCATTTGTGTTTTTCCTCCTCAACAGAGAGGGATAAGGTGTGGAGATTCAGTACCCAACTACTTAAATTGGATTATTTGGACAACCATCTCCAAACCTTTATCTACTCTTTTTTGGAGACTAATTTTCACTCCATGCCCAGGTTAGATTTTTTTATGGGGTGCCCTGAAATGCTCCCTAAGGGGCAAAATTATTCATTTAGCCTCTAACAGGAAAATAAGCAGCTTCCTGAGAGATGTCTTCCCTTTTGGATCAAATCAGAATCCTGGAAAGGCGTATCTCTCCAGCCTCTTCTCCCTCTGATTGGGAACACTTGGAAACTCTTCAGTCATATTATCACTCCTTATTGGCTGATAAGGTGAAACACCTTATTCTGCATTCTAAGATTAAATATTTTGATGAAGGAGAGAAAGCTGGTCAGCTTCTTGCCTTGCATCTGTGAGCACAGACCACAGACAAAATAATTTCCTCTCTCCGTAATTCCTCTGGTCAACTTATCGTTTCTTCTCAGGAAATTGCTTCCCACTTCCAGGAGTATTACCAGGCATTGTATAATCCACCTTCTTCTCCTTTCTGCTTTGATCACTTCAAAGCCTTTTTGCAGGACATTCACTTGCCTCACTTGGACCAACCCCAAACTGAGTTACTACAGACTGTCTTGACCCTATCAGAAATCTTGTCAGCTATTGACGCCCTACCTCTAGACAAATCCCCAGGCCCAGATGACTACATACCTAATTTCTATAAAACCTTCAAACCATTGTTAACCCCTATGCTTCTTGAAACTTTTAATTACATTTTCCAACATGGCCTCTCCAATTTTTCCTTTACAGAAGCCACTGTTGTGGTGCTTCCAAAACCTGGTAGGGATCCCATATTGTTATCAAACTATCGGCCAATAACTCTTATCATCTTAAAATTCTCACAAAAAGATTGGCCAGCAGGTTGAACTAGGTTTGGCACTCTCTCATTAGTCAAGAGCAGGTTGGCTTTGTGGCCAGAAGGCTTTCTGTGCACCATTTGTGGAAGTTATCTCACTTAATTTCTATTTCCAGGGACTCCCATGTCCCTTCAGTTCTGGCATCTCTTGATGCAGTAAATGCCTTTGACAGGGTCTCCTGGGACTACCTGTTCAGTTTACTGCCTAAATTTCATATTCCCCCTAAAGTTATTCATTGGGTGAAAGTACCCTATACCCACCCTTCGGCCCGCATTTTGTGCAATGGTATTCTGTCTGCCGCTTCACTTTACACCAGGGCACCAGGCATGGTTGTCCACTTTTGCACTTTCATTTTAATTTTTTTCTGGAACTAGTGATTAGTAAAATTATTACCTTTCCTCATGTCTCTGGCATCCCCATAGGACCTCAGCAGTATAAACTCTCTGTTTATGTGGATGATATCCTTTTACATGTTATCTCTCCTGCTACGTCCTTGCCTGCTACCCTGGACAACATTGGGGATTTTGGAGGACTATACAACTACAAATTAAATTTGACTAAAATGGAAGTTATGCTGCTCAATACTGTTGCTTCGAGGTCTGACATAGAACATCTGGGTTTTGTTTGGGTCCTGGACAAATTGAAATATTTGGGTATGTACCTCACTCCATCATCGACTAAGATGAAGCAGTATAATTTTGATGCAGCTGTTGTTTGCTTTAAACTAGATTTAGACCGTTGGTCCCTACTCCCCATTTCCATCTGGGGCCATTTGAATATTATTGTCTTGTCCCAACTTCTATACCCATTACAGATGTACAATTATTTCCTTCCAAAATCCTGGTTTTCATAAATTGAAGGACTTATATCTTCCTTTGTATGGCATAGCAAGACCCACCGGAGCGCTTTTTTCAAGCTTCAGCAAACCAGGGAGTGAGGAGGCCTGCAGATGCCCAATTTATATTTTTCTAACTTGTCCATTAACTGTTCCATATTTTTCCAGTGGATTCCATCCCCATCTGAGGACAGCTCATGCACCTATATCCCTCTGTGTCTGGAAATGAAATGGTTCCTTTATTCCCAATTGGGCTTGAATATACGTGCATTGCTTTATATTCCTCTTAAGAAAGTTCCCAGGTCATTATGCAGTACCCCAATTGCTGAGTCCAAATGGATACATGCACAATTGTGTGCTATATTATGTACTCCCTAGCTGAAAGATATTTCCCAACCCTTTTCCCAGTTTCAGGATTGGGGGCAATCTACTCAGTACATCCTTTTGGTCTTTCGCTATGGTGACAACTATAGCAGATTTGGTCAACGATCGGAAGTTACTTCCCTTCAAAGAGGCACAGGCCAAATTCTAATTACCCTCCTCAGCTTGTTCTAAATATTTTCTGCTTACACACATGCTCTTACACCACTTTGGCTCAGGCTATTGGGCCAACTCTTATGAGATTCAGGTTCTTGCTATGCTTTTTGGGGTTCTCCCTTCCCATGTTATCTTCTGTTATTATTGCCAGTTATGTTCTTATGTGGCTAGTTTGAAGGGCCAGCTACTGTATATTACTATTGGGATCAGGCTTTGCCTCCCACTGATTCTCCATATAACTGGCCATGGCTCTGGAAACACCTGTACAAATACATTAAATGAGACCGGTACTATTTTCTTCAATTCCAGGTGTTGAACAACCTCTACTACACCTCTGATAAGTTACATAGAATGAGTAGACATCCCTCCAATATCTGCTCCAGAGGTAATAAGGCTCCTGGCACATTATATCATGTTCTCTGGTTTTGTGAAAAAGTTAGTTCTTTCTGTGAGGTGATCTGGGACAGAATAGATACACTTTTGGGGTTGTCTGAAGCCTTGCTCCCTGAGATTTGTATACTGGGGTATTATGGGGACACCACACTCATTGATGATCAACAATGACACATGGCCCTTGTCTCTGTCTGTGTGAAGAAGGTTATAATGCAACACTGGCTTGATCAACATATCCCATCTGTGACTAAATGGTTTGGGGAGATTCTCTTTGCTTTACAGGCACAATGGTCTGTAGCTAGTTTGTCAAACTGTCTTCATACTTACCAGCAGATTTGGGAACCTTTCTATACCCCGCTAACATTGAAGTTGGTTGGGGCTTCGATACTCTGCATTTTCTTCTCATAGTTTTTCTAGTCCTGGTGTGTTATGGCCTCCTTTGTCTCTGCTGTTATGCAGTTCTTCAATGGGCAGGTATTAGGCATTTTTCTGATTGAGTATGTTTGGATTGTCTAAAGGTATTTTTTATACTCATAGGATCCTCTGGCAGTTGGGGGAAGGGGGGTTGGTTGGGGGCGTGTTGCTGGTATCACTTACACTTAATGTTTATGGTTTTAGCATATGGTATTCTTTTCTTCCCTACTCTGCATGTTTCACTTGCTCTGTTTATATTCAGTTTGTTGATGTTAGTCTCTACTGCTGTTTCAACTGAACTGTGTTTGTGTTTTAAAACTCATTAAAGTATATTCAATTTGAAAAAAATTAATCATAACAGGGATTAAAGAACTTGCATCTAGCTATAATAGCAATTTAACTTCAAGCCTGAATAAGGCCTCACTACTACAAAATGTGTGCAATAGTGAGAACAGGATTAGGGAATGTTCTAGTGATAGGGGATCTAAACATCACAGAGTCCCCCCTTAATATGTTCCAATATCCATTAGTGATGAACTGGTGGCCCATTAAGGCCACCAGTACACAGCTAATCTTTTACTAATGGAACAACTAATTGTCCTAAAAAGCAAAATAGAGAATGTAAGATATGATGTAGCAGTTAATCATGCTAAACTGGTAACAACTGAGAACAAAGTAGAGACAGTTTTTCCCCCAACATCACCATCAGATTTGGTTATAGTAACAGAAATACAACCTTCTGATATAGTTTTATCTGAACCTAAAAGACCAGATTTTTCCATAATTATAATCCTGGATTCTAATAGTGCAACACAAAAATATATAAACCAGAAAAAGGCAAAAAAGATATTAAGCATTGATGCTTAACACAGGAACAAGTCCAAACAAGTAAAGTAACTAAGAAAAAGGGACTGAACAAAAAAAAAGATACTAACGAGGAATTAAAATCTAAACTACAGTTGCCAGAGGTACCTAACCTTAATCTGTGTGCAAATTCTGGTAGAGAAACTAGAGATAATCTAAAATTGAATCTTATTATTCCACCTGCTGAAGCACCATTAAATCAATATTTGGTGCCTCCATATAAAAGAGGTTAATACCTTAACTATGCCCTCTCTCAGGGTTGAAACTAACAAAACCTTAGTTGAGCAGACTTCAAATTCTTATAATGTACAACAAGGTGGGACTAATTGCTTAAAAATGTATATACTGGAGTGGAAGACATGACGGGTAGTAGCCCATCTTCTTGAGGTTGTTGTAACAGGCTGTGCTTTGAAACAACTGAACGCTGCATGGGAGATACTATATTAGATTAGAAATCTGTAACAAATCTCACTCTTGCTTACATTTGAGGGAGGTGTTCCTTACTTTACATTATTATATTGGTATTACTTTGTGTTTGTTTTAGTTTTTAAATCAGGAAGGCAGTTTGCAAAACTGCTTATCTTGTGAGTAACTTCAGAAGGGTTGAAATAACTGCATATTTGATTTTTCTTTGTGGGTAACTGGACTGCCTACTAGTATTCTGTGACAGTTTGCATCAAAATATTTTTGAATAATTTACTGGTGGTGGTGGCTGTTTACTTCTAATAGCAAAGGCTGCAGTTTGTTATTTGAATCCAGACATAGCCTCAGGTAGTGGAAATTGTCTTCACAAAGTGTTGCACTGAGTCAGGGAGGCTTGCATCATAGCCAATTGTCCTGGGTGGAACCTTCCAGAACTGATCAAGTTACTATAAACTATTGGTGTGATACAGCTTCAGACAGAACCCATCTTCTTGAGGTTGTTGTAACAGGCTGTGCTTTGAAACAACTGAGAGCTGCATGAGAGATACTATATTGGAGTAGAACTCTGCAATAAATCTCACTCTTGCTTACATTTGAGGGAAGTGTTCCTTACTTTACATTCTTACATTGGTATTGTTTTTTTGTGTTTAATTGTTTTAGTTTTAAATCAGGAAAGGGTTTGCAAAACTGCTTATCTTGTGAATAACTTCAGAAGGGTTGAAATAACTGCATATTTGATTTTCCTTTGTGGGTAACTGGTCTGTCTACTAGTATTCTGTGACAGTTTGCATCAACATATTTTTAAATTATTGTTTACTGTGCCTTTCCTTGTGCAAAACGGACTTGTTTTGGGGCTGATTGCTTTCAAAGCACAAATCACTGGACTGGGGAGGTTTACCTGTGTTTGACTCAACTGTTTGTTTTTCTGTTTGTTTAGCAGGGTATTTTCTCTGTTAAATTGTGTAGGTCGTCTTGCTGATGGGAAGATCTACACTCATCGTAGTGGTGGGTCAGAGCTTCCAGCTGATTGTTTCGAGAGGGCACAGTTTGGGCCCAAATCCTCCCTTCCCCTTATCCCACCAACCCCTGGTGCCATTTCCTTTATACAAGGGGTTCTGACATCATTTCCTCATGAGGGCAAGGTGCATACCACTGTCATATCCTTTCCAGCATACTGCACTGATAATATAAGCATACACATTATATAAAACACACACATACAAAACAATAACTAAGGGACAAATAAAAAACAAGACCAAACCAAAAAAAAACTTACACAGGATACACAGGAAGGTAGACAGACATGTGGGGAGCAGTGCAATGTACTGGCTGTGGGGCAGCAGTCTTCTGGGAGTCTTTCTAGAGGCTAAGATGCTGCCCTATTTGCAGGCAACTCTGTGCCCAGAGGGGGAGGTTGCCTGTCTTCAGGCCATACTGGGCAGTAGTAAGGGAACCTCTCCTACCCAGGGAGCACCAGGGCCACCACCACTACCTCAGAGACTGCCAAGAAAGTGCAGCAGTTGGACCACAGTGGGCTCAGGGAGGGTGAGGGTGGTGGAACAGAGGCACACCCAGTTAGTTGTACCACTCCACAATCCATACACCATTCTGATGGAGCATAATTCTCCTATGGATGCACCCACAGAGGAGACTAAGGAGGTTGTGGACAACTGTCACAAAGGAGCCCCACAAGAATGAGATGGAGGACACCACAGGAAAAGGAAGCAGCACCTGGTGGGGGATTCAATTATTAGGGGGATAGAACTGGGGGTAGCAGGGAAAACTGAAGTAAGGTGCCTGCCTGGCATCATGGCTTGGAGGGACAGGAAGCGCATCCTCAGGATCACGAGAACGGCTACATGGGAGACTCAGCTGGATGTCATTGTCCACCTAGGGATGAATGACTTGGCTCAACATGAGATTAGAGCAGTGCAGGAGGACTTTGTGGAATTGGGGAGGGGCCTAAGTCAAGCAGCACACACAGTATCCTTCTCAGAGGTGCTGCCTGTCTATGGCAAGGGTGAGGTGAGGGTACTTCACACCATGCAATTCAATGAATGTTTAAAATAATGGTGCAGAGCATGGGGGTTTGGCTTCATTGGGGACTGGGGTTCCACCTGGAGGGATACCAGCCTATATTGACAGGATGATCTGCATCTGTCCAGGAAGGGAACAAGTCTACTGGACAGTCAGTTTAAATGCTTCATTGGCAAGCTTTTAAACTAGTCAAAGGGGGAGGCACTGATAAGCAGCAGGGGATCACCAGCCGCCCTTACAAAACCAGGCACTAAATGAGGTAAAGACCAAGGTAAAAAGGTCATTAGGGAGCAGGATGGGGTAAATGGAGAAAGCAAAGTCAATGAGGACAGAGATGGTGCTACAAGAGGTAAAGCCATCAAAAAATGGAGAGCAATGGGTACCAATGCCCGTAGTCTGGTTAAAAAGTTTCCTGAATTAGTGGCCTTGATGGAGGAGGAACATCTGGATATTGTGGCAGTCACAGAAACATGGTACACACAGAACCATGACTGGGACACAAGCATACCAGGATACACCATCTACAGGAGGGAAAGGGAGGGCAAAAGAGGAGGTGGAGCAGATCTCTACATAAGGGATGGCATCAAAGCAACAGAATAAAAGGGTAAGCATGGTGGAGAGGAAGCACTGTGGGTCAATTTGGAGACAGGCAATGGCACCGCAGTCCGCACAGGAGTTGTATACAGACCCCCATCTCAGGGGGAGGAAATGGACAAGGAAATGATAGAAAGTATCCTTAGAATGGCAGAAAAAGGAGAGATATTGCTAATGGGGGATCTGAATATGCCAGATGTTAACTGGAGTGCATTTGCAGCAGCCACTTCTAAGAGTGGGGTCATTTTAGATGCCCTACAGGGGGCATGTCTTAGACAACTAGTATCAGAACCCAGTCAAGAGGGAGCAATCTTAGACCTGGTACTTTCAAATGAAGATGGCGAGAGGATCACAGATTTAGAAGTGGGTAGCCATCTGGGAACTAGTGACTATTGAACAGTATAGTTCACAATAAACACAGCAGTAGAGTCAAGCCATATAAAGGCAAAGGTACTGGACTTCAGGAGGGAGGACTTTGCCAAAATGAGTGAGTGCCTAAGGAATGCACTAGCAAATGGGCAGGAAGGAGGGGTGGAAGAACAATGAGGAATAATCAAAACTGCCATCACAGAGGCAACAAGTCTTGGTGTGAAGCAAATAAACAAAACAAAATGATGAAAGAAACCACTATGGTTCTCAAAGGAGGTGGCAGGGAAGGTTAAGGAGAAAAAGAGAGCATTCAGGAAGTTCAACGAATCACAGAAGGAGCAGGACAGAGAATTATACCAGTTAAAACAAAAGGAAGCAGGAAAGGCAGTCAGAACAGCAAAGGCCCAAGCCGAGGAAAAGATTGCCAACTCAGTTAAGAAGGGGGATAAAACCTTTTATAGGTACATTAGGGAGCGAAGGAAGACCAAGGGAGGGATAGTGAGGCTTAATAAAGGGAGGGGTGGGCAGAGGGTGACTGTGAAAAGGCAGAGATACTAAACAAATACTTTTGCTCAGTATTCACAAATGAAGAGGGGGAGGTACCTAAACCAAACAATAGAAACACGCTGGATATGGGGGTTGATACTAGCCCTTTCACAGAAGAAAGGATTCTGAAGGAACTCTTAAAACTGAAGGTGGACAAAGCAATGGGGCCTGATGGGATTCATCCCAGAATTCTAAAGAAACTAAGGGTAGAACTAGTGACACCACTGACTACCCTCTTTAATAAATCATGGGAGGATGGGGTGGTACCTGAAGACTGGAGGAGAGCAGATGTGATTCCACTTCACAAAAGTGGGAGCAGGGCAGAAGCAGGAAACTAAAGACCTGTTAGTTTAACCTCAGTGATTGGGAAAATGATGGAATCACTTCTGAAGAAAAGAATTGTTGAGTACCTAGAGGTCAGAGACACGCAGGACCCAAGGCAGCATGGATTCACAGCAGGAAGGTCATGTCAGACGAAGCTAATAGATTTCTTTGACTGGGTGACCAAAGTAGTAGATCAGGGAGGGGGCTGTAGACATGTCCTACCTAGAATTTAGCAAGGCATTTGACATTGTCCCACACAAAGGATTAATATACAAGTTGGCCAGCCTGGGAGTGGGTCCAAAGATGGTAGCCTGGGTAAAAAAATTGGCTGGGGAACAGGACACAGAGGATAATAGTAAACAGAGTCCACTCTGAAGAAAGGGGGGTTACTAGTGGGGTACCACAGCGTTCAGTACTAGAACCGGTCCTCTGTAATGTCTTTATAAGCAACATTGCAGAGGGACTGGAAGGAAAAATATGTCTCTTTGCAGATGACACTAAGATCTGCAACAGAGTTGATATACACAAGGTGGGGTGGAAAGGATGAGAAGGGACTTGGCAAGGTTGGAGGAATGGTCAAATGTATGGCAGCTTAGATTCATTGCTAAGAAGTGCAAAGTAATGCAGCTGGCAAACAGAAACCCAAGGGAAGAGTACACAATGAGGAGTGAGATACTAACAACAACAAACATGGAAAGGGACCTGGGGTAGTCATATCAGATGACCTAAAGGTGAACAAGCAATGTGAGAGTGCAGTAAGTAGGGCTGGTGGGATACTGGGATGCATAGGGAGAGGCATCACCAGTAGAAAACAGGAAGCTGTTATCCCTCTGTACAGACAGTTGGTGAGACCCCATCTGGAGTACTGCATGCAGTTCTGGAGACCCAATCTCCACGAAGAAATAGACAGGATGGAGGCTGTCCAGAGGAGGGCAACTAAAATGGTGCAGGGTCTGCACCAGAAGACATATCAAGAGAGACTTAAGGATCTTTATATGTATAGCCTCAAGGAGAGAAGGAAGAGGGGGACATGATAGAAACTTTTATATACCTCAAGGGAATCAACAAAGTCCAAGTGGATAGCATCTTTCAGAAAAAGAGGTGTGCAAGAACAAGGGGGCACAATTTGAAGCTGGGGGGATGTCTCAGAGGTCATGTGAGGAAGTATTTTTACATGGAGAGAGTTGTGGATGCATGGAACAGCCTTCCTGAGGAGGTTGTGGAGTCAAAAACAGTGGTGGAATTCAAGAATGCATGGGACAGACATAATGCAATTCTAGGGGGTGAAGGTTGGAAGAAGCAGACTGTCGGTTAGCTAGGATCTGCAGCTTAACCATTAGGTAGGGAAATGGGCAAACTGGGTGGGCCAAGCAGTCCTTATCTGCCGTCAAATTCTATGTTTCTATGTCTCTAATCCCCCCCCCCAAAAAAAAAGAAAATAAGTAATCTGTTCCTGAGAATAATTAGCTATGAGGAATGGCCTAAACCTCTTGATTTGGATCTTAAAGAATATCTAATCAATAGATATTTGCATGATTTTTATATCAGTTCCACTGATTTTCTTACGATTGGAATTCCAACAGATGGGAGACGGGAATACGATTGAAGCCATTTAGAATCACCTAAAATGGCCAACCATATTTGGTACAATGCTGAGTTATTAGGAACCAGAGGAATAGTAATTAGCTTGCCCAACAAAGAACAATTTAACCTGAAAGCTACACAAAGTGGGGATGAAGCTCCAGTAATGTTAAGTACATATGGCATGGCTCCTTTGAACAGAGAAAGTAACTGGAAATTAAAGAGTGCAATCTGCAGTTTATTTGCAAATGTATTTAATATCCATCTGGGCTATCAGGGTATCCTAAAAATCAGTAGATCCATTAATTCTTTGCAAATTGATATGTAAGTTAGGGATAGCACAGGAAATACCCTCTTCCGGTCCGACCGTGTTGGGAGACGGGGAGGCGGCTGCGCTATTTATGTCAAGGAATCTCTCCCCGTACTAGCCCTGCCTGCTCCCATCCTTGACTCCAGGGCCCAGGCGCTTACACTGAAACTAACCCCTGACCCTTTAAAAGGACCCCTTTATCTGACTACTGCATACGTGCCCCTCAGGGACCAAACGCAGGCCATTGCCTCTCTTACAGAATATCTTACCTCACTCACCTCCTTCCGCTGATCAGATTCTGGTGGGTGACTTAAATGTCAACTGGCTCAGCCCCTCCTGCTCCTCTACCCGAGACTCCTTTTCTGCAATAGACCTAACGCAACTAGTTACCCACCCTACCAGGACTAACCCCAAGAGAGGCTCCAGTACCATGCTTGATGTGGTACTCACCAACCGCCCTAATCGGATCCCCAATGTACAAGTCCTCCCAGACTCTCTCTCAGTGATCACTCCCCCATTCTATTCCACTGGTCATCCTCAGTCCCCAAACCCATAGCACAGTCCACATGCCGGCGGCATCTAATACCTGGTGGACTGATAAAACTTAAGGAACTTCTGTCCCAAATTGACTGGTCTCCTATACAGGCAACTCCTGACATTGACACAGCTCTCTCCTTCTTTACCCAAACTTTTAATAATGCCTGTGATATCTTTGCCCCAATGTTGACCCGCCATTCTAAAAGGCAGAATGCCCCTTGGGTAACCCCAGCTTTGATCCACCAACTCAAACATAGGGACAACCTATGGCACCGTGCCATTGAGACTGGCCAGCCCAATGACAGGTGGTTATATGCTGTCACTTGAAACAAGTTCATGGGCCATCAGAAAGGCCAAGTCTGAGCACTATCGGTCCTCACTCACTGCCTCATGGGGGAACCCCAGAACCTTCTGGGATAACATTAAACAGTTAAATGGGACTGCACACTCCCCCCACCCACCCAGATCAACATTAATGGTGTGATCTCCTCAGACCCAGCCCTCATAGCCAACCACCTCAACACCTCATTCACTGACCTTAGCCCTATCCTCCCTACAAATTTTTTTGACCCTCCTCCCCAAGCACCTGCTGTAAATCTTTTTCGCCCTTATTTTCTCCTCTGCCGTGTTTCTGCCCAAGAACTTAGGCTGCACCTTGTCACTGCCCTCAAGAGTAATAGTACGGGCAGTGACACCCTGGATCCGTGTATCCTACGGCTGGTCTTAGACACAGTCCTTACCCCGATCACATGCCTCATCAACCACTCTCTTTGCCTGGGGAAGGTTTCAACTGCCTGGAAAGTTGCCACTGTCACCCCTATCTTTAAAGGTGGTGATAGGACTGTGGCTGGAAACTATCGACCAATCTCCATTCTCTCTCCTCTCTCCAAGGCCTTGGAAAAAGTGGTGGCCTCTCAAATCTCTGACTACCTCTCCACCTACAACGTCCTTTGTCCTGAGCAGCATGGCTTCCGAGTGGGCCACAGTACCAGCACAGCCCTCCTAGAGTTCTCCAACTTTCTCCACTCCTCCTTAGACACTGGTTCTCTGGCTGGTGCGGTCTTCATTGACCTCTCTAAAGCTTTCAACACTGTCTCCCACCCCCTCCTTCTTGATGCCCTTAGTCTCTCTGGTTTTGCTGCTGGGCCTATCTCCTGGTGCACCAGTTATCTGTCTGACCGCTCACAGCGTGTAAAAAAATAATGGGACCTACTCAGACATCTGTCTCATCTTTTCTGGGGTTCCCCAGGGCTCCATTCTGGGCCCCTTACTATTCTCCCTTTACCTTAACACCCTTCCACGCTCTTGCTCGGGGAACATTCTATTGTACGCTGATGATACAGTCATCTTTGCCTCAAGTCGTAACCCTACTGCCCTCCAGGACTCGCTGCAGAAGTCCTTCGCTGAAGCCGAGGGCTGGTTCAAGGAACGTAGATTGGCGATAAATCTTAAAAAAAACAAAAACCATGTTCTTCACTCATCCTCAAAACAAGTCCTGCAACTTCAAACTCCTCATTCACTCTGGGTCCTCTTTCCCACTCGAACAAGTTTGCTCCTATAAATACCTAGGGATCCATTTTGACCCCTCCCTCTCCTTCCATGGACACATCGCTGCCCTAGCCACTGCCACTAATATCCGATTGGGCATCTTACATCAGTATAAACACTGCCTCCCCCCGGAGGCTCTTGGACACGCAGTCACCTCCTCTATCCTGTCCCTAGTGGACTATGGACTGCCGGTGTATGGTGCTGCTGATCAGACCGCACTCCATAAAATTCGCACTACTCTGAATAAGGTCTGCAGGTTAATTACTGGGGCACCTAGGCTGACACACACCTGTCTACTGTGCGCTCAGCGCTGGTACTTGATCTTGACAAGCACCTCAAATATCTGACCTGTACCCTTACAAAAGACCCTCCTTGGGCTATCCCGCAGGATTGACCACCACCATCTCCACTCTGTCCCACTAGTTCATCCTGGACCTCTGGAAAACTTCTTGTTATCCCTAGAGCTAGGACCTCTCACGGCCAAAGAGCCTTCAGCTTTAGGGCCCCCTCCTGGTTCAACACACTGCCCCCCTCCATCTCCGAAGCTCCAACTATATCATGCTTCAAAACTTCCTTACGTAACCACCTTATTAACACCCGAAGCTGTAATTGCCATTAGTCAAAGCCGTACTCAATACTTATGACAAAGCTTACTACTAAGCTGCTAAGGACAACATAACTCTGGTATTGTTTGCATCAATCCTACCTGTACCAGCTTGTTTGTATCTATGTCTTAAGTTACTGTTATACCTATGTGTTGTACTGCTATACTGTGTATTTTTGTTTGTCTTACTGTGACAAGGTACCTTTGTAAATGAGCCTATGGCTCAAAGGTTTTCCAAACTGCTGTTTAAATAAAATAAAAAAAATAAATAAAAATACTAAGGCAAAGTATGGCCCTGGATACTTTGGTGATCTACCTTGTGGATCTGCAGGAAATTTTTAGGTCACAACCAAATATACATGAAACCCCCTGATAATATCAAAACAAATCAGAATAATACTGTATCATCAAATATAAATTTTCCACAAATATCCACAAACGCAAAAGAATGACAGCAAGCATGATTTGATGAATCTGTGGTTCAGTCTAAATCAGTAGGTGGAAAACTTACAGGAATTCTGCTAATTTCATGGAACATAGCAGGTATTGCCAATAAATGGTGAGATTCGAAGTGGAGGGATTATTATTTATTTTATTTATTTTGTTTTTCTTGACCGGATAAGTGCATTATATTCAAGCAGCAGATATTATTTGCTTCCAGGAAACTTGGTATGGGAAAGATGGTAATATTCTAATGAATGACTTTGATATGATACATTCCCTGACCATCAAGGAGAAAAGCTGGGGCAACCATCTGGTGGTTTAACAATGTGTATCAGATCTGGACTATTTACAAGGCATACTATTTTATAAACTGAAATGGATTTTATTGCTTTATATCTTTTTTTTTTGTAAACTTTATTTAAAATAAGAAGTCAGCTCTACATATCAATTTTTGCATTTAAGTAATCACATTCCAGTTACACTTTCATAGCATGTTCCGTAAGCAATAATGCCCGACAAGGTGAGCGGTATTAGCAATACGGACCGGCCAGGGGGTGTAATGAGGCCAACGCACATGAGCAAGGGGCCTATAACTCCTGGTCGGTCCGGTATTAGCCTATACCGGCCCAAGGGTAGTATTATTGCTTTAGAAAATGGGCAGTGTAAAGAAAATAAGTTTAATAAAATAATGTAAATGAAAAAAAAATGTTAAATGCATTTTTTTAATGAAATAGTTCTTCCACCTGGAAATAGTTCCTCTGCCTGCATAATAGTGGCTGCAGCATCACAACTAGAAAAGACTTCAGAGTCGGGACAATCAAAGCCATGGTGGTGATTTTTTTACATCAAGTAAAACTTGCGATGTGACAGCTGTATAATGCTCGTTTTTTTTTAAACACTGCATGTGGTGTGCCGTTTTATTTTGACATCAGTTTCACTTCAGTGGTAGAAAGGGTGCTGTACATCGGGTGAAGGAGTTGTAAGAGAGAGCACTACAGGAGCAGTACCTACTTTCACACAGTTGTGGTAGTAGAGCTAGCACTCTCACTGTTGCTCTTCACAGTCTGCGGTTCTGCACTCAAGCTGCTTTCTCGCCGTTTTCTTTGTCTCTGTGGGGAATGAAAACAGCGACGGCAAAAGGACGTTAATCCCCACTCTCATTTGTCTGGCAATTGCCTGCCTGCCGTTGGAGGTGATTTGTATGGCAGCTGAAGTTGATAGGAAGAGGGACATAGCAAACGACACTGGGGGAAACAAGAGCATGTTTAAAAAAGAAATCGGCAGCAGAACCGAGCAAGAGAGAGAGGAACTAATGCTGGCAATGCCGTTAGTGCTGCTGGTATCCCACTTTTATTTGTTTTACACAGTGGTTGTCTAGTGGAAGTTTAGGAGGAAGGCAGGGACTGGAGCGGGAGAAAAACTAATGGAACAGGCGGCTTCCAACAGAACATAAAACAATGACTGTATCGACAGTCGTCTGTGCCTCTGTCTCTCTTTTCAAAATATTTTTTTCGGTGGATAGTGTGAATGTTGTGTTTTTAAAATTTATGGCTGGTATCTGGTCACTCGCTCTCTCGCTAAGTGATATACAACAATGGCGTCAGTTTCAAATTGTGTACCCAGTGCTGCAGCCAATGTCTGAGCAGTCTGGGCACAATAATACTTTGCTGGGCATGAGGCAGGTCTGGACTGGGACTTTTTACTTGGTAGGCATCTATTGAAAGTTAATGTACCCCTGTGGATTGGGTACCAGCCAATCAGATGCCTCCAAATAAAAAGCCCATTTTCTAATCAGAGCTTATAAAATCATGAATTAATGTCCAAATTGGTATGGCATATCACAAAGCAAGTTAATTTATTTTTGTTTTCCACCTTAGGTGTACTAAACTGTCTCATTCTGATTGGCTCCCTGAGCAAATTGTCTTTGGGATTATTGTTTGGATGAAAGCAAAAGTGTTTTTTTCATTCTGTCTTTTGTTGGACACTAAGCGTAAGAGGTTACAGTAGTGGGAACCACACAGGTCCCATTGCCAGTTCCAGTGGTTCCCAAATTTCTTGGTACTTCGAGATCTGATTCATGACATTATATTGGGTATGTTCTAGTTTCATATTTTGTTTTAGTGTATGTGCCCAATGTGAGATTGTTGGGGTTTGCTCAGAGATCCAATTTTGTGCTATTACTTGCTTACCCACCACTATACCAAGTCACTTGAGTGGGTGGTTTTGTTCCCTCTGCCACTTGGCAGCCCCATAATCACCTCTACATGGTCTACAGGAATGGGACTTTCCAGTACCCATTACAGCAAAGTTAAGACTTCACTCCAGGAGGAGAGAATTTTAGAGCAGGAACTTATCAGGTGGTAGAATGTGCCTTGTGTTGCCTTGCACTTTGGACACATATCTGAGGAGTCTGGGTACAACTTTTTTGCTAAAACTGGGGTAATGTATGTCCTGCACATTATATTGTAATGTATGGCCCTTAACCTGTAATTAACTGAACAGGATAGGTTAGTTTTGAATATTTCTCTTCAATTTCCCTCTGTTAAGTTCTCAGAGAGATCCTCCCCCACCTTTTCTTTAAATGTTTGAAGGGTTCTTATAGTGCTCCCACCAACAGTCTGTAGCAACTGCTTAGTAGCCTATCACTCCCAGAGCTTTGAGATTTAAAGATGTCCTCTACTGGAGATCTTCTAAGCTGCACTGTTGTTTGTGGGTTCTTCATCCATTCCTAAGTTTATTACTAATTCTTAAGTATCAGAAGTAGTGTGAGGTGCTTAAGTCGAACTCGATATTTAAATCTGAGAAGCAGAGTACTTTTTCCTCTTTACAGAACTGAGAGATATATTTGAGTCCTTTTCTATACCAAGAGACTAGGACTGAGTTACATTTTATAGGCAATTAACTTTTTGTGTCAAGTGTTGACCCTGTAAAAGCTCCTGGGGACAGGGTGGAGCTGTGGTTAATAATTTTATGTGCTAGGGTCCATGCCTTGATAGTGGAGCGGGTAAAGGGATTTTTTATTTTGCACCATTTTTCATTTATTTTGTTGGTAAAAGTATTTTTTTATACAATGGAATTCCATTCACAAGGGTCTCCAGGGATACCCAAGCTCTTGGTTTGGTGTCCTGTGATACCAAATATTGTACATGTGCCAGTTGTGCTGCCAAGTAGTACAGTTTAATATGTAGGAGACCTAGGCCTCCACATTTTACTGGTAACCACAGGATAGCTTTTTTAATTCATGGCCTATGGCCCTGCCATATCAAGGATGTTATGGCCCCCTCAATATATTTTATATATTTGTTTGGTAAATGAGTTGGCAGAGTCTGGAACAAATATAGGCACTGGGGGAGCATAATCATTTTAACTGTATTGACTCAGCCTAATAACATTAAGGGGACTGTTTGCCATTTTCCACATTCTTCTTTTATTTTATGTGTAAAGGGCTTATAATTTGAATCTTGTAGTTGCTTCAGATTTCTGGGTAGTTTTATCCCCAGATATGTAATTTCTGTTGAGGGGGCAATATCCATTCCTGCCACTTTGATATACGCTATACTATCCCCATTGGCAACCATTCACTTTTCCCCCAGTTTATTTTATGCCCAGACAATGGACTATATGTTTCAAAGAGGTCAGTTAGAGCCCCCAGAGCCCTGTCCAGTTGTACCAGGAACAGAAGCACATCGTCTGCGAAGATTGAAATGACATGTTCTGACTCCTTTTCTAAAGACCCTAATATCCGGGTGGGTTCTAATTGCTGTTGCTAATGCCTCTGTTGTGAAGACATAGAGCAGTGGGGAGAGGGGACAACCCTGCCTGGTCCCTCTTGTGAGACAGAATGGTGTAGAGTGCTGGGAATTTCGCATAGGAGAGGGGGAAGGGTGAGGGTTTGCAAATAGGGGAGGATGGACAAGGGGGGTCACCGTATTGGGGTAGTTGGATCCAGAAGGCACCCTGGGGTGAAATGGAACCCAGATCGTGGTTCGCCATGCCTGGTGCCCATACCCAAGGGCACTACCGAATATGGTAGGCAGATGGTCCGGACAGCCTCCGAGGTTCATCCAACTTGGGCGGTGTTGTGCAATGCCAGGTCCATCAGGAATAAGATTGCTATTATGGCTGATCTTGTTAGCTTGGTGGACCTCACCTGCATCACCAAGACCTGGCTGGACAAAACTCCAGGCTCCGTATTGGAGGCTATGACTCCAGCTAGATACTCGGTGATACACCACCCGAGATTGGATCGGTGGGGGTTGCAGTCTGTTTTAAGACTGAACTAGGCCTCATGAGTGTAGTAGCTGAGGAGGTTGAGTCCTTTGAGTTCATAGTGGTAACAGGTGTAGGCGTTTGAATCGTCCTCATCTACTGTCCACCCGGGGATGAGAAGTGATTCCTTCAGGAAGTGGCGGACTTCGTCGTTGACATGGTGTTTGAATCACCCAGATTGATGGTTCTGGGCTATTTCGATGTCTGGGTTGATGATGAACTCTTGCAATTTGGTCAGCACTTCCTCCAGTTAATGACATTTCTGGGCCTTACACAGGTAGTTTCCACTGCTACACATAAACTTGGACACTCCTTGGACTTAATCTTCTTGCTAGGGATCGAAACCTCCGATGTGGGATTGGAACCAGTCGCATGATCAGATCACTACCCCGTGAGGTTTAGTTTTTGCACCCCCTGTAGAAGGCCTACCCCTGTGGAGATGGTTAGGCACCACCCATTACATGATATAAATTCCCAAAGCCTTGCGGTGGTGCTTGACCTATCATCCCCTGCATTGGCGAGCAGTAATTCAGAGACCCCCATGTCAGCTTATAATACAGCTGTTATGGGGGCTCTGGATTCTATTGCTCCAGTCTGTGTGCACCCCCTCTCCCATCGCCCCAAGTCACCTTGGTTTGATGGGACATTGAGGGAGATGCGGAGACAGGGGCGAAGGTTAGAGAGTTGCTGACGTAGATCTGCCCTTGATGCCAACCACCTTAGATTGATGGACCATTATTCAGTCTATCAATCAGCAATCACCCATAAGAAGGCAGAATTTCTGTCCAGGGAGATTGCTGTTGCATGGAACCGACCAGCTCAGCTATTTCTAACTATGGATAGACTGTGTAACCCAGTGTGTCTGCAAATTTGGAAAGCTTTTCGCAAATAGAGTGCGATGAGCTTGCTCGATTTTTGCAAATAAGGTGGCCGACATCAGGGCAGATTTGCAGCCAGTACTCTTTAAGGGTGTTGTTGGTGGACAGTGCAAGTTCACTGTACCTCAGTTTTCTTGCAGTTCCTTCAGTTGACCGGACTTCATGGATGTCATGAGGATTATCCCGAATGTGCACCCTATGTGCTGTAGTTTGGACCCTGGACTGACTTCCCTAATTCTGAGCTGTAGTGATATCATCAGTCTAATCCTTGTGAGAATAGTCTGGTGCTCCTTGGAATTGGGTGAGTTTCCTAGCTCCCTGAAAGAAGCAGTGGTGACACCGCTCTTGAAGAAAACTACCTTGGACCCAGACTGTTTCACAAACTACAGACCTATCTCTAACCTTCCCTTTGTTGGGAAGGTGATTGAGAAAGTAGTGGCAGCCCAACTGGAGGATCATTTAACCATCCATGACATCTATGAACCCCTCCAGTCCAGTTTTCATAAAAGACACAGTACCGAGACAGCGCTGGTTCGGATGCTCAATGATCTCTTGAGGGCAAGAGATCAGAAGAAATGTTCCATCTTGGTATTCCTAGATCTCTCTTCAGCTTTTGACACTGTGGATCACATGGTGTTGATAGGACACCTGAGGCAGATATGTGGAATATCAGGAACCGTCCTTAGATGGTTCACCTCTTTCCTCACGGGGAGATCAAAAAGAGTTGTATCCAGGATTTTTTCCTCGGGCTCAACAACTTTGTTGTGTGGGGTGCCTCAGGGTTCAGTACTTTCACCCATGTTATTTGCAGTGTATACACTACCCCTTGGAGACATTGTAAGGAGGTATGGGCTGAGGTTTCACTGTTATGCAGATGACACCCAGCTACACCTGTCTTTTGCACCAGACCAGGATGAAGCTCTCTCAGTCTTTAACAACTGTCTGAAAGAAATCCAGGAGTGGATGGATTCTAGCTGGCTGAAGTTGAACTCAGAAAAGACAGAGGTATTGGTTGTGGACCCGGGTCAACAGATAGAGGGGTCGGACGTTGGTTCGCCCTCAGGAACTTTTCTTGGTGGCATTTCTCTCCCGACCTCTGAATGGGTGCATAACCTGGGGGTGGTCATTGATGATAGACTGACACTGCAGTCGCAGGTGTCAGCTGTCATCAAGACCTCCTTTTACCATCTTAGGAACATCGCCAGAGTTAGGCATCTGGTTCCATCTGATGACCTTCCAACTTTGGTCCACAGTTTTGTGTCCTTGTGCTTGGACTACTGCAACTCCCTTTACTTTGGGCTTTCAGGGGTTGAAATTCACCGCCTCCAGCTGGTGCAGAACGCAGCAGCCCAGGTTTTGATGGGCTCTAGTAGATCCTGTCATATTACCCCGGTGCTGCGCGAACTGCACTGGCTGCCTCTACAGTGGCGGATCACCTTTAAAGTCAGTTTACTGACTTTTAAAGCCCTTCACAGTCAGGGTCCGGCCTATCTGAAAGAATTTCTGGTTCCTTACTGCCCTGGTTGATCGCTCTACTCGGCCAATGAGGATTTGCTAGAGATTCCAAGGGTGAACCAGAAATCATCTGGTTCTACAGCTTTTTCTTATGTGGAGATCACCGTTTGGAATTGTCTACCCCGCCGGTTAAGGGAGTGCACCTCCATGGAGGAATTTAAGAGAGGATTAAAAACATATCTTTGGCAAGAGGCATTTGTGGAAAATTGAACTGTATTCTGATTGTCTTTTTATTTATGTTTAATAATGTCTGTTTTAAAGTGTTTTAAATTGTAAGGCACCTTGAAAATGGAAAGGCACCGTATAAATAAAATTATTATTATTATTATATAGAATCATTTGTCAGGACTTGGGCCATGGATGATCGGTATAGTGTTTGTATTCAAGAGCATATACTTGGCCCAAATTTATATTTGGCCAAGACGGCTATATTGCTTTATCTCTTGAACATCATAATTCCCCAATGATTATTCTTAACCTATATGTCCCCCCTAAACAATCTAAGTACTACAGTAGGACCTCGGAGTTACGAACAGCATGGGAAATCAGCTGTTCGCAACTTTGAAAAGTTCGTAAGTCTGAAATGCGTGTAATAACTTATAGAAACACATGATGCATCACATTAAAAAAAGATCTTTATTTTTAAATACTGTAAATTTAATACTGCAGAATCTATTTATTAAGGTGCTGCAATTAAAAAACTGCTCCCTGGTAAGTTCATGTTGATTTATGAAGGTCTGCAGTGTTGTTTTAACATTTTATGAGGCAGCAGAGTCAGCGGACATCAACTCTCCCTGCATACCCGATTGCCTTATGCCATGTCTGTTTTTGAAGTGGAACAGCCACCCAGAACCATAGGTGAATAGCCTTGTCAAACTCATCGTCAGCTGCCTACTGAACAAAGCAGTGTTTTTAAATGCCCCATTCTCCTGCTTCTCCGTAGCAAATTGTTTAATCTTTTTGGCACCTTTGTGAATATTGCACACTGTGCTTTTGCCAATGCCGTATTCATCTGCAAGACTGCTGATGCTGACACCAAGCTTCAGTTTCTTTAGGATATCCAGCTTGGTATCAGTTGCTAGCTTAACTCTCTTGCATTTACATGCCATTGCTTACCGCTGTGAATTTCAAAGGTGCTAGGGAGAACAGTGACGTGAATCCTTCTATACCTGAAAAGGCATTTTCATTGGCTGTGGTTAGGAGTGGGGTGGAGCAAGATGCGTTCAGTTGACTGGTCAGTTCGGATTACTGAGGTTTGTAACTCTGAGGTCCTACTGTATACAGGAAATATATGGCAGTGTAGGGCTCTTGGTATTGTGAACAAAAAGAGAAGAGGAGCAGGGGGCTCTGAACCTTGAGGGAAGAGTGAGCGAGGCAGCCTAATTGGGGTTGTTAAGTCCAGGAGACGCCCTGGGGAAAAATGGGTTCCAGATCATGGTCCATCTTATCTGGTTCCCATACCCAAGGGCTCCTATATTGCAGGGCTGGTAGCCCGGTCAGTTCTGGAATCCCGTCCATCTCGAGTGGTGTTGTGCAATGCCAGGTCTATAAAGAACAAGGCGGCCATTATAGCTGATCTTGTTGGAACAGCTGATCTGGTATGCATTACTGAGACCTGGCTGGATGAAAATGCTGGCCCGATTTTGGAGGCAGCTATTCCTGCTGGATTCTCAGTGATACACCACTCGAGATTGGACTGCAGGGTCAGGGGTGTAGTTATCTGTTTTAGAATGGACTTGGGCCTTACAGAGGTTCCAGTGCAGGGTACCAGATCATTTAAGTGTACTGCGGCTGCAAGTGTGGGATGGAGGTTCATTTTTATTTACCGTCCACCAGGGGTGAGAGTATGTTCCTGCAGGAGGTCGCGGACTTCGTCACTGACATGTTGTTGGAGTTACCCAGGTTGATGGTGCTAGGTGACTTCAATGCCTGTGTCGATGACGAACTCTCTCAATTTGGTCAGGACTTCCTTCAGCTTATGAATATGCTAGGCTTCACACAGGTTGTTACCTCTGCAACCCATGTTCATGGTCACTCCCTCGATCTGGTTTTTCTTCTGGGAATGGAAGCCACCGATCTGGTGGTGGAACCATTCGGTTGGTCTGACCATCGTACTGTAAGATTCAATTTCTGAGCTCCCTCCTACAGGCCTGCCCCAGTGAAGATGGTCAGATACCACCCTTTGATGGATGTTACCCCCACTGGCCTTTTGGTGGTACTTGACCTATCAAGATTTACAGATACCGGTGAGGGTCCAGAGTGCCTAGTCCAGGCCTATAACACAACCGTGGGGGACGCTCTGGGATTCCATTGCTCCTGTCTGTGTTCACCCCCTCACTCTTTACCCCCAGTCCCCTTGGTTTGATGGGGCCTTGAGGGAGTTGAGGTGTGTGGGGCGAAGGCTAGAACATCACTGGTGGAGATCCGCCCTTGATGTCGACTGCCTTAGATTAATGGAATATTATCAAGTCTATCAATCAGCAATCTCTCATAAGAAGACAGAGTTCCTGTCCAGGGAGATTGCTGTGGCTCAGAACTGACCAGCACAGCTTTTTTGAACCGTCAACAGACTGTGAAATCCAGCCTGTCTTCAGGTTAGGAAAGCATTTTCACAAGAGAAGTGTGATGAGTTTGCTCAATTCTTTGCCAATAGGGTGGCCGACATCAGGGCTGAGTTTCACTCAGCACATTCTGTAGGGGGGTTGGCAGTGGTTGGTGTATGGTCAGTACACCTCGGCCCTCCTGGAGTCACTTTGACCTGCAGGCAATCAATGATGTTGTGCGGATTGACCAAAGTATGCAGCCTACTTCCTGTAGCCTTGACCAGGGCCCTATATGTCTCATTTTGGGGTGTGTAGATGTCATCGACCCTGTCCTGGCAGAAACAGTTCGGTGTTCCTTAGATTTAGGAGAGCTTCTGAACTCCCTAAAGGAAACAGTGCTCCTTAAAAAATCTTCTTTGGACCCAGGCTCTTCTGCCAACTACAGGCTAATCTCTAATCTTCCCTTTATTGGGAAGTTGATAGAGAAAGTAGTTGTTCTTCAGTTGGATAACCATTTGACCATCCACGACATCTACAATTCCCTCCAGTCTGGTTTTTGGAAGAGGCACAGTATGGAGACCACTCTGGTTCGGGTGCTCAATGATCTCGTGATTGCTAGAGATTGGAAGTGTAGTTAAATCTTAGTCCTTCTTGATCTCTCTTCAGCCTTTGACACCGTGGACCATGGGGGGCTGCTTGAGTGCCTGAGAGATATCTGTGGCCTATCAAGTACAGTTTTTAATTGGTTTAGATCTTTCCTCACTGGCAGAACTCAGAGAGTGGTGTCAGGGATTTATTCCTTGGCCTCACTCTCTCGGCCATGTGGGGTTCCTCAGGGCTCTGTGCTGTCCCCTATGTTGTTCACTGTGTATTTGGTGCCATTGGGAGACATTGTAAGATGGTATGGGCTGTGGTTTCCCTGTTGTGCAGATGATACCCAGCTCTACCTATCATTTGCCCTTGACCAGAATAGTGCGGTCTCGGTTTTTAATAGCTGCCTTGTGGAGCTCTAGGATAGAATGCGGGCTAACTGGCTAAAGCTGAACCCTGGAAAGACTAAGGTGTTGGTGGTAGAGCCTGGTCATGGCATAGAGAGGATGGGAGGGCGGTCTGCCTCCGGGCTTTGGCTCGTGGGTAGCCAGCCCCTGCCCTCAGTTCAGGTGCAAAATCTGGGTGTGATATTTGATGAAGGGCTGATGCTTCAATCGCAGGTGTCAGCTGTAGTCAGATCCTCTTTTACCATCTGAGGAACATTGCCTGGATTAAGCACCTTGTTCCGTCCCGTGATCTTCCAACTTTGATCCACACTGTTGTGACCTCTTGCCTTGACTACTGTAACTCCCTATACCTAGGGCTTCCAGGGGTTGATATTCGCCGCTTGCAGCTGGTGCAGAATGCTGCAGCCAGGTTACTGGTAGGGGTTTCCCGGACCAGTCATATTACTCCTATGCTGCGCAAACTGCACTGGCTGCCAGTTCAGTAGCAGATCACCTTTAAGGTCAGTTTACTGACCTTTAAGGCCCTTCATGGTCAGGGTCCTGGCTATTTGTAAGAGCTCCTGATTCCTTACTGCCCCCCTCGACCACTCCGCTTAGCTGACTAGGGATTGCTAGAGGTTCTCAGGGTCCGATTAAGGACATCTGGTGCGAGAGCTTTTAGTTACGCAGCTCTGACCCTCTGGAACTCTCTACCTCATTGGATTAGAGAGTGCCAGACCCTGGAGAGCTTTAAGAAGGCATTAAAAACTCATTTATTTAACCTTGCTTTAGGAGATTGTATCTAATGTTTCATTGTTGTTTTTTAATGTTTTATCTTTTTTAATTCTGTGCAGTGCTTTGATGCATGTTGAATTGTGCTTTATAAATACCTTTTATTATTATTATTATTACTATTACAAAATGGGATATCTTGTAAATGCCCCCTGTCCCACCAGTATGAGGAACCAGAAGTCCTCATTTTGCTTCAGCCCAGTAACCTTTAAGCAGATGATCTATTGATGGCACTGGACATTAGGAAAAGCGCTGGGGAAGACCTTCTAGAGCAATTATGTCTGAAAATAGGACATTTTAACTTAACTGCCCCATCACACATCTTTTCAATCTTTCCCTATCATTAGGTGACCTACCAGTAATCAGGAAAATCACACAGATTATCCCCCTTTTTAAGTCTGGGAATAAGTGTGACCTAAGCAATTACCAGGTGATTCCCCTACTTCCCACCCTATCAAAACCGCTAGAGAAGCTAGTCAACTATCAGTTAAGAGATTTCCTGTAAACTAAGAATCTAGTAATCACCGTACAGTCAGGCTTCAGACCAAAGCTCAGCACTGTATCCACCCTTGTCAAAGTTTCTAGTGACTGGCTAAATGCACTGGATGCAAAAAAGCTTATTAATGGTCTGTTTTTAGACCTAAGCAAAGCCTTTGATACCTTTAGTCATAGCCTGCTACTGTTCACCCTGAGCCATCTTGGACTTGATGATACCACCATTAAATGGTTCAACTGTTAGCTTACCAACAGAATGCAACAAATCAAAGCCCAAGGAGATCTTTCACTACTTAAAATCCTACCAGGTGGAGTGCCGCAAGGTTCTATTCTGGGTCCCATACTCTTTGAAAAATATATATATGTAACATTAACTCTTAAATACATAAGGCAAAGGTGCATCTGTTTGCAGATGAAATGATAATATACACAGCATGTTCTTCCCCTGAGCTTGCATTCGAGCAGTTACAACTTGAATTCGACATCCTGCAAAAATCCTACTGCAACTAAAGCTGCTCCTTAATGCTAAAAAAAAAAAGCTATGGTTATCTCCCTTAAAACTCACTCACTCACTGACAACAACCATATAACAACATAAAATACATACCTTACTTGGTGAACCAATTGAAATTGTTGACAACTTTAAATATCTGGGTTTTTTGGTTAGACAGCAAGCTTAATTTGTACGGTACACCTGCATGAACTAGTTAAAAAGTGAAAAAAAACACTTGGGCATATTTTACCATATTAGACATCTTCTCACCTGTGAGGCAAAAAAAACACTAGTCCAAACAATTTTTCTACCTCTATTAGATTACGCGGACATCCTCTACAACCACTTCTCTAAATCAGCCTAAGTAAACTAGACACCTTATACCACCATGCCTTGAGATTCATATTGTGTGCACTTCTAAACACCCACCACTGTTTGCTCTATGAGATGCTTGGAAGGTCCTCCATTACTATTGGGAGGAAGAGAAATGTATCTCTTTGGTTTCACAGGGCAATAGCAAATAAACTTCCTTCCTACATCTCCAACCTATTTGTACGTAACACGGGGTACTACTGTCTGAGATGATACATGTTTGTCATGTTCAATGTCCCTAAGATTTGATTGATTGATCGGTTGATTTATGTATGTATGTATGTATGTATGTATGTTTTTGATTACCGGGTAGGTGCACTGATCCGACACGACATGGTGCTGCAGTTATTAGCTTTGTCTTCCTGCCCTGTGGAACTCCCTGCAGAAGGCCCTTAAGATTATTATGGTACTGGGGATATCTATCTTTAAGTCTCTTCTCACACCTGTCCTAAAAGAAACTTGCTCATGTCTCAGATAATTGTTCAAGACTACTGCTGACACTTTATCACACTTGGCTTGTCATGACAACTTAGCACTTCCTGCTCCTTCCTCCCTTTTACCTCTACCCTCTTCTCCCTAAACTTTCTGTTCCTCCCCCTCTACTACCACCCCATCACCCCTTTCCTTAGCCTATACCTGCTAGCAGTTTTGTGTTGTATTATTAATTAGTCCTTGTGTCTGTAGCTGTAACTCCTGTAACATGCTTAAGATGTGTCCATGACTGTAAATGAATTTATGCAACTGTTATTTATCTGTATACCCTTGCCATTATGTTGCTTTCATGCGTATTTGTATTATCCAGGACCATCTTGCAAAGGAGCTCACTCAAAGGTGTAAAGCCTGTTTTTTTTTTTTTGTATTATCTCTTTATGCCTCCTTTGTGCTCTGGAGCTGCATCTCCTTCATGCTGCCATGACCCACAGACATTCCTCCTACTATCTCCCACCAGCCACCTTACCTCAGATCTGCAACCTTCCTCGGGATAGCCTGGCATAACCCTTCACCGGGTGGGTCCCTCTCCTTGGAGGGGGAAGGCACTGGCAGGGAGAAGACAGGCGCACTATTTTTATTTTTTTTCAGTCCTGGGTTCTGCTGAGGCTTCCTATGGCTTCCAGGGAGTCTTCAGAGGTGTCCTGGGCTAGCAGCCATCATCCAGCCAGTCCACAGAGTGTTATTTCCACTTTCTGTGGTGTTCCCCTTATTGTGATCTCTCTGCAGTGCTCCCGGTCTCGACCGGGGGCCGCTGCAGAGTGACCATGCACTTGCAACCCACCCCAGGGGAGGAGAGCAGTCCTATGGATGCTCAATCCTTCCCCTTCCCCTGCCGACCCCTGACACTGAGTCCATTCCTGAACTCGCAGCATGGTGTGAAGTAAGGCACCTGTGCCTCAACCCTCTGCACCACTGGGACGGCCTAAAGCCTGGTTAAATAAAGTTGTATTGCTTGATTGGCTGATTGATTGATTGATGTTGATAATATATTATTTGAACTCAAATTAAGGTTTCCTAGGACAGATGTACTTATGATTGGAGATTTTAATGCCAGAATTGCACAACAATGGATTAGCAGATGTGTCTCTGAGTGAAATTCTTGTTACAGCTGCAATCACCTACAGGAACACTATGGACCCCAAGGTCAACAAAGCAGGTGCTAATTTAATAGGAATTTTAAGATACCATAATCTTTATCCCCCTAATGGTAGATGGGTGGGTGACATGCAAGGGAATTGTTCTTGTGTCAAGAATATGGGTATGTCACTTCTGGACATAGCCCTTTGGACAGGCAGTATAATAAAATGGCGTGCCTGGCAAATCCCTTGTCACTCTGAAAGTGATTATTTTCCTTTACAACTGTGAGCCAATATGGAAGAAACAAATGACAGTGAAAAGGAATATCACAGTGAAGAGGGATATAGGAAATCAGATATAATAAGAAACTTATATGGAACAATGAATTGGAGCAACAAATAGTAGCACAAATGGAGGACTGTCTTTTTAAAATTCTTAGAAATTATAATCAAAGCCAAAAAGTACAAGACCTATAGGCTCAAATGGCCATGGTGTTAGACACAGTTACCAAACTTTTGTATAAGTAAATTTCAATAAAAATTAAAAAACAATCAATCTAATATATGATTTGATATAGACTGCAAACTGCAGAAGGTGGCATTGATGGTAAAACTTAGAGCAGCAAGGTTAATAAAGGACAGGCAACAATTTTAACTCCTAAACCATCAAAGAAACAGTTATAAACTATTAAAAAAAAAGAAAAGGCAGCGATATCATTGAAATAAATGGGCAAAGATGTTGCACTGTATTAAGTGTGGTGATACCAAAACCTTTTGGGCACTTGTGGCCAGAGGTTCTAGTGGATCCATAGATACATAGATACATAGAAAGTGTCGGCAGATAAGGGCCTATGGCCCACCCAGTCTGCCCATTTGAGCTTGTAAGTTCAGTTTGTTTTCCTAGAAGTCTGTTGCCCCTTACCCCTGACCTCCAGAATTCCCTTATGTCTATCCCATGCATTCTTAAATTCCGTGATTGTTTAAGCCCCCACCACTTCCTCTGGCAGGGTGTTCCACTTGTCCACCACCGTTCTGTGAAGAAATTCTTTCTCATGTTTCCTCTGAATCGTCCTCCCTCCAACTTCATCCTATGCCCTCTAGTCCTGGAACATCTTTTAGCTTAAAATAGTGTTTTCCTGCACCCTGTTCCTCCTGTAAGATACTTGTATGTCTCTATCATATCCCCTCTCTCCCTCCTCTCCTCCAGGGAGTACATGTTAAGTTCCTTCAACCTGTCTTCATAGGACTTGTGATGCAATCCATGCACCATCTTTGTTGCCCTCCTCTGAACCTTCTCTACCCTGTCTATGTCCTTACATAGGTATGGTCTCCAGAACTGTACACTGTACTCCAGGTGGGGCCTCACTAGTGTCTTGTATAGCGGAATTATGACCTCCCTTTTCCTGCTGGTGATGCCCCTGCCTATACATCCCAGCATCCTATTTGCTTTACCTGCTGCCTTGTCACACTGTTTCCCTACCTTGAGGTCATCAGAGATGACAACCCAAGATCCTTTCCTGCTTGGTGCATGCTATATCCTCACCCCCAACTGATATATTGTGCCAGGGTTTTTGTGCCCCATATGCATTATCTTGCACTTCTTTTTGCATTGAATTTCAACTGCCAAACCCCTGACCATTCTTCAAGTTTCTGCAGGTCCCTTCTCATTCTGTCTACACCTCTGGTGTGTCTACTCTGTTACAGAGCTTTGTGTCATCAGCGAACAGTGAAATTTTGCCTTCTAGGTCCTCGCAATGTCACTGATGAAGATGTTGAATAGGACCGGTCCCAGCACTGATCCCTGTGGTACCCCACTGGTCACTCTTCCTCTGTGGAGTGACAGCCATTTACCGCCACCCTCTGTGTCCTGCCACCCAGCCAGTTACCTACCCACCACACTACTGTCCTGCCACACCCATATTCCTCAGTTTGTGTAATAGTCTTCTATGTGGCACAGTGTCAAAGGCCTTGCTGAAGTCCAGATAGGCCATGTCCACTGCCCTCCTGATCCACCTCCCTAGTCACCCAGTCAAAAAATTCAACGAGGTTGGTCTGACATGACCTCCCCCTGGTGAAACCATGCTGCCTTGGGTCCTATAGTCCATTGACAACCAGATGTTCCACCAATCTCTCCTTCAGTAGTGCTTCCATGATCTTCCCCACTACCGAGGTGAGGCTGATTGGTCTGAAGTTTCCTGCTTCCTCTTTGTTCCCACTTTTGTATAAGGGGACTACATCTGCTGTCCTCCAGTCTTTGGGTACCTCCCCTGTTTCCAGTGATCAGCTAAACAGGATAGCCAGAGGCTCAGCCACCACCTCTCTTAGTTCTTTAAGGACCCTGGGGTGCACCCCATCTGGCCCCATTGCTTTATCAACTCTTATTACTTCCAGTTCTTTCAGGACCCTTTCTCGTGTAAAGGGACTTGTGTCCATTTCTACACCATTCTCACCCCTTGTACTCCCTTCAGACCCATTACCCTCCTCTTCCTCAGTAAAGACTGAGCAGAAATACCTGTTCAAAATGTCAGCTTTACTACTGTCATCCTCCACGCGGCCCCCATCCTCCCCCTTCAGTCTCACTATCCCTCCCTTTGTCTTTCTTTTTTCACTTATGTACCTGTAAAAGGTTTTGTCCCTCTACCAACTGATTTTGCAATGTGTTCTTCTGTCTGAGCTTTGGCTTCCTTACTGATCTCCTGCCTCCTTTGCTTCTCCTGGTACTTCTCCCTATCCCCTTCTGCCTCTGTCTTTGTATTGCCTGAATGCAATCTTTTGGCTTTCACTTTCTTTGCTACCTCTTTGGAAAACCATCATGGTCTCCTCTTCCTTTTTCTCTTGCTAACCTGCTTAATGCATAATTCTGTTGTTCTTGTAATCCCCATTTTAAATACTGCCCACTGTTCCTCAACCCCTGATTCCTGTCCCATTCCCCTTAATGCCTCTTTCAAGTATCTCCCCATTTTCCCAAAGTCTGCCTCCCTAAAATCCAGGATACATGTCTTTGTGTGGTTTGGTTCTGCTCTTTCTGTGATTTCAAACCACAATGACTGGTGGTCACTGTTTCCCAGGTGCTCCCCCACTGTTACCCCCATCACACTGTCCCTGTTTGTGAGCACAAGGTCCAGTATTGCCTTCTGCCGAGTTAGTTCCATGACCAGTTGCTTGAGGAAGGCACCCTGAAGGGAGTCCAGGATAAATCTGCTCCTAGTTGATGCTGCTGCTGGGATGCTCCAGTCCATGTCTGGAATATTGAAGTCTCCAACCAGTACTACCTCACCCTTGTCTGTCATCCTTTGGATGGCTAGCATCAGCTCCCTATCTGTTTCTTCCTCCTGGGCTGGTGGTCTATAGACACACCTGTGCGGATGGCTGGCCCATTTTCCTTTCCAGCCTAACCCACAGTATCTCCCATTTTGTTCCTCCTGGATCTCTGTGGCCCTTATGTCATTTTTCACATACAGTGCCCTCCTCCTCCCTTTCTGCCTGCTCTGTCTCTTCTGAATATGTTGTAGCCAGGTATGGTCATCTCCCAGTCGTGGTTATCATTACACCAGGTTTCAGTGATGGCCACAATGTCCAGGTCTGACTGTACCATGACAGCCTCCAGATCTTCCATCTTGTTGCTAAGGCTCCTGGCATTTGCACATGTGGCTTTCCATGATTTGACCTCCCTAGACTGTTTCACTGTTCTACTCCAGCCCCTTCCTTGGTTGTCATTTATCCCTGGTTCTCCTTGCTATCTGCCCTTCTGCTGAATTTTGCCCCTTTTCTGCTTATCCACCTCTTGGGCACTAATCTCCATCTTTTGCACACTGCTTTGCAGAGATAGCCACTCTTCTGGTTCACTGGTTCCACTGCTAGCTGTGGGGGTGAGCAAGTAGGTACCCTCCTTGCTGGCCTGTCACCCCCCTTTGCTAGTTTAAATGCTTGTCAATGTAGCATTTAAACTTATCATTGAGTGTTTGGATTCCTCTCCAGGATGGATGCAGGCCGTCAGGCTTGAACAAACCTCCATCCCTCCAGGTGGGTCCCCAGTCACCAATGAATCCAAACCCTTCCTCACAGCACATCATCCATTAATAAAACTGATACCTATATCCATGAAGATGTATGAATTGCATATTTAACAATTTTTAATGACAGTGAACTTTCAACAGACAAATTTTAGTTCTCAACTACTACCAATAACATCATTATAACTAGACAAGAAGTTTATTTGGCCCTTAAGATATGAAACGTAATAAAGCTCCAGGACCAGATAATACTCCAGTAGAAGTACAGTTCATCTGGCAAGTGCAATCCTCTGGACAGATTTATTTATGATTCATTTCGATAAGATAATAAAAGAGACACATATTCCACCTACATGGGAAAGGACTGTTATTGTACCCATCCAGAAAAAAGAAAGTTACCAGGACCCAGCTATGTATAGGCTGATAAACCTTCTTGATGGTTCTTTAAAAATGTTTTCTACAATCACATTACATAAGTTAAACAATGACTTAGAAAGTTTATGTGAACTGAGTAAATATCAGTCTGGTTTTAGAATAGGTTATAACACCATAGATAACTGCTTTGTTTATTTTCATTTTACTGAGAAATATGTCCATTTGAGAATACAGAATCTATATGTCCTTTATGTGGACTCTAAATCTGCTTTTGATATAGTGAATAGAAGTATCCTCTGGTCCATATAGGCTAATAAGGGAACTGATAGACATCTTGTACATATAATTAATCATTTGTACAAGGACTCGGGCAAAAGTCAGGATAGGAACAGATGGCAAGCTCACAAAACCATTTAGTATAACAAGAGGGGTAAGACAAGGGTATGTTCTTGCCCTTACTCTTTTCTCTACCTATATTGATACCCTTTTGTCTGATTATGAAACATTTGCAACAGATCCCCCACAAATTACAGACACAATCTGTCCAGTCATGGCATTTGCTGATGACATTGTACTTTTCTCGCTGATTAAAAAAGGTTTGCAGGATAAAATTAATCATTTACACCTTAAGACAAAATAATTAAAACTACAAATAAATATATGAAAGACAAATATCTGTATTTGGTAAAAATTAGTTTCTGGCTTCTGGACCCCGGGTACTGAAATTATAACTAAAACTAATGTATACACTTATCTGGGATTATCTTTTTCAATAACCAGTATCTGGAGCAAGCACATTGATAAAATATTAACTACAGCAAAAGAAACAGCTTACACCCTAAACAAGTTTAATTATGGTGGAATAACATTAAAACCTCTTCTTGAGGCTATAAGGGCCAAATACAGTTCTCAAGTTGGCTACGCAGGAGGGGTTTGGGATACAAGCCCTATGGAAAACTTAATGACAGTAATACACAAGGTACTAAGGAGAACCATGGGCATCCCTCCTTTGTTTCCAGCTATATATTTAAGTGCTGAGACTGGAATTCCTAACATAAACTCAGTTTTAGATATTAAATATTGAATTACTGGTTCAGATTAACAAGACTCCCAACTGAGCAATTGGCCAAACTTTATCTTTTGGAAAAAATTATTTGGCATGATAGGGATTGTTTTAAAACTGTCTGGCTGCAACATTCATATCTATTATTAGACAGGTTAAAAAACATACTGAGAAAAACATTACACCCAGTTTACAATACAAAAAGTACATAAAAAAGGCTGCAAAATATTGGGACAAAAATAATATGAAATTGATATTAAAATCTAGGTATACACCATGGTTCTCAAGAAACTGTAACAGCAAATTTCAGCTGCAATACTACATGGATGTACAGTACTTGAGGATCAGACTATAAGAAGTACCTTTATTAGGTATAAATTCAAAACTTTTCCTAGCAATATTCTCCTTGCAAATATAACAAAACATAGAAACATAGACATTGACGGCAGATAAGGACCGCAAGGCCCATCCAGTCTGCTCATTTTTTCTACCATATGAATGTGCAATAGGCCTTTACTCTGTCAATGGCCTATCTATTCATACTCATCTGTATTGCTCCCTTATGCCTATCCCATGACTGTTTGAAGCCCTGCATTGTATTCACAAAACACAAAACACGAAATCTGTCAGGTAACTGTGATTGTAGTATAAGTGGACCGGAGAACTTAACATACATACTGTATTGTGGACATGTAATCGATATATTAAACCAAGAAAAAAGTATATGCACGCTATCTTTCAAACAGATAATGTAGAACAGCTAGAAATTGACCAAGATTCTCTAACGAGTATTCTAATATATACTGAAGATCCTATAACTATCAAAGCACTAGCTATTTATTTTGTAAACATGGTACGAATGAAAAAGAAACAAAAGTAATACAGGTTATGAGTAATAAAGGATGGTCACTTTATAGCTAGGAAATGCAAAAAGTTGTCAAAGATGCATAGCTAGGGTTGCAATTGTCTAAGGTGCTGCTGTATAATTGCTATGACATTTTAGTAACATATTTATATGTTTTTAAATGTCTTGTATTTATATTATTTTGTATACTGTATTATATGCTATGAATGTTTCATTTAATTGTACTGATCTATTATGTGGAAAAAAAACAATAATTAAATCCAATGCATTTGTCCCAAGGGCAATAAGAATATGGAATCAGTTGCCAGGTTATTTGGTAAATATATCCAGTTTGTCAGCTTTTAAAGCTAAATTGGATATTTTCATTCAGGAAGGTAACCTTGGTTACCACCACTGAGTAGTGGGGGGCAGCATTCATGGTCCAAGGCCTTCTGCTGTCCTATGACAGAAGTATTAGAAGACGGGTGTATATCCCATACACCACAGAGTTGTGTGTGATATTTGGTCTTCGGGTGCAGTTTGCACCTGATATCTATCCCTTTATGGTCCATAAGATAGATGTGTAGAATTTATGCGAAGTTAGCTGGCAGACAGGGTTATTGTTAGAGGTATCCCATGTGTTTGAATGGAACATATTTAAGTCCCAGCTAGAAACAAGATCCCAACAGTATTCACTATCAAAATGTCCAGTAAATGTTGAATGTCTGGAGTTCTAGACCCAGGAGGGATGTATATTGATACCAAGGTCACCTCTTTGTTATGCAATGTACCCTGAAACATAACCAGGTGGCGCAGTGAGATCCCCATGCAAACATAAACACATTAGATTAAGATTGCACAGTACAAAAGGTAAGAACATATCGACGAACAATTATATAAACAATGAACTATAAACTTAGGAGGGTGTCAACAGAGCACCCTCAAACAACTGGAAGTGAGGGCTTCCAAGGCAGGAGCCTAGGGAAGGCTTTATGCACATAAGCCTAAGGCTTACAGCTGGGGAAAATCTCTCCAAAACCAATGAAGAGGCCTGGAGAGTGTTTTAACTACTATATAGCAGCAAATATTCATGTTCATTTTATTTTCGCTATATTGGCTGAAAGTGATAATAAGATAATTTAAAATGAATGCAAATATTTCCTGAACATTCAGGTATAAGCAACATCAGCATACAAACTTCATCTGAAGCAGTTTCATTAAACAAGTTTATTAAACAACAGTCTGTGCATCACTAAATATCATTAAATATCAATGTGGAATGAAACATTGTGCAGCTTGTAACTCATCATCATGGCTTAGTGTTGCTCCTCTTACTGGACTCTACAAAAAAAGGGAAATAAAATGAAATCAACCTAAACCCATGCTGATGCTGCTTATAGTGTACAGTAATGCTGCTGCTGAAAGTACTTAAAGTAGAGCGAAATGGAACTTATGGGTAACCATAGCAACCCTATTGCTTCGGGTTGCCCACACTCTGGTGGCATACTCAGGTGGACAGCTGGATTGCAGCTCGATAGCATCAGGGACATCAGAGACATTGGGTACATCCAAGCTCGAAGTGGTTTCTCTGGATAGGGTGGCAGAAGCTGCAGTGAGGCTTTCAGTTGCAATCATCGCACCTACAACATGAAAGAGTAAATTACACCATGGATACCCAGTCACCTTTTCATTTTCTCTGTAAAAATTCAGTACTTAAGTACGATTTTCCTCCTCAGATGCTGGGAGTTCCTGGCACACAACTCTAGTCTCTGGCACAGGGTCAGGAGTAGGGAGTTGTGTTTCACTGAGCCTTTTTCTGTGTGCAGGGGTGATACCTCCCTCAGCAAATCCACATAGCACATCTTCTGTATGGGCATTAACAACAGCCCCTTGCACACGCAAACACCCGACAATTTTTCTAATTTGCTCCTCAACATCCTCCATTAGTAGTGAGGGTCTTCCCAGGGGCTTTTTAAGCAAAGTGGGAGACAAAAGTGTTGGATCGGGGTAGACAACAGCTGTGTTTTAAAGTCCATTTTGAACTTTCTGGACTGTGCTTTTGTTGATCTGTCTGCCATACTTTGTGCAGTGGTAGCACACAGCTGCCATCACCCTATTTTCAACAGCATATTGCCCTTCTTGGAACCTGGTCTCTGGAGTGTAAGTGACATGGCTGGAAGGATTAATTATTTTGGCAGCAGGTGAAGTGAGGCAGGAGAAGCAGAAGTGGTTGATGGCTGAGACAGCTCCAGTGAAATGGACTTAGCCATATTGCTTTCAATGCCGGATTTCTCAGCCAGGTCAGCAGGGTCGAGTACATCTACATCAAATGGATATTTGCACTTCAAAGACCCACCGTTGAGCCATTTCAAGAGGGACATTCTCAAGACCACACAGGCAAGGTAGCAACAGTATGTGCGAGCAGAGAGAGAGCATAGAGCAGAGATCTTTACAGCAGCTTTTAAGAGGCTGAAGAAGCAGAAGCTGAAGATGTTAATTGTTTTATGCGGTAACAGTGGGTCATTATCAGTAACTGCTCTGTAACTGCCTTGCACTAAAGGTGTTGATTGCAAGTGATTACAGTGGCAGCTACTGCCAATGACATCTGCTGTTGTTACAGTAAGATGCGATAATGCTGAGGCGGGAATACAACATGGCGCAAATACCTGCTGATTACCAGATTGCGCTAAATAAACATGGTGCAAAAGTATATGGGAGAAGGTGTTCAGGATGGACATCCAGGAAAATCAGATGCATACACCCTCCTGGATTCTGGAATGCAGGGCTTTATGCATCTAGCTGTGGGGCTAAAGCAGCAGTCCATGGGGCTGTAACAGGCCACGAGCCTAGGGTAACGCAGGACCCATGTATAAAGCTGGGCTATAGGAAGAATATAGACAGGTATTCAAGGGTCAAGTCAGGAAGCCACATCTAAGATGAAATCCAGCCAACACAGCCAAGAAGGGAACTTGGAGAGGGGGGTCAGGGCTGTACAAAAGTTAATCAAACAGGTATCCAGAGGGCTATAGCAAACATCAACAGTAATAAATGTTCATTTTCCATAAAGTCCATGGCAAGATATCAATACCATGGCAAACAAAGCTGCCTTTCAACCAGGTTGCCTCATGGATTCAAAGTGCAGGAATTGGATTTGAATTCCGTTGCTCCAAAGAAGGCCGAACCCCTCCCATGGTGGCATCTCACACCCCACTACATACTGTATAGTATGGACAGCTCTCTAAACAAAATAGCTGATCATATGACAGTAATTCCGACCCCCTGATAACATTTGCATATGTGTTAGTAGGCTAAACTAAATCGGCCTGAGTAATCAAAGAATGTCCCTCTGAGGCAAAGCGCCTTGGAAAGGGGCTTATGACAGTCCAGGAGGAAGCCTCGAGGATAAAGGGTGAGTTTTCCAGAGTCGCAGTATCCCAACCTCCCTTACTGTATAATTTTCCCAGCAGCCATTATCTGCCCAGAAAACTGTCAGAATCAACACTGTGAGCCCCCAGTGCAACAGGAAGCCATCCCACTCTGCAGTAATAATTAAAGTACAATTACAACTCCACAAGGGCCCCCCCCCCAGGCAATTTCATCCCCTCAAGAGACTGGCCATGTCTTTTAGAAGCTGCAAACATACTCCAGCCTCCCTCAAAAGGCTTATAAGATGTTGCACCCTGATGGCCCTTGCTCTCAGAGACCTACAGCAGATTTATATGCTCCATATTGTTTTTCCCCAATTGTTTAACCAGGAGCGGCACACTAACATGAAAGCTTGTTTACAGGTGTAATCTGGGAGCACAGGGAAGTTTGTTTGATGGTTTGTTTGTTTACCAGGTAGGTGCAATGATCCCATGGACCATTTTCAGGCAGGACCTTGGTCATGAAGATGGCACATATGAATACAGACAAACACAATTACATAACTTAAGAATGAAGCAGGTATCTATACATGCTAGAAATATATTGAAACGCCTTGAACACAGAGGCAACATGAACAGGTACAAAATACAATGGAATGCAAGATACACAAACGTAATGCAAATGAAATACTGTACAAGGAATGCTGTTACATAAAACGAGTGCAATACAGTACATGCAAAGAGCAAGTGCAAATGAAATGAAGATACAGTTAGAACAGCGAGTCATGAACCCTATCAGAGGAGGGGGTGGGTAGGGCCCAGGGAAGGGGGAGAGGACATGCATCCATAAGTTACCCGGCTAAGCAGGAACATTTGGCTTCAGACAGCAGCCATGCTTTGAGATGAGTTTCAAAAGTCAGGTGTGAGTCAAGTGAGCAGAGGGAGGCTTGGAGTTTGTTCCACAGCATAGGGGCTGTGAAGGATAGGACTTTGCTACCCAGAACAGTGGAAGTCCTGGGAACTTCCAGTGGTTGGACAGAGGATGCCCAGAGGCACCTGGTGGTGACTCTGTATTTGAGGAGAGACAAATAAGGTGACAGTTTACCACCTCTAATGGCATTATCTATGATGCAGCCGAAGGTGTAGTCATGTCATCCTTGTAGTGTGGGAGCCAACCTAAGGACTGGTATAAAGTGCAGTGATGTGTGGAGTAGGGTGACAAGAGTGCAAACCTACACATGCTGTTATAAACAGTAATAAGTCTGGTGCGCAGTGAGGAGGAAACATGCAAGTAAATAGGGGCACAGTAATCTATTAGTGAGAGAAGGTTGCCTTAAGCAATGGCTTGGTGCACCTCAAGGGTAAGATAATGTTTAAGTCTGAAACCGGCCCACCACTGGGATCAGCATAACTGCCAGGATTGGGAGGCATGTCATCCAAGATCTAGCACAGAGTCCTATCCCTGAGGCAGGCCTCACTCCATACTGTAGTGCTGGTTTACCTATAAAGGTGGGCTACAACTGACACTCCACCGGGGAGGTATCAGGCTGAAATATTAATTAATGGGTTGAGGGAGGAAGGGGCAGCCCAAAGTACAACACAAAGAATGTCTTTATTCCTGACCATCCCCTCAGAGGACAGACAATTAAAGTCCCAGCTAGGAGCCCCAGGGATGTTGCAGAGTGGTGATCAGTAAGTAAAATAGTGGAAAATGTAATAAAAGAACAGAGTGTTGCTTATGTGAAGGGGACCAAATCACCATAGAGCATTCATCAGTAATACAGTATCAGAGCATGTGAGGCAGCAGGATTCAGGGTGGGCAGATGACTGACTGGGCATTTGGGTGGAGGACTGGGAACTGATAAGCTTTAGAGTGGTGTTCACTTGCTGTTTCTTGGAGTCCGACGACTTCCATGCTTGCCGGACCACTCGGGCAGCTAGAGTAGAGGTAGTAGCTGGTGAATTTACTGGTACATTGTCCATCTGTATCCCTATAGTCACAAGACTCACTCTCACTTGCCCCACCAATTCTTAGGTCTGTTGTCCCACCGGGAAGTGATTCACCATTTTGGTTGGATAGGGGGTATAAATCTTTAGCCACTGTGCCTCAGAACTTTCATTAAGGGATCATAGGCATGTCTTCTGGCCTGGAGAGTCACAGAATGATCATTATCAAAAAGGATCCTACTGTATGTGTATTGTAGAAAACTGTTTTATTTTGCCACGCCTTCGATAAGCTGTCCTGTTTATCATTATAGCATAAAAAGTGGGTGATGACTGGACACTGGCATTCATTTATTTTTATTTTATTTATTTTTTGATAACCCGGGTAGGTGCGCTAGACACGAAAGTGACTATTTTCAGGCACGACCCGGGAGGTCAACAACAAAGGGAGATAGATTACAAAGATTACAATGTCAGGAGCTGCATAAAACATTTCAGGCAAACCTGGGGTAAGAACAACATAGAGAGATGACATTTACAGGGTCAGAAGCCATACAATACAAAGCAAGCATAAGGTGAGATAACTTTAGGACATAGTAATGATACAAGGCATAAAAGGTTTACAATTAAACAATTGTGGATAAGTGCACACGTGAGGATTAACATAGTAATAGCAGGGATATGAGGTACACAAGGAAGAAGTCAAATTGAGCGGCGGCATTATGTCAATGTAATGAGAGTGATAGGATATAAGATTGGAGGGGCAGGAAGGAAAGGTAAGGATGATATAGGAGTAGTGGGGCTAGGGGAGAGAGAGGTGTAATCGAGCACTGTAGAGGGCATGCTGTTGGTGAAGTCAGGCAGGAGCCCAGTACTCTATGCACCCTCTCAATTTCCAGGGTATAGGCAGTAGGTAATTCAAGGGCTTGATGCAAAAATGTTTGCAGAAATGGTATTATGGTTGTGCCTCTCTTCACTTCTGGAATGCCGTGGAGCCACAGATTGTTTCATCTGTCTATTGCGGCTCTCAATGTCCTCCACATTTTCCTCTAGATGCTGCATCATGGTATCGAACTGTAGTAAAGCCATCTCAATAGTATCCATGTGGCGATCAGTTTAGGTGAGTTTATCATGTTCGAAGGTCTTTTTTCCAGTCTAGTGATATCAGTGTGCAGGGCCATTGTGGTATTTTGGACGTCCCTGCAGAAATCTCTCAACTCAACAGTTATCAGGGCATCCTTCTTCCAATTCAGCTGCTCTTTCAGGGGTGAGGATTTTGGCTTTTTGCTTTGCTTGCTGGAGTCCCGTTGCCTACCTGATCTGAAGGATGAGCTCAGGCCTGTGAGAGTTCACTCTGAGAACCACTGATGTCATATCAGTCATTCCCTTCACATTCAGAGCTTGAACGGTCACATCTATCCCACTCCATTATGGTGCCAGAGTGGCGCCTTCATCTAGAAGCAGGTGTTTGATTAAAGTTTTGGTCTTTTGTGAGGGTTATTCTGGAGCAGGTTGGCAGCTACAGACATCAAGCTGCCATCTTTAGGCTGACATCACTGGAAGTCCTACTGTAGTACACTAGATTGTATCAGATTAATTTTTCTTACTTCCAACCTACCATTTGCTTTAACTACAAATCCAATAATCCCCTGCAGTTGACATCAGAGCTGGGCTGCAGCAGCGGGAGATTCAATAGACAGCACCCAGTAGTGCATATTAGAGATTTTGTAAGCTCTGATTAGAGGTTTCCCAGCCCTGCTTTCCTCTGAAGCTTCTATAAGTACAGTCCTCTGTGACTGTGCATAGCCCCAGGAGGATAGCAAGACCAGCAAACAAAAGATCAGAGTTTACTATATACAGTATAAACTCTAATGTGCACTGCAGGTTATTGAATCTCCCACTGCTGCAGTACTGCTCTGATGTCATCTGCAGGGGATTCTAGGATTTATAGTTACAGACAATGTGAGCCACTATACAACAGGAAATCATAGCTAAAAACAAATGTTTTACACACAAAATGCAAACTGGGACCAGCACCACACTTGGGAATGAGCTCTTAGGGTTGACTGTTTTCCTTCAATATGTTTTTTTTTTTTTTACCAAAAAGTCACCAAGCATAAATTGTGACTGAATGTTCATATACTCTATACCAGTACCACCACACACCTTTAACTGCCTCCAAATCCCTTGAACATGCCGAATGATGTGCACTTCATGGAGCTCAGCTCAGCTCTGCACATCTGGGTTACTGGGACTATTTTTAAAGGTGAACTCCAGGAGTTTGTTTTAACCAGCATTTCTATATGCAAATACAGTGCACCATTATTTATCTTGCCCTCAATTATCTGCCACCCTCTTATCTGCCAGCCTGACCTCCAGTACCATTCTCTTTATATGGAAATTGTCAAGATTATCCACCACCCTCTTTTACTCCATCCTCCAGCACTTTCCACTATACAGGCTGTATATTCCTCATGATGTTCTCCCTCTATTATCTGCCATGTCACAGGCACTGACACAGTGCATTATGGTAGCAATTTTTTGGTTGTTGTAAATCTCTTGATAAGAAATATTTAGCAATGCACTACTGAGGACCATGTTATCTTTTAGAACAGCTGTGCAGTTTTTAATATCATTGATGAAGAGATTATTGAACTCTTAAGGGTGAAAAAAGAAAGATTTTACTATTAGAAGCAAGGATCAATTATAACATTGTTCTACATGGCTGGGAGCAGTGTGCATATTGATCTGAGCTAATGCAGCTAACCATATACTGGTCCATCTTGACTAGCACAGGTCTTTAACGATGGTCAATGAAGTTAAAAATGTCCTAACTTTGTGGGCTTTTTTCCTCACCATGGGGATATCTTTATTGTTCTATTGTTGTAGGAAAAAATTGCTCCAGAAAAAATGGCACAAAATGCAAATCTGAAAAAATGTATTGCTTTATTAACTACAAATTGAAATCTTAAAATCACGAGTTAGAATCCCATTAAAATTACATAAACATATCCATTGCAACATTTTGTAGTAACTGTATTAACAGTTGGTATTCAAAAGTGAATGTTATGTCCAACCCCCTGAAAAATCCTCTCCAGTGTCATGTTGCCATCCCTGTAGGCAGTGCAAAAATTCTTCATTCTGCTGTTGAAATTCTTGTCATTTCTTTTCACCCTTTTCTTTGGTGGATTTCTTACAGATGCTTGCAAAATGACAGTTAACACTTCTACTTGATCTGTTCTCAGTATGTCAACCTGCTTCCAAATGGAAGGATGGTGGTGTACAGCAAGATTTAATAAATGATTTTTACAGCATTCACTGAGATTGTTCTATTGCCATCTTGCAACATAATTTCAAATACAGAAAACACCTTTGGTGGATATTTTGATGGAATTCATCATAAATGTTTGACACAATTTTTGACTGGATACATTGGAAAGTACCGTTGACATACATTTTATCAAAGTATGTTACCAGTTCTTCTGCTGCTGGTAACATACTGTAATACTACAGAGAAACATCATGCCATCGTTGATGTTGGACATGGGAAGATATGTCAACCTGTCCAGCATCCCACAACATGTCTGAACTCATCAATGATCCTGTATACTGTAGTTATGTTAGCCCTAGCCCTTGAATTTTCTTCCTGGTGTTTTGAACTAAGTGGAATAAGCAACCATGAGTGATAACATGTTCATCACAAACTTAATGAAATTCCTGCATGGAAGACACCTCAAAGTCTGTGATTGAATTTATTAGGTTTGGAGTGCAGCCAAGTTCTTCACAGCATTTGAGAATGGCTTCGGATAACTCAACGTAGGTCTCTTGAGTCTTTCTTTGAAGCAGTGCATACACAGCAGTCGAAATACACTCTCCCAATGGAACATGTATAACAAAAAGTTGGAGTAATATGTTGGGAGCCAGTGAAAATGTTCCATCCATTAGCCACATGCTACTTCTCACCAGAACATGAAGACACTTGTCAGTTGCAAATGCTCTAATCCGTGAATCTGAAGTCTGTCCATTGTCATAGAACAGGAACTGCACAGGTCTTTCACCACCAGTTGCACACCAAGAACCTTCAAAAATGATGTCTCCCACTGCAGGTGGCTCTGCAGGGTACTAGGCAGTGTGCTGACCATGAAGGGATCTCTTTAATGATGCAGCAGAAGAAAAAAAACAGCATGAACATCATCGTCCAAATACATAAATCCTCTACATATCATGGTAACTGGTTTATCTAGCATTTGAATTGAATGCACCTTCACAGTGGCTCTGCATTTAGTTGTCTTGATGGCAGTCACATCTGGAACATTGTTATGAGCAGTCGTTGATCAAGGATTTTCATACTTAGCATCAAACAACTTCACACCTTTGTAGTTCCTCGTTTGCCTTACACACCTCCCCATATTGAGCTTCTTTTCTGAGTTTGTTTTGTATAAGTAAAACCCTCATAGTGAATTGATCCTGTTAAGATAAATTGCATTGAACAAGAAACGTTGGTTATTATAGCGAATTTATCCCGTGTGGAAAATAACTTGAACAGTGTGCTCATATAGTTTAGTGATTAAACTACAGATCCAGTCTGGTGAATAATAGCAGGAAAATTAGTTGAAATCCAGTGGACCCCACACTACATGATGCCATCCTACCTGCACATAGACATTAAATCAAGTTAAAGGAACAGTGAAAGCATTTGAAAGGTTCGAAGATTGTTTGACTAATTCTGGTATATCATTAAATGTATCATCTGATTCAGAAAAACAAGATTACTCCTATACTTAAAGGTGATTGAAATTCTGATCTGGAGCATGAAACATTCAAGAAATACAGGAAAAAGCACACGATTAGACAAAAAGGGAGTTCCTCTGTACCTCAAGCTAAGGTGTTGGGGACTACCACCTCCAATACTCCAGTTAACGGGAGAGAGAATTTACCTCTGTGTAACAAAGAAAAACAATCAAATCCCATGCTTGGTCCACCTGGGGTTTGGCAGCCTTGTCAATACTCAAACCACTACCAAAACTGGAGTCTCTCTCAAAAGGGGAGAGGCCCAGGTGCAAGGTATGGCTGTGAGTATGGTAAAAAAACTGACCAAAGGGGGCACCACTATTTTACCTATGACCAGCAATGTTACAGTGAAACTCAAAACAGGCCTAGACATAACCAGTTTACACTGGGTATGCACAAAGATAGCAGTGCTACTATGCTAGAAACAAACTTGTGAAACACAGAAGCAGAGCACACACAAACCTCATAAAAATGAGATCACGTGATGCGGGACAGCTAGAAGCAGCACTCAAGTGAAGCTCCCATATTCAAAACCCCTTTATATCATCAAGCAAATAGGATGCTGGGATGTATAGGCAGGGGCATCACCAGCAGGAAAAGGGAGGTCATAATTCCGCTATACAAGACACTAGTGAGGCCCCACCTGGAGTACAGTGTACAGTTCTGGAGACCATACCTACGTAAGGACATAGACAGGGTAGAGAAGGTTCAGAGGAGGGCAACAAAGATGGTGCATGGATTGCATCACAAGTCCTATGAAGACAGGTTGAAGGAACTGAACATGTACTCCCTGGAGGAGAGGAGGGAGAGAGGGGATATGATAGAGACATACAAGTATCTTACAGGGAGGAACAGGGTGCAGGAAAACACTATTTTAAGTGAAAAAGATGTTCCAGGACTAGAGGACATGGGATGAAGTTGGAGGGAGGACAATTCAGAGGAAACATGAGAAAGAATTTCTTCACAGAACGGGTGGTGGACAAGTGGAACACCCTGCCAGAGGAAGTGGTGGGGGCTGAAACAATCACGGGATTTAAGAATGCATGGGATAGACATAAAGGAATACTAGAGGTCAGGGGTAAGGGGAAACAGACTTCTAGGAAAACAAACTGAACTTACAAGCTCAAATGGGCAGACTGGGTGGGCCATAGGCCCTTATCTGCCGACACTGTCTATGTATCTATGTATCTATGTATCTTTTTTCATCTCTACTTGATTAAAAATGAGCAGGGGTACTACTGAAGGTTCAGTTATACTGGCTGCATACGCGGTGTGGCCATCAGAGTTTTTTTTTACTATCTTTATTGGCCCGTACTGACGATGGAAGCAGAGATGAAGCCAGCCAGCATGAAACATACTCCTCCATCAACTCCTGAAAAGTCTACAAAAAAAAGTGCCAAATTTCGGGGACCATTGTCAAAGGAACCTCATCTAATGTTCCCCTGATCCCTCTAACTGAGGACCGCTTTCTTCAGGAGCTGCTCCCTTTTAATGAGACTTTGGAAGACATCTCAACTGAAGTAAAGTTGTTACGCAGCGATCTTAGCACACTAATGACCCAAATGGGGGATTTGGAAGCAAGAACCTCCTCACTAGAGAGATGGAAAGAGAAAGCGGATCCGGAGATTATCCAGATGAGGCAGCAAATTGCAAAGCTTCAGTTAAAAACAGAAGACTTAGAGGGAAGAAGCCAGAGGAATAACCTTCTGATATTAGGCCTCCCCGAGGCTGAAAAAGGTGCCGACATGATTCTCTTTCTCCAAAAGTTCCTGATTAAGGTGGTTGGCCCTTCTCCCCTAAATCCCCAATATCATATACAGCGAGCTCATCGCTCCCTCCGTCCAAGACCTGTATCTGTCATGCCTCCTAGGCCCATTATAATCAAATTTCTGAGTTTTCTGGAAAAGCAGCATGTTTTAACCAAGGCCAGGGATCTGCAAGCAATTCTGTGGAGTGGCACGGAAATTCGCATTACCCAAGACCTTCCCTATGAAACAAGGCAAAAACAAGCAGCTTTTCATGCATTGGTCAGCAAGTTGATCGCCGCTGACATCTGATTTAAATTGTACTACCCAGCCAGGCTACAAGTGTCTATTGACGGGACCTAGTACACCTACGATACTCCGGATCAAGCTTTGAAGGATCTCAAGCTTAAACTGCCTAATCTGTTTAAAGCTGGTTGAATAGTTACCGCATTGCTAGACTGACAAATGTTAAATCTGGTGGAGAGGTTCTAATTTTTACCTGGCTGTGGGTGGGGTTCTTCTTTTTCAGTCTCCCAGGGTCTCTCCATGGTGAGTAAACAAGATGGATAGGCCTGAGGGTAGCCTAGTATGCCCTGGATATGACCAGTGAAGTGTCAGCTGTGCTTCTGAGGGAGGGGGGAGGAACTCTCAGTCTGGGTGATGTTTCCAGGGGCCGCTAAATTTAGCTGTACACTCGGGTCCACCCATTGGTTCCCCTCTAGCTGTACTTTCTGTTTTGCATACGTGTGGAGAGAGTCTCGAGACAGATGGGAAGATATTACAAGGACGAGTAATTTCTGGAGGTTCCCTCCTTATAATTTTAATTTGGGCCAAACAAGGTAATTCAAGTTGGAGGCCTGCGTATTAAGCTTTTTACTTTCAGGTAGGATATGCAGTTATCCCATTAATGCTTCCTGTTTGGTTATAACCGTGAACATAGGGCTCACATTTACTATTAAGATTTGCATTGTCTCGTTTCTTGATCCTGGTTCATTTGGTCAAATAATAGGGATAACAAGGCCATGCCAGTATTCTTAAGGGGTTTGGGGAATGGGAGCTCTGAGGTGGAGCTTGCTCTGGATGGTCTGCATCGCGCATTAGAGCGTAGAGGGGGGAGGTTACCCTCTGGGAGGAACTTATTAACGGTAATGTTCTGTTGCTACTGCTGGGTCAGATGAGGCTCTTAGGGTACAGGTGGTGTAGCTTAGATTCAGGAGGTCCCTCCCAGTGGAAGGGGACCTATGAGTTTCGGTTAGCCATTTTCAAAACTGAGGTTGTTTTTGCGTTCCAGGTTTCTTTTGGGATTTTATCTGTACATAGTTGGGAGGGATTGGGGGGTCTTGAGAAAAGGATGCTTCCCCTGCATGTAGCCAGGTTGAAGGAAGTTACGGTTAATCTGGAGCTATTAGTCCATAGGTCAGTGGGCACAAATATTGATGGAGGGGACGGGGGGGGGTGAGGGAGTTAAATATGTTTTTTTTAAGGTTTTGAAAGGGGGAGGGAGGATGTGCCTTCTGAGATGGTTTTCTTCATCACTGATGTTTACAAATGTTCTGTTTACATTGAAATTAAATTCATTCATTCTTACATTCTTTATTTTTATAAGGCGCTTGTCTTATAACCAAAGCACCTGTACAAATACATAAAACAATAAATAATTAAACAAGATTAAAACTGTCATAAATCATTAAAAGCTCTGCTAAAAAGATATGTCTTCAAAGCTCCTTTAAAACTTTGGACAGTCGGGCAATTTCGCACCTGACAAGGTAGAGAATTCCACACGGTCGGGGCCATAAAACTAAATGATCTAGCCCCTGAAGTTTTTAAATGGACCCTGGGGATCTCTATCAATCCCTCATCAGTGGATCGGAGAGAGCAGGGAGGACAGTAGGGACAAAGGAGTTCTTTCAGGTAAGTAGGTCCCTGATCATGTAGGGCTTTATAGGTCAGCAAACCAATCTTGAAGGTGATTCACCAGAAAACTGGCAGCCAATGCAATCCGTGGAGCACAGACGTTATATGACTAGACCTAGAAGATCCAGTCAACAGCCTGGCTGCCGCATTCTGCACTAGATGCAGATGGCGAAGTTCAACCCCCGATAGCCCCAGGTAAAGGGCATTGCAATAGTCAAGGCAGGAGGTAACGAATGGGTGGACCAACGTTGGAAGATCCTCTGGAGGAACCAGGTGCTTCAACCGGGCGATGTTCCTCAGATGGTAAAAGGAAGTTTTGACCACTGCTGACACCTGAAATTTTAAAAGTCAGACAGTCATCAAATACTACACCCAGATTCCGCATCTGGTCTGAGGTCGTCAGCTGGACAACCCCAAGCCATAAGCCCGAGGGCGATCCAGCTAACAAACCCACCTCACAGCGACCCTTGTCCACAACCAACACCTCAGTTTTTTCAGGGTTCAGTTGCAGCCAACTCCCATTCATCCAGTCTTGGATCTCACCAAGATAGTTCTTAAATACTGAAATGGCAGCATCCTGGCCAGGCACAAAAGACATATACAGCTGGGTATCATCTGCATAGCAATGAAAACCCAGACCGTATCATCTAACAATCACTCCTAACGGCAGCATATACACTGCAAACAACATGGGTGCCAAGATGGAACCCTGCGGTACCCCACAGGATAGGGAGACTGATGCCGAAGAAAAAATTCCCGACACCACCCTCTGAGTCCTACCCTCGAGGTAAGATTGAAACCACCTGAGGACTGTATCAGACAATCCACAGGTAGACTGCAAATGCTCCAACAGCACACCATGGTCAACAGTGTCAAATGCTACAGAGAGATCAAGAAGTACCAAGATGGAACAGGTCCTATGATCTCTCACTATTAGGAGGTCATTTAGTACCCGAACAAGTGCTGTCTCGGTACTATGCCTTTTCCTAAATCCAGACTGGAGAGAATCATAGACATTGTTGTTGGTCAGATGATCATCCAGCTGCGCTGTGACCACTTTCTCAATAACTTTACCCACAAAGGGTAAGTTAGAGACAGGCCTGTAATTCGCTAGACCATCTGGGTCCAAGGAGGACTTCTTCAAAAGAGGCTTAACTAGAGCCTTCTTAAGAGGATCCAGAAATATCCCCCTCTCCAAGGACCTCCAGACTATCACAGCCAGGACTGGGCCGATTTTATCCACACAGTCCACTAAAAGCCGTGTGGGACCAGGGTCCAAATCACAGTTGGTCGGACGTAGTGATTGGATGATCATCACAATGTCATTGATTGTGGGGAGGCTGAAGTCAGATCATGCAAACTGGGTGTCTGACATCTCCTGTCGACAATCACAACTACCATTGGAGAGGGACAAGCCTGACGTCCGATCTGATTTTGGCAACCTTATCTGCAAAGAAGAGAGCAAACTCCTTGCACCGTTCTTGAGAAAAGGCTCTTCTGGGCTGAAGACAGGCTGAATTGCACAGTCTGTCCACGGTCCGAAAGAGTTGAGCTGGTCTATTCTGTGCAGTCGCAATCTCTCTGGACAGAAATTCTGCCTTCTTACGAGAAATTGTGGATTGATAGACCATGTAGTGGTTCATCAAACTAAGTTTGTCATCATCCAAACCGGACCTCCGCCAGCACCTCTCCAACCTTCGTCCAGCTCTCCTCAACTCCCTCACGGTCTCATCGAACCAAGGACACCTGGGATGAAGAGTGAGAGGATGAACACGAACAGGTGCAATGGAATCCAGGGCCCCGTCACCACCTTATTATAGGCATGTACCAGGTCTCCCGGATCCAAGCAATCTATCGGTAGGCCCGATAGGTCCAGCACCGCCATCAGGTCATCTGGGGAAACACCCCTTAATGGGCGGTACCGGACCATTTCCATAGGGGCTGACCTAATAGGGGTGGCCTCAAAACTGAACCAAATGGAGTGATGGTCCGACCATCTGACCGTTTCCACCACCAAGTCAGATATCCCCATCCCCAGAAGCAACACCAAGTCCAATGAATGCCCACCAATATGGGTCGAGGAGGAAATAACCTGTGTGAAGTCCAGTGAAATCATCAACTGGAGGAAGTCTTGACCAAAATGTGAGAGTTCATCATCGACCCAGGCATTGATGTCCCCCAGAACAAACCATCTGGGGGACCCCAATGTCAGGTCGACAATGAAGTCTGCAACTTCCTGCAGAAAAACATTCTCGTCACCTGGTGGACGGTATACAAGAAGTATCCTGCACCCCACACCCTCGCCTAGGATGCACTCAAAGGACCTGGTGACTCCCACTGGTACCTCCACTAGGCCCAATTCTGTTCTAAAACAGATGGCAACACCCCCGCCCCTACGATCCAGCCTCGGGCAGTGTATCACCGAGTAACCGGCTGGAACTGCTGCTGCCAAAACTGGTCCAGCATTTTCATCCAGCCAGGTCTCAGTGATGCATGCCGGGTCAGATGACCTAACAAAATCAGCTATAATAGCCGTTTTGTTTTTAATAGACCTGGCGTTTCACAACACCGCCCGAGTAGGATGATCCTCCAAGGATGACTGCCTTACCTGCTGATTATAGTCAGAACCCTTGGGTATGGGCACCAGACAGGGAGGTCCCCTTTCCTGGGCCCATTTCACCCCAGGGCGTCTCCTTGTCCCCACTATCTCTATCTGCCCACTCCTTTCCATTCCTCCCCCAGGCCCAGCACCAGCCCTCCTCCTCCTCCTCCTCACAATCCCCAGAGCCCTACATCTTTTATAGACCTCCGGCGATGGGGGGGACAGGAGAAAGGACGAAGGTTCCTGAGCCTAGAGGGGGAATAGTACCCGACTGTCCTACTATTGTCCCAGCACATAATTAACACTACAATAAACAATCTAACAAATTATTAACCCCCCTCAAAACACTTAAGTAAATACAACTACTCTACAATAAATAACATATAATTAATTAAAATGTCAATAGTGTTGTTTAAAATTGCCATGTGGAATGTCAGAGGTGTCAGAGAAACTCCCAAGAGATACAAGGTTCTCAAATATTCTGCCCTGTTGAATATCGACATTTTACTGATGCAGAAAACTCACTTAATGACTTCTGAAATCAGTGGGCTACGTCAGCAGGGATATTCCATCTTTCGCTGCAGAGGGCTCATCGGGGAGCAGAGGGGTGGCCATATTGATCAACAGACAGGTTCCATTTCTGGTGGAAGAGTGCCTAGTTGACCAAGAGGGCAAATTTGTTATAGTTGTGGGCACTCTTAATAATATTAATGTGGTATTGGGTTCCATTTATGGCCCCGTGGGAGGTGACTCGGACTTTCTTATGCAGTTAGCTGACAAGTTGAGTAGATTCTTGCCCTCACCAATAATACTCGGTGGGGACTGGAATATCACTCCGTCCCAAGATTTAGATAGATCATATAGACCTCTAAAGCCACTTTCACCTCCGCAGCTTGCTCTGAGGGATTTCACGGATTTGTTAGGGTTGTGTGATCCTTGGCGTTTGTTTAACCCTTCTAATCACCTCTTTTCTTTTTATTCCCCAGTCCACCGGACATGGTCCAGAATTGACTTTATTTTGGTCAGTAATACCTTCATGTCTGATATTATACAGACAGGGATTGAGCCAATCGTGATATCCAATCACTCAGTGGCATGGATCTTGATCTCCCCGGAATCTCAGGTTCAGAGAGATTCCTCCTGGAAATTAAACACACAACTTTTGAAGGGGGAGCGTACAGTTTCTCATATTAAGTCATAGATTTCGTCTTTTATAGTGATTAATTCTGGGTCAGTTAATCGAGAATACCTGATTTGGTCCTCCTTCAAATGGTTTATTAGGGGAGAATTTATTAAGTTAGCATCCAGAAGGAAAAAACAGAGAGAGGCCAGAACTTTAGAGCTCTTGAACCAGATCAGACTTGCTAAAAATACCCTTTCCCTGACATCCACCCAGACAGATTTAGAGACCCTAATAAAACTCAGGAACGAATACTCAGACCTGGTGAGGGAGAAGGTGAAGTATGCTATTTTTAAGACCAAGGCCCGTCACATTGATCAAGGGGACAAACCAGGAAGGATGCTAGCCCTCCGTCTGCGTGAAGTAGATGGCTCGAGATGGATCCCTGCATTGTCCTCTCCGAATGAGTCGCTCAAGACTTCTCCCCAGGATATTTTTAAAATTTTTGAATCATTTTACAGAAACCTATTTAGTATGGGGCCTTCCCGGTCTTCCCCCATCCAAATTGAACAATTTTTAGATGGTCTTCAACTTCCATCCCTACAGGCCTACCAGCAGGAGTTACTGGTCTCTCCTATTATCCAGGAGGAGGTGGAGGATGAGATCCGAGGACTAGCCTCTGATTAGTCCCCAGACCTGGACGGTTTCCCCTCTAATTTCTATAAAGTTTTTGTAAGGAGATTGCCCCCTCTCTTATGAAGTTGTTCGAATATATGTTTACTAATGACCTTCTAGACCACTCTCTGCTGGAATCCATGATTGTTTTGATTCTAAAGCTGGACAAACCCCAAAATGAACCAGCCAGTTATCGCCCAATCTCATTACTAAATTATGATATGAAAATTCTAACTAAAATCCTATCTCTTAGAATTAAGCAGATTTGGGCTAATCTGCTGAGTCCTGAACAAGCGGGGTTTGTACAAGGCAGATCCCTAGCTGACCATTTACATACCCTGTCACACATTTTTGAATCTGCCCAAGAATCCCAAGCACCCATGGTCCTTGTTTCGTTAGATGCAGAAAAACCCTTCGACAGAGTTCACTGGGATTTCCTCTGGGCTACCCTTAAGAGAATGGGGTTCCTAGACATGTTTATCCAGTGGATTAGGATGGTCTATAATTCTCCCACGGCCAGAATTTACTGTAATGTTTTTTTTTTCTCTCGTTTTCTGCTGTTTATGGGCACCAGACAGGAGTGCTCTCTCTCCCCTTTCCTGTTCAATTTATATTTAGGACTCCTTTTGCTTTGTATCAAAAGCTCCCCCCCAGGTAATAGGCTGCTCAATACATCAACAAACTTTGACCCTATCGGCCTATGCGGATGATATTCTTTTACATTTAGCCAACCCGGTGTGTTCCCTAGGATCCATTTTACAAATTATTGCACAATTTGGCAAGGTGGCTAATTATAAGCTTAATTTATCCAAATCAGTTATTTTCCCGCTAAACGATAACACACTTCGTACTAATTTCACTCAATTTGGCATGAATTGGTCCTTTTCTACATTTAAATATTTAGGTATTTATCTTACCAGGGATCCTGAAGCCTTCAGGAAACTCAGTTTAGATTATCTAGTCTCAAGGATACAGCAGGATTTCCTGAGATGGTCCGCCCTTCCTTTATCACTGTGGGGCCGTATAAGTATTATTAAAATGAATGTGTTGCCCCGGGTTTTTTACCTGTTAAACCTATTGAATATTTATCTTCCCACATCTTACTTCCAGAAGCTTCACTCTGCCATTACTGAATTTATTTGGCGAGGCAAACATCCCAGGCGAGCCTTCTCCAAACTTAATTTACCCAAAGAAAAGGGGGGGCTCCGTCTTCCCAACTTTATGGTATATTATTGGGCTAGTCATTTATTCAAGATGGGGAGATGGTATGATGTAATACCTGATGGTTATGTCCCTATATGGTTACAGTTGGAAAGGAAGATGATAGATAAGTACAAACTTCACTCATACAGAGTTTTTTACTATGCCCTCTCCACTCTGCCCCCTCAACTACTAAGAAGTGTTATAGGGGTTTCTATCAAGGTACTTTCTCAGTGCTGGAAGTTCCTCAATATCTCAGTTAGAAGAGATACGGCTCAGCCTCTCACCCAAAATCCCAACATCAAGATCGGTGGCTCCCCAATTCCCTCAGACTGGCTCCTTCAGTTGCAAGAATGCGGTGTGGAAAGTCTTTTTTCCCAGGAATCCCTTCTTTCCTCGATAGAGATTATGACGAGGTTTAATATACCTCAGAAACTTATATTTAGGGTCTTCCAATTGCGACACCTTATGGTCTCTTCTTTTGGCACATTATTTATTCCATCCACAGCCAGGCCCATTTTGGAACAGATCTGGGAGTATGCGAATAACTCCCATAGTGTGTCCAGGATATATTCCTACTTATTGGACACCAAGTACCCGAATCCCCTTAAAGGCTCCAAGATTTGGGACATTTATCTGCCAGATTCTCCTGTGACTTGGGATCAGATTTGGGGAGATGTCCACAAATACCTTATCGAAGATACATAGGCATAGGCTAACTCAATACCACATTTTAAATGACTTATACTATACACTGGTCAAACTGGCAAGATTAGGTAAATTGACCTCAAACACCTGTACTAGGTGTAGTATTGCTGAAGGTAACCTAGTACATGTTCTCTGGCACTGTGTCAAAGTGGCTCCCTTATGGTCTTTAATTCAAGCTAAGCTGGACCCTCTTCTGGGACTTAATGATTTTTTTACTATAGAAATTTGTATCTTAGGACAGTTTACTAACATTCAGGTTTTGGAACGCAGGTTCCACATGGCTTTAATTTCGATAACAGTGAAAAGACTGGTCCTTAGGCATTGGATGGACCAATTATTTATATCATGCAAAGAGTGGATCAATGAGATGTCTCTCTGTTTTTGGACTGGGAAAATCATAGCAAGTACCTGGAACTGTATGAAATCCTTTAACAGGAGATGGGGCAAATTGTATGCCCTTTACTTACACTAATGTTTTATATGGATCGCCTCTGATTGCCTGACTTATGTTAGACTCCATTTGTTGTGGACATTGTACATTGAATAACTTCTAGTTTACTTTTGTACAGTTTTAATAAGGCACATCCTGGGGAGGGAGGGAGGTGAGGGGGTTTGGGGATATTAAGAAGGAGGGTATAGGCAGGGCCCCCGGTGTTCTGCGGCAGAATTTTCTGATTTCTACGGCAGGGCTCTCTGACTTCATGCAGCATTTTCTGATTTCTGCAGCATGATTTATTCATTTCTCTGGCAGAATTCAGTCCTGTCATTTGTTAAATATGATGTGATGTCATCGATGACATCATATGCTGAGCATAGAGGAGGGGCTACAGGATAAATGAGGTGGGAAAGAAAGCCTGACACTATGGAAAAACAGTATATTTATATGAAAATCCACCAAAAACAATGAATTCTGTGGCACTATATATATTCTGCGGCATGATGCAAATTCTGCGGCAAATTCCGCAACTGCAGAACCGCAGAATTCCAGGGGCCTTGGGTATAGGTTTGTTCTTGTTTTAGCTCATAACTACAAGACACTTCGTATTTAGAATCTGGATTTGAGTTGGATCTTGTAAATGCCTACTTTTTCAACAGTTATTGTGTATGTTTTCTTATGTTTAAACTCAATAAAATTTGGAATTTCAAAAAAAAAAACCTCATAAAAATAATACCAAAAGCACCATGCTTTTGAAAAATCCAGATAATTTAATGATTACATAAAATCAGCAACAGCCTGATGCATTTTGGATGTTCTCCCATCCTTTATCAAAGGCAAAGGCATACTGGCATACATTGGTGTGACCTTTTATAGTGTTCAGCATGTTGTAAATATATTAAGCAGGGAAAAGAGTTTACAGATCAGAATATAGGACGCAGTTTTGAGAGTAGGCAACTAATTACATGTGACTCAACGGGAGTTGTATACCTTGCTACATGTAAGTGTGGCATGTTCTATGTAGCAAAAACATTAAGGGGTTTTAAAACCTGAGTTAAGGAGCATGTTCGAGCTATTGAGAAGAAAGATATATCATATGCCACAGCAGCACATACAAATAAGTATAGCAACAAGACTGGACATGAATTTGCATTTATGGGTATAGATAACGTAAGCCACAAACCAAGAGGTGGTAACTTCAATGATTTACTACTATCAAGGGAAGCATTTTGGATTATTAATTTGAGCGCTACTAAAAAACAGAGTTTGAATGGAGGGTTTGATATTAAACCATTTAAAAAAAAAAGTAAAAAGATTTAAAAGGTTAAGGCATGACCCTCCAAGGATAGTTGTATAATTTTTGATAAGCATACACTCTTGTTGTTAGAGCAGATGCACTTGTGATGTAGAAGCACAAACTATAATGCAATTATGTGACATCATGTGATATACAGAATGAATGTCTCTTCTTAGGGGTATATACTAGATTGAATCCCCATCATTCTTCTCTGTTCTTTTGAATGCATTAATAGACTCTGTATATATGGTCTAAAACTTTCATGAGCCATTAAGAGCTATTTGTTATGCATAGGAGTTATGTGTCTTGGTTATGTGTATTACACTGTATAAGGATTTTTTTTAAATATTATAATGTATTATCTTCATATTAAAAGACTCATTTGTAGCTTAATGTAATTCCTTCCCTCCCCCTCCCCCCACAATCCCTTCCCCGTTTTCTTCTCTCCCTTTCCCTTTCTTTTCTTTCTCTTCCTCTTCCTTCTTTCCTTCCCTCCCTCTCCCCTCCCCCACCCCCAGTTTCCCTTCTCAACTCCTTACCTTATTCTTTATTCTCCTTCTTTTCTTCCCTTAGGAAGTTTTTAAATATTTTAAATATGTTTAGATTATCAAGTTGAAGCATCCCATCCGCCTGCCGCCCACTGCCTGCCGACTGACTGCCGGTAGGGCTGCACGCCCATTGGTGCAGAGCAAGAGCCAATGGGCGGCAGCCCATACCGCATAAGGCAGTCCAGATTTGTGAATGAATGACCCCATCTCACCGGGCAGTCAGTCGGTGGGGCGGCGGGCAGCAGGCAGGATGCTGCCACCCGCCGGGCTGCCGGGGAAGCGGGTGGTGGGGCTTGTGGGTGGGTGGGTGGGGGACACAAATCACCAGGGATATGGTCTTGGGGAGTTTCATCACTTTGCTGCCCGCGATCGGGCTTAGCGGTCCACTGGACCACCAGGGATTTGGTCTTGGGGGGGAACTTTCATCACTTTGCTGCCCGCGATCGGGCTTAGCGGTCCACTCTACCACCAGGGATTTGGTCTTGGGGGTTGGAAACTTTGCTGCCCCGATCAGGCTTAACGGTCCACTGGACCACCAGGGATATGTTCTGGGGGTGGGACTCTGTGCTGCCACAGTCGGGCTGGTGGGGGTGCATTTAACAATTATGCTGCGATCGGGCTGGTGGAGGTTATTTAACCAATGTCCAGCGATCAGGCCAGGTTGGGGAGGGAGATTTCACACTTTTGCCCGTAATTGGGCTGCAGGGGGCGTCGGTCCCTGATGGCTGCTGCCTGGCAGGGTGCCAGGCGCAAGTCCTCGGGGATCAGCGCACCTGCATGCTAATGGCATGCAAATGGGGCCATAAATAGATGGAAATGCCCCCCCCCCGTGCCTTGCTTGAATTATGGCCCCATTTGCATGTCACCTTTTGAATATGGGAAATTTGCGCATGGCGCAATGATACTTGCACCACTGCAACTTGAATGCTCCACTCTGACCACTTGCAGTGGCACAAGTTCCAGTGCGCCATGTACAGTGGCTGTGGCCGGGGGGTGATATTCAAAGGAGTTGCTCAACAGTGCAACTCCTTTGAATGTCACCCCAGCCACACCCCTGCACAACTATTTTGTGCAGCGCAAGGGATTGCGCCACGAAATAGTGCAGTTTGAATATCCAGCCCCCAGTGTATATTACAAATAAAACAGGTAATGATTTCTTGATTTATGCGACAAGATCAATTCATAGTAATAGTCAACTTGTCATAGTAGTATTGTGTCTGGTATTCAATAAACTTTTTGGAGTGTGATTTTTTTATTGTTATGCTAGGGGACAAACTGAAGCTGTCATTCTCCAGCTTTCACTGACTCGCGTTACAGGAGTCACATGCTAGGGGAACAGTATCAACTAAATGAGAATGCAGTCCCTACATTCGCACACTGTTAAGGTCTTTGAAAACACACCCTGTACATAGTAGCATGTTGATTCCCCTTTTTTATCTTTCAAACGGTAGTATGTCAAGTGACTGTGGTATTAGAGTATTTCGTAAAAGAATCTGATGTGGATCTGATTGTGATGTACAGCTTTTGTGAAATGTGAAATGTAATGTAGTGTGCCACTGCTGACTGTACAGTACCATATGTCTCCAAATTACTCTGTATTACTTGAATTGGATGGCACCTTTTTTCCCTGAGCCATGTTTTCCCTGTGACATTTTTTATGGCACCATTTTTTATGGCACCATTCTTTCTGGTTATCTATTCCACATAGCCAGGTGTGATTAAGTACACTTTAAGAGCTGCAGCTACTTGGCAGTGCAAAGTGGGGACGGCACACAGACTCAGTATAAATATTTATCACCCGGCTAGTGCCCAGGCTGTGATCATGGACAGAGTGCTGTTAAAAGTGATAGGAAACAGTTTTCTACACCTCCAGATATACTCCTGTTTTCCTTCTAGTTTATATTTAATATTCTGATGTTTTGACCTTTTCAGTTAAAATATTACTCTACTGTTTGCCTTTATTACTACACTGACTCCCTCTCTTCTCAGCAGTTTCTGCTGTTTCTTCATACTGCCTGACCAGTCTGTGACATTAGCAACAATATGCCAGATTATTCAGATCAATAGCATACAGCAGAATTTTGCAACTGATTTCACAGAATGCCTTAGAAATGTGAAAAGAAGGAGCAGGAGCTGCTGTGGAGAGTGGCACTCTATGTAGAGTTAAGGGCACCCCAAAACTAGAAACTTATGAAAAATAGGGCACACCAAAGCTAGAATATTTATTCATCTAAATTGTGTCAAAAGCGTTTCAGAATTCATAACTGGCACAGAAAATTAGAGGGCAATTAACTATGTAAAAATAATTTTCAACTCCTTTAAATCACATGCTCCCTGTGTTCTTAGATTGTTTCTCCATGCGCATTGATGTGCAGCCCCCACCCCCCATTATTAAGACCAGCACCTCTCATTTTCCTACATTTTGAGTGTCAGTGTCTAACACATCGGCGACAAAATGTTAAGAGGCATATGGGGACTGCCACGCAGGTTGTGAGTTTTATCCCAATCTCCCCATAGTCAAACAACTCTCTATTCCTAATCTCACAGCTTTGTACTTTCCATGGATGTCATCACATGCCAATCTGAGTGGAGGACTTAAATGCTGAAATGAAATTAATAATGACAAATAAAGCCAAATAGATGTCCATAATTGATTACTGAAGATAAATAATAACTGAACTAAACTAGATTTAATAGTCATACTGTGGTTTTAAGTATTTTTTACCAAACTGAACACAAAAAATAAACTGAATATTTAATACTGAAATGTAGTCCTGTGCTTATTTTCCTAATTCAACATAGCACATCTCTGTTATTCACTACCCTCTATTCTCCATCAAAACGTTGGTGCACCAAAGTTGGTGGATGACAGAGAGTGTGCTGTACTGAGGTTCTGCTCAAGACTGTATACATAAATATAGTCTTGTGCTTATCTTTCCATATTTTACCAATGCTACATAGCACATGTCTATTATCTGTCAAGAAGTTACATAGATACATAGATACATAGACAGTGTCGGCAGATAAGGGCCTATGGCCCACCCAGTCTGCCCATTTGAGCTTGTAAGTTCAGTTTGTTTTCCTAGAAGTCTGTTGCCCCTTACCCCTGACCTCCAGAATTCCTTTATGTCTATCCCATGCATTCTTAAATCCCGTGATTGTTTCAGCCCCACCACTTCCTCTGGCAGGGTGTTCCACTTGTCCACCACCCGTTCTGTGAAGAAATTCTTTCTCATGTTTCCTGAATCGTCCTCCTCCAACTTCATCCCATGCCCTCTTGTCCTGGAACATCTTTTCGCTTAAAAATAGTGTTTTCCTGCACCCTGTTCCTCCCTGTAAGATACTTGTATGTCTCTATCATATCCCTCTCCCTCCTCTCCTCCAGGGAGTACATGTTAAGTTCCTTCAACCTGTCTTCATAGGACTTGTGATGCAATCCATGCACCATCTTTGTTGCCCTCCTCTGAACCTTCTCTACCCTGTCTATGTCCTTACATAGGTATGGTCTCAGAACTGTACACTGTACTCCAGGTGGGGCCTCACTAGTGTCTTGTATGGCGGAATTATGACCTCCCTTTTCCTGCTGGTGATGCCCTGCCTATACATCCCAGCATCCTATTTGCTTTACCTGCTGCCTTGTCACACTGTTTCCCTACCTTGAGGTCATCAGAGATGACACTCCAAGATCCCTTTCCTGCTTGGTGCATGCAATATCCTCACCCCCAACTGATATATTGTGCCAGGGTTTTGTGCCCCATATGCATTATCTTGCACTTCTTTGCATTGAATTTCAACTGCCAAACCCTGACCATTCTTCAAGTTTCTGCAGGTGCTTTCATTCTGTCTACACCCTCTGGTGTGTCTACTCTGTTACAGAGCTTTGTGTCATCTGCGAACAGTGAAATTCTGCCTTCTAGGTCCTGCGCAATGTCACTGATGAAGATGTTGAATAGGACCGGTCCCAGCACTGATCCCTGTGGTACCCCACTGGTCACTCTTCCCTCTGTGGAGTGACAGCCATTTGCCACCACCCTCTGTGTCCTGCCACCCAGCCAGTTACCTACCCACCACACTACTGTCCTGCCCACACCCATATTCCCCAGTTTGTGTAATAGTCTTCTATGTGGCATAGTGTCAAAGGCCTTGCTGAAGTCCAGATAGGCCATGTCCACTGCCCTCCCCTGATCCACCTCCCTAGTCACCCAGTCAAAAAATTCAATGAGGTTGGTCTGACATGACCTCCCCCTGGTGAAACCATGCTGCCTTGGGTCCTGTAGTCCCTTGACAACCAGATGTTCCACCAATCTCTCCTTCAGTAGTGCTTCCATGATCTTCCCCACTACCGAGGTGAGGCTGACTGGTCTGTAGTTCCCTGCTTCCTCTTTGTTCCCACTTTTGTATAAGGGGACTACATCTGCTGTTGGTGCACCAAAGTTAACAAATGATAGAGAGTGCAGTGTACTGAGTTTCTGCCCAAGGCTGGTTTAGACAACACATCCTTTCTCTTTCACAACTGAAACAGCAGAGGGATTCTCTGAAACAAGCCATGTTTTAAAGTCAGAATTTAAATTTTATGACCAACTCTAACCACAATGATCCATACCAATTTGGTTTTACTATTGCAATGTCCAAACCTTGCATGCAAACTTTGGGAATTCAAAACCTTTGAAAATAGAAGATAGTTCCCCACATACTACCTTGACAAAATAATCAGCTTCATTTAAAAAACTTATTTTTTTGCTCCCCTGTCCCCAGACTTGCCACTCCTTCTGGCCTCTTAAGCCCCCGCCCTGATGCCCTACCCCCCAGCTCCCATCTCACATCACAGCCAGCATCCCTGAGTAACCCAAAAAAAACCTTTGTCAGATGGGGCCCTCTCCTCCAAGGGGGAGAGCACCGGTATGGTGGCCAGCACACTCTCTATTTGGCCCTGGGTGCTGCTGCTGAGACAGGTATGGCTGGCTACAGGGCTTTCTGTGTCATTGGGGGCTGGCAGAAATCATCCAGCTAGCTCGGGAGCAGCTTTTCCTCCCTGTTTTTTTCCCTTGGGGCATGGAGTGCCACGGACATCTAGGAACATGCTGTCAATCAACCCAGCACGCTGCTGTGCTCCCAGCCTCCACCAGGAGTCAGTAGGTGCCAGACTGCATCCCCACCCTCCCCCCTGGCAGAAGAGGAGCAGTCTTCCAATGCTTGAACCTTCTCCCCCCAGCCGGCCCTCTCCCGCCAGCCAGCCCTTCAGTGTCCCGGGTCCATTCCAGAACCCAGGTCACTGGTGGCACAAGTGGAAATCCAACCATTGTTCTGACAGGCCAGCCATCAGCTTCATTTTAATGCCAAAACTTACATTTGCATTATTTTTTTTTTACTTCCTCCAGGTCCCTGCCCAGCAGATTTCTTTTCCTCTGGTCTTTTTGGCTGGGCCACTTATTTGTAGGGTGAATCCGGTGTCATTCTGCACAGGGCCAGGAGATTTTTTTGCCATTGTTTTTTCTCCCATTCCCTCCCGTCTGAAGGCACCAATGCAGAGGACTTACATCCTGATGAATGACGTGCATTTGCACGCTGCTGTCAAGCATCCACTGCACCCTCCCCACCCCCGGCCCCCTCATAAAGGAGCCGGCTGTGCCTTACCACCCATGTTTCCACAGGCGGTAACGCTTGTGGACATCATAGCCCATGTAACCCCCCCCCCCCATGGAGGAGGAGAGCATCCATTGGGATGTTCAATCCTACCTCCCCCTGCCAAACTCCCGGTGACCTGAGCTCGTTTTCGAACCTGGGTCACCAGCGTATTGAGAGGTGTGGCGTCCAGCGCCTCAACCCTCAGCACCACCAGGCCGGCTACATTTACATTTTTTGTAACACAACTTTTTTTTGCTTGCAAACCCACCTAGACTCAACATACCAGTGACTGGTTCTCAAAAACAGTATTGTGTCAGAACTTCTTCCTTTTGGGTTATATTACAAAAAAACATGACCCACATCAGGGGGTCAAAATTAACACCAGTCCACTAGGAAAATGTTAGAGGAGTTTTTATTAGGCTGGTTAGATTCTCCTTTTCAGAAAACAGAGCACAGAACAGAACAAAAGTAGATTTTACCCCCACGTGTTTATGATCATTAAAGAGTTTTTCACTACTCAAGAAAACGTAATGCTGTGTATACTCTTCAGACAATTCTATGCATATTTCCATCATTGCATGCATCACCAACCCCTCATTCTTTATTACTGATTACACGTACATGAAAAAATGTGCTGTGTGTCTCTGACTTCATCTAATCGTCCTGCTAAAGTTGTAATGTTGATTTTTTAAGTGAGAAAAGTTTCCATGGTAGTAGAATGTGATGTCATAAACCATTATGGGGGGGGGCAGGAGGAGAATATGATGGTCTAGGTGACCACATATTTTCATGCAAATGTCCTCAGTAAAATAATGAGTAGATGCCAATATATGAATGTTTGCTGAATTGTGATTGATTTAAACTGTTTTCCTGGATACTGGAAAATGCCTATGAAGTAACACTCAATTTAAAACACTTAAGCGAACTAGTTTAGCATTGTGGAGAATTAAGGATTTAAAAAAATGACATTGTGCTCAGAAATTAATCCCACTGAAATATGTGTCCATCACAAGCCAACTGCAGTTCTACTATACTGGCTGTACTGGAGTTTTTAGAAACTGGCATGAAAGCATGGGATGAGGGAAAAATGGTATATGCAGTTTTAGTAAATTATAAGAAAGCCTTTGATCTTATAAATCATAACACAGTGATAACAAATTTAAAAGGGTGTGGGTTGCCAAAATGCACTGTAAGACAGGTAAGGGACTATTTTCCGGTGAAGAGTTCAGTGGGTTGAATTAGAAGGAACATATCAATGCCAGACTTATGTCTATGGGGGGGTTCTCTCAGGGTACCAAACTGGGGCCTTTATTCTTTTTGTAGATGATAAAGGAATTAAAAACTATTGGGGAGTGTATGAAATATATGAATGATACAACTGCTGTGGACATCATTGAACAGAAAGAAGATGGTAAAATGCAACAAGATTTAGGTGTAATAGGCAAGGCAAGGCAACATTTGTTTATAGAGTACCCAATCTGAAAAAGCTCTGGGTGCTGTTCAGAATAAGCACAGAAACAAACACTAATGTTAAGTACATTTTAAAATAAGTTGAGGCAAAAGCAGTTAATCAGTGAATGCTTGCTGAAATAAGTCTTCAAAGAGGCTTTAAAGGCCTCCACTATGTTGGCCATACGGAAACATAGAAACATAAAAATTGCCAGCAGATAAGGACTGCTGAGCCCATCCAGTCTGCCCGTAGGCCCTATACATTGTATGTGGCCACTAACCCTATGTGATCAATATCTTGTCATCACTCCCTCCCCTCTCAGGCTTCCATTGTGCCTGTCCCAAGCATGCTTAAACCCCTCCACCATGCTTGCCCCTACTACCTCCTGTGGCAGACTATTCCATGTGGCGACCACCCTTTCTGTGTAGAAAAATGTCCTCACATTACCTCTTAATCTACCCCCCTCCAATATCATATTGTGCCCCCTTTTTCTAGTACTTTTTCTACATAAAAGCTCTCCCACCTGCACCTTGTTTATGCCCTTAAGATACTTGAAAGTTTCAATCATGTTCCCTCGCTGTCTCCTCTCTTCCAGTGAGTACATATTGAGATCCCTTAGTCTCTCCTCATGTTTTATGATGTAAGCCCTGCACCATCTTTGTTGCCCTTCTCTGGATAGTCTCCACCTTATCTATGTCCTTGTGCAGGTGTGGTCTCCAGAACTGCATGCATGCATTGCCACTAGTCAAAGCCGTACTCAATACTTATGACAAAGCTTACTACTAAGTTGCTAAGGACAACATAACTCTGGTATTGTTTGCATCAATCCTACCTGTACCAGCTTGTTTGTATCTATGTCTTAAGTTACTGTTATACTGTGTTGTACTGTTATACTGTGTATTTTCATTTGTCTTACTGTGACAAGGTACCTTTGTAAATGAGCCTATGGCTCAAAGGTTTTCCAAACTGCTGTTTAAATAAATAAAATAAAAACAAAGTACTCCAAGTGAGGCCTTACCAATGTTTTATATAATGGCATCACCACCTACCACCTCCTGCTAGTGATACCTCTGCCTATGCACCCCAGCATACCACTGGCCCTCCCTGCTGCCTTTCTACACTGCTTTGATACCTTAAGGTCATCAGACATGATAATCCCTAGGTCCCTTTCCTCCTTGGTGACTGTCAGCTCCTCCCCACAACCTGTAGCTCTCTCCAGGGTTCCCTCTATCCAGGTGCATTATTTTGCACTTCTTTACATTGAACCTCAGTTGCCACATCTCTGACCATCTTTCAAGCTTCTCCAGGTCCCTCTTCATTTTCTGCACCCCTTCTGGAGTATCCACCCTGTTGCAGAGCTTCATGTCATCTGAAAACAGGCAGACCTTTCCTTCCAGCCCCTCTGCAATGCCACTAATGAAGACGTTGAACAGGACTGGTCCTAGTACTGATCCCTGTGGCACCCCACTGGTCACCCCCCTCTCCACAGATTGTACCTCATTTACCAAAACCCTCTGTCTCCTGTCTGTTAACCAGTTCCTAACCCAGTTTACCACCTTGTCTCCCATGCCCAGACTACTCATCTTGTTAATCAGCCTTCTATGTGGGACAGTGTCAAAGGTTTTGCTGAAATCCAGGTAGGTGACATCTACTGCCCCTCCCTGGTTAAGTTCCCTTGTCACCCAATCAAAAAAAATGATTAGATTTGTTTGACATGACCTTCCTGCTTGAATTCATGTTGCCTTGGATCCTGTGCACACCTGGATTCCAAATGTGTCACTATCCTTTCTTTCAGCAATGTCTCCATGATCTTTCCCACCACTGAGGTGAGGCTGACTGGCCTGTAGTTCCCTGCCTCCTCCCTACTGCCACTCTTGTGCAGTGGGACTACATGTGCCCTTCTCCAGTCCTCTGGAATGACACCCGTGTTGAGTGACTCTGTGAACAGAGCTGCCAGTTCCCTTCGCAACTCCTTTAATATCCTTGGGTGGATGCCGTCTGGCCCCATGGCCTTATCCACCTTCAGCTTTGTGAGTTCTTCCAGAACTCTCTCTACTGTGAATGGACTGGTGTTCACTTCTCCCCCGTCCATTGCCTCTGCAACCCAGGTGTGGTCCTTGATCCTCACCCTCCTCACTGAATACAGAGAAGAAGTATTTGTTCAGTATTTCTGCCTTGTTCAGATCCCCTCCTTACACTCTCCCTTCTCCCCTTTGAGTCTCACAATCCTCCCCCCCCAGTTTTTCTTCTTTCACTAATGTACCTATAAAATGCCTTATACCCTTTATTTACAGACTGTACTAAGCTCTCTTCTGTTTGTGCCTTCACCCTTCTAACAGCCTTCCCTGATTCCCTTACACATTCAAGGTACACCTCCCTGTCTTCCTCCCTTTGACTCCCCTTATATTTCCTGAAACTCAGCTTTTTAGCTCTGACGTTGTCCCTTACCTCTTTGGAGAACCACAGTGGTTTCCTTCTTCTTTTCCCTTTGGTCACTACCCTAACACATTGGTTTGTTATATCCACTATGGCTTCTTTCAGTTTCTCCCATTGTTTTTCCACCCCCTCTACTATCTCTCCCTTTCCCAGAACTGCATGTGTAAACATCTATCCATTACAGTGAAATCTGCCCTCCTGAAATCTAATACTCTTGCCCTTGTATGGCTTGATTGAGTCCATGTCTCCATGCTGAACCACACCATGTAGTGGTCACTGAATCCCAGCTGCCTTTCCACCTGTATTTCTTTGACTCTGTACCCATTGGTCCATACCAGGTGCAGAATTGACTTGTCCATGGTTGGCTCATGCACCAGCTGCCTGAATCCAACACCCTGCAGGGATTCTAGGATGGCTGTGCTTCCAGCTGAAACAGTCATCTGGATGGCCCAATCCATGTCTGGCATATTGAAATCCCCCAGTAGCAGGACTTCGCCCTTAGCTGCTATGTCATGTATGTTCTCCACTAGTTCCCTGTCTACATCCCCCCTCTGTGCTGGAGGTCTGTACATCACCCCAGTGTGTATAGCTGTTCCATTCTCTGGCTCCAGGGTGACCCACATTACCTAGGCCTCCCCCCGTCTTCCCTGAACTTCTGTAGCCTTTATACCATCTCTGATGTACAGGGCCAATCCCCAACCCTTTTTACCCTCCCTGTCCTTCCTGAACAATGTATAGCCTGGTACATTGACTTCTCAGCCATGATTAGCAGAGTACCATGTCTCTGTTATTGCTGCTATGTCAAGGTCTGCATGTGCCAACAAGGCTTCCAGGTCTGGATCCTTATTTCCAAGGCTACGGGCATTTGTTAGTATGACCTTCCGTGTTTTACAGTCTGCCCTCCCTCTGCTCTTGTACTCCCTATCCTGCATCTTCCTCCCACCCCTGTTTCTTTTCCTATTTGCTCCTGCCGCCCCTATATTACTCTTTATACATTCTTCACCTGTCTGCCCCTCCCTGCCTATTTTCGCTGTTCCTGTAGTCAACTTATGTTCCTGCATGTTCCCATGGGGGGGTGTTCCTAAGCCTCCTGGCTTTCACTCCTTGGCCAGTTTAAATGCTCACAGCTGAAGCATTTAAACTTCTCTCAAAGGACCAAGGTCCCCTTCTTGGACAGATGCATGGTGTCCTCCTTATGTAAACTTGCATCTGCCCAGGTTAGGCCTCAGTCCCCTATGAAGCCAAACCCTTCCTTCCACATCAATCCTTTAACCAGGAGTTGATGGTAAAGATGTGGAGTGTCTTAGCTTCCCCTGTGCCCTGGACAAGTGGCACCCCTGAGAATGAGACAGGGCATATCTGTTTCATGTTTCCCCCGAGCTTCTTGAAATCATCCTGGACTCTAACTCCACCCTTCTCCTGGCCAGGTCATTGGTCCCCAGGTGGACAATGACATCGAGCTGCTCCCTCCTAGATATTTCAGTAGCGATTCCATGGATCCGCTTCCCATCCCTCCATGCAGTGCTTCCTTGGAGGCACTAGACCTCTCTCTCTCTCCCCTGCTAAGTTACCCTAACTATACTCCCCAGACAATAGAGTCCCCCACTAGGAGAAGCTTCCCCCTCTTCTGGGTTTTCCTGATTCCCTTCCCTAGGGTTCCATCCTGGAGGACCCTACACCACAGACTGTGTCCAAAAACAATCGGCTAAGGAGTCCTATGGCAGTGACACCTCATACAATCAACAATTTGTCTGCTAGAATCCCTCAATCCTGCCCAAACTAAATTTAAAAGCACAAGAAATGGCAGTTAAGGACAGATTTCAAATACAATTTTGTACACACAGAAATGGCAGCTGAGAAAATACTTCAAATCCACTTACAAACATAGTCACCAGCTAAAACCTTGTTATCACTCTCCAGTAACTGAAGACAAACTGAGATGGCAGTTAAACATCACATTTAAACTGCACTAATCCCTGTAATATGATGCCTGCACTTACAGGCCAGACAGCAACTTTTAAACACACAATCACAAACTTGTCTGCTACAATCCCTCATTCCTGACCAAACTAAATTTAAAAGCACAAGAAATGGCAGTTAAGGACAGACCTCAAATTCAATTCCATACACACAGAAATGGCAGCTGAGAAAATACTTCAAATCCACTTACAAAAACAGTCACCAGCTAAAACCTCTTTCTTCCTCTCCACTAACTGAAGATTAACTGAGATGGCAGTTAAACATCAGAGGGAGCATGTTCCAAAGCAGTGGAGCAGCAACTCCAAAAGCTCTGTCCCCCCAAAAAATAGAAAAATGTTCCTAAGAAAATTTTATAATTTTATGGAAATTGATCCAGAAAAATACAAGGGAAATTTGGTTTGGGAAGAAAAACAGGTGTGAGTACCTCTAATGTTTGGAGGGGGTGGAAGTTGAATGTGTAGGTAAAGTAAAGTTTTTGCGTCTAACAATCCAGAGTAATTTTAAATGGAGTAACAAGTAAATAATATGATTAAAAAGGCTAATACAAGATTATATTTTTGACAATGTCAAGAAAGACTGGAGAGAGTCAGGGAATCAACAAAGTCCAGGAGGGTAGCATCTTTCAGAAAAAGAGATGTGTAAGAACAAGGGGTCACAATTTAAAAATAGAGGGGGGATGGCTCAGGGGTAATGTGAGGAAATTTTTTTTTCGGAGAGAGTGGTGGATGCATCAAACCGCCTTCCTGGGGAGGTTGTTGGGTCTAAAACAGTGGGGAAATTCAAACATGCATGGGACTGACATAAGGCAATTGTAGTGGGGGGGTGGCAGGAAGTAGGCTGTTGGTTAACTAGAATCTGCAGCTTATCCAGTAGGTAGGGAAATGGGCAGACTGGGTGGGCCAAGTGGTCCTTATCTGCCATCAAAGTCTATGTTTCTATGTAACAGGACTTGATTTATTATTATGGCACAGTGATCAGGCCAGTACCTGAGCATGAGATCCCCATATTGCATTGCGGCCCAAGTACTGAGGAGCATGAGGACCTGGAACACATTCAGAAAAGGACATTTAGAATCACTGTGGATTGGGAGGTGGGATGCAAAGAGGCCATGAAAGAGTGTAAAACTGAATCTTTGATGGAAAGAAAGGAAAAAATTAGGAAAGCTTGTGCTTTGTGTGGTGCTTGAACTATCGGAGTTTTCTGGAGTGAGAAGTGACCCAGATGCCTTGGTGGTGGCTTATAATAAGGCCATTTCCTTGTCTCTGGATATCATTGCTCCAGTCCATGTTCGTCCCCTCCACCTTCGCCCTCGGTCCCCATGGTTTGATGGGACTTTGAGGGAGATGCAGCAACAAGGACGAAGACTAGAACGTTGTTGCCAGAGATCTGCCCTTGATGCTGACCATCGTAGATTGATGGAACACTATCAAGTCTATCATTCCACAATCTCCCGTAAGAAGGCAGAGTTCCTGTCCAGGGAGATTGTGGCTGTTCAGAACCATCCTGCCCAGCTCTTTTGAACAGTAGACAGACTGTGCAACCCAGCCTGCCTGCAAGTTCAATGAAGCTTTTCACAAGTAGAGTGTGAAGAGCTTGCTCCCTTCTTTGTGGCTAAGATGGCCGACATCAGGGCAGCCCTCCTACCTGCATCTTCCATGGGAGAAGCTATGGATCGGTGCTTGGTGCCAAACTCTGAGTTCTCCTGTAGTTCCTTTGCCTGACCATAACTCATTGATGTCATGCAGATTGTCCATGGTATGTGCCCTACATGCTGTAGTTTGGAGCCGGGCCCAACTTCCCTGATTAAGGGTTGATGGGATACCATTGGCCAGGTCCTAACATGAATAGTCTGGTGCTCCTTGGAGACAGGTGAGTTTCCTAGCTCCCCAAAAGAGGTGGCGGTGATGCCCCTCTTGAAGAAAGCTTCTTTGGACCCTGACTCCCATGCGAACTACTGACCAATCTCTAACTTTCCCTTTGTGGGGAAGGTGATTGAGAAAGTAGTGGCAATACAGCTGGAGAACCATTTGACCATCCATGACATCTATGAACCTTTCCAGTCTGGTTTTTGAAAGAGGCATAGTACCAAGACTGCGCTGGTTCGGGTGCTCAATGATCTCCTGATGGTGAGAGATCAGAAGAACCACTCTATCTTGGTTCTTCTTGATCTCTCTTCAGCGTTTGATACTGTGGACCATGGGGTTCTTCTCGAATGCCTGAGGTTCATCTGTAGCCTGTCTAGTACAGTCCTTGGGTGGTTAGATCTTTCCTCACTGGCAGAACTCAGAGGGTGGTGTTGGGAGTTAATTCCTCCGGCCCGGTCTCTCTGTCATGTGGGGCACCTCAGGGTTCGCTGTTGTCCCCCATGTTGTTCGCAGTATATATGCTGCCCCTTGGAGACATTGTAAGAAGGTATTGGCTGAGGTTTCACTGCTATGCTGATGATATCCAGTTCTACCTGTCTTTTGCACCCAACCAGGATAGAGCTCTCTCGACATTTAACTGCCTCACTGAAATTCAGAATTGTATTGATTCGAGTTGGCTGAGGTTGAACTCGGAGAAAATGGAGGTGTTTGTTGTGGACGCAGGTCACCGGATTGGGGGAGGAAGCTGGTTTACCTTCAGGACTTTTTCTTGGTGGTTTCCAGCTCCCTACCTCTGAATAGGTGCAAAATCTGGGGGGTGATTTTTGAGACACTGCAATCACAGGTGTCGGCAGTCATCAAATCTTCATTTTACCATCTCCAGAATTAAGCACCTTGTTCTGTCTGGTGATCTGCCAACTTTCTTTCATGTCTTTGTGACCTCACACCTTGATTATTGCAACTACCTTTATATAGGGCTACCAGGGGTTGATATCCATCACTTGCAGCTAGTGCAGAATGCTGCGGCCCGGTTATTGATGTGTACTCCCTGTACCTGTCATATTTCCCCCGTGCTGCACGAACTGCACTGACTGCTGGTACAGTGGTGGATCACTTTGAAAACAATGTACTTCGCCTCACTTCACCTTGTTTTTAAGCTCCAAAGATGAATTTTGCAGTAATTCATGGGGATTTCAGGTCTCATGGGCTCTAGATTGTTCTGCACAGCCTCAGTTCAGGGTAGTGTGTGTAGGAAGCTGTAGGAGACAGTCTGCTCTGAGAGCTCTCTGTGATTCAAACCTTCTAAAAGCTATTAAAAAAGCCCTTTTGAGTATTTTTGGTTTGCTGAAACTTTAGTTCATTGATTGTAGGAAACCCTCCTGTGCTCATATCATCAAGCGTTTATTGTTTGTGTATGGATTTTGAATGTTAATGTACGACATTCAGTATGTGTACTGAGAGACAGTGGAAGTGTGCTTTGGGGAGGGGCATATCTGTGGTGTAAGTAGATTAACTTGGAGATATTTTTCTTGTATAACTGTGTTAACATACACACAGTAATATTTTCAAAAATTCTTGCCTTTTTTTGCTGATTGTTGTGGTGCAGCAGTGCATAATTTTAGTTTGTTTAAAATATGTGGTTATATTACTGAAGTTTTCAATTTGCTAAGCATTACTTAGTGTATGTGTGAGTATATGTGTGACGTGTGTAATCAAATCAGACACCTTTTATTGTGCCACATAGTAATTTCAGCAATGTGATCCTGCTATCCACTGCAGCTGTGTGATTTTTGTATTTCTTTGTGGTATCTTTACTGGTACTAGTACTACTGACTGTTACTGCAGCAGTGCAGTACACTGCCCCCCTCCGCGGCCTGCCCCAACTGGTAGAGGTAATCTTTTCCAGATTTGAATTTCTGATGGTGAGAACTGGTTAGATGTTGTGCCTTTGCATCTGCATCTCTTCAGTGCGTAGCGCAATCTTAACCTGTATGTGCATTTGCATCTCTTTAGAGCCCAATTTCCATCTGTAACTTAAGTCACAGCTGTTTCTTTGGCTTCCCTTCAGAGTACTGGACTGGTGTGGTGCACAATTCTGCATGAACATTGTACTCATTAATATGCATTTTTAAGTCAGGCCCATCATCACGAGTCACTCGTGATACAAATCACGTTCTTCATCATCACAGTCATAAATGCAGTCACAAATCATGATTCACGATCACATCACAAATCACAACAATAATTTTTTTTACTATTTACTTGGCTGTATTGTAAGCCTGTTTTGTAGTATCTCCAGGCTTCACCACCCCACCATTGTACTCATTAATAAGAGTTTTTAAGTTAGGGAGTTTTGTGCTACAGTTCATCGCTGAAGTACAGCCATAGGCATTGTGTTCCCAGTACAGTTTCCTATTGGTTATCTCACACCATCGACACAGAATCATGTTCTTCATCATCACAGCCCCAAATGCAGTCACAAACATGATTCACGATCATGTCATGAACCACAACATTAATTGTTTTACTAGTTACTTGGATGTATTGTAAGCCTGTTTTGTAGTATGTCTCCAGGCTTCACCACCCCATCATTGTACTCATTAATAAGAGTTTTTAAATTGGGGAGGTTTATGATACAGGCACAGCTCATCAGGGAAGTACAGCCATAGGCATTCAGGTTCCTTCCTGTACAACATGTGAGTTACAGTACTGTAAGTAGTGGTGGCCGAAGTGGCCCTAATTCGCTCCGCGAAGTGATTCATAGAGTAATGTGGAATCTGCGGAGTACTCCACAATGTGAAGTGGAGTACTTCACTTCATAATGAGGAACTCGAAGTCCATTGAAACCAATGACTTTGCGTCATTCCGCCTTTCCAAACCACTTCTCCGCCAATTTTAAGGTGAAGTACATTAAAATCAATGTAATTCACCTCACTTCACCTTGTAATTGAACTCCAAATAAAATTCTGCAGTGATTCATGGGATTGCAGATCACATGGGCTCTAGATTGTTCTGCACAGCCTCAGTTCTGGCCGGGGTAGTATGTGTGTAGTGGTAGCTGGAGACAGTCTGCTCTCAGAGCTCTGTAATTCAAAACCTCTAAAAGCTGTTTAAAATGCCTTTTTGAGTAATTTATGCTGCTCAAAATTTAGTACATCAATTGTAGGAAACCCTTCTGTGCTCATATCATCGAGTGTCTATTGTGTGTGGATTTTGAATGTTAATTTAGAACAGTCAGTCGGTGTACTGTGAAGTGTGCTTTGGGGAAGGGGCGTATTTGTGGTGTAGGTACATTAACTGAGAGAAAAAGGCAGTCTTTCTGTTTTGGTTATATTTTTCTTGTATAACTGTGTTAATGTACACGCAGTAATATTTTCAGTAATTCTTGATATTTTTTTGCTGATTGTTGTGGGGCAGCAGTGTATAATTTGTCTGTTTAAAACATTTGGTTATATTACTAAATGTTTTCAATTTGCTACGCATTACTTGGTGCTGTGTGTGTGTGTGTGTGCGCGCGCACGCAATGCGTGCCATTAAATCAGACACCTTTTATTGTGCCACAGAGTAATTGCAGCAGTGTGAACCTGTTATCCAGTGCACCTGCATGAATTTTTTATACTGCTTTGTGGTATCTTTACTGGTAGTGGATTGTTATTGCCATGTACTAATCCCCCAACTGGCAAAATGTATTCCTTTCCAGTTTTAGATTTGTGACTTGTGAGCACTGGTTAGGTGTTGTTGTGCCTTTTTGTATGCAGCCTTTGAGTGTGCAGTGCAATCTTAATCTGTGTGTGCGTTTGCAGTGCACCATTAATTCTGGGAGACTGCATTTCTTGTTACACTCTCATTTCACTTTGTCAGCACTGGGGAATTTTCTGGACACAAGACAGTACCCTTTTGTCAGCACTGGGGAATTTTCTGGACACAAGACAGTAGCATGTTGGGGATGCACATTAATTCTGGTGACTGTGTGTGACCACTGCATGCATGACTGAGTGTGCCATTAGTAGTAAGTAGTAGTAAAAATTTTTATTCATACAATAATGAATATGGATAACTCCACTGAGCCTAAGCTCCTTTACAGTGAGGTCCAAGGTACCAGTTCCAGTTACTCTTATAATATTACAATATATATAAAAAGAACAATAAGTACAACACATGTTTACATCAATAAATATGACACATTTCCAAATGATCCACAATTGAATAAACCAGAGACGTACTGCATAATAAACAAAATAAACCACAGTTATGCATTTAAAACAGTTTACAAAACTACAATTCCATTATCCTTACTTTTCTAGACTAATCCCCCATCATAGATAGTGTTCTCAATAAACTATTGTTTTATTTGGTGCAACTGGAAGTCCCTCTCAAGGGGTCTGAGCTTCCCAGGCAAGTTATTTCATAAGGAAGGTTCGATATTTAGGAAATGCTTATCCCCCCAGATCGTTCTACGACTTGGAACCAAACATTCCAGGCAAGTTGCAGAATGCAAACCCTCAACAGAACTTTTTATATTAATACTCTCAACCAGGTATTTAGGGTCTTTTCCTGAAATACATTTTAACATTAATATAATTGGACTAAAAGCCGGCCTTTGAGATAAGGTATACCAGTCCAGTTTTTAATACATATCTACTCTATGTGTCATCTTTGTTGCACCTAGTACAACTCTGGCTAATTTATTGTACATAACATCAAGCTTATATAGCTGCTCTTTGAGGCACCATATAAATCAAATTCTATACTCCAATATGGGTAATACTAACAGTTACAACTAATTTTCTAATTTCCAAAGGCATACTGTTTCTTACTCTATATAATGTACCCAGGCACTTTCCAACTTTTGTCAATGTACTATCTATATGACTATCCCATTTAAGTTTTGTATCTAAATACACCCCCAAATATCTATATTTAACAACTTGTTGCAAAATACCCCCAGAAAATGTTTTCATTTGTAATCCATCTTGATCTACTTTAGGCCCATAACCCCTATGGAATACCATTACCTGAGATTTTTTTTTCATTTAAAACCAACTTAGATCTAAGCAGAAAATCCTACAGATGGTCAAAAGCCTGTTGTAATACTAATTGAATAGATTTCACAGAAAAATCAGCAAAATATACAATTGTGTCATCAGCATAAAGATGGTATTGTACTCCCTGTTGTTCAAACCCCAGATCATTCATATATAAATTATATAATATGGGACCCAAAATGGATCCTTGTGGGACTCCTGAAACAATCAATTTCAAGTCAGATGACCACTCTCTAATGGTCACTTGCTGTTGTCTTGAATCAAGGTAATTTCAAAACCAATTTACCACTGGTTCAGACATACCACAAGTTTTTAGTCTGGACAGGAGGATGCCATGGTCCAAAGTATCAAATGCCTTTGAAAGATCAACAAAAATTGCTTCTACTGGCATCCCCCATCCATACCCTTCACAATATCTCCTGTGACCTTTATTAGGGCAGTATTAGTTCCATGCTCTGGTCTAAAGCCTGATTGGTAACCATTAACAATTTCATTATCTTTCAAAAATGCCTGTAATTGTTTAGCAACAATTTCTCCAAAATTTTAGAGATAGTTGGTAAAAGAGATATTGGCCTATAATTTTCTAATAACATCCTAGATCCTGTCTTATAAATTGGCACAATCTTAGCGGTTTTCCAAACTTGGGGTAATTCTGCAGAAAGAAGAGACAAATTAAATAAATTTGCTAAAGGTTGATCTATAATGGGAGCTGCAAACTTTAATAAGATGTTAGGAATATTCCCATTAATTCTGGGAAGCTTTGCATTTCTTGTTACACTCTCATTTCACCTCATCAGCACTAATGAAGTTTTCAGGACACAAGACAGTAGCACTTTGAGGATGCACATTAATTCTGGTGACTGTGTGGGTGGGGTGCTCCCAATATTGTTGTCACTCCACCTTACTTCGCGTTTAAGGCAGAATGACAATGCGAAGTAAAAATAACAAGGTGAAGTGTGCCTTTTCTATATGGCACTCTGCATTGCAAAGTGCCAATGTGAAGTGGCCACTCTGCGTTCACTTCACCAGTGGATTTTAAATTCACTGCAACTCTACCCCGGGTAACCCAGTGTATCCCTTCGCCAGATGTGTCACCTTCCTCCAAGAGGGAAGGCACCAGTGGAGACTCCCAGCACACTCTTTATTGGTCCACGTGCCACTGAGGTAGGGTCAGTAGTTGAGGCCTGGCAGCAGCAGGGAGGACTGGAGACCATCATCCAGCCAATCAGGGCTGTTTTCTGATTTTCTCTCTGGGGAGTGGCATGCCACAGACATCAAGGCATATGCCAACATCCACCACTCCCCCAGTTACTCAGTCTCCAATGTCGTGCTATGCTTCTGGCCTCCACCAGGGGCCAGCAGGCCCTGAGCTGCATCCCTGAAGGCAAGCTGTCCTGGGATGCTCCTTTTCTTCTGCCCCAGCTGGCCCTCCAGTAACCCGAGTCCATTCCTGAACCCAGGCCGCCGGGGTCGCAGGCAGAAATCCAACCACTGAGCCGACAGGCTGTCCACTCTAACCTCTGCTAAACACCTGTTCATTTTCCTTTGCATGTCAGTCATGTATTCTGATAAGATTTGACCACTTTTTGATGCATTAATTATCAATGTTTGTGGAACCCTCAATTCTACATTGTGTTCCCTTTAACTCAGTAGCGTCTGCTGTTTCATTTAATATTTCTAAGACATTCCACAAGTTCATCTGAATGGCCTGTAATGCAAGCAGTAAAACCTGACAGGGTGGGTGGTACTGGGCAATCTCAGATGTCCCAGGGGTATAATGAGGCCTGACACGACAGGCGGAGGGCTATATAGTCTCTGGAAGGTCTGGTATTGCCCATACCGCCCAAACTGGAGGGAATAATTGTGCTTAGAAAATGGGCCACTGTATTATATATGATTAAAATACATTTTATGTTTCCATGATAAAACATACTTATTTCATAATAACATAGTTCCTCCACCTGCATTAGAGTTTTTTGTTTTGTTTAAGCTGTGGAGTTTTGCGCTAGAAGAGCTTCCCTAGTTGTGACCTGGAGCCTGTGGTCATGGTTACCCCCTCCTGGCACATATCTGTTTATTTTTATTTTTCTGTGATTACTAAATGTCTCCCACTCAGTGTTTGTTTTATCTGTGCAGGACTGACACTGGGTGCAGCCTAGCAGCGCAGTTTGTCAGTGAGCTGGTACGTGACTGTAGTCAGTCACTTGGGTCAGCTGGTCAGTGCAGTTCCGAATTTTAAAAAAAGGAGGAGAGAGAGACCATAAGGAAGTATGAGATACAGAGCTCAAATATGCTACTTAAGTAGGTGTTTCCTAATACTGTAAATTAGTTTTGTTTCAGAGAGTGGGTCAGTGACAGCCGAGGAGTGGTACCGTGAGCACGACTGTGTAGCCAGAGAGCTCATAGATCAGCAGTATTTGTATGGATTTCTCTCCAACAGAGGGAAATGCTATACCAGTTTGAGAGATTCAAGTTAGTGAGCTGCCCGAGAGATGGGAGAGGCATGGGGCCAATGAGCTGGTGAGCAGAGGCTGGGGCAGGATGTGATGGTGCTGATTTATTTGTTTATTGTTTATTGTTGCTTACAAAATTGACTTTGAGAGCATATTCTGCTGTGGGGAAAAATAGGGGAGACTTGCCTGTTCACTAGTTTATGGTTCAGTTTGTGAGCAGTACAAAATGGTGATTAACTCATTTGAAAATGTGGGGTTCCCAAGAATACCTGAAGTAATGGAACACCTCAAAATGGCACTTTTTTTTCAGCAGGCTCTGTCTGTAAGTTAATGTTCCCCCTTGCTATGACTTTCAGCCATTCAGACTGCTAATATTATCCAGTCCATTTTATAAGGTGAAAATAATATGGAATGCTCAGGTAGTATGGAAAAATGAGAGTAGTGACTCTGGAGAAAGTGAATCAATGTAGTGATACAGGCAATACAAACATATAATTAATTTAATAAAAATGGGTCCAAAATACATCAGAATATTGGACAAAAAGGGAACACAGGACAGCATATAAAGAAATAAAAATTGTTTCCTTTCACAGCACTTAAAGACCATACTTAAAATTCAGAATGGAAAGTATTAAGCTGATTTACTGCTAAGGGTCTTAATGGCAATACTTTACACTTCCCAGACTGTCTGGTTTTGCAACCAAAGGTCTGAGACATCAGAACTTCTTTGTAATCTGAATATGCAGCCAAAAGAATGAGTGATATGATTATATGATGCATTCAATTTTAAGACCATGTGAGCACTCAAACATGCCCAAAAACTGGACTACATTTAAGTAAAACCAGATAACCAGATTAGGACCCTAAACACCAGATTATCCAGTCTAAAAAATGACAGGTGGCAACCCTCCCTGAACTTATAGGAACATGTCAGACTGGTCTGTGATCCCTTGCTTACAAGGCTTATAAAACTGTGTTTTATCCATTTACTGTGTAATGGCCCATGCTGGAAATTTAAGATCTGTATCATCCCCTACAACTGTCAGTCCCTTGTTTTGTTTAGAGATCTAATCAGGTATAATGCTGCTAGTGTTCCAATGATTTTTCACCTCAGACATGTCAGCCATGCATCTGCAGCAAACCTCTCTAATGTTTCTATTTTTTCAGAACATCCCATTTTCAGCCCCCCCATCCCAGCGTCCCGATTGCCCTGCTGAGATCCTGTATTTCTTCATATTTGCTCACGTGTTTAAAAAAAATCACTGGCATGTCAAAAAATATTCTTTTTACCACTGTGACTGACTGCCCAAGTGTTTCTGAGTTGAACACTGCCACTGCTCACCTTCTTAGCAAAGATGCCAATCTGTGTCTGATGTCATGTGAGCCAGTTGGGTGCACTCCTCTGTAGTGTGGACTCAGCAGGAACTTTAAGGCAAGAATGTAGCACTCATCAGCAGAGTTGTAATTCTGTTTCCCATTCCAATAGCACAAATACCTGCTGCCCCCTCAGGCCTGTCACCAATGTAGAAAAGAAGACCACCACCCCAACCTTTTCTCATAGAACTCCTTGACATGTGTAATTAGTGACAGACTGTTCAGCAGCATCAGAGAGGATCAGCAGGGAGCTGCTGGCAATGAGTCAGTTGGAAGGAGCTGACTGATTGATTAATTTGCTAACTTTATTTTGTAGGATAAGGGTTAAGCAGGATCAAGATTTATCTTTAACTTCATTTCAAACTGCCTTACTAAACTGTTTTGTTCAAATGGGACTGTTTCGACTGAATGGCCATTTATTTGCTAATTTTGTTTTGCAAGAACCAGGGTTAATTTGCAGGATCCAATGTTATCTTTTTTTTTTTCATTTGTCCCTCCAATTGGAGGGACTGTCTCTCTGGTCCTGCTGCTCTCATGCTAGGCATTCCCCCAGTAGTTCCTCCATGGACTGCCCCCTGTGCCAGGGCCAGGAGGAGATTTCCGGCTTCTCCCCCTCCCAGAGACCAAGTACAGAATCTAGGGGTCCACTTTCAGGAGCAGAAGACCATCATTGAGCCTGCCTGGCTTGCTTTTCCTATTTTTGCCTGGACCTCCCCTCCCTGCCGACGCAAGGATGTCAGCATCAAACCTCCCAACCCACAATGCCCTCCTGCCACCGCCAGAGGGCAGTCAGTGAGTGGGCTAACTAGTCCCCTTCCCCCAGAGAGAGGAGAGCAGTCTTTCAGATGCTCAGTCCTCTCTCCCCCTGCCAACCCCTGGAGGCCCAGGCTAGTTCCCAAACCTGGGTCCTTGGTATGGCCTGAGGTGTGGCGTCCAGTGCCTCAACCCTCAGCAACACTAGGCCAGCTCAGGGTTATTTTTAAAGGACACCTAAAGCATCTTTTTACACATTCTGTTTTTTTAAAAAATGATTCCACAGGCTTGTAGAGGAGAGGCTGTTGTTTACATTATCCTGAAACTGCATTTATTAACATAAGATAAATGCAGTTTCATAGCTTTGGAAAATTGTAAACACAGCCACTTCTGATTCAAAACTCCTGCTCTCAGAATTGTAAAATGGCTTCCTTGATGATGTCATACATGAGAGAGATGACAGCTGTGCAGATGTATCCTAGCTCTACTAACCATATTCAAATACAAATAACTTTAAAATGAAAACCTATAGCATGGTACTGTGGGCCCAACATTTGTTTAGCACAAAAATATCTCCAAAATGAGTGGTGTTTCATTCATATATACCTTTTAGGTTTTTTTTTATAATTGGCAAAAGGGAATGTTTTACCACACTTCACAGATGGTGTGCAAGTGTGCATGTGTATCCTTGGCTACAGAAGAGCTGGACCATGATGATGGACGTCTCTTATGTAATTTAGAAAGAGTTGTATGTTGTTTGTCTTACCCGATGATGGATGTCTGTGGTTCCTTGTGTTGCCTTTAACCTTTGGTCACTTGAGGGGGGATACGGGGTGAGTGTTGAGAACCCTAACATCGCATTTCCATACCATTGCCACTTTAATAGCAACTCAAACTGATGCATTATTGGAATTTCTTTGCAAAGAATATACAAGGGATATGCTACCCCCCACACTGGAAATATTGTTGATATTTTTTTGTTTGAGTGACTATTTACCAGACAACATCATGAGTGGTGAAGCCACAAGTGATGTCATCAGGTCAATTGAAATGAGAACAAAAAGTATCAACAATATTTCCAGTAGGGAGGTAGCATACTCCATTTATACCTCCAAAAAAGTGAAACACATTGAATTTCCTGCCATTTTTTGCTGATTATGCTGATTATAAAAAATCTAAAAGGTATCTATAAATGAAACACCACACATTTGGTAGATATTTTTGGACTGAAATATTTTTGTGCTCAATGTACCATGCTATCATTTTTTTGTTTTAAAGCTATTTGCATTTTTTTTGTTTCAAAAGATGAAAAAAAAATGTATTTTCTGCTTTTTATAAAATGATAAAAAAATAAATAGAAGGTAAGACCACTCATTTTGTAGATATTTTGTGCTGGACAACTTTCATGCTTGTAGTATTATTATTTTTCATTTTAAACTTATTTGCATTTGAATATGGCTATTAGAGCAAGAATGAATCTGCACAGCTGGAATTTCTCTCATACAGTATATGACATCACAGAAACCATTTTAGGATACTGCAAGCAGGACTTCTGAATCAGAAGAGGCCCTGTTTAAAATTTTCAAATGCCATGAAACTGCATTTATCCTAGTTTAATAAATGCGGTTTTGGTATAATTGTAAACAGCCACTCCTTTACAAGCCTATATGGACTAATTAAAAAAGTGTGAAAAAAGATGTGGAGCCTTTGTAAAGGAGCCTATGACTCAAAGGGTAGTAATTCTGAATGGTATTAAACAAGTAAATAAATATATAAATAAACAAGCCAGTTGGAGGGCCAAGTCAACACTCTTAAATGGCAACCAGTGGTAGCAAAAGAAACTGTAATAAAAAAAATAGTAAGAAAATACTCATAGTGTAAGACTCCATGATAAGGGGAGTGGAGACCCAACAGTGTGATTGTGGCACAAGCAAATGTGCTAATCAAATGCCTCCCAGGTGTTTCAGCAAAGCATGAAACTGATCACATCGGGAGGATAGTGGAAAGAGCAGGGGATGACCTTAACATCTTGGTGCACCTTAGAATGAATGATCTGGTGAATCAGTCGGTTGTCGAAACCAAACAATACCTAGTAAAATAGATGAATGATTGGCTACTCAGTCGACCTCTGTGGCCTCTTTCTGAGGTTCTTCTAGTGTGGGGCAAAGGAGGAATCACAGACAAATTCAGAAGCAAGGAGACAGAAGATTTTAATGCATGGTTGCAGAGCTGGTGCCAAGGAATGTGTATCACTTTGCAGGAGCTTGGGAAGACTTCTGGGAGAGGAAGTTCTTCAAATGATGGACAACACCTGACCAAGAAAGGGGTAAGAGCACTGGGATGGGGGGAGTGGAAGAGAGTTTGGGACAAAGGAATCCATCAATGACATCATAAAAAGATGGGAACATAGCCGTCACTCACCCACAATTAGGAAATAAACACAGGAATTAGAAAAGAATTCACAAGGGAGGCAAGACGAGTGTAAATCATCAAAAGAACCCAGAGGATGAAAAGAGAAATATGCCTGCTGGAAACAAAGTAGTGTGAGGTACAGAGGGAAAGCATGAGGATAGGAGGAAAGTGGGTAAGAGAGGGGGGGGTAGTAAAACTTGGAAGGCCACTTGCACAAATGCCCTCAACCTGGGAAATAAAATCCAGGACCTAGTAGCCTTGATGGCAGAGGCAGATCTGGACATTGTTGTTGTTACTGAGATGTGGTACATGGGGAACCATGACTGGGACACAGCCATAATGGGGTATACTGTATTCAGGAAAGTCAGGGTAGGTAAAAAGGGAGGAGGAGTGGCTATCTATGTCAGGGAGGGGACTAAAGCTACTTAGGTTGAGGGAATGAAGGAGGGGCGGAGATACTGTGGATCACCTTGAAGACAGGAAATGGCACTGGCATTTGCACTGGCATGATCTACAGACCTCCAGCACAAGGAGAAGTGCTGGACAGGGTAACAGTGGAAACCACCCATAAAATGGTAGCCAAAGGGGAAGTACTACTGGTGGGGGACTTCAATTTGCCGGATGTTGATTGGAGCACCCATGCTACAGCCACAGCAAGAAGCAGAGACATCCTGGACACCCTGCAGGGAGTGTGCCTCAAACAGTTATCAGTACAGCCCACCTGGGAGGGAACAACATTGGACCTGGTACTCACCAACAGGAACAGAATTACAGATGTAAGTGTAGGTAGCCACCTGAGGTCTAGTGATCACTGTATGATGTGATTCAATGTGAGAACAGTGGACTAGACAAACCACATGATAAAAAGGGTCCTGGATTCCAGACAGGAAAACTTTCTCAAGATGGAGAAATGCCTCAAGAAAGCCATGGCAGGGAGGGAGAAAGGAGGGGGTGTTTGGGAATAGTGGCAGAATCTTAAGGGAGCCAAGGGCCATAGTGGAGGCAACAAAGCAAAGAAGTGCAAAGTAATGCACCTGGGAAACAAAAACCCAGGAGAAGAGTACACAACGGTGAGTGAGATACTGACAACAACAAAAATGGAAAGGGACCTGGGGGTAGTCATATCAGATGACCTAAAGGTGGGCCAGCAATGTGAGAAGACAGTAAGGAGGGTTGGAGGGATACTGGGATGAACAGGGAGAGGCATCACCAGTAGAAAACAAGAAGTTGTTGGCCCTCTGTACAGACAGTTGGTAAGACCACATCTAGAGTACTGTGTACAGTTCTGGAGACCCCATCTCCGCAAAGACATAGACAGGGTGGAGGCTATCCAGAGGAGGGCAACCAAAATGATGCAGGGTCTTCATCAGAAGACATATGAAGAAAGACTAAAGGAACTAAAGCTGTATAGCCCAGAGGAAAGGACGGAGAGGGGGAACATGATAGAAACTTTCAAATACCTCAAGGGAATCAACAAAGTCCAAGAGGGTAACATCTTTCAGAAAAAGAGATGTGCAAAAACATGGGGGCACATTTTGAAGATAGAGTGAGACGGCTCAGAGATAATGTGAGGAAGTATTTCTTCACAGAGGAGGTTGTGGATACATGGAACAACCTTCCTGAGGAGGTCATAGAGTCAAAAACAGTGGGGGAATTTAAGAATGCATGAGACAGACATAAGACAATTCTAGTGGTGGGTAGGAGGAAGTAGGCTGTTGATTAACTAAGATCTGCAGCTTATCTGTTAGGTAGGGAAATGGGCAGACTAGGTGGGCCAAGCGGTCTTTATCTGCTGTCAAATTCTATGTTTCTATGTAATAAGCCTTTGCATTAGGCAATTAATCAAAACAAAGAGAAAGAAAAAACACTATGGTTCACAAAGGAAGTGGCCGGGAATGTAAGAGTGAAAAAATTGGCATTCAGGAGGCACAAGGAAACACAAAGGAAGGAAGACAGAAGACTTTATCTGGAAAAAACAGAGGGAGGCAGGGAAAGCAGTCAGGAGTGGAATGGTGCAAATGGAGGAAAATATGGCCCATGCAATAAAAAAGGAGGACAAGATCTTTTTCAGGTAGGTTAGTGAAAGGAAAAAGACATGGGACGGGTTTGTGAGAAGAAAAAGGGAAGAAGGGGGGTGTGCGGTGGGAGACATAAAAAAGCAGCAATCCTGAAAAAATATTTCTGTTCAGTATTCACATATGAAGGGGAAGGAAAGGACCACAGTTAGGTGACAGAAGCACCAAAGTGGGTGGGGGGGTGGACACCAGTCCTTTCACAGAGGAGAGAGTCCTAAAGGAACTCGCAAACCTGAAAGCATACAAGATAATGGGGCCAGATGGAATACATTCCAGAACATTGAAAGAACTCAGAGAGGTGCTGGCAGCACCACTGCAGCCCTGTTCAACAAATCATTGGAAACAGAGGTGGCTCCGGAGGACTGGAGAAAGGGGAATGTAGTCCCTCTCCACAAAAGTGGAAGTAGATTGGAAATTACAGGCCAGTCAGTCTGACCTCAGTGGTGGGGAAATTAATGGAATCACTGCTGAAGGAAAGGATTGTGATATAGCCTGAATACAGCAGAGCACAGAATCCAGGACAGCATGGATTCACAGTGTGAAGGTCATTCCAAACAAATCTAACAGATTTCTTTGACTGAGTGATCAGGGAAGTAGATCAGGGAGTGGGAGTGGATGTGGCCTACCTGGATTTCAGCAAGGCCTTTGACACTGTCCCACCTAGGAGGCTCATTAACAAGTTGGGCAGCCTGGGAGTGGATCCTAGGGTGGTAAAATAGGTCAGAAATTGGTTGAGCTATCAGATACAGAGGGTGATGGTGAAAGGAGTTCAATCCAGAGAGAGAGAGGGGAGTGGCCCATAGGGTGCCACTGGGATCAGTTCTGGTGCCAGTCCTCTTTAATGTCTTCATAAGTGACACTGCAAAGGGGCTGGAAGGGAAGGGAAGGTACGCTTCTTTGCAGATGACACTAAGATCTGTAACAGGTTTGACACTATGGGGGGGTGGAGAAAATAAGAAGGGACCTATGTAAGCTTGAGGAGTGGTCAAGAGTGTGGCAGTTAAGATTCAATGCAAAGAAGTGCAAAATCATGCATTTGGGGCACAGAATTACAGGGGTGGAGTAAATGATGGGGTGAAGGTACTGACGGCCACCAAAGAAGAAAGGGACCTGGGGGTAATCATATCTGATGACCTGAAGGTAACCAGGCAACGTAAGAAGGATGTGAAGAGAGCCAGTGGAATGCTGGGGTGCATAGGGAGAGGTCTCACTGGCAGGAAAAAAGTAGTGGTGATGCCACTGTACAGATCATTGGTGAGACTTCATCTGAAATACTGTGTCCAGTTCTGGAGGCCACATCTCCAGAAGAACATAGACAGAGTAGAGGCAGTTCAGAGAAGGGCAAAAAAGTGGCGCAAGGGTTACATCAGAAGTCAGATGAAGAGAGAGAGATTAGAGGAAGTCTATATATTCGCTCAAAGTGAGGAGGGAAAGGGGGGATATGAAAGAGACTTTTAAATACCTCAAGGGTACAGGAGGGTAGAATCTTCCAGAAAAAATGTTCTAGAACAAGGGGTCATGATATGAGGCTAGAGGGGGATAGACTCCGGGGTAATGTCAGGAAGTAGTCCTTCACAACAAGAGTGGTGGATTCACAGAACAGCCTCCCACTGGAGGTGATGGGACAAAAGCTGTAGGGGAATTTAAGAAAGCATTGGATAAATATAAGGAAACCCTAGCAATGCGGAAGAGAGGGTAAGCCCCAGATCAACATGAGTCTGCAATATATGCAGTAGGTAGGGAAAATGGGCAGACTAGGTGGGCCAGGCGGTCCTTATCTGCCAGAAAATGTCATGTTTCCATGTTTCTATGTTTCTGTATCACTTGACATCTTGAGACGTGAAAGCCTGCATTCCACAAAGAAGAAGCCTGTCTGAGCAGCAGACACGAGGTGAGGACTGACAGACTGAGCAACAGCACAGCACTAATTATTCATAAAAGAACTTAATCATAGGTTGTTTGTATATAATTAGTATTGTTGTAGGCAGCTTCTACAGCAAGCAAGCAAACATCATTTTCAGACAACACAGACTCCTGAATTAGATCAGCTTAGAGGACTCTTTTCCCCCGACAAGAAAAATAACTTGGGTAAGCTTGATCAAAAAAATTATTTCATTATTATTTATAAGCTTGCTAGCTAGCTACTGGCATTAATAGACTAGAAACAGAATATAGAGAGAGGTTAGAGCAGCCAACATGGAGGATAACCATGAATCACAGTCAGGGTGAGTGGCTGAGGTAAGCTTAAGCCATGAATGAACAACTGATTAATTTCTGAGTAAAATGTAATTTTTTTTGTTATTGTATAGCTAGCAATTGATATGTATTGCAGTCTCAAATCAGAGTTAAAGATGAGGATGGTATACATTTTTTAATTGTTGTAATTTAGTAGTAGGCAACACCTCTCTTGTATTCACAAAGGAGCCTTCATTACTGAGCTCTCTTTTTTTGTAAACTTTATTTTCAAGTTGACAGCAATACAATAATATAGCAATTGCAAAATGAGAGTCATATCACCCATTAAACAAGATTTCAAACGGTGCCTATAACATAAAAGCAACAACACAGCCGCATGAAGAGAAACTGGTGTGCTCTGTGACCTCAATAAGATACAAGCAAGCTTCAGTCACGGCACTTACCCCTTAGGCAGTGAAAGTATTTAAATGGGCACACAGTGTGCTGTTTGAAGAAATTACATTTATTTTCCACTTGCTATGCAGACAAACAAGCAACGGACCAAAGATTGAGAAAGCCTCATTGCATGTGAAATGTAAGAGCCCTTTTCGTTCCTCTGTGGGCCAGTTTGGTCTGTTGTTTGTTTGTCTGCGTAACAAGTGGAAAAATAATATTCTTTCAAACAACACACTATCTCCATTAAACTCTTCCACTACCAACAAAATGCCCGTGAATGAACTTGCTAATTACTCTCATATATCTTCACAGTAGGTTGAGAGAAATCTATTGCACATATCGCACATACATAGGAATGACAAATGGCTTGTTAAAATACAGGGAACCAAGTTTCACTTGTGGCCTTTTCAAGGGGGTTCCAGATTAATTGATATGTGTCTAGTTGATTTCTGACTAAGTACTGAGTATATTCTAACTTCATACTATAAAGTAGTGACTGGACCCACTGTGCTATAGTGGGAGTGGTAAATTGTGCAGAAAATGTACTGCCTTTCATTTTGGGGGAGCACAGACTCATGCCTACCTACCATCTCTCTACCAAGTATCATGGGAAAAGGTTTTGTTAAAAACACAGATGCGATGTAGACACTTGTCTTACTTTATTGTTAGTTTTATGGACATGAATTTAAATTATTTACTTTTGTACTGGGGCCTCTGCTGATTTAAACAAATTCAGGTCAGAGCCGATATGGCTGTGGAGAGCTTTTGGGATGCTTTTACCCATTATTTCTAATGAATTTGCACAATGCAGATCTGTGGACAGGCACTTTCAATGTGGTCTTCCTTTTACACATTTTTACAATGTGTCTTCCTAGAATATGCCTGTTGATTGCTATATATTTAACCTGGATAGTTCACAGAAGAACTGGCATCTTATTTTCCACGGGGCCCTACATCTACACAATATTATGCTGCATTGCGTAAAATCAGAAAACACTGAAAACAGTATTTTACATCTGGGGAGACATATTACGTGCTGGACTGATATGTGAGCAGAAAGATGCGTTGCACAAAGAGGGTGCACCGATCAGCACCGATACAATATTCAAAGTGACAGCACCACCGGTACAGGGCGCTCATACAGTGAAGCTCACCAGAATGAAGTGCAGCACTGCAGAATTCTGCAGTAGACTTACTGCAGCAAACAGTGCAGTTTCAGTGGGAGTTAATCCCTTTTGTCATGCAGTAAACCTGTGACACTGCACTTCATCTTGGCAGGCATCATTGTACCTGTTGAAAATATGACCCTGTATGGGAGTCACAGTGCAGGCAGCTGCCAAGACAGGTGCATCCAGGGTGCCTCCAACTGAATACCTCCCAGGGGGGATGTGTGATACATACCAGTATGTGCCGCAGCCTCCATGTGCAATATTCAGCTCAGGAATGCAAATGAGCTATCTGAATATACAGGATGCCAAGGGGCCTAATGCATGTGCATTACTAGTCCATTTGCATGCTGGCATAGGGATTAATGTGCCGGAGCAGTTCTCATCCCCAAACCCCGACCCCAATCGCTCCCATGTGGGACACACCCTGAAGGCTCTGGTGGCAAAGTGGCACCCCCTACCTATTCCACCAGCCCTGACCATATTGGAGTCCAGACTCTATTGGTTCCATACTGTAGGGACCCCATTCCCATCCCTGATAGCACTGGAATACACCTACAGTCCATGTCCATAGTGTAGTGGCCCCAGCCCCTCCAATAGTGCACAGACACCCCTCCCTGCCCCCAACCCATCCCATTGCAACAACTGGCACTGTGATGGGATCATACCACTGTATCAGTGAGTGGCAGAGCACTGGCAGTAGGACGCTAGAATGTGTCATACATAGGCATGAGCTGGGTGTGGGTGATAATGCCCAGTGGCCATACACCTCAGGCGCTCACATGTGGATCCATCATCCTGGTACCATTGCACTTCTCAGTGCAGGTGATGGCTAATGATGTAGCCACTCACACAAGTCCCAGAAAAGGCATGTTACAGTCAACCTCCCATTCGTTTGAACAATCGGGGAACCGCAGATGAACTATCCATAGCCTGGAGTGTAAACTGCAAATGGCATTGCAGGATATTGCACCCAATGGCACCAAGGATACCTCTGCAGTCCAGAGGGTGGCATGTTACACAGGGGAATGTGGGAGAGTGTGGACTTGCAGCAGTGTATGACAGCAGGAAGATGCAGCATTGACAAGGCATACATTGAAGGTATGTCAATTCCCTCTTATGGTTTGCCAGAGACATACACACAGCTGCATACACTGGTGGATCCACAGTTTGTGTAGTGCCCCAATGCACAGTACAGCCACTTTGGTCATTCTGGATTGCAGGTCCCAAGCCCAGGTCCACTGCAGTCAGTGTCTGGCCATGGTAGCATGTAGAGGGTAGTGCCAGTCTCTGCAACAGGTTGGGAATGGGGGGAGCGAGGGTGTCTGTGTACTGGGGCAGTGGGTGAGGGTCCTCTATGCTATGCATATGGACCATGGTTTCCTCTGGTGCGATTGGGTGTGGGGGACCCTTCACTATGGAACTCTTCAGAGATAGAGTTAGATTGACTGGGGATGGGAAGGGGGTATCTCTAGCCCACCAGGGCTGCCAGGCTGATGTGCACCTGGGTGCACTTCCACAACCCACCTGTGGATAGCTGGCCAGGTTAGGCCAGCTGTTCATGGTCTAACTGAGGGCCACAGTGCTCTGGACTGTGAGGGGTGCATTCCCACTGAATATTCTGCAGCACGACACATGCAAGGGAATGTCCCCTCAACTTGCATGGCATACCATTTGTGTGCACCCTGGCCCATTCCCTTGCAGCAGGCACATCCTGCACATTTGAATATCGCGCTGTGGAACATTATTGGAATTGCTCAGTACATCTCCCTTTTCCGCCAGGATGTGCTGTGCACCTCCTTTGAATACAGGGGGCCCTGGACTAGGTTCCCTGAATAAATACATTATAAAAATGGTAAAATCATGACTCCACTGAAAACAAGATATTGCATCTAATCTGGGAAAGCCTGAGTAAATACAGAGCAAAAATGTATAAATGAACATCCCTATGACAATGAGATGTAGCATCCCTCCTGCGCTGTCCAGGATACAAAATGTAGGATAAGTATTCAGTGCTCCCAGATCCAAATAACCATTTTCCTTAACAAGCCCTCATTTTTTCCTGTATTTTCCCTGCAGAGGCAGAATCAAATCCTTGTATAAATCCCTGTAGATTTTTCCATAAGCCACTGGTTCCTTGTTTATGACTTTGTTCTTTATTATATCAGCAGCCTTATATCGGGAAAAGAGATCTGATTTGCTGTCCTATATTAATTTTATATGTCAAGATAGCCTTGGAATGATTTTGATTTACATGGTATGCATAAGGCATAATGGGGGACTATGTGAAATAACAAATATCTCACTCATTATTTCATGAACTACACTCAAAATTAGTAATCACAAATCGGCCAGTCTTTCAAAAGATACCAGTAATGCCTGTAAACATATTTACTGCAACTAAATTAGAGACATTTCCCCATATACATAAGCACAGATGCTAATTTGTGCACCTTATATTTGTTAATTTTCAGACAAATTCTAATAGAGTTTGTTTCTGACCACCTGATGGAATCTTGAATGAGTTATGTAAATGTTATTATTTTCTTCAAAGCCCTGATCCAGCAACCCAGTAAATATACACTCAGTACATCATATTATAAAATGACAAAAAACAGTCTTTTGTTTCCAGTTGTTTGATCAGGACCTTCCAACCACAAACAATTTTATGTTCCACAGCCTAGAGTTGGAGGTCCAAAACACAAGACAAACGCAACTGTTGTCTCCTACAAATTTCTTTCTGAGTTGTTTTGACTTTTTTTATAACTCTGTATGGGAACATAAGGAATCAGATAATTATACAAATGAATTTCTCACTCTTCTGGTTTGTCAGCAGTTAAATCATTAGATGAGGTCTCCCTTGCCAGGAGTTTGACTGTCTCTCCACCACACACACACACACACATGCACACACACACACACACACATGCACACCTACCTCAGTACTTGGCAGGCTCTTATCTGTTATGGTTGGAAAGCAGTTCACTGAAGATCTGGCATATGTCTGAGACAGTACTTATGAGATAGTGTCTTAAAAGGTTAAAAAACAGTATAAATCATTATACATTTGCTGGGAAAGGGTGACATTTATGAGGTATGACTCTTTCTTAAAAGACAATATATACCAACTGAAGTTAGTAGCAAAACATGTTTAAATTCTAGATTTTGAAATGTGGAAGTTGTTGTATTTTGAAGGGGTAAACAAATTTCCAATTTAATAGGTAACCAATATTTAACAAGCTGTTTCAGTTTCCTATTGGGCATCTGATAAGGAGCTTAGAGTTATGTCTCCAATATTCTAAACAGAAAGAAGGGAGCATTTTGTTTTAGTTGGCATAGTGATTTATAGATGTGGGAGGATACATTGAAAAGTCCAAAAAATGTGTTCCACAATACTCCATTTTGAAACTGCAGAGAGCAAGATGGCAGTAGGTTCCACCCACAGCCCTAAAAATTGCTCCATGCTGGACTCAGACAGGATTGTAAGCTTTGTAACTGTTGCTTGATGCAGATTTTGCTGTGGTTTTGAATAATTAGCATTTTTTGATAAGGAGCTGTAGTTCATCTGCAAAAAACCCTTATGGAGACTGAAGAAACAGAAACTACTTGCTATGTTGCACTATACAGTATGTGTTTGTGGGTTCAGGTTGTGCTTGACTGTTCATCTAATTTTATTCAGCATTTCGTGGAGGGCTATGGACTATGCTATTTACATTGTATGTATATATATAATTTTATCAGTTTGTTTCAGTTATGGGGCTCTGCGCCCCTCCTTGTCCCTCATCTTTTAATTTTAACATGGAGTGTGTGTGTGGGGGATACAATGATAACACATCATGACCATGCCAACTAATCTTAAGTAGCATAACTGGTGTTGTGTACTAGCTTGGTTCTAATGCTATTTAGTTGGTGTGCTGACCTGATACACGTGGCCCTGTGAAGAAATAGATCTTGACTTGAGGCGATGAATAATCCTACCACGCTTTAACTTTTACTTGCACAGCTGCTTGCTTGCAGTGGACCTGCACATGAATGAGCAATGTGTTTTAACTGTAGCTTTAAAACCGGCAGTGGCAAATTAAGAGAGAACAAGGAGGGAGTATGAAAGATTATTTATGCTTCTTGCTAGAAGCTATAGCAAATTCTTGTCATTGCCCACATAATTTATTGTGTTAACAGTTAAACTAAAGATACTTTTGCTTGTTTTGTTGCTTACTACCTGGTTTCATGGGGCTTGTTGTAGACTAGTACTGCAGCCTGCATGGCTATTTTTGTCAGTGATATTCAATCATGCTATTTGCAAAAGTATCTGGGGGGGTGAGTGCACTGTGTGAAAGCTGAATCTGGAACATAATGGCCATTTTTAAGCTGTATTGCCTTGGTGGTGGTGGGGAGGGGATTAATTTGGTGGCAGCATATGAAAGTTGGATCTGTAAGTTTTCAATTTAAATAAGGTACAGACCCAACGTTCACACTTTGCTACTGTACTAAAATTCTCTCCCCCTTAAAAAAAAGGAAATGGCAAAACAGCTGCAAATGCCTGAAGCTCACCTTGTCACATACTGTAGATCTACAGATCTAAGCTTCTGTTTCACACTGTGGAATAAATGACTATTTTTGTGTGGTAAGACCTTGTTCAACTATATCATGCTAACTGTAAATGCATTTCTTTGTTTGTTATGGGAGAGTTAGACAATTGTGTGAAAGTTTGATATGTAAACTTTTTGAGGGGGAATTGCTTTTCCACAGTATATATTTATCAGTGGCACCATTTAAAGATGCTATGTGTGTTGTGCAGTGGCCAACAGGAGAGATAACTCTGAATGCAGGCCCTTATCCCAGAAATGCTTATTACATTTCACATTTTATATCTGGACAAATATCCAAACTAATGACTACATCATAATGACTGCCAACTGGGTTTCTTTTTCCCACCCAGTCTTCAACTCCACTGTTAGTAGCAACATGCAGCAGCCTTTCTAAAAACAGGCTGCCCTGAACATAACTGCATTTGAGAAAGTTCACTCAGGCAGAAACTGAAGAGATGAACTAGAAATGAATCCCGGAATGACTTTTTCCTCATGGCCTGCCAGTTGATTTCATGGCTTTTGACAACGGTAGTAAAATTTTAAAGGAGAACTGCCCTGAACCCATAACTAATTTTCCCATTAGAAGCTGGTTTTAAGTACTGGTTGAAATGTTGTTATTGTTCCATCTACACAGTCATTTAGTAACCTCAGTGAGTGTTTCTGTGTTACACTCTAGTGGCAAGTGCCATTTTAGAACTCTGTGATGCAGTGTATGTCCCAAATAACCTTAGAGTTTTATAGTAGAACATAAATGCATTGTGCCAACAATACAAGAGTAAAACAGGGACATAAACAACATCATACAGTTCTAAAATGGTTCTTACTAGCAACATGTAAAACAGAAACATCCACTAGGATAACTTAAGAGCCTGGATACCTACAGCAATAACAGAATTTTAACCAGTGTTTAACAAGCATTTGTCAGTGCCGAATGTTGACTTGCTGACATTGGCATTGGTAGTGCAAAAATTAGAAGAAAATACAAAATCACACATGCCCCCACAATGCAAAGCATCATGGGCTGCATATGCAAATCACCACAGAATGCTTTGCATTGTGGGGGCATGTGTGATTTTGTATTTTCTTGAAACTTGGCTTCCCAGTCAAATGCTCTTTGGGGTAACCCTTGCCTCAGTGTCTGCGCACAGAGGTTCTTTGTCTTTTAAATAGTTTTTTTATTTTAATGGGTTCACCACAATATATCCAAGGCACACTGCCTCTAGGGTAGCTGGTCCATTCCACTGGGGTGTCAAACAGATGAGGCATACTGATGAGTCCTGGTAGGACGAAACACGTGTCTATGTCTTCTGTTAGCACTCTTTGCAAACTGTGTGAGAGGCCTTTCGGCACCATGCAATTCTGCTTTAAGTTGGACCAGCATAACATTCTGTGGTGATTTGCATATGCAGCTCATGATGCTTTGCATTGTGGGAGCATGTGTGATTTTGTATTTTCTTGAAACTTGGCTTCCCAGCCAAATGCTCTTTGGGGTAACCCTTGCCTCAGTGTTTGCGCACAGAGGTTCTTTGTCTTTCAAAAGTTAGAGATGCATAATAGGAATGGCAGTGAAGTACTGAAGTGACATCAACCTCATCCCACCCTGTAGAGACTGACAAGCATTGGGGGTGTTCTTTTGGGTCATCGGCCATAACGTTCATGCCATTTCACCTCACCCCACCCTGCAGACATTGACAGGTGTCGCAGTGTGCTTTGGGATATTCGGGCCTTATGCTCACCCCATTCCATAAGGAAATACACTGAGATGGGTGCAGTATAGGAAAATGGGGTGAACTTTAGGGCCAAAGACTTCAAGGCACACCTCAATGCCTGTCACTGGCTTCAGGGTTGGGGTGGGGAAGGAATGGCGTGAGCGTTACTGCTGATGAGCCCAAGTCACACTCCCAATGCCTGTCAGTCTCTACAGGGTGGGGCACTGCAGTTGGAAACTCTAACACCCCAGGTGTTTGTTGGTATTTTCACTCCAAATTTTCAACATGGGCTTTTTGTAACCCCACCTCATAAACAATGGCATTATTAGTTTGTTAGCCGAAAGGTTATTTTGCACAGTGACTGCACCATTTGGCACCACAGGTGTGAAAACACATTTTGGGCAGGATGTGAAAAATGACAGCTGTACTGTTCACGAGGATGTGTGAAAAAATGGCAATGTTAAAAATCTGGAGTGAAAATATGAAAAATTGGCGAAGTCATGAGCGTGTGTAGAAACTGTGCAATACACACCTGTAACGCAATCATTCTTGGGATTTTTTTTAATCAAATTTTCAACACAGGCATTTTATGAACTCCCCTCATGAACAGTGGCACTGTAATTTTGTTAATCTGTCCGGAAAGTTGATTTCCCACAGTGACCACGCCATTGTGTGCCACAGGTGCAAAAACACATTTTGGGCAGGATGTAAAAAAATAACAGCTGTTCTGTTCATAAGGAGGTGTGAAAAATGCCAATGTTGAAAATCTGGAGTGAAAATATTAAAAATTGGCAAAGTTACGAGTGTGTATGCAGATTGTACAGCACATGTTTGTATGCAGTCATTTTGAGATTATTCACTGAATTTGCAACATGGGTTTTATGGGACCCCCACCTCATGAACAGTAGCACTGTCATTGTGTTAATTGGTCATGAAAGGTGATTCAGTGCAGTGACTGCAAAATCACCTTTTGGGAGGAACATAATGACAGTAACATGTTCATGAGGTGGAGTCCCAAGAACCCCATGTTGAAAATTTGGAGCCAATATTCCAAAAAATGACTGAAATAGTCACCTAAGTTGAAACCCCCATTGATGCCATTATAAAGCTTACCATGATTTTCTTCAGTTTGCGGTCTGCTTTAGAAGAGTGCAGATGTGTTCCCACTCCCCCAAAGAGTGCATTGCCAGATCTACAGAGATAAGTATGGAGTGGAAGGGTGTGGGGAGGTGGGTTGTGCAGAGGGTCGGTGTGGGTTGGGGAGGGGGGTGGCAGGACAACAAGGGACCGTTTTCTTTTTTACAGGGACAAAAAAAAACAGACAACAGGGGAAGGTTTTCTTTATTTACAGGTTTAAAAAAAATACTTTTGGGCACACTGGGGTGGGCTCTCCATGTGCCACATGAGTTTGGGGCAGGGGTGACTGATGCCAATGGGAACTCGGCACCCCCTTCGGCAAAGAAAGTGTGGGGGAGGACATGATGTTGATTGGGATTTGGCACCCCTGTCAGGAAACAAAGTGGGGGGAGACATGATGCTGACAGGGATTGGGCACCCCATCAACAAAAACTTAAGCATGGGGGGGATACATGGTGCAGATGGGAACTGGGCACCCCTGTCAGCAAACAAATTAAGCATGGAGGGGATACATGATGCTGACGGGGCTTGGGCACATAATCAGCAAACAACTTAAGCATGGGGGGGTATACAATGCCGATGGGGATTGGGCAACCCTGTCAGCAGAAAATTTAACTGGGGAAGACATGCCGACATTGGAATTGGGCACCCCTGAAGTCAGCTTCCTGGGGATTGTGTGGTGGATGGCAGGAGCCACCATATTTATTGAAATGTTTCACCAGGAAGGGCACGTAACAGTCTTTTCATCTGATGCTCCAATGAGGAACCTGCACCTCATTGGAGTGGCAGATTTCTTTCAACTCTATGGCTCTCAGCAGCATGCTTGCTAATTTTTGGCTGAGGGATGCACCCACTAAAGTGTTCCCTGCATTGTGACAACACTGACATGCATCTGAAATGTGCTTCTGCCACAAGATCAACCTCACGTCAGTAATAGATAAACTTATGCAAAAATTGTTACAATACATATTGAGACATTTACAGAATACAGGTATTACAAATATTACACAACATGGTTTTACTTCTGGAAGGTCTTGTTTTACCAATCTAATCCATTTTTTTCAAACTGGTGAGTGCAGTTTTGGATAAGGGTGTCCCAGTGGACGTAGTATTTCTTTACTATTCCAAGGCCTTTGATAAAGTCTCCCACTCTATATTATTGGAACAACTTTGTAAAATAAATTTACATTCTAACATAATTAAGTGGATAGAATCATAGTTGGAGCACAGAACCCAGACAGCATCCATAAAAGGGCATCTATCCAGGTGCAGACAGGTAACTAGTGGAGTCCCCCAGGGATCTGTACTGTGCCCGACATTATTTAACATCATGGTTTCAACCTTACAGACATCTGGGAATACATGGATCTGCAAATAGACAGATGATTATAAACTAGGGGGTCTGGTACAATCTGAAGCCAAGGCTAAACTAATACAACAGAACCTAGACAATTTGGCATTATGGGCAGATATGAATAAAATGCAGTTCAATATTGGAAAGTGTAAGGTTATGCGTGTGGGTAAAAACAGCCCCATGTATCAATATAATATAAATAACATTCCATTACTCAAAACAAATGAGGAAAAGGACCTAGGAGTACTTATCACTGATGGCATATCCTTCATTAAACATACTAGTGAAACAGTGAAAAAATGTCAGAGAATAACTGGATGTATATTAAGTAACATTAAAAGCAGAGACAGCAAGGTTATCTTACCACTCTATACCAGTTTGATTCAACCCCATCTAGAATATTGTTCTCAATTTTGTAGACCACAAAACATAAGAACCCAGAAATTAGTGGAGAATGTCCAAAGACGGATTACAAAAAAAATAAAGTCGATACAACATTTGGGGTATAACAACAAAGTAAAAAACCTGAAATTGTACTCGGCACAATATAGATGTACCAGGGGACAACTTTGCCTCATTTACAAATCAATTTATGATCCATACACCTTGGCGACAATTGGATTAATAAAATACACTGGTAGTGATTCTACAAGGTCCCATACACAAAAACTACTAGGAGAGAGTAATGTAACAGTTAAAAGAAACAAATTCTTCACCCAAATAATAATAAAATGGAACACTCTACCAAAGGAGACAATTGAAAGTAATAGCTTATCAATATTCAAACAAAGTCTGGACAACTACATGGGAGAAAAAAAAAAGTATTCCATCCATGATTGGGTGGCAAGTTCTCTAAAGGGTCTTGGCTCTCTGAACTTGAACACAACCTAAGAACCTATGAACTTATAAGATGTTGCCTGCGAAGGTGCAAGCCAACATAAAAAAAAAAGCGCTTCTACTGGGAAAACTGACTTACAGATTTAGTGCAGTTCTCCTTTAAAAGCAGTGCAGGTTGATACATTCAGAAAGGTCCCATATTTTGTTCATCCCTGAACTTGGTGGTGTATGATTTTGTAAAGAAGGATCACAGTACACAGAATTTGCTTGATGTTTCCCACAATATCTGTGCCATCATAACCACTCTGCAAAGGTTTGCAAGATTTTGCAAGCCCTACAGAAGGGGTACAATCTCCCACATCATCAGCTAATATAAGAAGTCATTTCTCAGTGGAACTCAAACATCAACATATTACAGAGCAACATAAAGCACTATATACAGTAAATACACAATGATAGTCCAGATAGGGAAGGGGAATGTGGCACAAACATTCTGCACAGTGACTGTCACAAGAGTCCTTTGCCAGATACTACACAAATTCGAAAAAGCCACATGTGACATCTACTTAGTGCCACTCTCAATCAGATTTTCCCCCTTATCTGTATACTGAAGAAGGAATTAGAAGTACAAAAGCTGAAGTTTTAATGTGAACGTGAAGAGGAGGTGTTGATCCTCAGCTGCTGCCACTGCATCAGTTGTTGTCCTTGTTGAATGCTTATCTCTAACAGGGAAAATGGGTCCTTGAATTGAGAAGATGCAGATGTCTGACTCTGAACATTACATCCAAGCAGCCACAATGCTGGACCTTCAGTTTAACCTCTTCTCTGTTAAGGTCATACCAGCATAGTCTATTGACTGGATTTTTATCTTTATTGAATTTAACTTTTAGTATAGTGTATGTAATTTGCTGAAAGCAAAATTTGGTATGTGTTTTCCTGAGCATAGATTTGGTTAACAATTCCAAATGTGATTTACTAGCATGGATCATCTCAAAGGAAGTTCACCTCAGCCTTTTTTCTGTTTACCTGTGTAGTTTGTAGGCATGAACTTTGAGTGCTTCTACTGCACCCTCCTATTTTCATCAGTGTTTAAGTGTACTGAGTAACTGAATGTATTTAAGTCTGGTGTGCAAACCTGCTTTACTCCATTGCAAAGATCATGACCCAATTTATGTAAGGCATCCTGGAATGTTATGATGTTTTGCTGCTAAAGCCTGCAGTAGTTGCACTGTGTTAGTCAGTGCTGTTGCTGTTCTCTGCAGTCCTTATGGTTTTGTCTTATGCAGGCAGTAAGACTTTTCAAGACATAGTAAAAGGTCCTGCTTTTTTCTGTAGTTTAAGATGCATCCGAGTTAGAAAAAAACATGCTTTAAAAGAATACAGGGACTTCACAGGACATGTAACAGAACTGTATGAGAGTATAACTTCTTCAGGCTTGTGCATCATCAATACCCATGTTGCCATGCGTGGTCATGACCTTTGCAGTGGAGACAAAGAGATTTTCACACCAAGGCAAAACCGAGTGTAGCAACCTCATTTATTTTTAAATTAGGATGAAATTAGGGGGATGCAAGAGAGGGATCATTGTTCATGCCTACAAACTACACAAGTATACAGACAATAGGTTGAGGGGACTTTCCCTTTAATGGAGACCAACCACCTACTAAAGGTATAATATGACATTATCATGTATTTTTCCTTTTAAAAACTTATTGATCTTTCTTTTGTTTTTTGTTAACTCTTTTTTATCCCTGCCCCCTCAGAACTTTCTCTGGCAACCCACACTCACCACCACCATGCTATCACCCACCTGAAGCCCTTTCCCCACTGGGTAATCAGGGACAGACACTCCCCACCTACTTGGTCCATCTACTGGCCCCTCATAACTGGAACACAGGCAGATCGGGGGATCAAGGGAGCCTGGGTAGGAGCTCGGCATTGAGTGTGTGGTGGTGGGGCACTGATGGGCACTGTAGCCAATCCGAGGAGTGTTTCTTTTTCCTGTTGTGTACTCTGTTCCTGGAGCATGGACTTGCAATGGTGTCTGCATACTAACCATGCTGACGACTGCCACAGCTCCATCCCTAAGTATGGCATCACCAACTGCAGTGCCCCCCAATCTCCATCAGGGGCCACTGGTGAGCAATGTAAAGCCCACTATCCACCCCAGGAGAGGAGAGCAGTCCTCCAGATGTTCAATTCTCTCCCTCCCCAGCCGACAGCCAGTGTCCCGAGTCTGTTCTTGAGCCGGGTCTCCAGCATGGGGCGAGGTGTGGTGTCCAGCATCTCAACCCTCAGCACCACCGGGCAAGTATTATTAATCTTTCTTTAATAAAAAGATTATAGAATATGGTAGTAGTAATACATTTGCCGTGTAGGAGAACAAGGTTCCTAGTACTGGTGATAATATCTAACAAGAATATTTAAGCAACTTGGTGGGTAAGAACGCTCTCTCAACCTACATTTTTCTTGTACACCAGATAAAGCAGATTTTACATAATTTTTCATTTATCTACAATATGCAAAAAAACAGTATACTTGGACTATCCTGGCCTGTTTGGACCTTAGCACTACTGCTGGTGTACTGGATATAACTCTCAAAATTGATCTGTTAAAAGTTATAGGGGACACCATTAGTCATAATGAAACTAATGTTTTATTTTAGTTTCAAAAATACGAAAACAGTGTCTCATGCTAACCAGAGGAGATACACAGATACCCCCGTGCTCTGAGTAGCATTTTCTTTTGGTCTGACGTGGTGTATTTTTAAAACCAAGACTAGCATATTTGCACTTAGAAGTTTCTCTCATTTTCTTTGAGTTCACTTCCCTGTTTGTCTGGTACAATTCACTCTCTTTTGAAATGTGAAGCACCTTACTGACCTATTGTATATGCACAGAAGGCTAAATATGGTTTCGGTTTAAATCCAGTGTCCAAAGTTAGAAGATGACAAATGTCAAAATTCACAAATGTCTCCACCAAGATCACGCTCTTTTAGTGCCTACTAGAACACATCACTGTTCTGTTTTCTCAGGTCATGTTTAAAGTGGCTACCTTAAACAGCTAGTGGAGCCAAAACAGGCAGACAGGAAAATAATACACATTTTAAGCAGTAGTCAGTTGTGACATTTTATTTCTGAAGTATTTTTCTTTTTCCTTTTGCTCATCAGAAAGCATTCTACATGATAATATTGTGCTGTATGTGTGGAACAGCTCTTAGCCTGGCAGCTGACATATCTAGCTCCTCTCTCCCAAACTACATCATCAGCATTGTGACCTCACTGACAGTGACATCAAAGGTGAATGACCTGGCAGTCACTCACTTGGTCTTCCTAAGCAGCAGTGATGTCACAATTAGTGAGGTCACAATGCTGAAGATGTCGTGTAGGGCAGCAGAGTAAGATATGTCAGCTGCCAGGCTAAGAGCTGTTCCACACAACACCCCTACTGACATCAGGTAAATAATCTTTTAATTAAAGTAAGGGAAAAGAAAAAGTGCCTCAGATATTAAAGGTAATGGTTGGCTGCTTTTTTTATTTATTTTTATTTATTTAAACATTTGTTGACCGGGATAGGCACACTGCGTTGAAGCTCATTTCCTGGTGTGACCCAGGAGAGGGGGGAGTTGTAGTACATACAATAATAACTCAAAGAAACATATGGCTGAAAGCAGTAGTTCAAGACACAAACAGACCCAGCAGACTTATAAGCATTTTCAGGCCTTAGAAACAAAAATTCAATTTAGTTACAGTAGTAATTAGAGTTAAAATAACATGGTAAAATAGAAGCAGTTCCTGGAAAAGAGACAACTGGGACTACAACTTTGAACTGCTTATAACTCCATCCCAGGTCATGTGTACAAACATACTTTATATGACCAATATATTTCACAAAATGGATAAAACTTTCGGCAAAATGGAGTAGTACTATTTACAGGGACATCATAGAAAATTTTCCAGACCAATCCATAATAGCAAAAAACAAATGGAGTGTTCTAATCAATTACAATATTACTTACACACAATGGCGAAAACTGTTGGTGCTTATCTCATTGCACATTTAAAGAGCCCCTGACACCATTGTGACAACTTTGAGAAAATGTAATGTTTAGCACAAGTGAGCTTATATTTTAATATTATTTCTGTATTTCTCATTCTTCTTTATTACTAAGGGCATTTGCATGTAAACAGGATCACTGCCCTATCTGTTCTGGCTGCTTGCCTACATATGACATCACAGTTCTGTTTATGACATCACAGTCTGTTGCTGTGGTAATAATTATGATGCCATAAATGGGGGATTATTTATTTTACTTATTTATTTATTTAAAAGTTGGTAACCTGGAAAAGCACCATGACGAGAAGCTCGTTTCCAGCTGCAACCCGGATTATGATGTCATATGTAGGATAGCAGATAGGGTCTAAGGGACAGTAAGCCTCTTTCATACTGCTGTCCTTGGTAATAAAGAAAAAAGGTAAATAATTATAGAAAATACATGAAATATAAACTGAACTGTCTAAATCTCACATTTTTGCAAGTTTTTCTAATGGTGTCAGGTGGTCTTTAAAGACTCCAATAGTTAATACAAACAAAAATTTTACATTTATGGTATAGAACCCCCTCAGTTTCACACTGCATGAGTCTGCTAAATAACAATAACTACTGGTGCTGCAGTTCACCTAACGGCAATTTATTTCACATTTTATGGTCATGTATACCTATTAGCCGGCTCTAGCATAAAGTTCAACAATTTGCCTCACAAGTTGCTGGGCAACAAATTCCCTTCAATCCCAAAATTTGTCTGCTAGGTATTTCCCCTTCAGACTATATTACTCTATCTCACTCCCACTTTAGATGGCTGAATATACTCTCTCTTTCCTTCAAACGTCTCATACTTATGAACTGGAAATCTATTATCCCAGCTTTTTCAGACATCCTCCAAAATCTCTCTCTTTATGCTTCACTGGACCGACTATCTCATGTTATATCTGACTGACTCATTGTGTATGATAGATGTTGGCAGGACTACCTTAGATTCATGAGCATGTCTAGTAATTCCAGTCCATGATATAATCCTATCTGAGTATTTCTTCACCTCAATCTTATATGTGTATCTATAATAATGGCTCACTTTCACTGATATCTCTCATTTTCCTCTTCTTCTCTTCTTTTTACTACTCTATTATCTTGCCTATTTTTTGTTATGTTTCTGTTTTTCTCATAATATAATTTTTTTCTTTGCCATCCTTCTGTATTACCTAGTAATACTTAATCATTACCAGTGTCACATTTTACATTTACATTGATGTTTACTCAAATATGGTTAATTACTCCTGCTCTCCCAGGTGTAGCTTTTTGACCTCTTACAATCCTGGATACACATAGGATATATACCCTTTAATCACATGGTCAATTGTATTTCTTCCTTTCCATTTTAGGCCAAGTTTGACTATGCATCCACTCCTTTTATGATTGCGTTTATATTACTACGTATAATGTGAGTATTACATTTTATGTGGAAGATGTAATTTATTGCTTGGATTGTTTCATTTATTCCACATTATTGTAAAATCTAATGAAAAGATAAAGTGAAAAAGAGACAACTGGGAAATCTAATATTTTAAAATCTAATGTTAGTGTTAGGCAGTACACTAGCTCTTCAAGATACTATTGCAAAATTAATATAGCTAAGCTTTTCTAGCAAAGTCTTCTTATTTAGCCAGCCACCTACTATTGCTAATGCTATTACATCACAATGATAAAGCCAACTAGTCATTTGTTACTACTACACTGTCAGCTTCTCTCATGCACACTAACGCTGGGCAAGCAGTTTTCTTGTTTAGTGCCATTAAAAAAATGGAATGATTTGCCTGGTAATCAGAGATCCATTGCTAAGCCTGGTCACTTGTTATTGCAACTTAAGAGTATAGTTCTGAGAAATGTTCTTGTAATTGTTTTTTTATTTATATTTATGAAGTATTTAGTTCTACTTGAAACAATGAATACCCCTCATGTTCCTAGTCTAAAGAGCATCTCAGGATAGGATAAATAGGATAAACATTTTATTAATACAACCATTTTAATTGAAAATGTCCTGACAATACTCCAAATGTTCTTTTGGGTGTCACAATGATAAACAGGGAAAAAGAACCAGACATCACCCAGGTAGAGATGGATCAGTCTCAACCATACAAGGTCTCTCCTTCATCAGCATGGAATGGTGATGCTTTAGTAAGTTCTATTTACATGCCTCTGGGCCTCCTTGGGATCATTAAACTGGTAAATGCGGCCCCATACATGAGCCAGGCCCTGGGGTGAGTACACTACACCCAGAAACCTCAGCTGTTGCCGTATTGGATTGAAAAATTTCCTTTTGGAATATGTAGCATAAGACCAATCAGGAAATATTTTAATGTCCTGCTCTCCCATCATGAACCGAAAATAGTTTTTAGTCCAGTTTAAAAATGTGTCTCTGATCTCTGGTTCCTTTGTAACCACCAAGATTGGGGAGCACTATTTAATGGCTGTGCAGTTCTGGGATTCACTCTGTATACCCTCTTCACATCCTCTGGTTTCAGCCCCAGCTTCTTGGGCAGCAGGTTTTGCATCCATGTCCTGTAAAATGTCATCAAGATCTTTTCCTCTGTAGCTCCTTTCACTTCAGGACCCATGTTCTCTAAGGATTTAAAATGGGACTGTAAGTGAGAAGTGAGAATTCCCAATGGTTAACTTGCCACTGCTACCTTGATTCTTTTGGAGTAGTTGCCAGCTTTGGTTGCTGCTATGACTGCTGTTTCTGTTTTTGTATCCTGTGTGCTCATTCTGTTTAAAATAAGTTCAGTTTTCTTATCCATTTCACATATGGCATTAAGCACATGTTCTCAAGGCAGAGAGTCTCACCCTGTACAAGTTGTTGGTTCCTGCACTCATCAGCGACTGTAAGACTTTTTGTTGCTCCGTGGGTGATTGAATTTTCCACTGACCACCTACTACACCCTGTGGATACTCTACCTCCAAATGCAATGTCAAAATGATCCTTACACACTCAGGAATCTGAAACTATAAGTTAGAGTTCAATCTTAACACTTGTTTAAAGTTAAAATTTCTTAGATTGTTTTACCTCTGTTGGTGCCAATGTATAGCTCTACCTGTATGGTGCATGGCTTCCTAGTATTGCCCTTTTAATTGCTTTCCATAATGTATTGTTTTTTGCATTTTCTGTTTGTATGTATCATAAATTGCATGTCTTTGTATGTAATTTTGACCCCCAGATCAACCCTTCAAAAGGTACTGTGATGCCAGTGCTCTTACCCAATAAACAAATAAACTGAAGCCGAAATATGAAGGTGAAAGGTTTCTGGCGTTCATGCAGTGCCATCAGTGATTTCACAGCACATGCTCCTGTATACAAAACTGTATATTGATGGCCACTGCTCCTCCATTTCCAATCAGCAGTCCAAGGAATTCTGCCTCCAACCATTGCTAGTGGTCAAGCTGACACCAGGCACCACATGCATTCTTCCCTAGTGAAGGAGAACAGTCTAACAGATCTTCAATCTTCCTCCCTGAGGCTGACCCCCCCCCGCCCCAATATCCCAAGCTCATTTCAGAACTTGGATCTTCCATGCCACAAGTGGCAGCTGAGCCACTGGGCCAGCTCTGACTCTGGTGAACTTAAGCTTGTTGGTGATGATGATGTGAAATGTATTGCAGTGTCATTAAAAAGAGAATTTGTGCTAATGCTGTGCATAAAACTTGTGCTGGTGGTCTGCTCGGAGTTGTGAGCTGTACTGCGGTGCCAGTGCCAAGGGAAAACAATGGAAACTTGTCACTAGAAGGTGTAGGTGTGGGGACTGTAGTAGATGTCACATGTTGGACACATAAGTAATCACGTGACTAGTTTAAGGGAACAGGTAGCAGTAAGAGCCCTCAACCAAGTGTGGGGCTAGTCCCAATTTGAACTCTGTGTGCAATATATATATATATATATATATATATATATATATATATATATATATATATATATATATATATATATATATATATATATATATATATATATATATATATATATATGTAGTATATAGTGGTGCAGTCGCACCACAATAGTTAGGGTCAGCACGTACATACATACTAAAGTCAAAAGTTTGTGCATTAATAATTTGGACCTGTTCAACGGATTTGCCAGAAATTTGGAATGCACAGTGGGTCATGGTAGATCTCTTGATTTCCAAATTTTGTTTTGGTCGGACTTATGATTTTTGTGTATGAAAATGCTGAAAAATGCAATATTATCTGTTTTTGGAGGCAGCTTTTGGGATTTTGGACATGGCCCTGCGCAACCATTGTGTGGTGTGCTGCTCTGTGAGATGGCTTGTTTGGAAGAGCTTTGGTGACCAAACATGCTGCTTTTTGTTTGGTGAAAAAATATTAAGGCATTCAAAAGTTATGCCACTTTTAAATTCCCATTATAAGTCAATGGGAAAATTTATATGTATGTTTTGCGAAAAAAGAATGGGGTTCTGGCCATCTCGTCCCACCTGGCGATCAAAGAATTTGCAGCCTCGTGGTTCAAGAATCTTTGTCTCTGAGAATTTTCAAAATTCTTTGATCGTGAGGTCCGCCATCTTGTTTTTTAATTTCCAATCGGAAAAACACAAATATCTTGGCTCAGGGGTCACTTCTGAAGTAAAACTTGGATGAGTTTTACTCAGGGGGCTCCGATCTATTGAGCCATGCCTTTGGTTTCATCAAAATTGGTCAAAAAATAGAGTTATAAGCTTTTAAAATCTTAATTCACGGCTCGCTAATGATCTTTGTTCGCGAGCCTGCAAATTCTTTGATCATGAGATTCTTTGATCTTTCATCGCAACCTAAAAACACTAATATCTTGGCTCAGGGGTGGGCTAGGGACACAAATGAGTGTGGGTTTTGCTTAGGAGGATCTGTTCTATCGAGGCATGCTGTTGGTTCTGTTCAAATCTGTGAAAAATTTGCGTGTCACGATTTTTTATTCTTTGATCGTGAGCCTGCAAATTCTTTGCAAGCTAGCAAATTCTTTGATCATGAGATTCTTTGATTGTGATCATGCATTGTGAGTGAAGAACGAGATGGCCCAATTTAAAAATCAATTTTCTCGGCCCATGGGTACCCTAGGAAGCCAATTGAGGGTGGGTTTTACTCAGGGGGCTTCATTCTGTCAAACCATGGCAGTGGTTTACCACAATTCCTTCAATTTTTTGATTTATAATATTTTTAATTCTTTGTGTGCCTGCATATTCTTTGCTTGTGAGCCTGCAAATTCTTTGATCGTGAGATTCTTTGATCGCAATCGTGCATCGTGAGCAAGGGACGAGATGGCCCAATTTAAAAATCAATTTTCTCAGCCCAGGGGTGTCCTAGGAAGTCAAATGAGGGTGGATTGTAATCAGGGGGTTTCATTCTGTTGACCCATGGTGGTGGTATACCGCAATTCCATCAATGTTTTGATTTATAAGATTTTTAATTCTTGTTCATGAGCCTGCAAATTCTTTGATTGCGAGCCTGCAAATTCTTTGATTGTGAGATTCTTTGATCGTGATCTTTGATCATGAAATAGGGACAAGATGGCCAGATTTTTTTAATGGAATAGATAGGGAAATTTTACCAATCTTTGACATTTACTATCTCAGAAATGGTTTGGTCTTTTCACTTGAAATTTGGAGGGTGTTTACGGCATGTCGTGAATATAAATTATAGTGTTTATGTGTCGGAATTTTTTTCTTGTGGAGATATGGTGTGACACAGTTTACGTTCTGCAGACAGCATTTTGCTTGTGGTGGTGGCTTGAAATTGATAGGATACCTTGCCTTAGTGTCATGGATGTAGTTTTCAGTCATTGTGCGTGTTACATGTCAGCAGGTGTGAAACTGTGCCAGTCAGATGAATGAAAATTTCAAACTTTGACATATTATATCTTTGGCATGGTTTGGTCTTTTAACTTGAACTTTGGAGGGTGTTTATGGCATGTCCTGTGGATGTTAATCACAGTGTTTATGTGTTGAAAAATATTTTTGGGACAGAGATATGGTGTGGCGCAGTTTACATTCTGCAGACAGCGTTTTGCTTGTGGTGGTGGGTTGAAATTAATAGGATACCTAGCCTTAGTGTCCTGGATGTAGTTTTGAGTCATTCTGTGTTAAATTTCAACAGGTGCGGAACTGTGCCACTCTGACGAATGAAAATTTCAAACTTTGACATGTTATATCTCGGACACGGTTTGGCCTTTTCACTTGAAATTTGGAAGGTGTTGACAGCATGTCCTGTGGATGTGAACTGTTGTGTTTATGTGTCAGACAATATATTTTTTGCAGATATATTGCATGGTGCAGTTTACATTTTGTGGACAGCATTTTCTATTGTTCTACTACATTAACATTTATTTGTTGGCTGGCCTTACTGTTGTCAATGTGTGTTTTAGTCATTAGGTGTGTAATGTGGCCTGACACTTACAAATTGGTGGGAGCATGGGGCCCAATTTTCTGCTTTTCTATTCTTTCTTTAAAAGTAAGGAAAGTCTATGCAAAAACACATTGTTAATGCATCAATTAGGGTTCTTCTACAGTGAGGAAAGTGAGGAAATTGACATTAGAGCTTCCACCCTTACTCCCACCCCACCCCATCCCCACCAATGGGCATCGGGTGCGCTTGTGTCGCTGCTCCTAACTCTCACCCCATTCTCCTACACTGCACCACCTCAGCTTGTTTACACATGGGATAGGGTGAGAGTTAGGCCAAATGACCCCAACGCACACCCCGATGCCTGTTGGTGGGGATAGGGTGAGGGTGGGGTGCAAGGGTTGGGAACCCTAATGTTGAATTTCCTCACTTTTGTCACTGCAGAAGAACCCTAACTGATGCATTAATGATGTTTTTTACATAGAATATATGTATTTTTTTCACTAACTCCTCACTGCAATTTAGTAGAGTGTATCAGGTTGTTTCTGTTGATTTCCAAGCTGATATTTGATGTAGCCATAAATATCAGGACCCCCTGCAGATGGAACCAGTACACAGCTGCCTTAGTGAGAGATTCAGTAGCCTGCAGTGCATGTTAGAGCTTTTCTAAGCTAATATCAGATGTTTGCTGGTTCTGCTATTCTTTCAGGGCTATGTACAATCCTCTGCGACTATACAACTGTACTTTGCCCTGAAAGGACAGCAGGACAATGAAAAAAAATGATTAGAGCTCATAAAAGCTTTAAAATGCAAACCAGGTTATTAAATCTTACACTGCTGAAGCCCTGCTCTGACATCAGCTGCACGGGATGCTGGGATTTCTGGTTAAGACAATTATCAGCTTGGAAGTCAGCAGAATCAGTCTGATAACACTCTACTATACTGCAGTAAATCACAAGTAAAAAAGTGTTATTTTTTTGTTTGCACACTATGGGCTGCATGCACAAATATTTGGAATGCATATATGCCATGACACAGTTGCACATAGGCAACACTGTTTTGGAAAGCGACACATCAGGGGTACCACAGACCCCCATGGCATGCACTAAAGGAGAATGTGTGCCTTCTGCATGCAATCCCCTTGCTATTTGCTCTGCTACATGCACAGATGGTCCAGAGCAGTGCCCAGGGGCATGCCCACACTCTGCACCATTCACGGAGGCATAGAGTGCTGCATGAGGTGGGTACATGCTACTCATGCAGAGACCCTGCCATGGCCACTGCATGCCCCCCTCCAATGACCACCCACCAGTTCAGGCATGAAAAATAGTTAAATCTGTCATGCCACCCCAGCCCTACAGTCAGGAGAAGAGGGCTGTGGGAAGCCATTCTGGCACTCACCTGACAATTGTACTTTTGGGGACTTGTGGTGTCCCACAATCTCCTGCTCCATGTGGAAAAGTGGATCCACTGCTGAACCAGGCCAGGCATCTGATTTGATGCCCATCTGGGTCATCTGATCTGCCCCCATGCACCAGTGACCAGGAGTTGGAGCCGCCAACAGGAACTCTGTGGTGGCCAGCTGTAGTTAATGCCATGCCCCATATTCTTATCTGGTAGTGCAGAGCTATGTGGGCTGGCTATGTGCCTCTAACATGTACCTGGCTCCCTGTGTGCAAATTGGGATCAGCCCAATACTTGGGTGTGAGGCTTTTAGTGCTGGCTGTTTCCCCTTTAAATTTGTGTTGTGTTAAACTGAGCTTTAGAAGGGCTAAGAGCTCAAAATACTCTGTATCTAGCCATAAGCAATGTTGAAGGGTACCTGAGAAACTACAAAGTCAATTGTACCAGTGGTGTCCAAATGACTTGCCTCTGATTGGATCACTATTTGTGCTAGACTGTGGCTTTGCTTGGTATGCCTGGGTCATGTACTTTAGCAACATATTTGAGTCTTCTGTAAAATGTCTATACAGAACCAGCATTCAGTATCCAAAACTTCACAAATGTCCTTTATTGTCTCAGGATCCTTGCGATCCAAGTCTTCAGTGTCATCACACTGAAAGGGGAGCAAGACGGTGGCCAGGCCATCCTGCCTACATGGGCTTTGAAGGGAGCCTAATTTTCCACAGTTTTCTGCTCACATCCCTTTCTTTTTTTATTTTTTAAGACAGTCCTAATTCTGTGACTCTTTGCTGTTGTACAGAGTGTGTTAGTATAGGTTTGATAGTTAGAACAACTAATATTTTTCAGGTCAAACTACCTCTTGCTGGAAGCTGCAATACTGAACATAGGATTTGCAAGAAAGTGAGTTGTGCTCACAACAGAGGGAGGTGAACCTTACAATTGTCTTTGGTTTGTAGCAGATATTCTGCAGGTGGAGGCTACTTCTAACTGAAAGGTGAAATAAGGAACTTAGAATTATCAGGAAAAGACAGTCTTGTTACAATTCTTAAGAATTTTCAGTGCAGGAAAAGTTTAAACCCTGGGCTAAACATTTGTCACAAATCCTGAAATAAGTGCAGGTACAGGTTGTGTATTTGACCCAGACAGTAAACTGTTTTTTGTGTTTACCATTGTGTGCCTTTAAAGGAAATTCCAGACTTTCTCAGGAAGTGATTACATCATAGATACTTATCAGTCAATAGCTTTGGTAACAGACCTGAGAACAATAGTATTATAAGCAAGTATTTTATAGCAAACTCATCAGCACAGCTAATATTTTTCAGGTCAAACTACCTCTTGCTGGAAGCTGCAATACTGAACATAGGATTTGCAAGAAAGCGAGTTGTGCTCACAACAGAGGGAGGTGAACCTTACAATTGTCTTTGGTTTGTAGCAGATATTCTGCAGGTGGAGGCTACTTCTAACTGAAAGGTGAAATAAGGAACTTAGAATGATCAGGAAAGACAGTCTTGTTACAATTCTTAAGATTTTCAGTGCAGGAAGAGTTTAAAGCACAGCTGACTTATTTTGGGGCTGACTGCTTTCAGAGCACAAACCACCAGGCTGTTTTGGGGCTGGGGAGGTTTACCTGTGTCTGACTTGGATGTCTGGATTTTTCCTGTTTGATTAGCAGGGATTTTCTCTGTCAAATTGTTGTGTATGGTATCTTGCTGACAGGAAGGCACTCATCGCAGCAGTGGGTCAGAGCTCTTAGCTGATTGTTTTGTGAGGGCACAGTTTAGGCTCAACCCTTCCCACCCTCACCCCACCCACCCTGGAAATAGTTCCTTTATACCTGGGGTTTTGACATCATTTCCTCAAGAGTGCAAGGTGCATATCAATGTCATATCCTCTCTAGCACACAGCACTGAAAATATAAGCATACACATTGTATAATATATATATTTCTATATAACACACACAAACACACACACACACACAAAAAAAAGTACATAATCATGTGGGGAGTAGTGCAATGTAATGGCTGTGGGGCAGCAGTCTTCCGGGAGTCTTTCTGGAGGCTGAGATGCTGCCCTATTTGCAGACAACTCTCTGCCCTGAGGGAGGAATTTGCCTGTCTTCAGGCCACACTGGACAGAAGTAAGGGAACCTTCCCCCAGGCCAGACTGGATGGTAGGAAGGGAACCTCCCCCATCCAGGGAGCACCAGAGCCACCACCACTACCTCAGAGGTTGCAAAGAAAGCACAGCAGTTGGACCACAGTGGGCTCAGGCAGGGTGAGGATGGTGGAACAGAGGCACACCCAGTCAGTTGTTCCACTCCACAATCCATACACCATTCTGGGGGAACACAGCTCCCCTATGGATGCACCCACAGATGAGATTAAGGAGGCTGAGGACACCTGTCACAAGGGAGGCCCACAGGAAGGAGGCAGAGGACACCACAAGGAAAGGAAGCAGCTCCTGGTGGGGAACTCAATTATTAGGGGGATAGAACTGGGGGAGCAGGGAAAACTGAAGTAAGGTGCCTGCCTGGTGCCATGGCTTGAAGGGACAGGAAGTGCATCCTCAGGATCATGAGAACAGCTGCACGGGAGTCTGAGCTGGATGTCATTGTCCACCTAGGGACAAATGACTTGGCTCAACATGAGATTAGAGCAGTGCAGAAGGACTTTGTAGAACTGGGGAGGGGCCTAAGACAAGTAGCACACACAGTATCCTTCTCAGAGGTGCTGCCTGTCAATGGCATGAGGAGGAGGGCACTTTGCACCAAGCAGTTTAATGAATGGTTGAAAAATAGTGTGGAGCACAGGGTTTTGCTTCATTGGGGACTGGGGTTCCACCTGAGGACACCAGCCTATACTGGTAGGATGGTCTGCATCTGTCCAGGAAGGAACAAGTCTTTTGAGCAATGGGTTTAAATGCTTCATTGGCAAGCTTTTAAACTAGTCAGGGGGAGGCACTGATAAGCAGCAGAAAATCCCAGCCTCTCCCTACAAAACAGGGTACTAAATGTGAAAAAGACAGAGGTAGAAAGGTCAGTGGGGGATGCTGCAACAGAAGGTAAAGCCATCAAAAAATGAAAAGCAATGAGTAGCAATGCCCATAGCCTGAGTAACAAGCTTCCTGAATTAGTGGCCTTGATGGAGGAGGAACATCTGGATATCATGGCAGTCACAGAAACATGGTTCTCACAAAACCATGACTGGGACGTAAACATACCAGGATACACTATCTACAGGAGAGACAGGGAGGATAAAAGAGGAGGAGGAGTAGCTCTTTACATAAGGGAAGGAATCAAAGCAACAGAACAAAAGGGAAAACAGGGAGGAGAAGAAGCACTGTGGGTAAATTTGGAGACCGGCAATGGCAAACAATCCGCACAGGGGTTGTATACAGACCCCCCTCTCAGGGGGAGGAAATGGACAAGGAAATGATAGAAAGTATACTTAGCATGGCAGAAAAAGGGGAGATATTGCTGATGGGTGATCTGAATATGCCAGATGTTAGCTGGAGTGCAGTTGCAGCAGCCACTTCGAAGAGTGGGATTATTCTAGATGCCCTACAGGGGGCATGCCTTAGACAACTAGTATTGGAGCCCAGTCGTGAGGGAGCAATCTTAGACCTGGTTCTCTCAAATGGAGATGAAGAGAGGATCACAGATTTAGAAGTGGGTATCCATCTGGGAAATAGCAACCATCGAACAGTATGGTTCACAATAAACACAGCAATAGAGTCAAGCCATACAAAGGCAAAGGTACTGGACCTTAGGAGGGCTGACTTTGCCAAAATGGGTGAATGCCTAAGGAATGCACTAGCAAATGGGCAGGAAGGAGGGGTGGAAGAACAATGGGGAATAATAAAAACTGCCATCACAGAGGTAACAAGCCTTTGTGTGAAGCAAATAAACAAAACTAAACAATGTAAGAAACCACTATGGTTCTCAAAAGAAGTGGCAGTGAAGGTTCAAGAGAAAAATAAAGCTTTCAGGAAGTACAAGGAATCACAGAAGGGGCAGGACAGACAGCTGTATCAGTTAAAGCAAAAGGAAGCTGGGAAGGCAGTCAGAACAACAAAGGCCCAAACCGAGGAAAAGATAGCCAACTCAGTTAAGAAGGGGGATAAAACCTTTTATAGGTACATCAGGGAGCGAAGGAAGATCAAGGGAGGGATAGTGAGGCTTAATAAAAGGGGGGGAGGGTGGGCAGAGGGAGACTGTGAAAAGGCAGATATACTAAACAAATATTTTTGCTCAGTATTTACAAAGGAAGAGGGGGAGGTACCTAAAACAAACAGTAGAAACACTCTGGATGCAGAAGTTGATACCAGCCCATTTACAGAAGAAAGGGATGTGAAAGAACTCTTAAAACTGAAGGTGGACAAAGCAATGGGGCCTGATGGGATTCATCCCAGAATTCTAAAAGAACTAAGGGTAGAATTAGTGACACCACTGACTACCCTGTTTAACAAATCATGGGAGGATGGGGTGGTACCTGAGGACTGGAGGAGGGCAATGTGATTCCCCTTCACAAAAGTGGGAGCAAGGCAGAAGCAGGAAACTACAGACCTGTTAGTTTAACCTCAGTGGTAGGGAAAATGATGGAATCACTTCTGAAGGAAAGAATTGTCGAGTATCTAGAGGCCAGAGGGGCACAGGACCCAAGGCAGCATGGATTCACAGCAGGAAGGTCATGCCAGACAAATCTGATAGATTTCTTTGACTGGGTGACCAAGTAGTAGATCAGGGAGGGCTGTGGACATGGCCTACCTAGACTTTAGCAGGCATTTGACACAGTCCACACAAAAATTAACATACAAGTTAGCTAGCCTGGGAGTGGTCCCAAGATGACAGCCTGGGTAAAAATTGGCTGGAGAATAGGACACAGAGAGTAATAGTAAATGGAGTCCACTCTGAAGAAAGGGGGTTACTAGTGGGGTACCGCAGGGTTCAGTATTAGACGGTCCTCTTCAATGTCTTTATGTTTACATTGCAGAGGGACTAGAAGGAAAAGTATGTCTCTTTGCAGATGACACAAAGATCTGCAACAGAGTTGATGCATAAGGTGGGGTGGAAAGGATGAAAATGGACTTGGCAAGGTTAGAGGAATGGTCAAATGTATGGCAGCTTAGATTCAATGCTAAGGTCAAGGTAATGCACCTGGGAAACAAAAGCCCAGGGCAAAAGTACACAATGGGGGGGGTGAGATACTAACAACAACAAAAATGGAAATGGACCTGGGGTAGTCATATCAGATGACCTAAAGGTGGGCAAGCAATGTGAGAGGGCAGCAAGGAGGGCTGGGGGGATACTGGGATGCATAGGGAGAGGCATCACCAGTAGAAAACAGGAAGTTATTATCCTTCTGTACAGACAGCTGGTCAGACCCCATCTGGAGTACTGCGGCAGTTCTGGAGACCCAGTCTCGCAAAGGCATAGACAGGATGGAAGCTGTCCAGAGGAGGGCACTAAATGGTGCAGGGTCTGCACCGGGAAGACATGTGAAGAGACTTAAGGAGCTTAATATGTATAGCCTCGAGGAAAGGAGGGAGAGGGGGGACATGATAGAAACTTTCAAGTACCTCAAGGGAATCAACAAAGTCCAAGAGGGTAGCATCTTTCAAAAAAAGAGGTGTGCAAGAACAAGGGGGCACAATTTGAAGATAGAGGGGTGGCTCAGAGGTAATTTAAGGAAGTATTTTTTCACAGAGAGGGTTGTGGATGCATGGAACGGCCTTCGTGGAGTCAAAAACAGTGGTGGAATTCAAGCATGCATGGGACAGTCATAAGGCAATTCTAGGGGTTGGGGGTAGGAAGAAGTAGGCTGCTGGTTAACTAGGATCTGCAGCTTATCCAGTAGGCAGGGAAATGGGCAGACTGGGTGGGCCAAGCGGTCCTTATCTGCCGTCAAATTCTATGTTTCTATGTTCCTATTTTATTTAGAAGTGAGTAGTGGATATTAGCAGCAGGTAGAGCCGGACAGTGAATTTATTGTTTAGGAGTTAGTGTGTTTTTAATTTTTAGTGAGGACCCCTGCTGAAGTGCTGTAGAAAAACTGAGTAGTGTGGATTCAGTAGCCCATTCAGCAAAAGCGCCTGCATCATTGCTACTCATACCATGTCTTATTCTGTGGACTTTGTTATCAGAGTTTAGAGGGGAGCCATTGGAATGGTGATGTGAGCATGGAGGGAAGAATTCAGGGTTTTATTTAACTCTAAAAATTGATTAGCGTTTTGCTCATAAAAGTTCTGAAACATTGTGAAAATGCATAGCACCTGCCTCACTGTGTTTAACAAATATACCACCTCTAGAAAAGCTATATAAATGCTTTCTGTACAGTTAGTATTGTCCAAAGAAAAAACTGCTAATCAATTATTTAAAACCCTGGAATTCTCTAAATGCTGGAGAGGCTGTCATTGCCACACCAGCTCAGGCTGTAAGCCACGGTTGAAGTGTACAATGCCAGCATTTTGAAATCTGTGGCTAGAGTGGTTACTACTCTATTTGGTCTTCCAAGTTTTGGATATACGTCTTGGGACTGATACAAGGAGTGTTGCCCTGTATTACATATGACTTTGCCATCTGTCTTAATTCCATTCTACATCAGTGAGAGCAGTGTTGTCATCTTGGGGGCAGTACATTGAAGACCCAGGGGAAGGAACTTTTCCTGTTTTGGATATTTTATTATTTTTTGTAAACTCTTATTTTTCTCCTCATTGGCAGCTAGGGGCGTATCTTACTCCAGATCTGCCATGTACACTGGCATTCAACATCCTTACTGGTTAGCCTTCACCATAATCACAGAACCTGGAGGGCTGTGGCTTACCCCCCATGGAGGAGCCCTTCCTGGTGGGGGGACAAACTGGGAAAGGAGACCGCATCACCCTTGAGCCCATGCCCTGACTTATGTCAGGCTTTGTTTGACCAGGGGATGGTCGCCAGTTGGCAGCATCATCCTGCTCATCACAAGGGAGTTTTGATGGCTTGAGTTCCTAGGGTGCACATGTGCAATGACATCCAGTGCATGGCGAGCACACTCCTGTGCTCTCCCGCAGGACATCTGCTGCTGCCCAATCCCTGTTGCTAGGTGCCAACATCTGCTACTCTCCCAGTCTCCACTGGGGTCGCTAATGCAGTGGGCACATAACCCAACCCTCCCCAAGAGAGGAGAGCAGTCCTCCAGAGGCTCAATCCTCCCTTCCCCGGCTGACCCCCATGATTCAAGTCCATTCCCAAACTCGGGTCACCAGCGTGGAGTAAGGTATGGCATCAAGTGCTTCAACCCTCAGTGCCACTGGGCCAGCTGTTTTCAAACTTTTGCTTAAATTTTACCCCGGTACTAGTGTGAGAAGCATCAGGTAGTCTTATTTTGATATTTCACCCCTGAAATCCTCACTGTTTTTCCAAACTTCCCACCTTCCACAGACTGATATTGGTTTCTATCTTAAGAGATTGCGGTGGTGAGAGCACCCTCTTCTCTGAGTCATCTTATCTCAGCACAGGTGAGAGCTATGCTGGGGAACTGGTTGACCATTGCAAGTCCATTGGAGCTGCTAAGATATTGTTATTCGATCATTTCTTAGTGACATTCTTGCAGTCATCCTTGGACATTGCTCCTTAAAGGAGCTGGGTTTCTATTCGAATTAACCTTCTCACAGCACTTTTGCACGTTTAATTCCGCTGTAAATGTTTTATATCTCCTAGTTTGTTGCTGTAAATGTTGTATGTTGGTGGGTTTGGGAAGGTTGAGTAATACAGAGTGGGTTGTCTACTTTATTTTATTTTATGTAAATTAGAAGAGATTGTGCTATTTAGTTTATTTTATGTAAACTGGGTTGTTATGCAAATTTTATTTCTGTTTATTTTGGGATGGGATTAGTTATTGATATTTGACTTGTCTAGGGGGGTATTTATTGGTGATTTTAGTATGCGTTGGGGTGACCTTTGCAGCAGTCTAGGATGTGCCTTAGTTTTAGGGCCCCATGGATTACCTATCCAGAACCACTATTGCTTGACCTCTGCCCTTTCATTGACCTCCCTTTGCCAGCTACAGCACTGAGGAGTTGTCGAGATTGTGTGAGGGCAAAATGGTGAGACGGCAGGCAGTGGGGTGTTGGGGGTATAGCAGGAGCGAGTTGCATTAGGGTGGGCAGGACCAGGAGGTGCCCTAGGTTAAAGTGGGGCCTGGAATGAGGCCAGGTATATTTGGTTCCTATAGCTAGGGTTCCCACTGGAACAAATAGACAGTTAGTCATTGGGTAGGCATCCTCCATGAGTCCCCTTCAGGCAGTGCTATGCAATGACAGATCGATTAGGAACAAGACCGCAATTATTTCAGACTTGATTTCCTTGGTTGATCTGTCTTGAATTATGGAGATCTGGCTTGGAGATGACATGGGTCCGGTATTGGAGGCATCTCTTCCAGCAGGGTTTTCTGTAGTGCACTGCCCGAGGAGGGAATGCAGGGGTGGGGGTGTAGCCATCTATTTTAGATCTGACCTAAACTTCTCCATGTACCCAGCGGGCTCTACTTCATTGTTTTAGTGCATGGCCATGTGTGGGGTTCAGGTGCCTGCTGCAGAATACTCCTCATATTTATTTATTTATTTATTTAGATTTTGATAACTGGGTAAGCTCACTGAGACCAGAGGTCCCTTTTTCAGGAGCGACCTGGATTAGTTACAGACAATAATTACATATATTGGCAGGAGTACACAGTAGTACATACATTGGTAGGAGTACACAGTAGCTGAAGCATACATTGGATAGGATATTGAGTACATTACAGAGCATGCCAGTTACATACACATAATAACATAGCAAATAAATCAGACATATGACATCTTAACCAACAATGCTTTAGGGGAGAGGTGGTAATACTGGCCCCCATGCCATGAGGATGATTTTCTGCAGGAAGTTGCAGACTTCGTTACTGAGAAGGTATTGGAGTCACCCAGATGGTTGGTTCTGGGTGACTTCAATGCCTGGATTGATGATGAACATTCGCAGTTTGTTTACGACTTCCTCCAGCTGATGTCTTTGCTGGGCCTTGCACAAGCTGTTGCTTCTATGATCAGTATTCAATGATCACTAGTGACCTGAAGCACTCCACACAGTGTAAGAAAGCAGCAGCAAAGGCAAACAAGATGCTGGGATGTATATCTAGGGGGATCAGTAGTAAGAGAGAGGAGGTTGTACTGCCCTTGCACAGGTCACTGGTAAGGCCACATCTAGAGTATGGAGTTCAGTGCTAGTGCCCACACCTCAAAATGGACATTGACCTGCTGGAGAAGGTCCAGAGGAAGGCTACAAAGATGATAGCTGGTCAGCAGGTTAAGGCATACAATGAGAGGTTGAGGGCACTGAGCATGTACTTCCTGGAAGACAGGAGGGGGGGCATGATTGTGACTTTCAAGTACTTGAAAGGGATAAATAAGGTTGATAAAGAGAGTCTCTTTAAGCTGAGCAGCAACCATAACACGAGGGGGCACAGTCTTAAGCTGCAGAGTGGGAGGTTTAGGAGGGAGGTCAGGAAGCACTTCTTCATAGAGAGGGTGGTGGACACTTGGAATGCACTGCCAGAAGAGGTAATCTCATTGAAGACAGCGGGCAACTTTAAGAGAGGTTGGGACAGGCATAGGGAGAGGATAAGGGTCATGGGTAGGGAGGATGGGAGGAGTGGGTAGAGAGGGCAGTTACAGTAGCTCAAGCTGTGGACCCTGCAACACGAGCAGACTTGATACATCGAATGGCCTTCTTCTGCTGGCTTCTTCATATGTTCATATATTCTGTGACCCACAACCATGGTCATGCTTTGGACTTAGTATTGGAACACCCTTCAGAATACACTTAAACTTACACAAATTGTTGGGCTGGTCACTTTCAAATCACTATTCAGGCTATCACTGAAGGAAACCTACAACTGTCACTCCTAATCTCTTGCTGTTCCATGAGCAACTACTTTTCATACCTTTTCCTTATCACTCATCATCTGACCTGGCTATCCTTGATTCCTTGCAGCTGCCCCTAAACTCTATCCCCTTATCCATGAAACCCATCACTCACCTTTCTGCTAGCACTTCTATTTAGCTTGATTGGCCACTCTCCCTTTCAGTTGCCTTTCCCCATGGGGCTTCCTACCTCAATTCCATAAGCTCCCCCCCTTTCTTCAAGATACCTTATCTTTGCCTTTATGTCAGCAACTAGAACAGTATCTTACACCTATCACCCTGCCTACATTACCCTCCCAGCAACAAGACCTTCTTAAAGCCTGTATTACTTTGCAGGAAGTTTGCCTAGTGATAGAGCATCTCCCACCGGAGAAAGCCCAGGGCCCCAATGGCTTTCTTAGCTCCTTTTACTCCATTTTTGTGAATACTCTTGCCCCTTTGTTGACTCATCTGTTCAACTATCTCCTCACTTCTGGTGTAACTGACTATTCCCTCACTCAGACCTGGATCTCACTGATCCTCAACCCAGAAAAGGACCCTCTCCTCCCTGGTAGCTACCATCCTAGCTCTCTCCTTAACATTAATTTGAAGATACTATCTAAGGTTCTGGTTAACTGGCTACTTCAGGTTTGGGATCACCTTATTTCTTCTGAGCAGGTGGGGTTTATGACTGGGCATCACTCCAGTGATCATTTTTGCAAAAATCCTCCATCTTGTTTCTTTGTCTAGAGAGACCAATACACCCACTGTTTTTGTCTCCCTAGATGCAGAAAAAGCCTTTGACAGGGTGTCTTGGACTTTTCTGTTCACCACTTTTTGGAAGTTTGGGTTTCCAGATGCTTTTTATGGTTGGGTATGTGTACTTTACCATAATCTGACAGCAAGAATTTGATGTAATATGGTCCTTTTGGCTCCGGTCTCACTTCAGCGGGGCACAATGCTGGGATGTCCTCTTCCCCCTTTCTAGTTAATGTATATTTAGAACCCCTACTTCATAAACTTAAGGGTAACCCAGCAATTTGGGTTATTCCAGTAGGTGGCTCCCAGTACTCACTTTCGGCTTACTCTGACGATCTTCTTTTGCATGTGGAATCTCACAATATTTCAGTTACGTCAGCCCTTTAGGATCTTCACCTGTTCTTATTAGTGGAGGGCTACAAGCTCAACACTGATAAAACCCAGGTCCTCTCCCTGAATGTTCACATTTTCAAACAGCACATTTTGGACTTGGGTCTTTGATTGGCACCCTCCACTCTTACTTATCTGGGCATCCAATTTTGTTGATCTCTTTCGGAGTTGGTGGATAGATATTTCTCACCCTTCCTTTCATCGATTAAGGCAAACTTGCGCAGATGGTCAGCCCTTCCTCTGTCTTTCTGGGGAAGAGTTAGCACCATTAAAATGAATTTTTTGCCAAGGATATTATATTTGGGGATGATCAGCCCTTTTCTACCTAATGTCTAGTTTCTTCATCTTCAGAGTCTCCTCTCAGACATTTTATGACAAGGTGGAGCTCCCCGATGGGCTTACCAGAAATTGACGTTCTCTAAAGAAAGGGGAAGTCTCTGGTTGAACAATTTTTTTCCTTTATTCCTGTGCCCTACATAGCTGCAAAATATTTCAATGGCCTCATGCCCATGATGCCTCTCAGAAGGAAACCTACACCCCTTTGTGGCTTACTTTGGAAACCCAATGGTGCTTGCAACATGGTTTACAACAGTCTACTCTCCTCTTTGTTTCTCCATCTTGTTTCCCTCCACAACTACGTTATACCCCATTGCTGTGGTCCATGAAAGCTTTGAAGCAAATTGGTTCTTTCCTAAAGGTAGATTGGTTGAAGGGTTCATCCCAACCATTGGTTAGCAATCTGAATATCCATATTGCAGGATGGCCCATTCCCCTCACCTTTGCCTCCACTTTGACATGCTTCCTTGGGGTTCTTTTTTCATAATGGCAAGATTGTCTCTGCCCAATTAATACAACAGTAGCATTCTATCCGAGTTTGTCATCCCTTTAAACATATTCAATTACATGATGCGATCATGAGGTCTTTGGGATCGCCGAACATTAATTCCCCAAAACACCTTCTTCTCTCTGATTTTCTGACTGTGGCAGAGCAACCGCATTCCATTTCCAAATTCTATGCTAGCTTCCAATTGAACGATCCGACCCGCGTACAGGGCATTTGCTTTTATTAACAACACTCTTTGGATCTACATCTTGTTCCCTGGGATTGGCAATGGGTATGGGCTCAGCTATATAAATTGTTAAAACAGGATAAATACAGCCTAACACAATTTCACATATTACGTAACATTTATTACACCCTGCAGAAATTGTGTAAGGTGGAATGTAGATCCACTGCAGAATGTATGAGATGTGGGATGGGTGAGGGCTCTCTTAAACATATTCTTTGGGACTGCACTAAAGCTACCATTCATAATTTTCTTGACCCATGGCTGGGGTTGGACTCCTTCTTTAACCCTCTGGTCTGTCTGGTGAGTACCTACCCACAGGTGTTATTTAGCCCTCATAAAGCCCAAATGGCTCCTGTCTTGATAACTGCCAAATGAATTATTCTTTACCACTGGCTGGATGATTCTGTTCTGATGCTTCACGAGTGTCATACTGAACTTTCACAGGCTTTGGCAGTGGAAAAGCTCATAGCGAGCCATCTGAATAAACATGAGTTATACAGGGACCGTTGGCAGTCTCTTGATGCTCTAATATCCAGGTAGGGATTATTTATTGGTGGTGTACTGGCAAATTAGGCTGTGCCCTGATGATTTATATGATATTATCTGCTGTGCTCCAAGCTGGGGGGGGGGGAGGAGGGGGGGTTGTTGTTTGTTCTTTGGACATGTGTTTGTTTCACCTTCATTTTATTTGCTTCAGTATAACTGCACCTGGTTGTATTTCATTATTACCTTTCATTTTGCCATGGTGGTCTTTGTTTGTTCTTTTGTTGGAAAATGTTAATAAAGCATATTATCTGAAAAAAAATCTCCCTCCTTCCCTTATCCCCATCTCCTCTTTTTACCTCCTTTCCTGATTATTTCCTATGTGAAACTTCATTCCTTCAAAATCTCTCACTGCTCCTCAGTGCATTTCCGTAAACATCAGTGTTAAATCTCTATGTGCTTAGAACTCATTGTTAGGTGCCCTAATGTATGTATTGTAATCTACCTGTTAAGTGACACTCTTGTATGAAATTGTTTTATTGTTCTAGTTTGATCATTCTGCAATTGTGTCCTCTCAGGACCTCCTTGCAAATAAGTTTTCTCAATGTTGTCTCCTGGTAAAACAAAAATTGCATTGAATTGAATTCTCATGGGGGCTTGAGGTCTTGGACCTTAGGATGGATCCTGTCATTTGATTGGATCATTGCATGGTGAAGTTTCCATTGCAGAACCTGCCCCCCATTAGTCCCACCCCTGTGAAGATGGTTTGCTATGGCCCTTTGAAGGGGTTGTCCCCACAGGGTCTGATGGTGGTGTTGGTGATGGATCTATCTGGTGTGAGTGTTCTTGTGTGGCAGGGCTATCTGAGGCAGGTGCAGCATGTGATGAGGCTGTTTCCAAGGCACTCGACCCTGTCATACTGATCCGTGTCTGACCCAGCTCTTCTTGCTTGAGCCCCCTGTAGTTTGGTGGGGCAGACAAAGACATGAAGACCAAGGCTGGAGGTTGGAACGTTGTTGGCAGAAGACTTGGTCTGAGGGGATAGACTGGCTTTGAGACTTCACTACGGTGAATATCAAAGGGCAACATGATAACATATTAAACATGCATCCTGGGGGAAAAAACCTCTGCTAGGCCTCACACCACCAGCTATCAAAAACCTACTGCAACCAACTTACAACCAAAACACCACCAGGAACATGGCCCAGTCTACCCTACAGGTGACTTTCTGCTGAACAAGCCTAGTCAAATGTTCCTTTACAGCAAGGGTCCCGCAGTATCTGAACAAACTGCCTGCATCCCCGATGGATATCCTAAAAATAGCCCATTTCAAATCTGAACTAACAAAAGCTCTATTACATTGTGCCTGCTGTGATTGCCACAGCTGATCTTTCTCTTGCTCTGACTCCTCTCAACACTCCCCAGAAACAGCACTGCTTTGTATGTAGGCACATTATGATGAATCAGGATTGGTTGCACTCACCTGTCTGATGTAGTACCTAAGCCTAATTTATAACATAGAGGATTGTGTATGAGCAATCATACACAACAAGGATATTTTTTAATCAGGAGTTTTCCATGGTACCTGTAGACCTCACAAGTGCAGGTCGAGAGGTCTTGTTATCATGGAAACCTCAAGATTTTAAAATAGGCTTGTATGTGTACGATTGCTCATACACAGTCTTTTATAGTGTACAGTATGGGCAACCATACATGCACTCCTTTTTCCTAAAGCAGGTCCCCTGGAATACGAAGATACATTACTTTGCTGCAGCTGTAGCAACTCACTCCAGCGCTACTCACTTCCTCACTGCCACGGCCACTACATCATGCATAGGAAATGATATTCAATGTGGTTGTGATGTACTCACTGCAGCACAACATTGCAACGTCACTAGTGCACCATAACAAAGGGATACGTTGTTGTGCACCACAGCAAGACTGTTCTAAGCATGGATTTCCATGCAGAACAGCATTTTATCATACACTATAAGAGAATTGCAATCCAGTACTGAGTTCCTTAACCTTATTATATGACAATGCTCATTGTGAGCTGCCAAGTCACTGCCTGTCTGTAATTACTGTACATACTGACCTAGATCAATCTTTTTTCTGTATATAAATGTTTTTATTCAGATCAATATCAGTACTGACAATGCAACAATATCAATGTCAGAGAGCCAAGACTAACATAACAAAACATACAGCCATGAGTCTTATTACTATAAAAAGCTTCAAAATACTTTTAAAAAGCTTCAAAATGCTTTCAAAATGCTGTCAAAATGCTTTGGAAGCTGGCCCTTCCCCCCATCACTGACCGCCTTTTTTTTTTCAAATTAAATATACTTAATTGAAAAAAATAAGACAAGAATACAGTGCAATTAAATCACAGAAACATATGGTGATGTTACAAGTGTTAAGTTACAGTAAAATAAGAACAGACCACCCTAACCCCCCCCCAACCCACACACACACAACCTTCTGGTTGCATAAACAAAACATATTATATAATAAGTGAATGACTGAGCATTACAGTGGACAGGCTACCATATTCATTGATAACAATATATACATATGAATCAAATAGCATATCAAAACAAGTTTAAAGGGTTATGTTGTTAAGACAGGATTCTAAAGGACCCCAGCATTTGTTGTAGGTTGAAAAGGCATTTTTCATAGACACTAGCACCTTTTCAAATCTTAAAGTCTGAAGCATTTCCTTATACCATTCAGAAGTCCATCTTCCTGAAGCTGGAACAAGTTGCTGCTTTGAAACAACTGAGAGCTGTGTGGGAGACATTATATTGAACTAGAAATCCTGCAACAAATCTCACTCTTGCTCAGATCCGAGAGAGGGGTACCTTAACTTTAATTCTTACACTTGGTATTGCTTTGTGTTTAATTATTTAGTTTTTAATCAAGAAGGGGGGTTGCAAAACTGCTTACCTTGTGAGTAACTTCAGAAGGATTGAAATACTGCATTTTTGGTTTTCACTTGTGGGTAGTGGTGGGCGAAGTGGGCTCAATCTGCTCCGCGAAGTGATTCGTGGAGCAAAGGCAGATTCGCAGAGTGCTCCGCAATGCGAAGCAGAGTACTTCGCATTATAATGAGGAATGCGAAGTGCATTGAAAACAGCGACTTCACGTTACTCCGCCTCCACTGGTCACTTCTCTTTCAATTTTTAAGGTGAAGTACATGGGTGACAGTTCACTTCGCCTCACTTCGCCTGTTTTTGAGCTCTGAAGGAGGATTTTACAATGATTCATGGGAGTTCAGGTCACATGGGCTCTATATTGATCTGCACAGTTTCAGTTCGAGGTAATAAGAGTAGGAAGGAGTAGGAGACAGTGTGCTCTGATAGCTGTCTGTAGGAATCTTTTAAAAGCTGTTCAAAAAGCATTTTTGCTTTTTTGGGGGGATCCAACTGTAGTTCATCGATTGTAGAAAACCCTCCTGTGCTCACATCATCAAGTGTTTTTGTTTGTGTGTGGATTTTGAATGTAAATTTACAACATTGAGTGGGTGTGGTGATAGACAGTGAAGTGTGCTGTGTGGGGGAGGGGCGTATCTGTGTGTAGGTAGATTTAAGTTGGAGAACTAGTGATTTCTTTGTGTTTTGGCAATATTTTTGTTATATAACTGACTGTGTTACTGTACACATAGTAAAATTGTCAGTGATAGTACAAATTTTCTTGCTGCTTGTTGTGTGAATGTGGTGCAGCATTTCATAAGGTCAGGTTGTTTAAATTACAAATTTACATTACATGGCACTGAGTACACTGAACTTTTGCATTTGCATTGCATTCCTCATTCAGCATTGTACACAAAGTGTTATGTGTTGTGTGTGCAGTGTTGCGTGCATCAAATATAATACACCTTTTAAAATTTGTGACACGTATCAGTGTAAGTGCAACTAAGCACAGCAGTGTGAACCTGCTGTCCACTGCAGCTGCCTGATTTTGTACTGCGATCGTGTTCTCTGTTCTTAGTGTTGCTGCTCGTAGTGCCGTAAAAATCAGCACGGTCTGTATTCAGTGCCCTACCACGTTGAAAAGGTATTTTTTACCAGACTGGATTGTTTTTGTGACCCCATCGGCACCACTGGTTACTGAAGTTGTTTTAATTCCGTGACAGTGTCACAACACAGTAGTCCCCTTATCTGTTGCTGAAGCCACAGTTGTTTATTTTGCTTCACATCCAGCTAGCGATAGTAGTGAGTAGCGACCCTCCAGTCAGAAAGTGAACATTTCAAAGTCTGAATTTGGTAATAATATTTGTGGTTGAGCCCCCAAAATGCCTGCAATGAGATGTGCAAGTAAAGCTGTTTCTGACCATGGCAATGTTGGCAGTAAGAGGGTCTGTGGGCGTGGTAGTAGTACACGGACGGAAAAGTGCATTGCTGATGTGAGGAAAGGTATTTCTCCTGCAATGTTTTTTACAGCCCAATCAGTAGCTTCACTCACAGTTGGAGGAGATGATGTTTTCCCATTCGGTGGTGTTAGTGTTACTGGTGTTCGTGGTGGTGGAGGTAGTATTAGCATTGTTGCATCAAGTTCTAATTCCGACCAGTGTACCCTATCCAAACATATTGAGTGTGAAGCAGTGCAAGTGAGTGGCAGCGTAGATGATGTCATACTTCCCAATAACATCCCATTAACTGAACCTGATTCTGATGATCATGTCAATGATAGCATACAATGTGATATTCCATCCACCGTGGCACTTAACGTCACTCATTTTCCATGTAACAGTGATTCACAGTGTGGTGAAAAAATATCAGGTGATGATGAATGTGATGATGCTGATGATGATGATGTTGCTGTTGTTGCAACATGCAGTCCACATGTTAGCATTCAAGCAGAAGATGTGGATGTGTGTGACAGTGACGTTGATGAATATGATGATGATTTAATTGACCCCAGTTGGGGACCGGAGAAAAAGAAATTAAAAGTGGCTGTGTCTAAAATTTCTGAATCTGTTTGCAGGAATTCCCCCCCCCCCCATAAAAACTTGTGATTTACCAGTTTTAGTGGATGATGATAATGATGATGACCCAGTAATCAATATGATAGGTAGTCGTGGAGGTCAGTTGCAGTCCAGGTGTGCAGTGCCAGAAACATCACGTACCCCCCCCCACTTCAGTGCTTAAAATAACAGACATAAATAAGCCACATCATCATGGACATGTTAAAAGGAGAGCATCACAGTCCCTTGTTTGGGATTTTTTTGTTCAAGATGCAAATGATGATTGAGTTGCAATCTACCAGGTTTGCCATGTGCGTGTGAGTCAAGGTAAAAAGGGGAGCCATCTTGGGACAGGAGGACAGCATACGCATCTTAAGAATAGGCACTTGGCTCTGTGGACCCAGCACAAGCTGGTAGCTAATATCAGACTTGGGCATTCACCCGTGTCACCGGCGGCAACCATAGCCAGCATGTTATCCCCTTCCATGACTGTTAAGCCCAGTAGGAAATTAAACGTGTGTAGTAGTGCGGTAATAAGAGCAGAGGATTACTACAGGCATGATGAGGTGGAGGACCATAATGACTTTGAAATGTTGTCCAGTGCTGGTGAGAGTAGCAGTTTTTATGGTGGTGGTGAATGCAGTATGTCTAGTGCAAGTGGTACATCAACCCCAGTTGGCAATCCAGAAAAATAACATCATTTCTGGGTTTGTCATCATCACCTGTGCAACCGTCTTCATCAAATGTCCACACTCCACCCCCTACCAATGCCATTCATCACAGAGCACAACCATTTGTGACCAACATACACCCTGTAAAACGTTTAAGTCAGCCGACGTTACAGAGTGTTTTTGCGCATAAGCTGAAGTACCCCCCCAATCATACAGTGTCACGTGAACTTAATGCTGCTGTAGCGGAAATGCTGGCAATCAATCTTTTGCCCTTCTCCTTTGTGGAGAATTCCGGGTTCCGGTGGTTTGTTGCCCGTGCCTGTCCAAAATGGAAAGTTCCATCCAGGACATACTTTTCTACCCGTGCTGTTCCTGAGTTGTTCCACACTGTCTCAGACTCAGTAAGACATGCCCTTCAACATTCCTCCTCTCCATTCATCCATTTAAGTATGGATATGTAGACAAGTGGCAAAACAGCGGGGAGTTCATACCTGTGTATAACTGCACACTGGGTGCAGGTGCCAGGGGTTGTTTGTGATGCTGGTAGTGTGAATAATCAGTGCAGGAAGGTGGATTGTCATGGTAGCAATCTTCCTGGAATTTTCCAGCATGCAACAACTGCTATGCGCAGTGTGACCTGTTCACACACTGGTGAGAACATGTTGGACATGGTACTGACTGAAATTGACAGATGGCTAAACCCTCTGTCCGTCAGAGCTGGGTTCATAGCAAGTGACAGTGGGTCAAATGTGGTGAAATGCATCACGAATGGTGTTTTTTTTCCATGTTCCATGCATGGCCCACTGTTTAAATCTTATGGTTCAGGAGCTTCTGCAGCACCCTGACATAAAGGAAATGTTGACCATTGCATGACCTATCTGCTCTCACTTTTCAAGATCTGGAAAGGCCAGTGACCAACTGCGGCAGTTGCAGATACAAAACAGCCTGCCTCAGCACTGCTTGAAGCTGGAAGTTGTCACCTGATAGAACTCCACATTATACATGGCAGAGAGGTTGTATGAACAATACAAAGCCATCACAGAATATCTTGTTATGCACACTAGCTGTGACAGTTCTGGGGCCTCCCTGTCTATGACAGCTGAACAGTGGCACCTCATGGACTCTGTAATAACAATTTTGTGGCCTTTTGAACATGCCACACAGGCAGTGAGTGGCAAGTCTGCCTCCATTAGCCAATCAATTCCACTGCTGCAGGCGCTGAGGCAGACATTGGTGAATGTACAGCATAGCCTTGATGTTGCCGGAGAGGGTGGTAGCAGTATGTTGCTGCAAGACATGCTGACAGTATTCAACCACAATCATCACATTGTGAGCATTCAGCGTAGTGACAGCTTTGACATGGCAACAACGCTGGACCCACGATACAAACGTGGAATTGCATCAGTACTGAAGGGAGGGCCTGAACAGGTAAAAAATATCAGTGGTCAAATGGTTCGCTTGGTTCATGGGGCACAGAAGTCATGTGCCAAGGTTTGCAAACCTCAGCAGCATAATCCAGCTGAAGGTGTAGCTGGAGGACCAGCAAGCATATCATGCAAGGGTAAGAGGACTGTAGTTCCTGGTGGTCTGTCATCCAAAGTGGTTGGCGTCAACCTGCTTTGAGAGGCTTTGTCCCAAGTGGGTATTTGTGACGTCAATGATTCCGGGGAACAGGCTGATGCATCAACAATCGGACTTAGTGCGGCACAGAGAATGGTTGAGTCATATTTGTCTGAAAACAGGCATCTGACAATAAGTGAAGATCCTCTTTTGTACTGGAGTGGAAAGGTCAGTGAATGGCCAGAGCTGACTGCAGTGGCACTGAAGTACCTCACATGCCCACCCTCCAGTGTAAGTGTTGAGAGAGTATTCAGCTCAGCAGGTGCAATAGTCAGGGATCATCGGACAAACCTGTCTCCAGCAAATATTAGCTTGCTAACATTCATTAAAATGAATGAGAGGCACATACCAGCACAGACTGCAACCTCGGTATTCATACCCCGGCCTAGTCATGGTGGTCTTGCTGATGTGGAAATGGAGCATCCTGATGGCACTGGCAGTGGCTTCCTGAAATGGCCCACCACTGATGTAGATGATGACACAATGGAGAAAGAATTTCCCAGTTTTGAGACTTCAGACATCGATGACTGAGAGGGCAATTTTCTTTATGAGGATGATGATGTGGTTAATGTTGGCAGGTTTTAACTACCAGTATTTAAAAGGCGGTGTGCCCCCCCCACCCCAGACCACCCCCAATGGGACTGATGTTATCCAAGTCTGCTGCTGCCATGAGTCTGTCTGACCACCCCGGACCACCACCACTGGGACTGATGTTATCCAAGTCTGCTGCCACCATAAGTCTGTCTGCCCACTCCGGACCACCGCCACTGGGACTGATGTTATCCAAGTCTGCTGCCACCATGAGTCTGTCTGCCCACCCTGGACCACCACCACTGGGACTGATGTTATCCAAGTCTGCTGCCACCATGAGTCTGTCTGCCCACCCCGGACCACCAACATCAGGACTGATGTTATCCAAGTCTGCTGCCACCATGAGTCTGTCTGCCCACCCCGGACCACCACCACTGGGACTGATGTTATCCAAGTCTGCTGCCACCATGAGTCTGTCTGCCACCCCGGACCACCACCAGTGGGACTGATGTTATCCAAGTCTGCTGCCACCATGAGTCTGTCTGCCCACCCCAGACCACCACCACTGGGACTGACGTTATCCAAGTCTGCTGCCACCATGAGTCTGTCTGCCCACTCCGGACCACCACCTCCGGGACTGATGCTATCCAAGTCTTCTGCCACCATGAGTCTGTCTGCCCACCCTAGACCACCACCACTGGGACTGATGTTATACAAGTCTGCTGCCACCATAAGTCTGTCTGCCCACCAAGGACCACCAGTCTACCAGTGCACCACCACCACCTCCACCAGCTTCTTAATATTTAAACCATAAAGTGAGTATGTGCACTCATGTTTGTTATGCTGCCTCACTTCTTGAAGTTGTCTGTTTTGTTTTCTGTAGCTTTTCAGAGCCACAGTGGCAAAACACATACAGTTCACTTATTTTGTTTCTTTTACAGCAGAACAAAAACAGGTTGCATTGCTAATATTACTCGTTGGGAAAGATGCTGTAGCTATACCGTACAGACAGAGAGGAAGTGATGTAATGTCCATATGAAATCCATTCTGGTAAGTATGAAGATTATATTTCTTTCATTTCATTGCTTTGTAAAGACTGCTGCAAATATTGCAAACAACAGGTTGACTTAGTACTTGACCAGATGTGTCTCTGAAATGTAACTTAGTTGACAATAGGGACTGAAATTTGAGAACCAGGGAGGGACACATAACAATGAAGTGGTAACTTTTAAGAAGTCATTCATTTCTTTTTTAGGAAAATTCGTGATACTTTGTTGTTCTGTCAAAGTGGCCTTATCCAAAGAAGTTCGTCAACATGATCAGGCACACCCTTCCCCGACCCGAGCCTGGGCACACATGCAACACGTAGAAGTCATTTCATTCCATGACCATGACCATCATTAAGAACTGGACTCCAGAAGGATGCTGATGAAATCTGTGAAGAAATAAAAAATTAAGAAACCATTACAGACAAAACTGAAAATATGACCCCCCCCAAAAAAAATAAATACTTACCTTCATGTGCCTGAGAGTTATCCATTTCCATTTAAGTGCAAAAAATTCTCATTGAGCACTGGACGGTGCACAGCAACAGTTCGGAGACGGAGTCACCTGTGTGTGATGCAGAACAATAGCATGAATACATGTCCATGTCAAGTTCAGCCCCCTCATCATCACCTACAAAATACACAACCATATATATATATATATATATATATATCTACTCACCAAGGCTACTATTACTGTTACATCCAAAGGGCACCTTTCAATCCGGTTGAGATAATCACTGTGCCATTGTTGTGCGCATGACTGAGGGCGCCATAAATTCTGGGAGACTTTGTATGTACTGAAACAGTCTAATTTCACTGTGTTACCACTTGTCAATTTTCTGGACACATGGAGGATGCATTCTGGGCCTGCAGAAAAAATCTGGGGACTCTGTGCCACTGTTGTGCACATGACTGAGTGCGCCATAAATTCTGGGAGACTTTGTATGTGCTGAAACATTCTCATTTCACTGTGTTACCACTTGTCAATTTTCTGGACACAAAACTGATGCCTTTTTCGGATGTAGAAAAATGAGGCACCAAAACAGCGCACACACACAAAACACACAGACACTTAGCAGAAGAAAGGGGACCCAGAATACAAAGTGTAATGCACACTGAAGACAACAACAAAAGGGCATAATTACATACAAGGGTCAGGGATGGTGGAGGAATACATTTTATGGCACAGCAAGGAAGGTGGGGGGAACATGGTGTGAGGAAACAAAACTAATGTGGGATCCTATGGTGATCCAGCAGCAGTTCCAGCATAAACATAATTTGAACCTGATGTCCCTCTATGTCATCCAGCTGCTGCTCCACAGCACTCATCCTCTCGCTGTTCTCCTCAACAGCACTCCAGAGAACTGCCAAGTCAGACAGTGTTATACGCACTTCTCTGGTGTCCACTCCTTTGACAGGTTGACCTGCTGGTGGTGGTGGTGGTGCGCAGGGGCGTAGCCAGGGATTTCAGATTTACACACCAAGTGGACTCACTGCTACCCCCGGTGTAGCCAGACAATATACAAATGTACACAAGGACTGTGTTTGTCGCTTCATTTGGCACAATAAATACAACTTTTGTATCTCATGACAATGGTTGTTGCCATGCATTGGTAAATACAAATGCCATGCATTGTTCCCTAAGACACCCACATACCGACCCAGAGCCTAAAGTTGTATTGTTCTTGGGATGCAAAGAGGGTATTAGAGACCAGTTCTTCTAGTTTTGACTCCTATGAATAAAATTACAGAAAGTGCAGTATTTTCTTTGTTAGTTTTCATGGAAAAAGGAAGCAGTTCAGAACCTATTTGCTACCCCCCCTCAAATAAAATTGCACACCATGGAGTGCTTGGAGTATGCCTGCCTACACCCATGGTGGTGCAGGGGTGCTGGTGGAGCAACAGCTGCTGCTGTGCCCTCCTCTTCTTAGGGATGCCACACCTGCTATGCACAGTGGCACCCTCTGCCACGGAATGGCCAGCAGGTGCAGACATGGTCCATTCTGTGGCAGCCTGCCACTCCAACTGGTGGTGATTAAGCATATGGGTGTGCTGGCCCCCAGTCCTCAGGAGACTCCCCTGGGGGCCACGGTGCACCTCCACCACACATAGGCAACACTTCACCACACTGCTGTCCCCGCAACACAGTCAAAAAACTGCCAAACAATGGAGGTGCGGGGAGGACCAGGCACAGGCAGGGGAGGGCCAGATGAACAGGCAGTAGGCTACTCACACTGCTCAACAGTACTGATGGCGGGATCCACACCTGGGCCTGGGGGAACAGGCACACCCTGCTCCAAAGGACCTTGTGCTGGACTTGGTGGTGGTGGTGGTGGTGGTTGAACTGCCTCAGAGTCATGAGGCGGTGCTGGTCCTGCTTCTGGGGGGTTGGACATTCATAAGTTTAGAGCAGTACAACACAAATGGGAACCCATGCCCCTCACTCAGGTGCATGGTACAACGACGCTTACTACCACGCTCTCCCAGAGCTGTCCCCGCCCCAGACATTCCCTCACCCTGCTCCATCTCATGACACAAGCACAATGCACACGCACACAGTCACACACACACAGACAAACAACTAAGTAGTTAAGAAAAATAAAATTTATAGAAAGAACAAATTAAGTAAAAAACAGTACAGAAAAGACAAAAAAATGTAGCTTTTAAAAAAGCTGTTGGGTTAAGTATCAAATTTTAACTCTGTCTGCAATCAAAAAAAACACCCTCTCTCTAGTACACACACACTCCTCTCTCTCAGTCTGCACAGGAGAAAGTGAAACTGTCTGTGTGACTCACTTCCTCCCTGCCTGGCTAGAGAGCATGTGACTTACAGTACTGTAAGCCATGTGATCTGTGGGGGTTGCCAAGTCTGAAACACCAAGTGGATCACTTAGAATCATAATGAGGAACGCAAAGTCCATTAAAAACAATGACTTAGCCTTACTTTGCGTTCTCATTATGACAACGCAAAGTGGTAATGACAAGGGAGTGTGAGAACTTTGCATTGCCCACTCTAAGTGCGGAGCTGGCAACGCAGTACCCACTTAGCGTATTCGCCATGGCCAATTTTAAATTCGCTGCATCTCTCACTTGTGGGTAGCTGGATTGCCTACTAGTATTTTGTGACAGTTTGCATCAAACTATTTTAAATAATTTACTGGTGGCTGAGAAGTTGTCATAGCAAAGCCTGCAGTTTGTGTATCTGAACCCAGACAGAGCTTAAGGTGGGGGAAATTGTGTTGCCCTGATTGCTTTCAGAGCACACAACACCAGGTTGTATTGGGTCGGGGAGGCTAACCTGTGTTGCGTTGAACTGCTTGGTTTTTAGAGCAGTGGATGGAGCCTACAGCCATTTTATGAGAGCTCTGTAGCTCTGAAAATGGCCAATAGCAGAACCCCTTACATTAGACATTTGGAAGTATCCTTCCGAAAGCCCACAGAGCTTAAACTCCTCCACCATGATCGGCCTACAGAATAACAGCCACACTATTTTGGCTGTTACTTCCCCATTCTGATGCGTGAACTGCACATGTGAGTGACTCATGTGCATGTACAGTTCTGCGGGTGCTGCCATGCTCCGAATGACGAAATGCCATTTAGTATTTTCTGTGCCCCCCTCATCGAGTCATGCCCAACATCTCATGGCACACTGGGAGCCCACCCCAGTGTGCAGATTTTTTTTTTGTTCTGTAAATTAGAAAACAGTACCTCATCGCATTCTTTCCCCCCTGGTGCCCCCCTGCCCAACTCATGCCCAACATGGGGTGCCCAATCCCCATGTCATCATTCCATGTGGCACACTGTGAGCCAGCCCACCCCAGTGTACTGAACTGTTTTGTTTTTGTGCTAAAAATTAGAAAACCATCCCTCGCTGTTGGATTGTTTTCCCTGTGAAACTAAAAACGATTCCTAGTGGTTGCTGCAGTCCTCATCCCCCTTCCCCACACTCCCACTGAGCGCACACATCCCCCTTACCCCATATTTACCTCTGGAGGTTGGCGCTGCCATCTTCACTGGATCTGGACATGTCTTCACTCTTCAAAGTCCAACAGCGAACTGAAGAATTAAAGGTAAGCGTACTACAGAACCATTCAATGGGGTTTTCAACTTATGCTGATATCTCAGACATTTTTTGGAATTTTGGCCCCAAATTTTCAACATGGGGTTCTTGGGACCCCACCTCATGAATGCTGTCACTGTCATTTTGTTACTTGGTCCAGAAAGTTGATTTCATGGTCACTGCATGGAATCACCTTTCGGAACCAATTTCACAAAATGGCAGTGCCACTATTCAAGAAGTGGGGTCCCAAAAGCCCATGTTGCAAATCTCATGCAAAATTCAAAAATGACTACATTACAAGGCATTGTGCAACTTCTACACACTCCCTAAAGTTGCCAATTTTTCATATTTTCACTCCACATTTTTAACATTGCCATTTTTGCACACCTCCTTCAAAACAGTACAGCTGTCATTTTCCACAACCTGCCCAAAATGTGTTTTCGCACCTGTGGTGCAGAATAGCATCTTTGCTCTGTACAATCACCTTTTGGGACAACTGAACAAAATGACACTGGCACTGTTCATGAAGAGGGGTCCAAAAAAGGCATCTTGAAGATTTGGTACAACACCTCCAAACAAATGGCCAAGTTACACCTGGGCATTGAATAATTTCTATGCACATGTGTAACTTTTCCACCTGGTAGCTTTTCATAGCCTTATCGGCTCTGGCCAGAGTTTGTTTCCCTGATTTTTTTTTCTGGATATTTTCTCTATTAACTCATTGTGCAGGTTGTCTTGCTGAAAGGAAGGTCAACACTCATCATAGTGGTGGGTCAGAGCTTGTGGCTGATTGTTTCTGGAGGGCAAGGCTTAGGCCCACCCACCCCTCCTTGGTGTCAGTTGCTTTATACCAGGGGTTCTGACATCATTTCCTCAAAATGGCAAGGGGCATACAACTGTCATATCCTTACACACACAGCACACTGCATTGACAGTAAAAATGCACACACTAACTATATAAAAAATTGTACACAGGATAAACTGGAAAGAGGACAGTCATGTGGGGAGTAGTGCAATGTACTGGCTGTGGGGCAGCAGTCTTCCAGGAGAGTTTCTGGAGGCTGAGATGCTGCCCTATTTACAGGCAACTCTCTGCTCTGAGGAAGGAGGTTGTCCATCTTCAGACCAATCTGGACAAGAGTACAGGAATCTTGCCCACCTGGGGGAACACCAAGGCCACCACCTCTGCCTCAGAGTTTGCCAAGAAAGAGCAGTGGTTGGACCACATTGGGTTCAGGGAGGGTGGGGGTGGTGGAACAGAGGTGCATCCCTTCAGATGTACCTCTTCACAGTCCATACACCATTCTGGTGGAGCATAGTTCCCCTATGGAGGTACCCACAGTGGAGACCAAGGAGGTTGCTGGCAACCATCACAAGGGAGGCCCACAGGAATGTAGCACAGGTCACCACAGGGAAAAGAAGCAGCTCCTGGTGGGTGACTCAATTATTAGGGGGATAGAACTGGGGGGCAGGGGAAAGTGCAGTAAGGTCCCTGCCTGGTGCCATAGCTTGGAGGGACAGGAAGGGAATTCTCAGGATCATGACAGCAGCTGCACAGCAGCCGGAGATGGACATCATTGTCCACCTAGGGACAAATTACTTGGCTGGGCATGGGATTAGAGCAGTGCAGGAGGAGTTTGTGGAGTTGGGGAGGGGCCTTCAACAAGTAGCTCATACAGTATTCTTCTCAGAAGTTCTGCCTGTCTATGGCATGGGTGAAGTGAGGTTACTCTGCACCATGTGATTCAATGAATGGTTGAAAAACTGGTGCAGAGCACAGGGTTTTGGCTTCTTTGGGGACTGGTGTTCCACCTGGAGGGATACCCACCTATACTGGCATGATGATCTGTGTCTGTCCAGGAAGGGAACCAGTCTCCTGGGTGATTGGTTTAAATGCTTCATTGGCAAGCTTTTAAACTACCCAAGGGGAGGCACTGTCAAGAAGCAGGGAATTCCCAGCCTCTCTCTACAAAACAGGGTACTTAGTGAGGTAAGCACCAAGATAGACAGGTCAGTAGGGGGCAGAACAGCAGTAAATGGCAAACGCAAAGTCAGTAAGGGCAGGGATGTGGTTACAAGAGGTAAAGCCATCAAAAATTGGAGAGTAATCAGTACCAATGTCCATAGTCTGGGTAATAAGCTTCCTGAACTAGTGGACTTGATGGAACAGGAACAACTGGATATTGTGGAGGTCACAGAAAAATGGTACACACAGAACCATGACTGGGATGTAAACATACCAGGGTACACTATCTACAGGAGGGACAAGGAGAGTAAAAGAGTAGGAGGAGTAGCTCTCTACATAAGGGAAGGAATCAAAGCAACAGAACAAAAGGGTAAAGGGGAGGAGAGGAGGCACTGTGGGTCAACTTGGAGACAGGCAATGGCACCACAATCCGCACAGGGGTTGTATACAGACCCCCATCTCAGGGAGAGGAAATGGACAAGGAAATGATAGAAGGTATCCTTAGAATGTCAGAAAAAGAGGAGATATTGTTGATGGGGAACCTGAATATGCCAGATGTTAATTGGAGTGCATTTGCTGTAGCAACATCTAAGAGCGGGATTATTCTAGATGTCAAGTCAAGTCAAGTCAAGTCAAGTCAAATTTATTTAAAAGACGCCCAATCCCGGAGGCTCTGGGCGCCGTACAAAATTTTAAAAGAACATAATACATAAATAGATGAAATAACAAATAATAAATACATAGTAGTCTAATGTAGTCTAAACACCAAAAGCCTGAGAGAATAAAAAAGTTTTCAGGTGGATCTTAAAGATATTTACAGTTGAGGCCTCTCTGACCATAGCTGGTAGTAAGTTCCAAAGGGCGGGAGCCGCAACGCTAAAAGATCTATCACCGGCTGACTTCAGCCTCGCCCTAGGAATGGTCAGGAGGCCACTACTGGAGGATCGAAGTGGGTGGACCGATGGAACAGGTATCAGGAGGACTGACAGGTAACCAGGGCCCAGCCCGTGTAGGGCCTTAAAGGTGAGAAGACCCACCTTAAAGAGGACTCTCCACCTGACCGGCAGCCAGTGCAATTCATGCAGTACCGGTGTAATATGGCAAAATTTATACTGCCCAGTCAATAATCGGGCAGCTGCATTCTGCACCAGCTGCAGTCTGCGGAGAAGCCCTCCTGTGACCCCAAGATAGAGCTCATTACAGTAGTCCAGCCTAGATGTGACTAAGGCATGTATCAAGGTAGGGAGGTCCAGAGACGGAACAAGGGGCCTAATCCTGGCAATGTTTCTGAGATGGAAAAAACAGGCACAAACCACGGAAGATACATGAGTCTCCATGGTCAGGTTCCTGTCCAGAATCACTCCAAGACTCGCACCCTAGAGGAGGCCTTCAATGAGACAGCCCCAAGAACAAGTCCAGTTGCTGAATCAGAGACCTCCTTATCACGTACTCTGTTTGATTACTACCAGTACCTCCGTCTTGTCTGGATTCAGTCTCAACCAGCTGGAGGCCATCCAGTCACTTATCTCGGTCAGACAGATGTTTAGCACATCCACTGCATTGGATGTTCCTGCAGAAGGAAAAGTATAGCTGAGTATCATCAGCATAGCAATGAAAACTCAGACCATACCTCCTAATGATCCCACCCAGGGGCAGATGTACACTGACAACATTGGGGCTAGATACAACCCTGAGGGACTCCAGGAAGGAGATTGGGTATAGATGAGAAATTACCCATCATAACCCGTTGCCTCCTGTTTGTAAGAAAGGACTCAAACCAGTTGATGACAGTACCGGTGAGTCCACATAAATCCCTAAGGCGAACTAGCAACACACTATGGTCCACAGTGTCAAATGCCAAAGAGAGATCGAGAAGAATAAGAATTGCCCTGCAGGGGGCATGCCTTAGATAGTTAGTATCGGAACCCACTCAGGAGGGAACAATCTTAGATGTGGTTCTCTCAAATGGAGATGGAGAGAGGATCACAGATTTAGAAGTGGGTAGCCATCTGGGAACTAGTGACCACTTAACAGTATGGTTCACGATGAACACAGCAGTAGAGTCAAGCCATACAAAGGGAAAGGTCATTGGACTTTAGGAGAGCTGACTTTGCCAAAATGGGTAAGTGCCTAAGGAATGCACTAGCAAATGGACAGGAAGGAGGGGTGGAAGAACAATGGGGAATAATCAAAAACTGCCATCACAGAGGCAACAAGCCATTGTGTGAAGCAAATAAATAAAACAAAACCAAGTAAAAAACATTTTGGTTCTCAAAGGAGGTGGCAAGGAAGGTTAGGGAGGAAAAATATAGCATTCAGGAAGTACAAGGAATCACAGAAGGAGCAGGACAGATAACTGTATCAGTTAAAGCAGAGGGAAGCGGGGAAGGCAGTCAGAATAGTGAAGGACCAAACTGAGGAAAAGATTGCCAACTTAGTTAAGAAGGGGGATAACACCTTTTATAGGTATATCAGAGTGAAGGAAGACCAAGGGAGGGATAGTGAGGCTTAATTAAGGGGACGGAGGTGGGCAAAGGTTGACTGTGAAAAGGCAGAGATACTAAACAAATATTTTTGCTCAGTATTCACAAAAGAAGAGGGGGAGGTACCTAAACCACACAATAGAAACATTCTGGATGGGGGGGGAGGATCGATACCAGTCCGTTCACAGAAGAAAGAGTTCTGAAAGAAGTCTTTAAAACTGAAGGTGGACAAAGCAATGGGGCCTGATGGGATTCATCCTAGAATTCTAAAAGAACTAAGGGTAGGACTAGTGACACCACTGACTACCCTCTTTAACAAATCATGGGAGGATGGGATGGTACCAGAGGACTGGAGGATGGAGGATGTGATTCCCCTTCACAAAAGTGGGAGCAGGGCAGAGCAGGAAACTACAGACCTGTTAGTTTGACCTCAGTGATAGGGAAAATGATGAAATCACTTCTGAAGGAAAGAACTGTTGAATACCTAGAGGCCTTAGGGGCACAGAATCCAAGGCAGCATGGATTCACAGCGGGAAGGTCATGTCAGATGAATCTAACAGATTTCTTTGACTGGGGGACCAAAGTAGTAGTACAGGGAGGGGCTGTGGACATGGACTACCTAGACTTTAGCAAGGCATTTGACACAGACCCACACGAAAGATTAATATTTTCATTCATTTCTTTTTATTAAATAGGTTAGACCATTGAGTAAAACTCATTTAAAATGGTGACCCATAGTTTAGCAGCAAATAATTCCAACAATAGTTACAACAAACAAAAATACAATACAAAAGCACAATATCGCACCATACAATTACATACAAAACAGATACCTTACTTCAAACAATTAGTCACAACAAGAGTTACTCCAAGAACCAAGTTTTAACAACATTTCATTAGGGACTTTTGCCATTGTACAAATGAAGTTTTAGCGGCATCTTATTCCAAAATTTTGGAACTAGCTGGCTGAAATAATACTCAGAGCATTTAGTTTTTGTCCTTGGTATTAACAACTCTTGATAGGCTGTGTTCCTTAAAGAGGAATTCACGTCCCTGAGTTCTAACCTAATTTATGATACATCAAGCACTGGTGGGTATCCCTAGGACATTGTAAAATTAATCTTGCCAAGCAATTGTAAAGTATGTCTAATTTATGTAATTTTCTATAATTAGAATAGTCTTGAAGTACATCATCATAATCAAATAAAGGAAACATCTGTGATTCAACAATTTTCTTTCTTTCTTTCTTTCTTTCTTTCTTTCTTTCTTTCTTTCTTTCTTTCTTTCTTTCTTTCTGTTTTGGTAACCAGGTAAGTGCACTGATCCAGTGAACCATTTTCAGTCACGACCTGGGCGATAAGGTGGCAGTACAGGGAAGTACGATTACAGGAGTAGATACAAATTCACATCGTAGTGTGCGGTGGTTACAACAACACAAGTACAGTAGAACAGTCATCATTTACATAATGTTTACAGGCATTGAGATAACATTAGACAAAAGAAAGCAGGCCGAGATGCAGGTACGATTACAGAAATAAATATAAATTCACATTGTAGTGTACGGTGGTCACAACAACATTAGGAAAGTAAGAACAGCCATCATTTTCGTAATGTTTACTGGCATGGAGATAACATAACATTTGACAAGGAATACAGGGCAAGATGCAGGGGAAAGTTTAAGTATATGCACATTGTAGCTAAAACAGTTTTGTAAACTAGGCAAAAGCAGCGGTTCAAGCCTGTCAGACTGCTTTCAAACTGGACTAGGTGGAGACACTTGTCCCGGCAGATTGCCGGAGCCGGCTGAGTAGCGGTGGCATGCAAGGTAGACAGTGCGAGTCATGTCTGTTCATAGAGCTCCAGAGAGTAGCAGGCAGTGACCAGCAGTTATGGTAGTTTAAGGTGGCTCATGGGTTTCTGCTCTGCCCAACGAGCATTTGCAGGAGGACTCCTTCTGAAGCCAGGTGTTAAGGTTGGCTTTGAATGACGCATGGGATGGGGATGCACAAATGGAAATGGGAAGACTGTTCCAGAGGAAGGGGGGCCATTACTGAGAAAGCCTTGCTGCCCATCATCATAGAGACATGAAGAACTTCAAGGGTTGGAAAAGAAGAGGTCCTAAGGGGTCTGGTGACTGCTCTAGGCATGAGTAGGGGAGACTAAGGGGATAGCTGGTTACTTCTGACAGCGTTGTCCACCAGGCAGCCCGCAGCATAGTTCTGGTGTGCCTGGAGGGAGGGCCATCCTAAGGACTGATAGAGGTTGCAGTGATGGGTTAACGAGGGGCTTTGAGGACAAAGCGACAGATAGCATTAAATGCCATGTATAGGCATGAGTGTTGCTTTATGGGTGTTGGGGAGTAGATGGGGGAGCAGTAGTCTAGGAGAGGGAGAAGGTTTCCTTGAGCAATGGCTAGGTGAGCTTCCGGAGAAAGCAGATGAACTGCGCGATAGGCTGCACCCAGTTTCTGATTAATCTTTTTAATGGTCAGGGCTGTATGATCATTGAACGTGAGGAAGGAGTCGAGGGTGACCCCGAGGTATGTGAAAGAGGTGACCTGCTTGAGTGGGGGGCCATATATCCACCCAAACAATTTTTATTTCGATTTAATAAACCCACCCTCTTTCCTACTAGTCTAACAAGCTCGTCCATGTGCAAATTGCCAGTAGCTGAGGAGTCCACCCAGTATCCTAAGTACTTGTAAGTCATCACTTGTTCTAATTTTGACCCCTCGACATCACATACTGATAATTCAATGCAAGCTTTAAGTTTCATAGTGGAGCCAAATATGATACATTTTGTCATACTTATATTCATTTTAAGTTTCCATTTTGTCAAATATTCATATAGCCTATCAAAACTTAATATACAAGTTAGCCAGCCTTAGAGTGGGTCCCAAGATGGTAACCTGGGTAAAAAATTTGACTGGACAACAGAACACAGAGGGTAATAGTAAACAGAGTCAACTCTGAAGAAAGGGGGGTTACCAGCAGGGTACCACAGGGTTCAGTACTGGGACCGGTCCTCTTCAATGTCTTTATAAGTGACATTGCAGAGGGGCTGGAAGGAAAAATATGTCTCTTTGCAGATGACACAAAGATCTGTAACAGGGTTGATACACTAGGTGGGGTGGAAAAGATGAAAAGGGACTTGGTAAGGTTGGAGGAATGGTCAAATGTATGGTAGCTTAGATTCAATGCAAAGAAGTATAAGGTAATGCATCTGGGAAACAAAAACCCAGGGGAAGAGTACACAATGGGGGGTGAGATACTAACAATAATAAAAATGGAAAGGGAACTGGGGGTAGTCATATCAGATCACTTAAAGGTGCGCAAGCAATGAGAGACAGCAGTAAGAAGGGCTGGAAGGATACTGGGATGCACAGGAAGAGGCATCACCAGTAGAAAACAGGAAGTTGTTATCCCTCTGTACAGACAGCTGGTGAGACCCCATCTCGAGTACTGCATGCAGTTCTGGAGACCTCATCTCCTCAAAGTCATAGGCAGGATGGAGGCTGTCCAGAGGAGGACAACCAAAATGGTGAATGGTCTGCACCAGAAGACATACAAATAGAGACTAAAGGAGCTTAATATGTATACCCTCAAGGAAAGGAGGGAGAGGGGGGACATGAGAGATACTTTCAAGTACCTCAAGGAAATCAATAAAGTCCAAGAGGGTAGCGTCTTTCAGAAAAAGAGGTGTGCAAAAACAAGGGGGCACAATTTGAAGATAGAAGGGGGACAGCTTAGAGGTAACATGAGGAAATATTCTTTCCATGAATTGGGTGGTGGATGCATGGAATGGCGTTCCAGAGGAGGTCATGGAGTCAAAAACAGTGGAGGAATCCAAGAATGCAAGGGACAGACATAAGGCAAGTCTAGTGGGGGTAGGAGGAAGTAGGCTGTTGGTTAACTAGGATCTGAAGCTTATCCATTATTTAGGGAAATGGGCAGACCAGGAGGGCCAAGCAGTCCTTATCTGCCATCAAATTCTATGTTTCTATGTAACAGTACGGTCAGATTGGTCCATCCAGTGTCTAAGTGTAATCTTTTTAACTACCATGGTAATTAATATAAAATGAAAATATGTGTTCCCCACTATGTTCTGATCAGTTGGGCCCAGAATACAATTATCTCTAGAAAAATAATCTCTAATTCCCAAGTCAGGTGTTATTGAATTTATTATATTTATCCATTAGGGTCATACTCAAGTGCAGTCCTATAAAATAGGAACAAGTGTACTGGAGTCCTGTTTACATCTAGTACATTTAGGACAGTTTAATATTCCCCATTTGTGTAGCTTAGAAGGAGTATTGTAAATTGCATGATTGTGATTCAGTTAAAGATAAGCCCAATGTGTTATACCAATATGTGGATGAAACATTATTTCTATAGTCCCTATGTTAGAAACGTTATGTCACACAACAGAAAGGCTTGAAAAAGTAGATAAATAAGAAGGTTTGTTGATTAGGATTAGAATTACCCAAAACTGAATATATCAAATGATGGTTACAGTAATAATCCATCCAGTCTTTATTAGATAGTTTATATTCTTTTTTGAAACTAGAAAAATAAATCAATTATGCTCCTGAAGGAACTGTAAGGGAGTTTCAATGCCACATGATTTCCAATTAGAATTTTTGAGGGTTTTTTTTGTTTTGCTTAAAATTCTGGTTTAACCATAATGGTTGTTCACAGGGATTACATAACAGAAATTTTAAATTTCTCTGTAATTGTTTAAAAATAGCTAAGAAAGTACCTATAGGTGAATCCTTAAGCAATGATGACAGCATGGTAGGTTTAAGAAAAAATAAGGCCTTGGGTTGCATATCAAATCTGAGGCATAAATCTTGTTCAATATTTCACCACAGTAAAATGTAAGAAGGTTGCTGTGATCGATCTTGAGCAGTCCAGCGAAAATATTTAGCACCTTGTGCTGCATGATAATAACCATAGAAATCTGGGGCAGCTAGTCCTTCCAATTGCTTAGGGGCAGTCAATCTGTAGTAATTTATTTTAGATCTTTGTCCTTTCCACAGAAATTTTGACAATATTTTTATGTAACTGAGGAAACCACTTGGAAGGTAAATAAGGTGTGAGCATCACTGTAGGGTAAACTATCTTAGATAGAATAGTAATTTTTAATAAACTTGCTCTACCCCCACAAAGAAAGAGGTAATTTGTCCCATCTTTGTAAATCAGATTTTATTGTGCACAAAGTAAGGGTAAAATGTTTCCTAATTAAGTTTGAGTTTGATACCGAAATGTAAATGCCAAGATATAGTAACTCTCTGGTAAATTGTACTGGGTACAAATAAGAAATATCTTGTTTATTGGTATAATTATTCAATGGTAACATTTGATTCTTATCTATATTTAGTTTGTAATTTGAAACAGTTGTAAATCTCCCATCCTCAGCTAACAAGTGAGGTAAAGAATTATCTGGGCTTTGTAAATGTAACAAAATATTATCAGCATAGGCTGAGATCTTATGTTGTTGGGATCCTATGGTGATGCTCATAATGTGTGGATTAAGAGTATATGTCAGATAAAGGGTTCAATATACAAATTAAATAACAAAGAGGAAAGGGGGCAACCCTGATGTGCACCATTATGTAACTGGAAAGAAGAGGAAAAAACTTTATTGCATTTAATTTTAGCTGAAGGGTGAGTATAAACTAATCGTATCCAGTTAATGAAATCATTAGGAAATCCAAATTCTTCCAATTTATGGAAAAGATATGTCCAAGACACCCTATCAAAGGCTTTTTCAGCATCAAGTGAGGCAAGAACCATAGGGATTATCACCCTTCTCAATGCAGAAAGTATATGTTGCACCTTTCTGAGGTAGTATGATGAGTGTCTATTAGGCATGAAACCCACCTGTTCTGGACTTATTAATTTGGGCCAGACCTTTTGAATCTGAAGAGCAAGAGCTCACATCAAAATTTTAAAATCTACATTTAAGAGTGATATAGGTCTATAGTTGTTTATGTTGGTAGGGTCTTTCCCAGATTTGGGTATAAGTGAAATACTAGATTCTTGCATAACAGGGTCCAAAACACCAGAGTTATATGCATCTATAGACACCTGAAGAAGGTGAGGAAATAATATATCAGAAAAGTATTATAAAATAAAACTGAAAATTCATCTGGGCCTGGGGCTTTATCTATGGCCGTGACATTTTAAGCAGAATGTAATTCAGTTACTGTAAGAGGGGAGAGTAGAAATTCTTGATCTTTAGACTCTAACATTGGCAAATTAGAAGAGGCCAAGTAATTATCTATTGCCCAGCCCTTAGATTGTGAGTCATAGTGAAAAAAATGTGAAATCCTTCTGCTATTAATCTGGGATTGGTAATTGACTTTTGGGTTGTAGGATCATATATACATTTAATAGTTCTAACTGATTCTTGCTGTTTAATGCGCATCGCTAGTAATTTGCCTGGGCGTTCCCCAGAAAAGGTGTAATTGAGCTTAGATCTGATTATGTTAAATTCTACCTGCATTCTATTCATTTTATGGTACTGTTCCAGACAACCTGTTAATTGTTTTAATAAATTATCCAAACAGGAATGTGAAATTTGAGTTTCTTGGGATCTGATCGAGTTGAAAATCTCATTAGTTTTAACTAATTTCTGTCATTTGAGTTTGGAAGATATTCATGTGATTTCTCCATTAATTTAATTTAATTTTTTTTATCCTTGTAAGTCTGATGAGCATAACTGCCCATTTTCACAGATGATAAGCATTACATAGAACTTTACAATTTCAAAACAATGAAAACTTCATACAATAACAAAACAATACAAAGTTCAAACATTTAACAATTTAGGACAGAAATGTACAATCCTGAGAAAGATGTTAATGCTTTTTCAATAGAACACTTACAAGCTAACCATAAGTTGATATAAGAGACCACTGACCCTGTATTCTCTTTAAAAATTTTATGGTAAATTCTCTGAGAGATGAGATTACATGTTCAGTTTTTAATAGTGCATTATTTATTCTCCAGCTCTTCTCTGTGTTCACATCATGAATTACCTGTAGAATCAAGTGTATCAGAGAGTGATCAGAGATCACACATGGTAAAATTGGAGCTTGCACAATACCCTTTATTAAAGAATGACTGCTTAAAAAATAATCAATCCTTAATTGTGAATTGGGGTGAGAAAAGAATGTGTAATCTTTCTCATTAGGATATAAAGTGCAACATGGACCTACAGAATCAGGAAATGAGAATCCACTAAATCCTTAATATCTCATTGGTTCTGGGAAAGAAAATTACTGTAGGGACCAGTTTTATCCAAGTCATTATCAAAAATCACATTCCAATCACCTCCAATTATATGTGAAATATTTGTCCAGTTGGCTAAATGTGAAGAGATATCTGTGAAAAACTGGGGGTAATTTTCCTTAGGGCAATAAACTGAGGCTAGCAAACACTTTTTGTTATCTAAAGTGCCTACAATGATGATAAACTGGCTATAGGATCCACAATCGTATGTTGACAAATAAAATTAATATTCCTGGTGATAAGTATGGCTACACCAGCCCTCTTTTTGTCTGCTCCTACCCCAGAAACATGATTCACCCAAACTCTCCTTAAAAATAAAATATCCTTTGTCAATAAATGGATTTCCTGCAGAAAGACTATAGAAGGTTTAAATCTGTTTAAAATAATTAGTACTTTGATCTTTTCTGTGAGTAATTAACACTTTTAGTAGTCCAAGAAATAAAAGTAAAACTCATAAATTAAAATGAGTTATATTAAAAGAAATACAGGACTGCCCTTTACATAAATATTTTGATTTAGTTTCATTAAAATAGGAAATAGAGTACTTTCAATAATCTTCATCGGTGCAAATGTATATAATCTAATACAGTAGTATAGATTGTTATATTTATGTTGTGGGCTCTTAAAATTATGATAATCTTCAGAAACAGAAGCCTGCAAAATAATATGTGACTTATTAATCATAAGCCATAATAAAGATATACTGCATGTTTACTCCCCCATGCCCTGTCCACTCGTCCTCATAACAAGCAGCCTCCTCAATACTCCATAAACAACCTTTCATTTCAACATATGTTTATAGCCAAAATGCAAAAAATAAAAATTCTATGGACTTGATTCCCCCCATCCCCACACTACCTGGCAACCAAATCAGCATTAAAGACCCCAACCCCCACACTACCTGGCAACCAAATCAGCATTAAAGACAGGCTGCATATTGAGTGACGTTGTTCAGGAGGCCATCAAGCAATAAAGTTATAGGTTTATCCCTCTCTCTCTGTTTAAAACTTTATTAAAGAACACTATTTAGATTACTATGCATTTATCAGTAACTTTTATTAACTGCCAGTATTAGTCCTTCGACCATATCTAAAATCTTCACAGATCACTTTTTCCAGTCATATAAATTGTTAGGTATTATAAAATAAAAAATCAGTATTCCACAATACCACAATACCAAATATTACCTAGGAAGAAAAAAAAAGAATAACTAAATCCAGTAATACTAAAGTCTGACCAAATTAAGGTCTTTGATGCCAGACATTCATTAAAAGAAACTGGAAGTTACTGAATACTGTCCTCTTTGGAGCAAGCAGGGCAACAGACTCTGACTGATCTATACAAAAATGTTTTTACATAATAACATTTAAGTTAGCAAACAGAGCCAGCAGTTAATGTATTAAAACATCTCTGTAGCATCAGGTAAAAGAAAAAGTGCCAGGGTAATTTATTTAAACTTCTCAAAGCTATCCATATTTGCAAACAAAGGTCTGACACCATCAAAGAACTTATGTCAGTGTAGTTGTCAACATATAGAGGCACAAGCAAACCAAGTCAGTCCTGGCACATAGAGGAAAAAAAATTAAGACTGTGCCTCCTGAAACCTGCAATAAGAAAAATATTTAACTACTAGTAGTCATAAATCTTCCGTATTATCGCTCTGTCCACCCGCACCTATTGCAATCTATACCCTAAATATAAAGCCGATGATAAGAGAGGAAACTGAAAATTATAATTTTAAATTGTAGGAGGTCAATAGTAATTAAAGAAGGCAACTAAGAAAATGATACTGAACAAAAGCACACCAACTTATAAGAGGAGAAAGCCCTATGTACAGTATACAGGGATATAAATATTCATTGTCAAAAACAAGTGTACAATTGTAAAAGTAAGACTACATGATATAAGATTTCTGCTAATAATTATAAAACCACAAAGCAACCACAGACAGGAAAAAAAACACCAACTGGGACAACTATGTCCCTGCGCGAGTTTCCCTCATAGAAAAAAACAGACATCGGGACTTATTATTTGAATAGTTCACAAAGAGGTAATAATAAAAAATGATATTATTTTGACCATTAAACACTGCAAGAAAATAATAATTAGCCGTATTGTAACTTAAACTGTGCATCATTTGTTACATCACAACAGCAGTCCTGGAGCCCCTTGAATGTTCAAAATGCACTAGTTGCGTAGTGTGAAATTCCAAAAGAAGAAAGTCTATAAATGAGAGGCAAAAGACTTGTAAGGCTTGTTTCAGTCTGAGAAGCTTGTAAGTGCTCATTAGTTTTTTTATTATACACTGTTCAGTCAGCATTGAATTATGTCCAAAAAAAAGCTATAGTGCTTAGTGAATCAAAGTTAAAAAAAAAAAAACAGAAAACCCTTGAAGATCAGTAGAACTATAACTGGGAGCAGAGATGCTTTTCAGCAGTTTTGAACTTCCATATTTTCAGCAACAGTAGATTTATTGCTTTTCATCTTGAACAGATCTGGTAGGACTTTAGATCATTGTTGCTGTGCCAACTCCACTGAATGGAATGTAAAAGTTTCGTTTGGTAGAGAAATTACAAACTTGGATGGGAATTGTACTTGGAATTTAATGTTACCTTTGTGTTTGATCATTTACTCTTTGTGTATGCTTTCTGCTTGTCTTGCACTTGAGTACTGATGTCGTTAAAAATATAGACTATGTGCTGATGCCAAAACAAGGCTACCTGAGCTCTAGCAGCTCATTGAATCTTAACCATATCCTAAATGTAACCCCCTTGTTACCCGGGGTTACTAGAATCCCAGTAAGACCTAGTGGTAGGCAGGGAAGGCAGCTTGTGAAACTCCAGTTAAATGGGTTTCACACTGTCTCACTCTGTTCTCAGTCTCAGCTGAGACTGAGGGATGACATCACCATTAGAACTATCACAGCTGCATGAGCCACATTGGAATCTGCAGCAAAGGGAGTTAGATAGAACGTTGGGAGTTTATCTGGCCTGGGCTTAGGTCAAAGAGCTCTATGTGCTTTTTCAATCACATGAGTATTCCTGGAATCAGGAGGGGCAGCAACCTGAGTGAAAAAACTGTTTAAGAACTTAAGGATATCCAGTTGTTCAACTCCTTTAGGCATGCCAATAATTAAAATATTATTTCTTCTTTATCCATTTTCTAAATCGTCGACTTTTTCTTCCATCTTCTGTAGTCTCCAGTGCAAAGAAACAACCTCTTTATCACCTCACTGAACATAATCTTCAACAGAGCTAATTCAGGCCTCAGTGACAGAGATCCTTTGTGTTAAGTTGTCAACATTTACTTTTATTGATTTTATATCTAGTGTCAAGTCCGACAGCACTGATTTTATTGAGTTGAACTCTGCCATGTATATTTCATGGTCTTTAGATGATATTTCCTTGTTAGTCAATGTAGCTGTTGATTTTGGATCTGGCTTGTATCATTTAGGTTTTTGTTGCTCTGGGCTTTGGAATAGTGCCGTAAGAGCTCATTTTCTGGACAATTCTTGCTGTGACATGGTAAGATATGGAATCAGTAGCTAATCAGTGAAGTAATACTTTTTAAAAATAATATTGTGGTGCAAAAATTAGAGAGAGTCAACTTGTTTTAGCAAGAATGAGTAGATGGTCTCCTAGAGCTCTTCAGGCAGCAGCCATTTCTTCACTCACATGACCGGAAGTCCCACCGACTGCCTTAGCAAAGCAAGATATAATTACTGCTCAAAAGCAATTTCAATTAAATACCCATTCTTAATACCTAAATACTTCAACCACTTACCCCACCCCAAAAAGTATTTAGGTATGGCATTCTGCCATTGAAACAGTACTTGATGGAAAGAGCAAGTTTTATGTAGTACCTGTTTCCACCTCTGAAGGGGGGGGAGGGTCGAAGACCTCCAATGCAAAAGTAACAGTCATTTAGCCTCTAAGGCCACAGCATAAAGAAACCCTATATATTTCTGAGAGGAGTCATCCAAAAGACCCAAGTCCCCCAAAATCCAAAAACAGGACACTTTGGAACGCTGATTTTCAAAACATCTTCCAAACAGTCAAAAATACTATCCCACCAAGAGTTTAGCAAATCATATTCCCGTAAAATATGAAGAACTGAATAGAAACTGAGTGACAGCACCAACATAAATCTGAACTACCTAGATCAATTTGTGTCATTAATCTCTGTAAGTTTTATTTTTCAATCAGTGTTCTATCAGCCTGAGATGGAACCTTTGCAAGCGGCACATGTGCTCAAAGGTGTACTTCCAAACAACAAACAAATAAATAAATACATTTAATTAATTAATCAATCAACCATAAGAAGGCAGTGTTCCTGTCCAGGGAGATTGCTGCAGGAAGGAACAGACCAGCTCTGCTTTTTCGAACTGTGAACAGGCTTCTCCATCTTCTGTCTACAGCTGAAAAAAGCATTTTCAATTGCTCAGTGTGAGGAGTTTGCTCTGTTCATCTCTGAGAGGGCGTCCTTCATCAGGGCTGGGAGCTCCCCGACGGGGCACTTGTAGTCCAGCAGTAGCATGTCGGGTGTGTCCAGAAGCACTCCTATTCTTTGGAGCGAGTTTAGGCCAGTTGTGGTGGCTGAGGTCTGCAAAGTGATCTCGAAGCTGGGGCCCACATATTGTGAGCTGGACTAGGGCCCGACTCGGATCTTAATGGGATGTGTTGAGTCCATTGGAACAGTTTTCACTGAGATTGTCCAGTGTTTGCTATTGGAGGATTGCTTTCCTGATGCTTTGAAAGAGACATCTCTCAATCATAACATCTTACAGACCCTTCTCTAACATCCTATTTTTAGGGAAGGTTAGTGGGAAAGTGGTGGCTTTGCAGCTTGAGGCACACCTTGCAGCCTATGACATCTATGATCCCTTCCAGTCAGGATTTAGATTAAAGCATAACATTGAAATAACATTAGTCAGAGTGCAAAATGGTCTCCTCAGGGTGAGGGATAGAGGAAAGTGGTCAATTCTCGTTCTCCTCAATCCCTCCTCAGTGTCTGACACTGTGGACCCTGCAGTGCTGCTGGGTCACCTAAGGGAGCTCTGTGGACCCACTGGTACTGTTATCAGCTGGTTTGAGTTCTACCTTACAGGCAGGATGCAGCAGGTGGTGATGGTAAAATTCTCATCCTGCCTGAAGCCTCTGCCTTGTGGAGTTCCCCAGGGTTTGATCCTGTCACCTGCTTTGTTCACAGTGTATATGCTTCCCCTGGGTGAGATCATTAGATGGTACAGCTTGGGTTTCCACTGTTATGCAGATGACACACAGCTGTGCATGTCATTTGCACCCAAGACCGATGGCATTGTGGAGATGCTAAATAAATGCCTGGATGAGATCTAGGGCTTGATGGCCTCTAGCTGGCTAAGACTGAATCCAGACAAGACTGAGGTGCTTCTGACTGAGCCTGGTTGTCGGCGGGATATGGACACTGCTGGGAGAGGAACAGGAATATTCCTTGGAACCACTCCCTTAGTGGCATCCACCAAGGTAAAAAATCTGGGCATCATCCTTGATGACGAATTAACACTTGAGGCTCAGGCGTCATCCGTTGCCAAAAGTGGTTTCTTCCACTTGAGAAATGTCACCTGGGTTAAAGCCTAGATTCTGCCTGATGACCTGCCCACAATGTTACATGCTTTTATGACATCCCAGCTTGACTACTGCAATGCTCTGTACCTCGAGGTCACTGAAGGGGTTCTCCAGTGCCTGCAGCTGATGCAGAACACAGCAGCCAAGTTACCAATAGGCCATCCAAGGTCCTTTCATGTGACCCCGGTTTTGTGCAAACTGCTCTGGCTGCTCGTTAGATAGATAATCATCTGCAAGATGGGCTTACTCACCTATAAGGCCCTATAAGGATTGGGTCTTGGTTACCTAAATAACCTCCTGACTCGAGCTCATCCTGTGCGCATGCTTTGCTCCTCCACCAATAGCCTCCTAGCGGTTCCCAGGGCTCACCTTAAAACCTCTGGAGATCGCGTATTTGAGATGGCAGGCCTGGTATTGTGGAACTCACTACCAAAGTCCTTGATGGAGGCCCCATCAGTGGAGGCTTTGTAACAGGACCAAAAAGGTGCATCTTTTTAGGAAAGCCTATCCACTTTGTTAATAGTTGTTAAACTGCTGCAGTATTTTTATTCAATATTTTGTTCTCTTAAATTTGATTTTAAATTGTCATATATTTTTATTTTTTTTAAGTTCATTTATTAGTGCATGCTTGCCTTACTTGTACAGCACCCAGAGCCTCTAGGATGGCGTGCTCTAAAAATTAATTTTACTTACTTACTCAGCAGTGTGACCAGGTGTTTGTGCACTGTATGCACCTCCTTGCTTTGATAATGCATTTAATAAACTGCTTATCTGAAGATGATGTATATTACTGTAAATGGATAATAAATAGTGCTTTAATGTTAGGCAACTGTGTGTTAGAGATTTTTTTACACATCTGAGATGTGTGATGACCCATAAGCCTCGAAAATGAAGCTTTGCTATCAAGGTTTGTGGTCATTACACACCTCGAATGTGCAAAAAACATCCATAAAAGCACAGTTGCCTATCCTTTATTTTTTTTAATTACTGGTGCAGGGACTGAATGGCAAAGTTTGTGATGCAGTTCACACACACACTGTCTGTCTGGCTCTCCTTCTGTGGTGCATGCATTCATTTCTTTTTACTCTACTTTTAAATTTTTTTAAGTTACACTGCTAACCACAACTAAAAATGAGAGTAGTCAGCCACAGACCATTCCAGATGGAGTCGCAGTCTGCTGAAGCCACACCCAAAAAGTATGAATAGCAGGATCAACTAGACAGATTTTTAAAACCTGTAAGGGCAGGCGGCAGGATCAATCAGATAAATATTTAAAAAGAGTAAAAAGTTACTTGTAATAACAGTGAGAGGTGAATTATCAGTGCGGGTCCTCAGATATGAAGAAATGGAGCCGCCAACTTTATTGAGGTGTTCAGCCCTCCAACAGACAAAGAGCCAATAAGGTGGCACACAAACTGTGAGTGAGACAGAATGCCATAATAACTGGTTAACAATGGTCATTATGGCATTTGAAACACATATAGACTCCGTGTATTAAAAAGGATCACCAGTAATTTTAAAGTAATTATAAATATAATATGATAATTGTACAGTATGACCATTTTTTCAGCTCTAGTTTTGCCCCTGGTCTATCTATGACCTCCTTCTGCCACTGCCAGTGCCAGTGCCTCCTCCTGCCCATTAAGGCCCCTCTTACTTGGACTCCTGAGCACTCCTTTGGCTACCCACAACACACCACTGTGAGGTTCACTCAAATTAAGTCCCCCAGGGTAGTGCCTGTCTTTTGGTCCTTTGGTAACCAGTCACCCAAAATAGAGGTGAAACCATAGAACTTACACAGGAGCCAGGAGAGGGATGCCCAACACAGAACATTGCGGAAAGGCAGGGACTCATCTGCCCAACCACTGGCCAATTATTTGTTTTATTCTCCCCCGCCACAGAACATGGCCTTGGAGTGACACACAAACCATATTTCTATGCATACGTGGATCATGCCAGCATTGGCAGCATCCTAACCCATCCCGAATTAGCTGACCCAGACACTCTGCCATCCAGCTTCCACTATGTGGCAGTCAGATGGTGGGTAATGAGAGCTTTCTCTCCCCCCCCTCCCCAATGGAGGATAGCAGTCTATTGTGTGCTCCATCTTCCTTCCCCCAGGCCTCAATGACGTGCACTTAATCCCAAACTCAGGTTGCCGGCGCCGCAAGTGGTAGCACTACTGCTGTCCTGATGGACCAGTCCAGTAGGATAATTTTTGTTACTTTTTATTATTATCTTTTATTTATTGTTCATATGCCATGAAAATATGCTTTGCATATAGTGATGGATGGAGGATGATGGGGAATTGGATGTGTTTTTTTTCAGAACTTGTTGACTTCCATGGATTTATTTTGATGTAATTATTAGTAGTAGTAGCTGTTATTATTCTCAATGGGCCCTATGCATTATTTGGTGGGAAGTATGAGCAAAACGCACATATCCCACCCATGCTGCTCCACATCTGTGCATAGGTGTGCGCATGCCAGCATTCTTGATCACCGGCCACTGGACCGTATCCCCCTCAGTGCTCAGCCTCATGGTGGAGGAATGTGGCAGTATGGGGCAGAACACAGGATGCTTTTTGGACATCCAATGGGATGCCTATTCTGGGTCCCATAGTGGATCCCCACTGTGCACAGGCAGGAGAGCCTGGTATGGCATGCACCCCTCTGGGTACAAACAATGGGTACTTGCCTGAATAGCCACTCCAGCCCACCTAGGCAGCCCAGCGGGCTAGTACAGTTGTGTGTGGGCAATCCCATTGCCACTGCACCCCGCTGGTAACCTGTTGGGGGGACGTATACATTTTTATGGCAGGTTCCCCCCATGTACATTTTCTACCACAGAATGGGGCACAGTGCCGTTGTGTATGGGTGCAGCATGGGACATGCCCCCTTGCATGTCCCCAGCCTGCCTCTGATGTGGCACCACATGGCTGTTCGAGGGATCATTTGTACAAGGTGCTGACACACCAAGGGTGCATGGAACACCACTGCATGGCATCATGATGTGGGAATGCCTACGTGCTGCCCTTATGTAGTGTTTAGGCATTCATGCATAGGCCCCAATGTTTGCTTTACTTATTGTATATTCTGAGGAAAATATGATTCGTGATGAGGGGGGTTGTGGAAGAGGTTGTTGTTTTCAGTACAGGTCAGCTTCTATGGTTTTTAGTTCAATGTCATTTTTTATTATCAATTATCTTTCTCATGTTTTTCATTATTTATATGCAAGAAGTGAGATTTATTACCAAGGGAGGATGCTATGGAAGTGGATGTGTTCTTTGCAGAACCCTCGGACTTCTATGGTTTTACTTTAAGGTAATTATTATTATTGCAGGGGAGAGGGCAGGTACTAGATCCAAGGGTGTAAGGGGTTAGAAGGCGGTGGCCCCTGAGAAGAGGAATAGAAAAGGGATTAGAAAAGGAGTGCAGAACAGAGGGAATAAGGGAAAATGCAGGGGTAGGGTGAGTCAACTAAGAGGGACAAAGCTGGATAGTAACATGGCAGGGGGAGTGCATAAGACAGAAACTTGGAAGACAGCCTGCATGAATGTGAAGATCCAAGGAAATAAAATGGGAGCACTCCAGGTCATGGCAATTAAGGCAAAATTAGATTAGTTGGCAGTAACAGAAACTTGTGCAGAACAGTATCATGACTGGGATCTAGCTATTCCTGGGTACCCACTTTTCTAGAGATACAGGATGCAGGGAAGAGGAGGGGGTGGTTCTCCACATAAAAGAGAGCATAGAGGCCAGAGATGACAGCACCTAAAGAGGGAGAGTTGGGGGGGTGGGATTTGTATATATACATTTAGTTAGAGTTAGTCATTAGGGTGGGGAGGAGACAAGTACAGGTCACTAAACCAGACAAGCAATATGAATAGAGCATACGGGGGAGGCAATGAGGAGAACAGTGGAAAAGGGATGGTCGTACTAATGGGAAATTTCAACCTACCAGATGTGGACTGGGAAATGCCATCAGCCAAAGTGCCCAGAGCCAGGCAAAAGTAATGGTAATGTGAGAGTGCCTGCTAGCCCAGTGGGTTAGGGAGCCTGCTGGGGAAGAGGCTATATTACTCTCAGTGTTCTGCAGCAGGGAAAGCACATGCGAGGTCAGAGAAGAAAAGCTCCTCTGGGCCATGGACCACAGCTCAGTGTGGTTTAGCCTCATGCTGTTAGTAGTAGAAAATTGTATTTTTATACAAGTAAAAGGTTGGCACAAGTAACACCATTAGGGCTAAAAAGCCTTATTTACAAGGTGGTACTGTCTCAGCATTAATTTTCAATTGCTAACCCTACACTCAAATTCAGGGATAATATTTCTGATCTCAGAAGGGCAGATTTCAAAAAAGTGAATCAGTTAATTCATAAAAAACTTGTTAGCATGAGGGAAGCAGAGGGGGTTGAGGCCAAGTGAGAAATTGTAAGGCAAGGAATTCAAAGGCAACTAGTTCCTGTCTGAGGCAGGAAGAAATGAAAAACACACAAAAAGCTTTGATCCTCAAATGAAATGGCAAAATTAATATTATACAGTGGGTACACATAACGCATCTTCCTGATTGGTTGGTTGGCACTTCGAATCCATTGTAAATCCTCACCAATACCAATGGGAAGAAGTGCCAGCCGACCACACCACCTGTCAAGCTGGCAGGTATCCATGCGACCACTCCCTCTTGCTACACTTCCAAGTGCTGCACTACATCACCCATTTCATCTCGCCAATAAGTGCTTCAAACAACCCGCAGGGAAATTCAAAAAATGGAGCCCTCCAATCTTAATAGACATGGAGGAGCTAGAAAGACTGTTTGGAGTGCCGTCCAACCACTCTGACACCAAAGTTGCCCAAATTAATGAAATACCGCCAATAATTAATATACCTGACATTCCTTAAAATGAAAGCAACTCAGGCCAAATGCCCATCACGGACCATCACGTCGGAAGTGACCCGCAACCCCCACAGCCATCTCAGCCACTAGTTCATGAACTAATCATTCCACAGCCAAACCAACATATGGAACAGCAACAACACTACATTACTAGTAAAGCAATATAGCCACATTGCCTCCCGCTACATTAAAAACCAGCAAATTAATACTTTTCCCGGCACAGCAACACAACCACAAAAATCCTATTCTACCACATAAATACAAATAAATGGCCCCGAAACACTACAAGCAACAAAAACATTATAATCGACACCCACATCTAGGGTTTTACAGATTTCATGTCGCCTGGTGTTTTGTTCTCTCGGCCTATCAGCCTCATGACTAAAACAACACCAGGTGTTGTAAATCCTAGCATAACCCACACCCTGTTGTGGTAGATTGCTTAAAGGTTAAACAGGGCAGCTGTGAGGAAATATGAGGGGAACCAACATTTAGGATATAGGAAACTCTATGTGAAGTAAGCCAAGGTAGCGAACTGGGTGGCTTCTGGAGACGACTCTCAAAAAGAATACTCTAAACACCAGTTTAAAATTAAACTAAATCTGCTTTACTTTCAGTAACAAGAAAAAAAAACAGTTTGTATTCAGCTTAAAATACATTTTTTGCAGTTCAGTCTGTCTCCATTTGCATCTCACCAAAACATAAACCTTCTTCTGGCTGTTCACCCTTCTCCCTTTATTGTGCTCAGGTGTTGCTTGTTAACACTCCTCCTTCCCTTGAGAGATAGCCAGCAGGCTGAACATCTAGTGCAATGAGGCCTTAAAGGGCCAGCTTTAAAACAAAAGGGGTTTTGTATAAATCCCGCCACAGCTCATGTCAAAACCTGCATTTTCTGTGTTTTAGGGTTCTGAGATGGTTTTCAGGTGAAAGAGGACTGACGGGCATGCGCTCTGTCACATGGAGGAAGCAAGGGAAGCTAACAGAAAGGTAAGAAAGGCAAAAGCCGAGGCTGAGCTGAAAATAGCATAGCAAATAAAAGAAAGGGATAAAACCTTTTGCTTCTGTATCAGTGAATAGCAAAGGATAAAGGGAGCAATCATAAGAGTTAACAAAAGAGGGATAACAGAGGGAGATGACAGAAAAAAGACAATAGTTCTAAATGAATGCTTCTGCTCAGACTTCATGAAGGAGGAGGATGGACTGCTCCCAGAATGGGTATTCTAGCTGGGGGGGGGGGCATGGAACAGAGATGGGAGGGATTGCAGCAGAGAGAGTACTCAAGGGGTTCAGGACCCTAAAGGTGGACAAATCCCATGGCCAGATGATCTGTACCCTAGGGTACTATGGGAGGTGGCCTGGTTCCTAGCAGAATCACTAACTGACCTCTAACTGCTCCATAAAACAGGGGTGGTTCCAGCACATTTGAGGTAGGACAAATGTGGTCTCTCTCTACAAGAGTTGTAGTTAAGTGGACCCAGAGAACTACACACTTGTCAGACTGACCAAAATCCTGGAAAAACTGCTAGAAACTATTATGAAAGAGCATATAGTGGCATTGCTGGAGGCCAGCAGGCTCCCGGGTAAGAGGCAGCATGGGTTTGTGTCAGGTAGGTCATGCCAGACACACTTGATAGACTTCTTCAAATGGGTCACAAAGGTAGCCAGAAAGGGCCAAGCAGTAGACATAGCATACTGTGTCTAGACTTTAACTTCCACATTGTGGTCAATAGAAAACTTGTAAAAAGCTGAGAAATATGGGGATGGGAGACCAATTATCTAGGTGGAGTAGTAACTGGCAGTGGGAAATAACTTAGATGGTAGTTGTCAATGGAAAATACAACAGGAGTTAGAGAGTCCACAAGTGGGGTACCACAGGGGTCAGGCCTGGGGCCGGTTCTTTCTTAATTTATTCACATATGATATAGGGTAAGGAATCCAGGGTAAAACTGGTGTCTTTGCAGATGATACCAAAATCAGCAGCAGAGTGGATATAGCCAAGAGAGTACAAGGAATGAAAATTGACCTGCACAGACTGTAAAAGTGATTCAAGATATGGCAGCTCAAATTAAATGCCAATGAGGGCAAAGTTGTGCAGATTGGCGAAAGAAATCCAGAAACAGAGTACTGGTTGGGGGAGGGAGGCTGGAGCAGATGTTGGATGAAATGAACATTGGGACCATTATCAGTGATTGTCAAAAGTCCTATGCCAAATTCCAGAGGGCTGCAAGAAAAGCAAATGGGATATTGGGGTGCATGGCGAGGGAGATTGCTAACTGAAAGAAGGAGATTATTCTAACTCTGTACGGATTCTTGTTGGAACCTCCTCAAAAGTAATTTGTGTGGTTCTGTAGCCCACTCTAAAATAAGGACAGAGGTCTCTAGGAAGCTGTCCGGAGTTGTCTATGTCAGCAGTAATACCCAACAGGATAGGAGGCATTGAGCTACACTGGACTGCCCAGAGATGTAATGAGGAGGGCCTTATAGCCCCTGAAAGGTCAGATATAGCCTATACCGTCCACCCTGGAGGGTATTATCATGCTTAGAAAAAAGGGTTTTGACCACATTTTCAAAATAAAGTTTAAAAGCATGTAAAAAAAGCTGAAAATTAAACAGAAAGAATTAAAAACAAGCATTTGTCAATGCCGAATGTTTGCTTGCTGGCATTGGCATTGGTAGTGTAGAAGTTACAGAGCTGCATAATAGGAATGGCAGTGAAGTATTGAATTGAAGCCAACCCCACCACCACCCTGCAGAGAGTGACAGGCATTGGGGTGTGCCTTTGGGTCATTAGGCATAATGACCATGCCATTTCACCACACCCTACCCTGCAGACACTGACACGTGTCACTGTGCCTTGGGGTCTTTGGCCCCTTATGTGCACCCCAGTCAGCCAGGAAATACGGTGAGATGGGTGCAGTATAGGAGAATGGGGTGAAGTTTGGGCCTGAAGAGTCTGAGGCACACCTTGATGCCTCTCACTGGCTGCAGGGTGTGGGTGGGGGTGGAATGGTATGAGCATTACAGGCAAGAATCACAAGTCATACCCCTGATGCCTGTCATTCTCTACAGGGTGGGGCGTTATGGTCGGAAACCCTAACACCTCAGGAATTCGTTGGTATTTTCACTCCAAATTTTCAACATGGTTTTTTTGTGACCCCCACCTCTCATGAACAGTGGCAATATCAGTTTGTTAGTCGAAAACTGTTTTCGCACAGCAACTACGGCATTTGGCACCACAGGTGCTAAAACACATTCCGAACAGGATGTGAAAAATGACAGCGGTACTGTTCATGGGGAGGTGTAAAAAATGGCAATGTTGAAGAATCTGCTGTGAAAATCTTAAAAAGAAAAAAAAAAAGGGTGAAGTCACGTAAGGATGCGAGGAATGCAACGACAACTGCAATGTAACTAGTCTTGGATTTTTTTACAGCAGATTGTTAACACAGGCATTTTGGGACCTCCAATCATGAACAATGTCAGAGTGGTTTTCTGTATCTGTCCCGAACAATGATTTCCCACAGCGACCACACATTTCTGCGCTGAAAGTGTGAAAACATATTTCAGCCATGTTGTGGAAAATGACAGCTGTACTGTTCCTAAGGAGGTGTGGAAAAATGTCACTAGTGAAAATCTGGAACTGAAAATATTACAAATTCATGAACGTACAAGGGTGCGTGGAAACTGCACAATGCTCACTCATAACAGTCATTTTATGGAGTTTTGTCACCAAATTTTCAACATAGCCATTTTAAGACCTCTGCTCATGACCAGTGTCACTGTGATTTTCTTAATCTGTCCCAAACATTGTTTTCGCACACCGACTGTACCATTGTGCGCTACATGTGCAGAAACACATTTTGGGCGAGATGTGAAAAATAGTAGCTGTACTGCTCATAAGGAAGTGTGGTAAAACGGCACTGTTGAAAATCTGGTGTGCAAATATTACAAATTCGCAAACTTGCCAGCGTGCATAGGAACTGCACAACGTGCGCTCCTACAACAGTCATTTTTGAATTTTTTCACCAAATTTTCAACATAGCCATTTTAACACCTCTGCTCATGACCAGTGTCACTGTGATTTTCATAATGTGTCCCGTACATTGATTTCAAGACACGACTCGCGCCATTGTGTGCTACATGGGCGGAAACACGCTTTGGGTGAGATGTGAAAATGACAGCTGTACTGCTCATAAGGAGGTGTGGTAAAATGGCAATGTTGAAAATCTGAGTAAAAATATTGAAAATTCACGAACTGTACAAACGGCATAGGAACCGCGCAATGCGCATCGTGAAACAGTCATTTTAGGAATTTTCACCAAATTTTAACATAGGCTTTTGAGAGCTCACCCTATGAACAGCTAGTGTCATTTCGTTAATGGGTCCTGAAAGGTGATTCCGTGCAGTGAATGCAAAATCATCCTTCGGGCCCGATTAACGCCATGACAGTGCAAGAATTCATGAGAAGGGGTCCCAAAAACCCATGTTGAAAATTTGGACCCAAAATTACCAAAAATGCCTGAGATATGCAACAAAGTTGAAAAAACCCTATTTATTCCATTATACAGCTTACCGGCATTTCCTTAGTTCATGGTCGGCTTTGAAGAGTGCAGACGTGTTCCTGGTCCACCGATGATCGTGCACCGAGCTCGGAGTGAAGTATGGGGTGAAGGCGGTGTAGGGAGGCAGGGTGTGCAGTGGGTGGGTGCGGGTTGTGGGGCGGGAGACTGCGAGGAAGGTTTTCTTCTTTACAGGTTTTAGAGGATGCGGACGTTTGCCACGCTGGGTATGCTCGCAGCAAGGCAGCTGGAAAGGCTGTTTGGGGGCTGGAGCGACGGGGACCGGGCACCCCATTGGCTATAACAGTTCTTGCCACGCTGGGATGGGCTCCCAGCGTGGCAGCTGGACACTGTTGTTGGGGAGGGGAGCCCACGGGGGAGTGAGCACCCCGGTCGGCCACACAGTGTGTGTGCGTGGGGGGGAGCACATCAGCATGCAATATGCATGCTTACGTGTGTGTTTGGGGGGGGAGAGCTCTGCTCACTGAAGCTGAGATCTTCCTTTCAACTGTATGCCACTGCATTTTCCTGCTGTCATAGACAGCTGCAGCAGTGATTGGTGCACTGTGACCGCGCCTGCAAACACACTGACTGAATTGGAAGAGGCTGACACACCTCTAGAAAACTCGTATGATGGCACTATGTTTCTTGCACATGCATGCAAGCAAACATAATAAATGTACTACTACTAATCTTGCACAGGACTCCAACTGCACTACCACCTGTGGTCACCCAGCTAGCAGTATAACAGCAGAATTATGCAAACCCTCCTCCAGGGAAGGTGAGCATCATCCAAGGTGCTCAAGTCTCATCTCCCTAGCTGGTCCCCAGTGTCTCAGGCTCTTTTGTGACCCTGAGTTACCAGCATCATGCGTGGTAACCCTACTGCTGCAGCGATAGGCCAGGGTTTGTAATGTTTTGTTAGTGTATGTTATCTTTTCCTGTAGGATAGCAGATCTAGTGAGTAATCAGAAGCCATGGAATTTATTTAAGTGATATTGTTCAGTTAGTCAGTAATAACCAGCTGATATGAGTAATTAAACACCCACGTCTGAATGTGAGGCATTTAATCAACAGCAGAAGCTGATTATTCTGAGTATACTCTGGCTAACTGAATGTTATTACTATTGTATGACTAGTAGGTTTGAAACGAAGATTCAAAAAGCTCTGTGGTAGTTGAGGTGAAAAGTGTTTTTTTTTTTTTTTTTCTTTTTTGTGGACAAGAGGTGGATAAGCTAAGTGGATAAACTGTCTTGGGCAATTTAGAAAGGATAAACTGTATTGTGTGTGTGTGTGTGTGTGTGTGTGTGTGTGTGTGTGTGGCTTAAATGTTGGTAAACTATCCTGGGCTTGCATAAAATATAGATGACCCACTAAGAATGAAGCTGCAATACTTTGTGTGGGTTCTAAATTATGGGTTTTCCTCTGTTTTTATTGACTTACAATACCTACCTGTTTTACTTTATAATTGTAATTATAGATACAAGAATGTACGAAAACCTGAAGACTAAGCACCATATTTGAAATGGTTTGAAAATTTAGAATATATGAAAAGATTGTATAGGCAATGATTGAAGCTAAAACCTTTTAACTCCAGGCAAATTGAACTTTTTGTTTTATTTTGCAGTCATACAGCCAGCTGCTAAATTTGATAAACTCATTTAGGGATAAGATCAACTTAAAGCATTCCCTGCTATATATATATACAGGTTCCTCAACAAAGATCATGTCATGTTGCCGTGTACAACCTAACAGTTATCCCATGGGTTCATCTGCAGAGTATACCACATGTAATGAATCTGTAAGATCATCTTTTCAGTTAGACCTTGCTGTCTTACAGATAAAAGAGATTTAAATGGCATATGCCAGACACCTAAATGATTATGCTGTGATTTACCTTCAAAGAGGTGCACAGCTTTTAATTACTATAAAAGATGCAAGAGAGAGCACTCTAGAAATGCTTACTGGATATATTTTATGCTGTTCCTACAGGGAAGAACAAACAGAACAGCTGGAGTTTCTGGATGCTTCATTGGCTGAGATAAGGTGTGTGTGTGTGTGTGTGTGTGTGTGTGTGTGTGTGTGTGTGTGTGTGTCTGTGTGTGTGTGTGTGTCTCTGTGTGTGTGTGTAGATGGAGGTGGTAACCATGATTTTTTTCTTCACTTAATATGGATGGTAATTCGAATGTGAAAGAGTTCAAGTAAATTAGAAAGGTTTCCTGTGGTTGCAAGAAGCATTCCAAGTATTCATTAAACATTTAAGCGAATAAATCTGCAGAATATGTTCCTGACATTGGCACTGGTACCCTGGTATTTCTCCCATCAGATGGAAGTACTGTGTATTATGCGGAGTGCATTCATGCATAAACAATATCATTTACATAAATTGAAACCTCCCCTGCAGAAGGAACATCTGTGCCTGCCTCAGTTTGAATAAAATATGGTGGTATGTGTGTTGTCCTTTGACTGACTAAAAGAATCCTTATTTTTTTAACAAGGAGGAACAGCAAAAACCTCACGTTGAGCCTGTACATTAAATTTTCAAAGTGAGATTGTTCTGAGTTTCAAAGATGTGCTACCTAGAGTTTTAACAGGTCCCTAACCTTAAAGTAGTTTTTTTTTTTCTTAGCCCTGCATTTTTCATCCTGTTTAATGCTGGCATCACATCTAAAAGGGCTGAGTACCCTCAAACTGAACTTAATTGATCTCTCCCAGGTTCTTAGAGGAATGGATGTGGAACAAATCTGTTTGCTCTTCCAGCTCAATGAAGTAGAGTTCCTGAAACATATGCACCTGCCCAGCAATAAACTTCCAGCTATATAGTTGCCCACATGCAGCAACCTGTATAAATGGCAACAGGTTTTAGTACAAAAAAAGTGTGATACACAGTAAGGTTCCCTATACAGCAATCCAGCATACCAGTTGGACACTGTTTATGGACTGTTTCTAGCCTCTAGATTATACAATATGTTCGTCATCTGTGTCTGTAAAAGTAGGCAGTTGTCTAAGAAAAAGAATCAACAACTAAACAAAAACTTAAAAGTATAACTTAACAGAGATAAAGGGGAGCTATGTATAGTAAACATGTTTCAGTTGCTGCAGGGACATGGCATGGCTTGCTGTATATACAAAGACGTGCAAGTGATAAGAATCAAATGATTACTGAGAGGCAAAGGGAAGCTGCCAAATTTATATTCTCCTGGTACCTTATTCACAGCCACTATGTCTATGGGAAAGACAAGTGCCAAAGCAGTTTAGGCTGGACTGCTGAACCATCTCTCAGTGGGCTCTGCCTTCCAAGAAAGCCAGGTTGCATCTGTCAAGAGGGTCAAAGAAAAGGGCTGAAGATAATATACTGCACTTTTTTTCTATGTTTGCATAGAATACGAAAAAATAGCATCATATCCTAGTTGTGCCACGCTCCTTTGTTAACATGCATTGTAGTGTGTGTGTGTGTGTGTGTGTGTGTGTGTGTGTATATGTATGTATGTATGTGTATGTATGTATGTATATATATATGTATATGTGTAAATATATATATGTATATATATGTATGCATGTATGTATGTATGTGTGTATATATATATATATATATATATATATATATATATATATATATATATATATATATATATATATATATATATATGTACAGTACCCAACATTCTTTGATTAATGATGTATACTCTTTTATAACTAAGTACCACCCTTTAATGTACAGCTCAAACAGGAAACGCCCACAAGTCATAGCAACAGTAGTGTTTACTGAATTTGTTGTAGTCTAATAACATGTTTGGCTACGGAAAACGTACTGGGATTTTCCTTTGTCACAAGACTTTAAAGTTAACAGTGCCACAAAAAAGGGACAAAATGGGCTGCTTTTCTATGTTGGAAGACATTAACTTTGACTCCTACAAGAGGACATTTTACCAGTGTCTAGTAGCTTGTATTTCTCCCTCTCTCGCTCTCTCTCTCTCTCTCTCTCTCTGTCTCTCCCCCCCCCCCCCATTCTCTCTCTCTCGCTCTCTCTCTCTCTCTCTCTCTGTCAAGGTAGAGAATGCACACACCAGAGAATACTACAATGCACATAAGATTAACACATTATATAAATATGCTCCTGCTGCAAATAGCATTGATATGTTTACCTATATAACAAAACAATAAAAAAAAACTTTTATTTGTGCAATCTGACTCAGAATCATTAAGAAATCCGCAAATGGTAAAGACAATATTAGTTTTAATTGGTTTTATTCTACAAATAATACATTTTTCAACTTTTCATGAGCTATCAAAATAAAACAATAATCCCATAGGAATTACTTACACTAATGAAATCACATTTATGGAGAAATGCAACATTTGACCAAATGTTCAGCATGTAAATTGATGAGTGTTAGTTATCTAAAATCCCAATGTGCATTATACATCAAAATATACAAAATTACAAACAAAATTACAGTACAAACTGATTTCAGTTGAACCAGCATTACACTTCAGACAGCACTTCATCTGGACTGCATTGTACATGCAATATCTATTGTTCTAATTACGGAATAAAGGTGTGAATTTGTTTCAGCTACTGTACTAATTTACTACTTCATAGCCCAACTTTAACGACCTGATCAGCTGTAGGTTTGAATTTTTGCTATAACAATCCATTGATTCTGTATGATATGTGGGCGAAGTCATGCAATGTAATGGTATTGGATACACTAGTCTGGGCATTTTCGATGCTTTTGAACATCACTGAATGTAGAGTTTTATAAAACTTAAGTGATACTGTGTAAACTGTATGTGATAGTCAAGCAGCTTTATATTTAATAAGGGTGTTGGCATCTGGTTAATACAGTTATATACAAGTATGTGCAAGTACTAGGTTGTAATGATGTTTTCCACATGAATACACCTTTCTCATTATTACTTCTACTCAGTTGGTATGGGTCTGTTTTTTATGTTTAAGAATACGACTTAAGATGGGAAATAAATGAAGACTGTGCAATCTTACATGATTGGATAGGAGGTAAGTTCTACGGCAATGGAACAAGTTTCTAAGCACTTTTCTGCTGGTTTAAATTAGTTAAATTATTTTGTATAAATTGGAGATACTCTTCTGATGTATATATAAAAACATTGATGGAGCTGCATGATTTAAAATAGGAAATCCACATTATAAAAGTTCATTAAAAATTCTGTACAAAAATCACAACAAAATAATTCAGCATGGGAAAGGTAATTAGTAGTAAAATGTTGGTTGAAAAATATATATTTTAAATTGACCCATTACTAGTTTAAAAATTGCATAGATTCCTAATTATTGCTTGTGGTTTGTGTTATCCGGATCAGATAATTAACACGATCTGAATACAGCAAACACCAAATTCCTGGTGAAGCTCTGAAAAATACAAGAGCTATAGAAAATAATACATAAGGTGTACAGGAATATTGCATTCCTGTTTCTCCCAAAGGCAGTAATGACAATAAATACATCACTTGAAGCATGGAAATATTTGCACTTTGCAGTACAGCGGTACTCAAGGCATCATCCTTTTCAAACAAGACAGCCAACAAGTAGGTTTGATTAGTTTTATTCTGTTGTGAATTAATGTATCTTCTGGATGTTAATCGTGAAAAATGGCATTAAGCTGGGCACTCATGACTCGTTCATGATGGGAATGGCCATCATAGGACATTATGCCATCCATGGGGATTTCACGGGGGGGGGAGTGCCAGAGAAGAGTGACCCATGACTCTGGGCTCCTGCTAGACTAGCTGCAGGATAATGCATGGTAAAGGCATAATTCTTGTTAAGACTTGTTGAGGGGGCACTTGAAAGGGAGCTGGAAGTCAACAGATGTTATATTATCTGTTAAAAGCACTTCACACTTCTGGAATTCCCTTCCAGAGACAGACAGCAAAGCAATTGACAAGTAAGGCTTTGTTTTTCTTGTGTGTGACAGGTAGGACGGGAGGCGCTGATTCAAGCGGAACATTTACATTTTCCAGGCTTGCAGGGTCAGTGGGGAACAGCTGGAATTTGAAGTCCTTCTGCTGCTGTTAACCATTTACATACTGTTGTTCTGAGTCTCGCATGTAGTGTCTGAAGTGTAAAAGATTCAGACACTGCAAACAATAGATCGTTTTTTTTACGTCTAAAGGACAAGCTCTTTTCAGGCAAAGGGCAGTCTCATTGGGGCCAGAAAAGTGACAGGGTTCTCGTCACCCCCACACCCCCCCCTTCTGATGCCTTTTCTGTTACTTCCACAAGACTGTTTTTTTCCAAAAACGTATCCAAACCGGAGATGTAATAACCTTCCCCTCTTGTGTTGTATTTTTTTGTAATTTTACTCCCTCCCAGTGCCCAGCTGTAGGCACTGGTCTCCTCACATCCTCCCTTATCTCTGTATACAGCTGGGTCTTACTGACCTGTCTGCTGCTCACTGCTCATGACAAGTCACTATTTTCACCATTTGCTGCAAACTTATGCCTGCTTGTCAGACGTTCATTCCACGGTCCTTTTCTCGGTTATGGCATGTCATCAATTAAGAGTGTAAAAAACAACAAAAAAACCCACAAAGGAAACTGAGTTAGCAGAGCAGGCTGTCATGATGCCACCATATTTTATGATTTTTATTTTTATGAAGGTGCTCATTATGCAGGCAAGTGAGTTTTGCTTGATACTGCAGTCTATTTTTTTTTGGGGGGGGGACCCCACATCCCAACAGTACAATTAGTTTTTAATGCTACCCCATCCCCCAAAAAGGCAGGAAACCCTTTTGTTATGGGTGTTACATTATTTCTCTCTAAAATGGTGGTTCACAGCTTTTTGTGTTATTTTCTAAATTTATAGTAACCCCATTATGGCACTAGGCTTACCATGACACAACATAGCGCAATCAGAAAGACTGCATTTTTAGGTCAGTGGATGAAAGGCAATAGCCATGAGAAGTAGAGGAGAATCAATACTTGCGAATGCTGATCAGGGTCCATGGCACATCTGCAGTTTTATTTTTATTTTAGCAGTTGGGATTGAACTGGGAATGGACATTGCAACTGGAAATGTAGTACAATGGAAAACATCTAGGATTTTAGGATATATCAGGGAGATGAAGGCTCAGTAAGATGCTTGTAATACCGGATAATGAGGGAACTATGCATTTGGTACTAAAACACAGTGCTACAATAACTGGTGACCCAAAGAATACTGCAGATTATTAAAAGACTGGCAGAGCATGATACCCATTAAAACAGTATAAAATTGGAGAATTAAAATAGTATAGGCACAAAATAACTGGATAAAAAAATTGACAAACCTTAGGCTAACCTCATACCCCTCTCCCCAACCCTGTGGACATGAACATCCACAGATGGACAAGACCACTTGTTTTGCAAATGTTTTTCATTTCATTTTGTTAAGTCAAAACAAACTACAACTTTTGAGTTCAGTGCATGTAACATAACCCCTGCCCCCGAAAAAAAAGTAGTTTGTGCAGACACTGATCACTGGGTCTGATGAAGGAGTTAGGGCAGCGCTCCCTTTTACTTCCTCCAGAACACAAAAGAATTAGCCATTCTCCACTTTATTTGTTTATAAGGAGTGTAAAAAGACTGGACCTGGATCTCCCAGATAATTTCCCTTTTCTGTGGAGTCCTGCTATTCCCATATTTTTAAAGTTAGGTGGACTGATTAATTGACTAGTTACGTGACTTGTGTCAAACATCGAGTAAAGGGCATCTTACAGTTTAGTAATAAAAAAAGTTTGCATTTTTTATCTATTTATGTCGAAACCCAAAATGTGACTTAAGGTATTTATTTCTAATGTGATTTATGCCAATGGAAACTGCCAGCCTTCAGAATAACTATTTGCTTTGAAGTACTGCCTCATCATTTTGTACAGGAAGTATTATCAATGAAGTGAGCTGTACTATATAAATATACACAAATCAATCTTTTCGGCAAGTGAAGTTCAGCCCTCATAGCATTAACTTGACCCCACATCTGTTTTTATTGTAATCCGTTTTTTTTTTATTTCGTGTTTTCTCACACATTTAAAGAGGACAGGAAATAAAAATCGTCCTTATGAATAATCGATTGTGTGGTGCGTTTCTGTTTAATTTCTTGATTGTGTCCCCCTGAATAAATTTGTGATTTTTGTTGTTTTTACTTATTTTGTTATGTAATTTAGTGGAATTTCCAATATGGTAGCTGCTGTGCCCGGCTTTGGTCACATGCCAGTTTCTTTTGCCGAAAAGTGAGCGTGCCAGGTGTTCTGCTCTGACGCCATCATTTGAGGTTTTGGCACCATCTAATGTCCTTGCACTGAATGTTGTAATGCAGAACTGTCATTTAGGCAGAGGAGCTGTTTTGGGACCAGTGGGATTTTGTTTATAATTTCTACTTTACTGTGTCTTATATTTACTAGTAACTCTGGTTCATATATTTTTCCGAAAAAATAGCGAGTGTCTTCTCCGTGTTTCACACCGCTTGACAGCTCATCCATATAAATCATTATCAGCAGCAGCAGTATCAGCAGGCAGCATGTTTGCAAAACGATGTTATTAGGTTTGTAGCAATATTTTAACATCCATGTAGAAAAGCAGTAAATGATTTGCATACACTTGAACTGAGTTGACCAAGACAGCTGGTACTGGTGTTGAAATCTGTGGAATGGGATGATGGAGTGCCCAAAAGTAAGACAGTTTATAATGAGTATATTTGTTTTTCCCTGAATTTAACAGAAGACCTGTGGCTTCCTTTTGTGATGTTGAAGTTTCCAAAAACTGCCTGAGCCTGGTGTATGCGGGCGGTAAAGTGCAGAAACTTACTGTTCTGCCCATTCACCCTAACCAATCATAGATCGGGGTAGCTCTGAGTTGTTTTGGTACTCAGTAAGAAGCAGTACACAACATGTATCATGGCTTGATGCCCAAATGAGTACTATTGTACTTGTAACCACTGCAGCATGTAAGCTCCAGGATTCTGAGCGTGCCATTGTTTTTTTTATTTCTTTGTATTTTAAATATTTAATACTGTGCAGGGCAAAGTAAGTCAACAGGAAGATTGGCAGTCATAGGCTCCTTATTTCATGCAGCTAAGTAACTCCCCCTCATTGTGGCTCCTCGTCTGTCTGTTATCCATATCATCCCTTGGTCCTTAACAGCCCTGCAGATAGACTTAGCTGCTAAAGCACCACAGATATGTTTATGTTAGGTTATCCTGAATATTATCAACAATCCTGTGTATAAATCCTACATACCCCAAATAGGAGTAATGGAGGCGGTCTCTCAATTCTCATCCAGTTCCCAGGCAAGCATTCCCTACACCATATGTCCAGTTTCATTAGCATACTAAAGAAGCCAAATGAGATAAAAAACAATTTGCTATAGTTAAGAGGTCTTATTGATAGTGAAAAGAACCTCTGATTGGATTGCACACTGACTAGTGAATGCAAGAACAGCAAAGGACAAGGAGATGGAGTGACAGCACCAAACAAACAATAATCACTGGGAATGAGTACATTGGGGTGATTGGGACTAGCTGGAAATAAAAATGCAGAGGAGAAATGGAAATAACATAGAGTACCCAAACTATAAACAATTGACTGTCAGGGCATGAGAGGGTTGGGTGTTGGTGGTGTTGGGGGGGACAGGGGGAAAGGAACGTATATTGCGTTTCATCTGGGTATGAACCACTGTTAATGGTGCTAGAGTCCGGTCACCTTTCATCCTCTGAATCTGTTTTTAGCACTTCATAACAGACTTGGTTACATTCTGGTGGTGGTGTATCAGTAGCAGCAGTAGTAGTAGTAGTCTGTACACCGGCAACACTTTAAAAACATGCAAAAAATCTACAAACATCAACGGGACTTTCATTTGTGTTTGTATTTAACAACTCACACTTGAGATAGGAAAATATACACATTCTATCTACTGCAATGAGGGACATTAGTGGTTTCTTTTACCTTTTTTTGGGGGGGTCTTTTTCTCTTTTTTGGGAGGTGTGTGCTGATGACATGCAAAAACGAACAGAAAAGAAAAGAATATCACAACAGTACAATCATGCTTGAACTGGTAAAAAAAAGTACAGCCAGACAGAAATATATACAGGGTGGTCCCTTTGCTAATGTGCAATCAGCAAAAAATAAAAAAAAATAAACAATTACTGAATACTTCTGTAATTACTGTGACACATATCATAAAAGTATGTCTTCTGAAATCGAGGAATGAGTGTCGGAACAATAAACTGGAACCATGGAATTTGTTAATCACACTGACACTAAGAGCGATTGTGTGTACTGTCGGACTAATGATACATGTATATAACAATGCAGTATAGGACCACACATCACTTCATTTTTTTGTTATTATTATCATTTTATTTTTTTTATTTTACTCTATGTATAAATGTCCTGTTTATTCATTCAAATTTGATTGCATTCCATTAATGGACTATTACATCTTTTTCGATGGCATGATTAAGAAATTATGGCAGGAAGAAAGAAAGAACAATAATGCTAGACAACAACAGATGTGAATACTAGAGGATTGAATATCTGACTACAAGAGAAAGGAACTGGCTTTAGTTGAATATAATAAACATTAATTCGCAAATCATGTGCAAAAGGGGAGTAAGGGGGAAGGACAGAGAAGGGGGGGCAGACTAGATGGGCCATGGGTCCTTTTCAGTCGACAGATTTCTATGTTTCTATGATTCTATTTCAGTATGTAATTAGCATTTCTCCCAGCAAAGTCCATTCGGATTCAGTGCTGTCGATGTTAACTTTTTTTACTAAATTTGTTCATCGGAGATAGGCTGTTTTGAGGATATGGTGGCAGTCAGAACTGTGGCAGTGTAGAGTGCACATTAAATCTAACCGCAGTTGTGTTTTTTTTTTTTTTGGAGAATACTATTTTGATGTTGCTTAGGAGCTGTCAGCTCAATAGGGAATCCAACCACACATAACATGACTGCTGTTTATATTGGCTAGTATGGATAAAACCTACAGATTTTTCCAGTATGACATGTGGAAAGTGTTATATGCTATTCACAATCGTTCATAAAATGAAATGCATATTGAATTTTTTTTCTCAATTATGAGAATCCTGTCTGAGGGCTAACACACACAACCACAGTTTGTTATGGCTTCTACAAATATGCAGGTCTCTGATTATTATGTTAGTCATTCACATGAGGAAATACAGGAAAATTATGTGCATGTTTGATGACAGAGAGGGGGGGAATAAAACAATACAAGTGTGAACTGCTCCTGGGTAGAACTAGAAGAGCATCTGCAGCCAATGTAAATGTTCCTGTGTCAATAGCCGATGCAGATGTCATTGTCAGTGGAGGTGAATGGAATGTAAAGCATCACATCTGAGCCATTTTTAACAAAACATGTGCCAACCATAACACTGATCCTTTGTATTTACTTAACTTAGAGTGTATGTGAGTCCACATATAGGACATGATTCTCGGAACTGAGAAAACAATTCCAAAGCGCATTTAATTTTTGGAACCATCGCGAACAGTATATATACAGCATGCACCTGACATACAGAAAAAAAATCTGTAGTTTTTCATCAGTACCAGACCTTACAAACAATAGTTCTGCTATGTGTGACCTGCTTTCGCTATAATGAGCTGACAGCTTCTAAGCAGAACTGAAACAGGATTCTAGAAAAAAATGCGGTTTAGATTCAATGCAGTCTCAGCACTGCCACATTTTCCACTGCAACCATAGCGAAGAGACAGTGTAACTCCAATGAACAAATTCAGGAAAAATACAATCAATGTGATAAGATGCTGAGATGTGAGAGAGCGGTTCTTTCAGTCTGCGGTCAGAGTGGAGCCATTGACATCATGGAGGATGGCAGATGAAACTCACAGCTCAAGTGATACTTCTGCCCTGATCTGAACCACAGAGCTGAAACACTGACAACAATGACTCAAAATGGGCTTTGATAGGAGAAATGGCAATTGTACACACATTACAAAAGACATACATGATTTGAGAATAAAGCTTTATTAAAATCAAGCAAAACGATTTCCTATCTCCTTCGTGTGGAGCAGTGAATTAACTCAGAATGATAGTGAGCACTTGCGCTGGCTGTTTCCTATGGTGGGACAGGAAGAAGTGTCGGCAAGTGAGACATACATTAATTACTGACAATCTGATTTTCATACTGTTACGCTAGTCAATTGTGACATAAACATTAACATATGACAGAGGAAGGGGGGATGATTCTGTGGTACAGGTAATAAGCCATAAACAAGTATCTGCTTGCATACTGAATTGAAACATGTTGGCTGATAAAATAAAGCCAGCGCTCATTACACAGATTTACATAGAAACATAGAAACATAGAATTTGACGGCAGATAAGGACTGCTTGGCCCACTCAGTCTGCCCATTTCCCTACCTACTAGATAAACTGCAGATCCTAGTTAACCAGCAGCCTACTTCTTCCTACCCCAACCCCCCAGAATTGCCTTATGACTATCCCAAGCATGCTTGAATTCCCCACTGATTTTGACTCCACAACCTCCTCCGGAAGGCCGTTCCATGCATCCACAACCCTCTCTGAGAAATACTTTCTTAAATTACCTCTGAGCCGCCCCCATCTTCAAATTGTGCCCTCTTGTTCTTGCACCACCTTTTTTTGAAAGATGCTACCCTCTTGGACTTTGTTGATTCCCTTGAGGTACTTGAAAGTTTCTATCATGTCCCCCCTCTCCCTCCTTTCCTCGAGGCTATACATATTAAGCTCCTTAAATCTCTCTTCATATGACTTCCGGTGTAGACCCTGCACCATTTTAGTTGCCCTCCTCTGGACAGCTTCCATCCTGTCTATGTCTTTGCGGAGATTGGGTCTCCAGAACTGCACACAGTACTCCAGATGGGGTCTCACCAGCTGTCTGTACAGAGGGATAATAACTTCCTGTTTTCTACTGGTGATGCCTCTCCCTATGCATCCCAGGATCCCCCCAGCCCACCTTGCTGCCCTCTCACATTGCTTGCCCATCTTTAGGTCATCTGATATGACTACCCCAGGTCCCTTTCCATTCTTGTTGTTGTTAGTATCTCACCCCATTGTGTACTCTTCCCTGGGTTTTGTTTCCCAGGTGCATTACCTGCACTTCTTAGCATTGAATCTAAGCTGCCATACATTTGACCATTCCTCTAACCTTGCCAAGTCCCTTCTCATCCTTTCCACCCCACCCTGTGCATCAACTCTGTTGCAGATCTTAGTGTCATCTGCAAAGAGACATACTTTTCCTTCCAGTCCTTCTGCAATGTAAACATAAAGACATTGAAGAGGACCGGTCCTAATACTGAACACTGCGGTACCTCACTAGTAACCCTCCTTTCTTCTGAGTGGACTCCATTTACTATAACTCTCTGTGTCCTATTCTCCAGCCAATTCTTTACCCAGGCTGTCATCTTGGGACCCACTCCCAGGCTGGCTAACTTGTATCATAATCTTTTGTGTGGGACTGTGTCAAATGCCTTGCTAAAGTCTAGGTAGGCCATGTCCACAGCCCCTCCCTGATCTACTACTTTGGTCACCCAGTCAAAGAAATCTATCAGATTCGTCTGGCATGACCTTCCTGCTGTGAATCCATGCTGCCTAGGGTCCTGTGCCCCTCTGGCCTCTAGATACTGACAATTCTTTCCTTTAGAAGTGATTCCATCATTTCCCTATCACTGAGGTTAAACTAACAGGTCTATAGTTTCCTGCTTCTGCCTTGCTCCCACTTTTGTGAAGGGGAATCACATCTGCCCTCCTCCAGTCCTCGGATACCACCCCATCCTCCCATGATTTGTTAAAAAGGGTAGTCAGTGGTGTCACTAGTTCTACCCTTAGTTCTTTAAGAATTCTGGGATGAATCCCATCAGGCCCCCTTGCTTTGTCCACCTTCAGTTTTAAGAGTTCTTTCAGAACCCTTTCTTCTGTAAATGGGCTGGTATCAACTTCTGTATCCAGAGTGTTTGACAATGCACTGAACAAAAAAAATTAAAAAACAAAAAAAAAATGACGGGGGTCTGAATTATCAAGCGCAAATTAACAATAAATGTCCTTATAAAACCAATACAGCTCAAGTCAATGTAGACAGAGATTCATGCAGTAACATCAATAAACTTTTGCCTGAAAGCTGTGAACCGAAAACTACTTTTCCAATAAAATATATTACATCAGGGACTTTATCATTTAAATTGTGATGGCTACAGACATGGGGCATTGTGTTAGTCACTATTTCAAATGTTAAATTCGTTTGACAACTTCTGGAGAAGGTTGTATTATAGTAAATTGATCAGTATAAAGGAATCAAATGGTTTAAACCAACATTTAAGCAACGTAAACAGGCTACTGTATACAGTATGATGGATAGGTTACTGCCTAGAAACACAAAACAAACCTGTAGCCTTTACTCATCTGCTGTATTGACCAAGACCATCCCTCTCTTGGTGAATCCCTGGGACGCGCAAACTGTGAACGAGCATCTGGAATCCAATCAAACATCATGGAAAAAGATCGTTGTTTTGCTAAGCGGCAAGGTAGTCCCAATATGTCAAAAATAAGGTGTTTATAAACCTATTTTTTTAAATTGGATTATGCACTGAGGTTGGCTTGTGTTACTGGGGTGGGGGCGAACACTGCAGCATGGGTGTGTGTGTGTGTGTAGGGGAAGCGCGCATGAGCAGGCGATATCTTATCGCTGCTCACTGAAGCATAGCTCCCCCTTTCAACTGTATGCCACTGCATTTTTGGAGCTGTCATAGACAGCTCCAGCATGAATTGGCTTACAGGGGCCGTGCCTGCCAACACACTGACTGAATTGGAAGAGGGCTGCCACACCTCTGAAAACTCCGATGATGGCACTATGTTTCTTGCACATGCGTGCAAGCAAACATAAAAACAGCAAGAACTGACAGTAGATGGTGCTGTTGTCTATCTACAGGAGCCATTACTTGTAAGTGGCATGGTTCTTCTCTCCCCCCCCCCAGCCAGCCTTGTACACTGTAAGTGGTATAGCATTCTACCCCACCCCCAGCAAAGTCCGGTTTGAGTACCGGTGCTTTGTTATCTTATACATTTTATAACTGTTGCTAGAGATTAGCAGCAAGGATGGAATACAGATCCCTTCCTGCATCCCACCCACTTGTCTACCATTGAAATGATTAACAATGGAGTGGTCTTGGAAGAAAGCCCATATGAGGTGATAAGAAAAAAACACATTTCAGTTTTGCTCGAGAGGGGGTTCGAGCTACAGTTTATGTGAAGAAGGATGACAGAGTGGTCATCTGTGTCCTGTACTGCTGAGTCATGAGACCAGTGGTACTTTTTTAAGTTAGGATCCCTTCAAAAGAGAAGTGCTGCTAACTTGTAGTATTAGGCTAAACAGGCAGGCAGAGGACTGGAGGGCCGAAGTCAGGTGTCAGTTCTTGCTATGTCAGAGAAAAACAACGACAGGTATTTTAAATTGAACATTTCATTGGCACAGTGATACTCAAACATAATCAGGCAGTCAGAGACCAGGACTCATTATTTCCTGGTCTCTGTTGCCTGATATCCTACTGGCTAGTTGGTGACATTAGCCAATCACAAAGATGAATTCTCCCTGCCCATTTTTTAAAAAGATAATTCAGAAGCAGTAAGGGAAGACATATGAGGAGAGGTTGGAGAGTCTCAGTATGTACACATTACAGTCTTGAAGGGAAGGGGGTCACAACAGAGGCATTTAAGTACCTAAGGTGTACTGATAAAGTGGACAACAGTGCCCTGTTCACAAGAAGCAAATGCAAGGTAACAAGAGGCCATGGACTGCCTTAGTGTGCCTCTCTGGTCACAAATTTCAAATATATAAATAAATGGAAACTGGTGGGGGAAGCTTCAGAAAGGATGGAAGAAAGTTTTTCTTTACAGTAAGGGTGGTAGAGAAGTGGAATGTATTGCAGAATAGGAAAACAATCCAAATCAGAGTAGAGAGGAAGAGTGAGCAGTTGAGGAAAGGAGATAAGTGATCTACGGAGGGTGGTGTCAAAATACAGTGAGGGTGTGTGTCAGAATACAGTCGTGGCAGCCACTAGTCAGTAAACTAGCCCAGGTCTAGCATTACAGACTGGATGCAGACGCAGGTGGGTACTGGGCACTCTCGATGAGCCTTTGGCCCTTTCTGCCTTGAACATCTTGGATTCTATGGTTTTGTCTTTGTTATTATTATTAATTCGCTTCTTTATTTCAATGCCAAGAAAATGTGATTCATGATACAGGGAGGATGATTTGGAAGTGGATGTGTTGCTTTCAGAACCAGTCAACTTCTATGGTTTCTGTTTTACTGTAATTATAATTCATAGATTCATTGAGCTCTTATGAGTACGTCTGGATTGTTTGGAGACTGAAGAAGCATTCGGCACTCACGGAACTGTGTACTTTAGCTTACATGCTCTCTGTTATGGAGACTACCACCCTTTCAAGTGTCATAAGTATGGCTGGGAGAACTCTGTGAAGTTCTGACCCTTATTAATTAAAAACTGGAACATGGAAGCTGGCCCGTCGGCACAGCAGTTGGATTTCCACTTGTGACACCAGCAACCCGGGTTTGGGAACTGACCCTAGTCATTGGATGGCCAGCTGGGGGGGAGAAGGATGGAGTGTCCTGAGAACTGTTCTCCTTCTTCAAGGGGAGGGAGTGGAGTATGACCGGTGCTTGACAGACCCCTAGAGGATGCCGGGGGTACTGCAGCAATTGGTATCAGAACATTCAGGGGGTGGGCTGGACACAGGACACTGGACATCATTGCATGCCGACCCCCGAGCAAAACCAAGGGAAAAACTCTCAGCTGCAGGCCACCCTAGATGAAGCCCACCTTGGCTTCAATTAGGCTCCAGGCTGACCTTCCCACCTATCCCGCTGCTTGAGGCACTGTTGGGAGCTGGTGCCGTTGCCATGCCCCGGGGATAAGCCAGGGAGTCTCGGAGGGCCACGGCCGATTTGGAAGTGGAAGCCTGAGGTCCATGACCATGGTGAGATTCTGGGTGGCTGACAGTAAGGGAATGAAAAGCATAATAAATAACAACAAAAAAGAACCGAAACACAGTGAATTTCAGATTTGTTCTGATTTCTTGGCAAATATTTGAAAAAATGCATAAAAGTGGCCAAAGTTGGTCACATTTGACACAGAGGCCCAAAGGAAATAATTTAATGGATTATTTGTATAAAAATAAATGTAAAACTGCTAAATAAAAAAGCAATCACTCACTAGTCGCCCCTTCATGGCTGGCCTGTAATGGTGGCATATCCTGCTCTGGTCCGTGACATGAGTCTTCTGGGAGAGACAGAGATAGAAAGAGAAAGAGAGACAGACAGACAGACAGATGCAAAGCGTCATTAGTATTCTAACCTGTAAAAAACTAAGATCCCTCTAACTGACCTAATGTTCTTCTGATGACTCCCACCCACACCCACAGCCAGGGACAAATTTACTGTCGTGACTAGTGACTGTACACAGCACACCAACAGCACAGCAGTCTGCCACCACTTCCTTCCAAGATTACCTGACTGACTCCTACAGTACAGTTACTCTTTAGTGACCAAATTCAGCAACTGTTAAGTGTACTTCAGAATTTGAATTGGAGATGCAGACACATCTGGAGCATTGCCGCATGCAGCACAGTCCCATACTGGGAATGGTTAATACTTATACGCAATGTAACGCAATATACAATAAAACTAATGATAATATGGAGGAATAATGGACAATGAGTGATGATGATGATGACACTTGTGTGTAACTGTACTTTACTTGTGTTATAGTATAAACAACCTGCTACGAGTCACAAAGTCAGATTTTATCCACTGGGCCACCCACAGCCAGCAGCACAGGTACATCAACTTGCATGTTGTTTGTCTGAACAGCATTTATTTGAAATACATGAACTTACTCATGAAAAAACGTTAACAAGTGATCATGACTGGATTGCACAAGTCAAAGATTTATTTTGCCAGCCTGCTGCTCTTGCCCTGCACACATAGCCACACTGAAGCCATGAAAATAAATTATTTGGGATTTCTGAGACTATTACATTTCTCATGGGTCCCGCCAGTCTCCCTCTCTCCCCTCTAGACAGCACAAGTAAAAGATTTATTTCGCCAGCCTGCTGCCCTTGCCCTGTACACAGTCACTGAAGCCAGGAAAAACATTTTTTTGGGGGAGGGGATTTCTTGGACTGTTGAATTTCATGTGGGTGGACCCCTCTGTAGTCTCTCTCTCTCTCCTATGGATGACACAAGTCAAAGATTTATTTTGCCAGCCTGCTGACCTTGCCCTGTACACAGTCGTACTGAAGCTAAGAAAAAAAACTTTAATTTGGGATTTTCTATAACTGTAAAATTTCTTTTGAGCCCCCAGTAGTCTCTCCCTCTTTCCTCTGGATCTGGTTGTGGAATAGCACAAGTCAAAGATTTTGCCAGGCTGCCCTCCCTTGCTCATGTACACAGCTACACTGTCTGAGGCCAAGAAAAGAAAAACACTTTCATTTGGGATTTTCTGTAACTAAAATTTAGCTTGGGTCCCCAGTAGTCTCCCCTTCTCTCATCTGGATCTGGATTTGGAATAGCACAGTTCAAAGATTTTGCCAGCCTGCCCTCCCTTGCTCATGCACACAGCTACACTGTCTGAGATCAAGGAAAAAACTTTCATTTAGGATTTTCTGTAACTGTAAAATTTCTCTTGGGCCCCCAGTAGTCTCTCCCTCTCTCCTCTGGATCTGGATTTAGAATAGCACAAGTCAAAGATTTTGCCGGCCTGCCCTCCCTTGTTCATGAACACACAGCTACACTGTCTAAGGTCAAGAAAAAAAACAACTTTAATTTGGTATTTTCTGAAACTGTAAAATTTCTTTTGGGCTTCCAGTAGTCTCTCCCTCTCCCTCCCTCTCTCCTCTAGATCTGTATGCCATAAGTCAAAGATTTTGCCAGTCTGACCTTGTTCATGTACACAGTCACACTGCCTGCCTTTTGTCACCCCCCCCCCGGCAGCACCCAGGCCACCACTATCTTCTCAGTCACTCCAGATTCCTCCTTTCTCCAGTCCCAACCCATCACCCTCCCCCAACGATCAGTTTCTCTTCCCCCTCGCATCAGTAAATCAAATCATTTCTCTCTCCTTTTCTCTTTTCTCCCCTCCAAAATGTATATATTTTTGTGTGCTTTTTTTTTTTGCTTTTCAGCAACTTCTTCAGATGGCTGCTCCAGCGATAAGCGAGGTGCTCCTCCAGCCCATCTTCTTCTTCTCATCTGGGCCGTGCTATGCACTCAGAATGGTTATATACCGTGAGTGCATCATGTGACCATCTGTTGCCTGATTGGATGCCACCGGTCGCCTGTACATGGAAAGAGCATACTGATGGCATCCCTATACACACAATGGCACAAATGGCACTTCCACAGACCCGGAACCTGATTTCTGTGAGGAAGAACATATGTATCCAGGTCCATGGACTGCAGGTTTGATATGTGGGTCCCGATCTTCCACAGAACAGTCCGCCCAACCATAGTCATAAGGACATGGAAACCCTGATGTAAGGGCACCAACCCCTTGACATGTCACAGGGATGAGGTCCCAGGACCAAAAGCACCATAGGGAAGAAGGCCCAACCCAACAGAGAGAGGTGTCATAGGAGGATGAGGAAGGCTGGTAGCAACAAAAAAATATACTGAGCGTCAAGGGGACACTTAGATATGCACAGGCTTGTACCATGTGAAAGGGGGCATGGCATGGGTCACCTGCTGCCCCTCTTAACCACAAGCAAACACTTTTAATTCATAGGGTCATTGTGCTCTTGTAAGTAGGTCTAGAACTGAGTGATAACTGAAGTAGTACAATATGTGGTGCTTGTGCAACTGTGCACTTTAACTTACGCTCTCTCTGTCCCTACTATGGGGACTACCAACTGTTGGGTGTCATAATGATATGGGAACCTGATGGGAGGGTTGCAACCCCTTGAGGTGTCACAGGGACAAGGTCCCAAGACCAATAGCACCTCAGGATGTAAGGCCCAAAAGCATAACAAAAGACAGACAAGCACATTCCTCCCAAGGAGAGGAGGGATGTAGCCAGACTGAGACCTGGACCTGAAAGCTACCATCTGACTGCAACTCCTGTGGAAACTACATAAATTATATGACCATTAGCTTGGAGGAGAAAACAAATTCTCTTAAAAGGAGGAAACCTCTCGGATCCAAGGACTTGGTCTCCTTCTCTCAAGGCTGGGGCTGGAATTAGTAAAAGCTCAGCTGCTGCAAATATGAAAAAAATAATTCAGAGAAAGTGTTTTAGAGGAAAGGCTGTCACTCTATCCCTCTGACAGAAATGCCATAGATTGCTGCAAGCCAAGCTCTGCACCTAAAGGAGGTTTCCTATGAAGGAGGTCCACCCCACAAGGCAGAAGGGAGGAGAGTAATAACCACTGACAGGTGCTCACCTGGCCTCCAACCATCGTCTAGAGAGGAAGCCAAGCACTTGAGGGGAAAGTCAAGGAGTTGAGTCCTTAGGAAGCAGGCAGTGCATTTGAATAGTTGAATGGATCTTCACCCATTAGTGCCAGAGGAAGGGAGCTGGAGATGGCCAGGAGAAATTTATGCAGCCATAGGGAAAATAGTCTTCAAAGGTGTTGCCGATATGATCTACACAGCTAAAGGAGTCCCCAGAGACTTAGATGCTCTACCCTTGGATAAGATCTTAAATTCTACATTAGGAGGAGCTGCTAAGTCGATCTGCATGGCTAAGCTTTCCCCCAGAGGGTAGGACAGTCTCACCCAATAGGCAGAAAGAGCAGGACACTACCTGTGAAGAGAATCCCACCCTCAAGATGCAGTCCTCAAAGAAGCAGAGAGAAACCATTGTCTTCCAGGGCAGGGGAGCTCGTGAATGCATGCTGTGGTCATGGCTGGCATACAGTACATCCGAGTGCGGATTGTAGTGGGAGGCAATGGGAAAACTTGTTGGACATTCAGAATGAAAGAAGAAATGAAATGAAGGCAAGACTGAATGGCTGTTTGAAGTCATTGCAAGCAGGCTGAAAAGTGGACTGAGATTTAATGATAGTGCCTGAGCCTGAATGACATGCATCAAAAGATAATGTCAGTTGAATGCCAACCAATTCCATGAGAGAAGGAAAGGCTGTGCATGCAGGCAGGACAACTGGTGGAGTAGCTGCTAAAATGCTGAGGCTGAATGGCTGAACAGCAGTAAATAAGTAGGCTGAGCAATACAAGGTTTGAGACTCTCAGCAATGAGTATGCATTAATAATGCACATTTAAATGCCAACCAGATAGAGTAGAATACTGGGTTCAGTACTGGGACCGGTCCTTTTTATTGTCTTTATAAGTGACATTTTGCAGAGGAACTGGAAGGAAAAGAATGTCTCTTTGCAGACTACACAAAGATTTGCAACAGGGTTGATACACAAGATGGAGTGGAAAGGATGAGAAGGGACTTGGCAAGGTTGGAGGAATGGTCAAATGTATGGCAGCTCAGATTCAATGAAAAGAAGTGCAAGGTAATGCACATGGGAAACAAAAACCCAGGGGAAGCATACACAATGGGGGGTGAGATACTGACAACAGTAAAAAGGGAAAGGGACCTGGGGGTAATTATATCGGATGACCTAAAGGTGGGCAAGCAATGTGAGAAGGCAGTAAGGAAGACTGGGGATACTGGGATGCACAGGAAGAGGCATCAATAGTAGAAAACAAGAAGTTGTTATCCCTCTGTACAGACAGTTGGTGAGACCCCATCTGGAGTACTGTGTGCAGTTCTGGAGACCCATCTCCTAAAGACATAGACAGAATGGAGGCTGTCCAGAGGAGGGCACCAAAATGGTGCAGAGTCTGCACCAGAAGACATATGAAGAAAAACTAAAGGAGCTTAATATCTATACCCTTGAGGAAAGAAGGGAGAGAGGGGACATGATAGAAACTTTCAAGTACCTCAAGGGAATCAACAAAGTCCAAGAGGGTAGCATCTTTCAGAAAAAGAGATGTGCAAGAACAAGGGGGCACAATTTGAAGATAGAGGGGGACAGCTCAGAGGTAATGTGAGGAAGTATTTTTTCACAGAGAGGGTTGTGGATGCATGGAACAGCCTCCCTGAGGAGGTAGTGGAGTCAAGAACAGTGGGGAAATTCAAGAATGCATGGGACAGACATAAGGCAGTCCTAGTGGGGGGTAGGAGGAAGTAAGCTGTTGGTTAACTAGGATCTGCAGCTTATCTGTTAGGTAGGAAAATGGGCAGGCTAGGTGGGCCAAGCGGTCCTTATCTGCTGTCAAATTCTATGTTTCTATGTTTCTAATATCTAGCCAGTGCTAACAAAAAAAACAATAAGTAGGGCAGGCTTTAGGACCTTGCAGGATTCCCACCTCCTTCCAGAGGTCTGCTTGAGTAGCATGAAAAAGTCAGCTGATTTAGGTACCAGCAGCCCCTTTTTATATTTATTTAACTTTTGATAACCAGGTAAGCACACTAAACAAATATATACCTATTTTTAGGTACAACCTGGGAGGTTACAGAGAATATGCAGACAATGTAAAGGCGTAACAATGAGGAGGCATTAGTACAATAAAAGGTAACAAGGGATAAGAACGAAACAAAGTTAAACAACATAATACATTTAAATTATAACTTTACTCAAGCATGGATCTGTACAGAAACCACACTGAATGATGAAGTGCATCGTTTGTTGGGGGAGAACACCAGAAATTAAGTACAGTTGGAGGCAGAGTTCAATTTCAGGTGATCCCATAGGGGCCTTCTAAAACTGTGGTGAGAGGTGCATGATGAGTATGTACAGTATTGGGAAAGAGTTCCATAGCCTAGGTCAGAGTTAATGGCAGAAAGGCCTGGACAGAGCAGAAGCACATAGAATGAGGGCCAGAGTCAATCCAAAATTAACAGGTCCCCAGATGGAGCAGACCAGGAGGACTCCCAGAAGCGTCTGGGATCCCAACAAACCACCCAAAGCATGATAGCCAAAGGCACAGCAGGAGGCAGATAGGAGCAGCCAGAACAAGGGGGCCAGAAGGAACTTCCAGAGGCAGACATACAGCTGCAAGGTACATGAACACAAAGGGGACCCATGCAGTGGCACAAAAAACATTCCATCCCTTTAGGGTACATTTGAACCTGTGGGTTTTAAACCAGGCAGAGGGGGCACGGCATGTGTTGACACTGCCCCTATCAAGCACAGGTGCAGCCTTTTAATTATGATTCAGTGGGCCCCTGATGAAGACCTCCCTGTGGTCAAAGCTGCAGAGTGTTGTCAGCATCTCTTATCTTGTATACCAAGAAATCTGCAGCTTTCTTTACTGAGCTATATTTCTACCTTTTTTGCTTACGTAGTATTCTGTGGACTGTCTGTCCTGGTAAGCACTGGCAGGGCTTGGCTTTAGAGTTTCTCTACCATACCGCAGTATCATGCCCTTCCTCTGACAGGTCCAGTTTCATATCCTCCTCACTAGTGCTCTCCATTGTGACCTGCTTTCTTGATGATGTTACTCACTTGCTTAATTGTGGGGACAGTATAGCCTGTCCTGCCCTTACTGCCATGAATAAATGTTCTTTTTCCTCTGGCGACTAGATAACAGTAGTGTGTGATATGTCCATGCCCGACCTAGACTCAATGTTATCTTCCTCACATGATGACTAAGCAGCACTGGGCTGTGTGGTACTGCTGTTGATACAGTAAATAGTTTGGGAGGATGTGTGGGCATCAGAGTTCCAGGTAGTCTGGCCACTGTCTATGCACACACATAGGTGACTGTGGCAGATGTTGCTGTGCTGTTAATGTTTATATGAGACAAACATTGGAAGGTTTTGTCTTTACATTTCTAGTAGAGCACTTCTCTTAAGGAAAGGATAACTGAAACACTTAAAGCAGGAAGAAGGAGAAACGGATGAGCTTCTGGACTGTTTATGGTGGTTTCATCATCAAATGAACTTCATGACTGTCTGGAAAGACTTCTTGCAATGGGAGAGGAGCAAGGGCTCGTATGAGAACTAAAGATCCATGACTTTTTTCATACTACCAGGCACCCAGTCCTAGTCCTCACAGCCTCAGGACTATGACTCCCAGTCCCTGTCCTACCATGACCATCTTTTTCTCCCCTCTTACTGTTGCAGAACGTATACTCGGTGGCACTAACATGGTGCAACATTTATCTGCCTTCTTCCTCCCTGATGCATCCCTTTCTCCTTCAGCTCTTCTTCTCAAATTTTCACCATACCTCAATGACTCAGACACATGCATCGCAAATCATGACTTGAAGCAACCATCCACAGACGCTGTGATGACGTACAATAGTTGGAGACAATATCTAGATGCCTACATGACACACATGGCGCATAGACATGCTACAGTGCCTCACAACTTGTGAGGTGATAGGGAATTGAAACAAATGACTGAAAGCGACACCACAAGTCCACACCCTGACCCCTATGACAGACTGAGAGACCTGGGAGGATCCACCAATATAATTTTTTATGTAGACTTATGTCCACACTGATAGACCAGAAAATGACTGGTCTGTGTGCATCCAATCTGCATCTGACTGTCAGACATGAAGTTGAATTCACCTACAACAATTAATGACACACAGGCCCAGATATTGAGTAGTGGCCAAAAGCAGAGTGTAAAGGTTTGTGCTCCACTTGTCCTTGCCCATGACCCCCCAATGATGCTATATTCTATGGGACAGCATCTTGTCAGGGCATCACAATGTCATGTACTGCAGCCCCATCATGGATCTGGGCTGTATGCAGCCCATACTGAAATGCACAGAACTTCACCTCCAGACCTGTTAACTCTGGGAGCACCTGGTGCGATATTCAGCCAGCACCATGCAAATGAGCCAATTGGGCATGCAAGACACTAAAGGGCCATGTGCATGCTCATTATGGGCTCATTTGCATGGGATGCAGTGGCAGGTTTGCACTCCTCCTGTGACCAGTCTTCCTGTAGTATTCTCTTGTGTCTGCTGGCACCCCCACCTTTCAGTTCCCATCCCTGTACTCTGTTAAGTAGTATCTGATGTTTAGTGGCACTCTACATCTTCCAATTCTCATCCCATACTCTGGTAAGTATTCCCTAGTGTCTAATGGCACCCTCCCACCCTCTGATCACCCACCACCATGTCAGCCAAATTGTCTAGTACCCCCCTACCGGACTTCTGGCACTGAGCAAACCATTTGCCACCCCTTATCACCATCACTGGTGCCATGTAGATCTGATATGGTGACAGGCACAACCCTCCTCTCACTACCTCGGCTGGCCACCGTTGGACTGATGGAGAGCATGTGTCCTTTGTACTGTAAAGATACTCCCTTTACAGTGCCTAGGACACACACTCCCTGTCAGTTCATATGTTGGCCAGCCAAGGCGGCAAGAGGAGGGCTGTGCCAGTAGCCATATTGGATCCACGTGGCACTGGTGACAGTGGTAAGGGGGGATAACAGAGTGGTTTGCTTAGTGCTGGTGGTGGTGTGCAGGGGGCTGCTAGACAGCTTGTCTGATATGGTGGCAGGTGAACAGAGGGTGGGGGTGCAACTTGATACAAAGGGATATATAAACATGTACAGGGACAGGGATCTGAATGTGGGGGTGGTGCCACTGCATACCAGGTAATATGTAAACTTGTACTTGAAAGGAGATAGGAGGACAGGGAGGGGATAGTGGTGTGCCCCTAGAAACCAGGGATGTCATTGTTGCAGTGGGCTGGGGTAGATGGTTGTAGTGCCTTTGCCTGCCACCAAGACTTTGCGCTCATTTAAGTCAGGGTTTGCAAAAGCTGTAACTTGCATCTGTTCAGGTGACAGTTACCACCTGTGGAAACCTCTCAGTATCCCACTGCATCCATGTGCAGGGGGCAACTCCCTCATTTGCATTAGCACAGTTGGAACTTAGCGTTCGAATGCGAACAGGTTTTGCCCACATTGTGGGGGTGTCCAAATTTAGACCCCATCCAAAAATACAGCACAAAACCCAGTTAGCACTGGCAAGCACCCCTTAGCACCCGGGCTAAGTTTTGAATATCTGGCCCCGGGACATGCAGGTCTCAGTTTGCATAATTTATTGATGCAGGGTGCTGCAAATCACATCTAGGTATCATAAAATGCACACAGCCTTTGAAAATAGCTGCTGGTAGGCCTAGCAAAGCACTCTGATGCAAACACAAGCAGATCTGATGCCTGCTTCTGAGCCTTTTGAACACCCCCTCAGTGTCTGACATAACAGTAGCTATAGCCTGCGTCCCTTTTCTCATACAGATTTGCCAACTTACACACACTGTGCAGAGGCAAACATAAAAGGATGGATTTCTGTACTCTGCACCACAGTAAAAAATTAGTTTTTCAAACAAATCCTTGAAAAGAACGCCTGCATGTTTCACAAGTCTACTAAATCTGAGGTACTGTTCTATTAGTATCTCTAGTTGAATTTTGATGTATTTTGCTGTATGTGATGTTTACTGTGTGCTGTGTGGTTCTTTATGTGAGTTTTACTGTATTGTCTGTTGTAATTGCTGTATCTGGTGTAAAGCACTCCACGCCTTTTTGGTTAGCATACTCAATAAATAAAATTGCCTTGCCTTGCCCAAAATCACTTACTGTTCTGCTTTCACTGTCCTGCCTGTCTGACAACGGTTAAATGTTAACTAGCTAACTAGAATGATAGTGATTATTCTCTGATCATTTATAACTTTTCTTCTTCTTCACATATTATCTCTTTTTGAAAAACATGCATGCACTGTTCTCAGTCACTAGGTCTTTCTTCTCTGAGAGAAAAACGGAAGAAGACACTGCAAGGTGAGCAGTACAGGTCCTCCGTTTCCAGTAACACAGATATGTCTGATGCAGCTGCAGGTGACATGGTTTACCAACAACAACTTACACATACTGAGTTTTTTCTCCCTGTAGAAAACACAGTATTATGATTCTGAAGTGCTAAAACGCCAACTTGAAGCCGAGTTCCTTCAGAGCTACTTCTCAAGTGTCAAAAGTGCTGAATTTTCATTCATCTACCAAACTTCAATTCACTGTCATCTCACCCTTACCAGCATCTTTTTTCTAACTTGTCTGGAGTCACTACCCTAACTTTCAATAAGTAGGCTTCTGATTTATAATTTAGAGTAAAAGATATCCTAGTTTACCAGCACAGTCCCGATTTGTGAGCTGCTGCTTAGTGTTGAGACAAGGGGCCCAATTCTCAAAGCTTCCAGCACGTCACAAGGGCCTTGCACCACATAGAATGGAGCAAAGTGCCCCTTGCACCAAAAGGTATCCCATGATACTGGCACTGGGTGAAAGGCACCTACAATAATGGTGACCTCTTCCCCAGCATATTTCAGGGACTGGCACAGGATGGTAGGGTGGCCAGATAAGGGGTGGGCCAGTATAGTGACAGGATGTCGCTATACGTATGCGCACAGGGGGTGGGAGTGGGCATGTACAGTGAGGGGCAGGAGGGGATGTGAGGGCTGGTGCCATGGTGGGTTGTCAAGCCAACCCTGTGGCGTGGTGGATGGGTTGTTGGCATTGGTCCTCAGGGTACTGTGTTAGGGTCCAGGCGCTGGTGCATTTTTGTTGAGCCTGGCCTGAACCTTTTTTTTTTAAATGTTTTCACCTCCCCCCAACATGCACCCCCCCCAGAGCTGAGAATCCTTTAGTAGGGGGGTGTAGTGGGTGGCCCCACAGAGGGGATGGGAGGGTACCGCCCCCTCAGAAAACATTAAAAAATGAAGTCCCCAGCACCGTTTTGCTGCGCACTGGGGTGTCAAAACTTTTTGGCACTTCGACTTCGCAATAACGGCGATCGCCTTTAGGTTTTCACCGTTATCACATAGAACCCACCAAAAGATGTACTAGGAGTGATTCTCAAAGGCAGCTTGCATCAACCACAAGCTGTGTGCACCAAAGGGGGCTTGCACCACCCATGTACCACAAAATGGGCTGAGGCATGGAGCTAGAGCCTGCGGAAGAAGCAGGCTTCCAAAGCCCCTTAATTGGAGTCTCAAAGTGGCAATATGCTGCAGTCCCCCCATCCTAGCCCCAATCCACCTGTTATGAACAGAAATCACTGGTGGTCTAGCAGACCCCCCCAGCCCTGATCCCCTGTTATGATATATTAAATAAACCCTGATGGTCTAGTGCCCCTTCCCCCAAGCTCTGATCCCTGTTACGAATAATTAACACATCCCTAGTGGTCTAGGGGACCCCATCCCCCACCCCAGCAGGCACTGTCCCACCAATCTGCTCCCCCATCCCGAAACCAAGCCGGTGACAGATACAGCCCACAGCTCACAATCATGCTCAGCCGCTGACTGAACCTTCAATGAGTGCCTTCTGTATTCAGTATGCGCTCATTCAGTAACAGCTCAGTGGGCTGTCAATCACTGAGCATGTACAGTATACAGAGTGCGCTCATTTAGAGCTTGGTCGCCAGCTAGCCTTGGTGGTGAGGCTGTGCTAGTCACCAGCTTGGTTTCATGATGGGAGGGAGGGGTGGTGAGGCAATGCCTGCCAGGGTAGGGGGTGGGGGTCCACAAGACCACCAGGTATGTGTTCATTATTCATAATGGGGATCAGAGCTTGGGGGTCCATTAAACCACCGGGGATTATTTAATTTATCATAACAAGTGATTGGGGCTTGGGGGGGTCCACTAGACCACCAGGGCAGTTTTAATACTTTATAATGGCTGATTGTGGCTAAGGAGGGCCACTAGACCACCAGGGAAATATATAATTACTTATAAGAGCAATCGGAGATAGGGATGTGTGTCCACTGGACCACCAGGGCTGTGTGTCTGCTGGACCACCAGAGAATGCTTAGTTACATTGCCACAGGTTTGCAGCAACCTGTCCAGAAGCATCCTCTATTTTGCACATGGATAGGGTTGCCACAAACCGGGAGACTTTGCCACGGGGACCCTACCCGATAAAGAATCAGGTGCAGGGTCCCTGGAGCACCGGCAATCAGTGGAAACTGCAAATGCAGCTTGCACAGAGTTTTGAAAATTTAGCCCACACTTTTTAAATATGACTTTTACTCCAGTTTATGTTACATTTTAAAAAATATTGTCCTTTTTAAAATTTAAATGTGGAGTTTGTTCCATGTCCCTAACCTAGCTTTGAATGTGGGGGGTATGTTGAGCTGAGGGAATTGAATGGCTGGGCCCAGGACACTAGGGCCTCATTCTTAAAACCAAAGGCAGGTTCCACTGATTGCTGGTGCAACCGAGACCCTGAGCGTGATTCTCTGTCAGGTAGGGTCCAGGCAGCACAGTCCCATGGCTTGTGGCAACTGTAGCCATGTGCACACCCGGACAGGTTGCTGCAAGCTATGGGCGGCCATGCAGCAATGTCCCCAAGCATTCCATAGTGGCCTAGTGGACCCGTCTGACCTGATCCCCTTATAAAAAGAATACCTTCCCTGATGGTGTAGTGAACCCCCCACCTGATCCCCATATAATAAAGAATACCTTCCCTAGTGATCTAGTGGCCCTCTCTACCAAATCCCTGTATAATAAGAAGTACCATCCTGGTGGTCTAGTGCCCCCCCGGCTGATCCCTGTATAATAAAAATTATCTTTCCTGGTGGTCTAGCAGACAACCCACCACCTGATTTGGCAAAATAATAACATATATGCATTCCGTGGTGGACTAGTAGACCCACCTCTCCCTATCAGCCCATATGATTAAATATATATGTGTTCCCTGGTGGTCTAGGGGACACCCACCCCACACCCCTGCAAGCAGTGCCCCACCACCACGCTCCCTCCATCCCCAGCCAATGACTGGCACATCCCTCCTCTCCCCACCATGACCAGCCACCGACTGAACTGTAAGGAGTGTATACTATATACAGTATGCACTCATTGATTGACAGTTTGGATTTTTTCTCATGTGTGGTCTGCAATATACTCGCTTTTATTTGCATTAATTCTTTTGTGCCTTAATTTGTGCTGAGTGCAGTTATTTGTGCTTTACTAAAGGAATAATGCCCGACAGGGTGGGTGTTATGCTGGGATAACATCCCACCTCAGGTGGTTGGGCCCGAGGCCAATGGCCGAGGGCATCTTAACACCTGAGGCGGGATGTTATCCCGGTGCATAACACCTACCCTGGAGGGCATTATTCTATTATACAATGGCTAATCATTAAACAGAAGGAAAAAATATAAATAACTAGTTTTTTAAATAGTCTTTTTACTTGATTTTTGTGTGTGGAAGTGTACTTATGTGAAAATAAGTTCCTTTCCCCTGTTTATCCTGTAGGTGGAGCTGGGTGGCCAGTAGCTGGATTTTCTTGGGTTCTGTATCTGCTTGCTTTTTTGGCATGTGGTTTTCGTTTTGTATGCCTCCCTTCCCCCATGTTGTAGCTGAGACTTTTCTGGCAGTATTGTATTACGTTTAAAACTTGTGTGGTGAGGTTTTAATAATGGGATAATATTTTTATATAGCAACAGCAACCATTGTTTGGATTTACCGCCCCATTCCCGCTGATGTCGTCTGCCCGATGCTGCTGCTGTGATCTGCCGTAGAGCTACAGGAAAGGAGGTGAAGAGATGGTATACAGTGAATTATTTATGCTGGTTTGATTTTAGGTGCTCAAGTTTCAAAATAAAATGCAGAGGTGGTTACAACAGCGAGAGGCGTTACGAGAAATAAAGCCTGTGGTAATTGTTTAAGGTCCAGCTTTCTCACTTGGTTGAAAAATCTGTCAGTCTGCTGCCATAGGCGTGTTTAAAAAATAAATAAATAACTGGGGATTTTGAAAAAGGTTTCTTGGATTTCGCGCTGGGTTTTAGGTGCATTCCGTATTACATAGGGATTTACTGTCGTGAGCCATGGAACGCAGCTTTCTTCTACTTGGCAGCAAGAAACGGCGAATACGATCGGAGGTGTAGCTGTGGAGTGATTTTTATTTTAAGACTTAATGCAGTCATAACTTTGCTGGAACTGGAGCTGGGATGTTATGCTGGGATAACATCCCGGGTGCAGTTCCAAACGGACCAATCACAGTGTAGAATTCTTTCTTGCCATTGTATAATGTAGTATATTGGGCTGGCCATCCTTGCTGCACCACCTCAGTTTCTTGAGATGCACTGTTTATTTTTTGTTTTGACTGTGTGCAACTTGCATGGTCAGGCTGTTCTGTCCAGACCAGTCGGTACTTTTTTATCGTTTTAGTCCATTCATTTCAGCTAGTCCGTATTACATCTAGGTGAGGATATTTGTGAAATCCAAACTGTTTACTCTTTTGGTTCAGTCTGAAGCCAGGTTTGTATTTCACCCATACCTATTACCCTACATGAATTTAGAACCAGCCAGTATGGACTGGCTACAACGGCAAAAACTGAACCAAGTGGTCTGGCCAGTTCTGTTTTTTACCATTGCTGATCTGGTGTTCTGGATCTCACCTATATCCCGGAATTTGTCTGGAAAATGGAATGATTCAGTTCTGGACCTTTTAGTAGCATCCAGGACCAGCTGGAATACGCCTGAAATGCTGTAATGACTGAACTCCCTACCCACTAGAATAGAACAGTACGCTAGCCTGCTGGAATGCCCCCTGAAAGGGAAGTATTCCATCACAATGAGAGCCATTCCATTTTTCTTTTGTGTTTGCATTTCCACTGGGTAGGATGAAAATTCTGGCAGGCCAGGGGGTGATTCTGACATGTTGGAACATTCCAGTCGGTCATGGGGCCATTCTGTTAGGTGTGGTTGTGCATTCCAGGCAGTTAAGTGGACATGTTGGCTGGCTATCCATTTAGGGGGTTAGGAGGTATTGAGGTTGGTGAGGGGTACTACCAAAAGGAAAATTGGAATTGTTCCAGTTCGGGGCAGAAATAATACATGGGTTGGTGTGTGTAACAGCACATTATACACATCTGAGCCATGTGATGGCATAAAGGGGTTTATAAAAACCCACAGCACATTTCTTGCTAGAAGAAAAGAAAAATGGTCAGCACTCCACAATTCCAAAATACAAATTTTTAATCCAAAACGTGGTCTAAAACGTAATAATAGCAGCAGCAAGCATGGGCTACATCCAGTTACAAAGGATCTATAGCAGTTCCAATAATGCAAGTATAACATTTACCATTCCGCTGACCTAAAAAATGCCCAGCGCTAGCCACCACACGATCATTACCGATTCAACATCTCAATACTGATGTCATTATCAGAACATGTGGCACAGATTGTTGACTGCACTTAAATGTTCGATTATTTAAAGTGACAGTGAAATTTAAAATAAATAACAATGCAGTATTCAAGTGCATACCTATAAAAACTACTCTAACACTAATATAACACATCTAATCCTGTGGCCCAATTCATTCTACACTAATAATACACTCATAAATATACATAACAGATACACCAGACTTATTTGCAAAACATATAAAGACGATTGCCTCTAATTCAGTATACAATTCTATATTGCAGATAATTGTGCAAAATGAAGCACATTTTCAAAATATTGCACATGTTAAATATAATGCATTTAGATATTGCACATTTTAGGGAAAGACACATAAACACATAAACGTCAGATTTTTCATATATGTTAAGCAATTGTACAGAGTAATTTAAGCCACGCGGTTTCATAGTGTCTAATGTCACAATCCAAAAGGCTTCTCTCTTTAGGAGTATTTTTCTCAAACTCCCACCTTGGGCAACCAGTGCAACTTTTTCAATACCAAAGAACTGCAGTGCACCAATGGAAGAATGTTGAGCTTGCAGGAAGGAAACCCATCAATGTTGTGACTGCGGAACGGTGACCCATGACAACCACTAGGGAATCATGGCGCCAATACTTTTGCCTGACCGACGGTTCCCCCCTGTCACCAAGTGATGCCCCCCCCTCCCCGGAGTTAGAATCCTAAATAAAATAAATAAATAAATATATGTTTTTATTTATATAGTACAATTCAGATATCAAAGTGCTGTACATACATATATGTCATAAAACAGTTCAATAAAATCACACAAATATTTAAACTTCAGTTAAAATTCTCACAATCCATAAAACATCAGATATTGAAAGCCTGTTTAAATAGATGTGTTTTTAAACTGGTCTTGAAGCTCTCCATGGTCCTGTACTCTCTAATCTGACAAGGTAGAGAGTTCCACAGGGATGGCACCACAAACATAAAAGCCAGGGTGCCAGATGTTTTCAACCGCACCCTGGGAAACTCTAACAACTTTCGTCAGTTGAGCAAAGAGGCCAGCCAGGGCTGTAGGGAACCAAGAGCTCTTACAGGTGACTCATTCCCAGTCCATGCAGGGCTTTATAGATCAGAAGATCGGTCTTGAGGGTTTTCCACCACTGTATAGGCAGCCAGTGTAGATTGAGCAGCACGGGAGTGATATGACTGGAACACGAAGTCCCAGTCTATAATCATGCTGCAGCATTCTGCACCAGCTGCAAGAAGAGGGGGTGGGGGGCAAAGCCCTCCACAAGGAGGGATGTGGTGCCAGGGTGAAGCCTCCCTGCAAAAAACCTTAGAAACCAAACTGGTCGCATTGTGGGTTTGGCACCCTTGTCATGGGTCACTGTTCCGCAGTCACAATTATGACATGGAACCTTGCTGGAAATGCCTTGCTATAGCATAGTTGTTATTATTGTTCCTTATCACTGTTTTGTGCTCTGCAATTCTAAGTTTTAATGCACATTTTGTTTGTCCTATGTAATAAATACCACAAGGGCATGTAAGGGCATAAATAACACCTTCTGTGGTGCAGTTGATAAATTCATTAAAGGTAAACCTTTTTCCTGTCCTTGGATGTACAAATGTATTCATAACAAGGTTACATTTGCAATAAAATGCTAACCAGTAATTATGCCTATGTTCATGTTATTGTTTGACATGTATATAATAATGCCTTTTGTATGTGGGTTAGGGGACCAACTTGTAATCTATAGGATTTTGCCTATCTATAAATGTCATTGGGAGCCCCTTAAAATGCTGGTTATAAGCAAAATATTCATACATTTATAATGGCATGAAAAAGTAAACATTTTGCATGGTTTATCACCCTTTGTAGACAAGGGAGTTAATTATTGTCCAGGAAAATTCTGAATGACCCTACTTTGTCTCCCAGTCAAACCATTCATGCATCCATCATGACAAAAAAACACCAGTCTAGTGCACTTGTTCAATTACCTATCCCTCTTACCTAGTATACACATATGTCATCATATGCCAGGCTAGTTTGCATCATTGCATGGCCATGTGGTGTTAGCCACAAAAATAATTTTGGGTCCTTTTTTGGCTGTAAGCTTTTCATTACAGAAATTTCCCTACAAAAATACAATTCTTAAATAACCTGTAGAGCCTCTCTCACTACATGTTTCAGATGGCAGATGAGGTCAAGTTCAGCCATTAATCCAAAGGGTCCACTTTAAAACAAGGACTCATGTTCTGGTCATTTTAATTTCTGTTGTCTCGAACAGGGTCTATACCTGTCTGCCACCCACTCATCAACCAACTCAGATGATGCTTGCATTTACTAGACTACCCAACTTCCTCAGAGACTATCTGCTGCACGTTTTTGCACATCTTTGTGGCTGAGATATGGCTGTAAGAGATCACCTTTTGGTGGGACAAGGGAAGCATCTTTTAGCAGTGATTTTGGTTGTGTGTTATCTTGTTGGATTTTACAGCTATTTGTATTTACCTAATAAAACATATAAGACTGCACAACAAACTATTGTTTCCCACATCTTTCTCTGTGATCTCACAGAAACCACACCTTGTTGTGTTTTTTCTATGTTTTTGTCCTCAGGTGGTGCACCAAACCATGTGAGCTCAGTGTGTTGTTTTCCTTGTAGTAAATGTCTATAAGATGCCACCAGATCATCGCGCCAGGCCTCAGTTGTTTAGTAGATCATGAGACCATTCATGGCAAAAATGTCCATGAAGGTGAAGAGACGAAATTTATAGCAAGTGCTATTTTCACTGAATCTCTCTTCTGGGATTAATTAAATACTGTTAGATTTAAGCACAAAAAGAACATAAACATTTGTTATGTGTGGCACATAGCTCAGTGCTTGTGCTACGTACTGTAGCTGAATAATGTAGGTTGTGCTTGGATACAGAGGTCAGACCAGTAAGTAGGACAATGCTTACAAGGTATTAGTTGTATGAAATGATTAGTGCTTAGATACTTCAGCACAGACATGAGCAAGTCAGTGATTATATTACATGTGAACTGGATAGTATATGCAAGGTGCTTAGATGCTTGAACTGATGAGTAACTTGTTATGACTTGATGTTTTGGCCTTTCTCTATTTCCCACCGTAGGAAGGATGCTTAGTCAAGTAGGATGAGATGCCCCATCCCCGGTGGGATAAGAGTGCCGGAGAAGGAGGAGGTGGAAGGGGAAGATGGAGGGCGAGTGCGACTCGCTCTAAACAGAGTGGCGGTAGCCTGATAGTTTAAGTAGAATGTGGGGGAGGAGCTCTTCCCCCACATAACTACGGGCATGCGCCTTTCAGTTATGTGTGGTTCATAGCTCAGTGCTTGTGCTATGTACGGTAGCTGAATAATGTAGGTTGTGCTTGGATACAGAGGCCAGACCAATAAGTAAGACAATGCTTACAAGGTATTAGTTATATGAAATGATTAGTGCTTAGATACTTCAGCACAGACATGAGCAAGTCAGTGATTATAGTACATGTGAACTGGATAGTATATGCAAGGTGCTTAGATGCTTAAATTGATGAGTAACTTGTTATGATTTGATGTTTTTTGCCTTTCTCTGTATCCCACCATAGGAAGGATGCTTAGTAGAGTAGGATGAGACCCCTCAAAAGAAGTAATGATTATTAGTACGATTATCTCCTCCAACTCCAGAAAGTGTGGCCAGTAGCACGCAGGAGAGGAAAAAAATCCTTAGGGGGAACCTCTGAAAACCCATGGCTACTGACCTGCCCGTTCTTCTGGGCATACTATAGGACAGTAATCCTAAATTAAACATAAAAGGTTGTCAGCTAATCTAAAGTACAATAAATTGTAAATCCTGAATTCAATAAAAACAGGGAAGCTGGAATCAGAGCCCTGATGATGAGAGTCCGCAAGAGATGGCAGCAGATCCTTCTAGAGAATTCTGAGTCCAATAGATATCTATGTCCAAGGCAATAATCTGATATGAGCATGTTCAAATCCACAGGTGAGCATAAACAATTTGGAAGGGTTGAGTTGTACCAGTCAAAGCAATCCAGCAGGTGAGGAATTCTTTCCAAGGAGGACTTGAGCTTGAACGAATGACTCTATGATCCAGAATAGGAGGATTTGTGGTCCTGGATTTGATGGCAAGCTATGCTCGGTTAAGCTCCTTGAAGCAAGGAAGCTAGATGTAGGCTATAAAACTGGGGGCAGAGCGGTTGGAACCTCCGGTCCTGAGCAGGGCAAAGCAAATGGGAGTAGATTTTTGCAATAGATCTCAAGATACAAGTAGATAGGGAGCTCGAAAGACCTCCAGGCCAGGATGGGTGAAACAGGTCTTGTAAGCAGGTGAGATACTCTTGATGAACCTCCAGGCCCTAAGGGCAAAGCAGATTCACCTTAGTAATAGAAGTTCAATAGACCTCCGGGCCCCATAGGAGTGCAGATCATTTGAAGTGCGATGCAGTGACACCTCCAGCCCCATGGAGCAAGGCAGGTTGTAGAGCAGTGGTAGAGAGTGCAGCAGTCATCTCAGGCTGAAGCCAGGGGATGATAGTAGGTATAAGCAGTTAGTACATAAGCAAGACTAGACCTATACGTAGGTCAGTAGTAGTAGTGCTTTGTTAAAAATGCATGGAAATGCAGACATAGTAGCAAAGAAGTAGTGAATAGGTTGTGTATGGTATGCTGTGAAGACCATTGAGGGCATGTAAGTAGGTAATTAGAAGATCCTCCTGTTAGCTGAGCAATATACCTGTATAGGGTGATATGTATGTAGATTTAGGTGGGAGCCAGGATGAGGCAGCAAGCTGGAAAGGTGAACTCATGGGATCGATCTGAAAAGTCCAAATGAATGTTGTGCTCCTGATGGCAAAGTATGGCAGAAGAATATGGTTGAGAGTCCTGGCAGGAATGGGAATAATAGTAAATCCATACGAACTAAAGTAGCATGGCAAGAAGTATCCAAGGGAATTGATTGCAAGTATCCTGAGATGTAATACAGATGTAAGTCCACGGGAACGAAGTAGAATATCCTTGATGAGTAAAAGAAGGTATGAGTAGGCATAGTGAGGATTACAGCATCCCAACTCAAGTAGTGTGACTGAAGGTGAATTACTGGCATGCGTCCAATCCTGATGAATTGAATCCAGTGCTCGGGGAAGCACAAAGCTGGAGAAATGAACATCCATTGTTGGAGCGGAGAACCACAGGAATGTCCAGGCAGAGGAAGGCTGGAGAATATTGGATAGCAGGATGGAATGGCAGCAGAAAAACTTGGATGGCCAGCCTAATGAGATCCAGAGCAGGTACTGCACACTGGGCAGAGAGCATGGATGGGGTGCAGATCAGGCATCCAAGGATGGGGAAAGCTAAGCTCCCCTGTGGGGTGGATGAGCAGCCAGACCACACATAGGTCAGCTGGAGGAAGGAGTAAAGAGTGGCATCTAAGCCCCGCGAAGGCTAGCAGACCACAAGACCCTCACTGGGGCAGCAAGAGCAATAAGCATGCCAGATAAGGCCCTCCCATGTCCAGTGAAACAGCCAGGCCCCATGAAAATAAGCAGAAGGAGAGAATGGCAAGCTAGACCTCAAGTGGGCTAGTTGACCAGTATGCCACTATGGAGGGCAACCAGGCATAGTAGATATCCCAGAGGCAGAAGATGAGGGGACAATGGCAGGCAAAGTAAGGATTGTAGAAGCAGCTGTGGAATGGCATGTAGGCCACTGGCAGGATAGCAGTATTGGGGCTGACACATAGGTAGACAAATGGTAGCAGAAGGCATAATCAGATGGCAGTGCTATGGCCATGTCCAGCCAGGCAGGAAACAAGAAGCAAGTTGCTAGTAGTATGGCTCGTAGGTCAGAACTGGGAAGAGCAGGCATTGCCACAAGGGCAGGATAGGGTCCAGTGCAGTCAATGAGAGGATAGTATCAAATATGTCTCTGTATGAATGTTTCGGAGGTTGCCAGCTAAAGTTACATATTTTGCCCTGATGCTGCTGCAGGAATTGCTTAGGATGTTATATAAATACATTGCAGAGTTAAGTGTAAGTGTCATAATAGTCAGATTACCTGCACATCCTTCCTTATAGATACATGTGAAGAAGGGCTGATCAGTTAGCCGGCTCCGACACAAATCCCATACGAAGAGATCTGCAGAAGGCACATAAAAGGCAATGGCAACAGACAGCCAGGCCACAAGTGAGCAGAAGGCATGATGAGACGATCCACAAATGGAGTAGCGTAGCTAGGCTGAGAAGCAGAAGAACAGTGTAGTCAATGAGGAACTGCTGTACTGTACATAGGGTAGAAACCAGATCCCCATAAATTGCTGGTGAAGTTGCAAAGTAGTACTGTGCCACTTGCTAGAAGATCCCGGCAGGTGGTATGAGACAAAAATTCCAGGAAGGAGATGGGTCACAGGAAATGGCAACTGAGCCAAAAGGCAGCAGATAGGGTCCAGCAGCAGACGGGTCAAATGCCGAGAGGGGACCTTGCAGTATTTTAGTATTCATGGTGGTCATTTTAACTTAGCCTGTTCATATTTTCTCTCCCTTCCAAATGGCATCAGTATCTCATGAGATCTGGAGGTCCTGGCAGTTATAGTGCTTTCCACATATGCCCATTCCCAGAGATTAGGTTTATGCTCCTGGGTGATATGTGTGGTATGACTGGCTCAGCATGGCTCTGTGAAGCCAAAAAACAGAGCTTTCTCAAGCTCAGGGATCCTGTGCAGCAGTGAGGAAGTATGGGAACCCAGTTCGGCAATGGTGGTCAGTCAGGAGGAAGCTCTGAGCCGAAAACGTACAGCAAAGGCAGGCCCAGAATGCTGGAGCCAAAGCAGGAGCAACACAATTTTACAAACACGGAACTATGGCTGAGCATGGAGCAGCAACTGCTCAAGGAAAGGGAGAACCAGATAAATGAAGACAGCAGAAATGCCAGCCAGTAAGAATAGTGAGAAGCAGTGATCACGAACAGGCTCAGGAGAGAGAAAGAGAGGGGAGATCCCCCACCCAAAAAAAAAGAAAGAGTGAGATAAACTAAACAACAGGGAGTGGGGGCTGAAACAATGAATAACATGAGGCAGGCGGGCACGGCCAGACAGACAAAATAAATAGAGCAGCCAAGCACCAACGCTGCAACGCAGTGAGTGCGACTCGCTCTAAGCAGAGCGGCGGTAGCCTGATAGTTTAAGTAGGATGTGGGGGAGGAGCTCTTCCCCCACATAACTACAGGCATGTGTCTTTCAAAAAAGTAGGTGTGTAACCCTCATACACCCCATAATTTAGAGAAAAGTGTTGTACTACACTCCATCAGGTTTTATGAGACCAGGGACCCCATATTCAAACGTTTGCCTGGATGCAAATCCTGGTTTGCGTATGCAAACCAGGCTTTGTATGGATTTTCTATATTCAAAATCCCAGTATGCGTATGCAAAAAGGGTTTGCACTCGGGCAAACTGTGGAGGGGGGGCGCAATACAATTGGAGAGGTGGGGACCTGAATATTGGTGAAGTCTGAAATTCAGAGTGTTTGCACTGTGCAGGGTCATTTTGTGCGGCCCCTTTACATGGTGCAAATACCACCAATGGAGACCACAACTTACTCCTGCTAACCCTAGCAGTTGTCAGAGGAAGTGCAGTGGCCCCTCTGGCTGTCCTGAGCCATTAAAAACAGTGTCTCTGGTGTCCAGTGATCCCCCAAACTGCAGCCAAGCCCGATGTATACACACACACACACATACATTTGCCCTGGTGTCTAGTGGTCTCTCCCCCCCACCAGCACCCATGCCCAAAGTCCACTCACAATTTATCTGGCATCTAGTGATTCTTCCCCAGCTCGCCAATATAACAGAACATTTACCCTGGTGTCTAGTGGTAACCACCACCCGATGCACTGCCTGATTAATAAAAGAAGATTCTCTCTGGTGTCTAGCAGTTCCTTCCCTCATCCAATCCCCATCCCTGTACTGGTGAAAGCCCACCCAGTTTAATAATCCATCCCCCAGCAATCACCAGCCTGCCAATAACATGTAGGATGCCTGTGGCAAGTATAGTCCCCCCAACAACACAGCTCCAGCTCTGTTCCTGAAAAGTGATGTTCTGAACCCCTCCAACCTATGTATCATTGCTGCCTAGTGGCCCCCTTCCCTACCGCAGCACTGAGAACGCAGCCCCCAGTCACCCTTACCTGGATCTTGGTGCTGCAGTGAAGCGGCAGTGAGCGACACAGCCCTGCCTCCACACATCACCTTGGCTGCCCACCATCTGACAGAAGCAGAGAGCATGTTGTTTATTTGACATATAAATAAGCAGCATGTCCTGCTTCTGTCAGATGGCGAGCAAGTGGTGTGCTGAGGGCTGTGTCTCACTGTCACCATTGTGGCACCGAGATCTGCAAGGGGTGACCAGGAGGGTTTTTCGTGCCCCAGGAAGGAAGCAAATACTAGATTACCAACAAGACACTGGCTGGGGGTTTGGAATATCACTATTCGAGAATGAAGCTAGATCTGTGTTGTTGGGGGAACTAATGCCACAGGTATCCTGCATGTTAGTGGTGGGCCGGTAATCACCACGGGGGGGTCAAACTGGGGTGGACTTTCACCAGTATGAAGATAGGGATCAGATGGGGGAGGAACCACTGGACACCAGGGAGCATATTTTGTATTAATTGGGCAGGGCATCAGGTGGGGGGGCACTAGGTACCGGGGTAAATGTTCTGTTTCATTGGGCACGGGTGCGGGTGGGGGAAAGAACAGCTAAATGTCAGGGACATTGTGTGAGAACATCGGGCATGGGTGCTGATGGGGGTGGAGACCACTGGACACCAGAAAAATTCTGTGTGGCTATCCGGCATGGGTGTGGGTTGGGGGGAGGGACCTCTGAACAGCAGAGAAATTGTTTGCAAGTACTGAGTGAGGGATCAGGTGTGGGAAGGGGACCACTAGCCCCAGGGATAGTTCCATGTCTGGGATTGAGCAATTGGAGGGGTAGTTATGTGCTAAATCACCTGGTTACCCATGTAGATTAGTCCATAATGGGCATGCAAATGGCCACTAGCACCTTGCATGTCCACTGAGCTCATTTGCATGGGTCCCTTTGAATACTGGAAATTGCACTTCGGTGTACTCCATAGTGGCAGCGTACTTCAAAAGTCATGTCAGGGCAGCACTAAGTGGCTTAGTGCTGGGCCAGCATGGCCTTATATTCAGTCAAATAATACCAGTGTGCTATTCCACTAAATATAGCATCTTCAGGCACCCAAACCATTGCAAAGTGAAGCGCAAATTTTGGTGCTCTGCTTTGCACAATTTTGAATATTGGGCCCTAGAAATCTGGTCACTTTTAAATCTCTTTTAATCAGACACCCTTGCTGATCAATTTAAATGCACTTATTATGATACATGAACTACCTTTTTTGCACTAATTTGTATAACTTATGCATTCCTAAAGCCTCTGTTTGCTACCGTGACGCTGAATGCTGTACTTTATTAGCTTATTATGTCAATATGTTATTGAATGTTGAACATACAGTGTGTTTTTTTAAATCTGTTTCATTGGAAGCCCTTGTCATCCTTGAAAATGAGATCTGCTCTATGTATTGTAGTGGATTTACCTTGTTTAACAAAACAAAACAAAATTTAACTAAAACACTCAAGAAACATGTACAGTGCTTTATTCCAGACAGTTTAAAATTTGTGTAGAGTTTTTACTCTTATGCCCCAATCAGAATCTTCAGACTCTCCCACCTTCACTCTGTTAAAGAGACCCAACAGCCAGCATCTTTGACTGATTTTGGTAAACTGATAAGATTTGCCTCCATATAAAATTCAGAGGTGCACTAAGGCTTACAATGCATGGGCAGCTCCCAAGGCTCACCACAGGGCATCTACCATATCGAGTTGCTTCCCGTAATCTCTGGTCATGTAGGACCAATTAGGGAAAAGCCACACTTCAACTTCATATTGCAGATCTTGCTGTTGATGGGCATGGTTTAACACAAAGCCATGGGTTTCAATGCCTGATGTGATCAGGTGCACTATGCATGGAAAATTCATAGCAGTAGTGTTCAGTCTCTGAGGATTAATACAATACATTGTTCTAAGCTTTAAAGTGTCCCATTTTTTTTTGCAGCAAAAGGGCAGTTGGGACCCAGGTTTGAAGAAACTGTAGGATGTGGTGTGAGGACATGAGATACGGACTGGTGGGGGATGGGGTAGCACACGGAAGAACCAAGACCTGTATGCACTGGATAGGCTGCACCTTAGTAGGAAGGCTCAGGGGTCCTAAAGAAAAATCTGGGTGAGTTAATTATAAGAAAGTACAATTTAAACTAGGTGGAGGGGGCAAGGGGGGTAGCAGACACTGCCACCTGGCAAGGGAGATCACCAGGCTCCCCCATAGACAGACAAGAAGAGGGGAAGCAAAATGCAAAAAGGGAAAGGGTTAGGGGAGGAGGGTATAAGCAAGCAGGGGAAGAACTTGCAGTGGAGGGTGGTCTCACTTAAGGCAAGAAGCCTTGGCAATAAGACAGTAGAACTGCAGGCTTTGATGGTGGAAGGGGAGGTGGAAAAAGCCGCCATAACTGAAACATGGGCCACCCAGTACCAGCACTGGGATCTAGTGATCCCCAGGTACAAACTGTATCATAGGGAAAGGAACAAAGGGGATGGGGAAGGGGTAGCTATACATGTTAAGGAGGGCATATTGTGCAACAGGGAGGAAGGTGAGGAGGGCAAGGCTGAAGCCTTATTGATTCACCTACAGCACTCAAAGGGTAGGAAGATGAGACTGGGGGTGGTGTATTGGCCACCCTCCCAAAGTGTGGAAATGGGCAGGGAACTGGGAGAACAAATTAAGAGGCTTAGCAGTAAGGGCAACACTGTATTGGTGGGGGACTTCAATCTGCTGGGGGTGGATTGGAACACCCCAGCCACCTCAAGTACCAGAGAACAGGTCCTCCTGGAGGCCTTCCAGGACAGCTTCCTCACACAGAAAGTGACGGAGCCAACCAGGGAGGGGAACATTCTAGAGCTGGTATTCACAGACAGGGAGCTAGTCCAAGACATTGAGGTGGAGGACCCTCTAGTGGGAAGTGACCACTGCACAGTGTGGCTCTCCCTGAACCTGTGGAAGGATGTAGTCAACACAAAGACAAAAGTGGTGGATTTTAAGAGGGCAGACCTTTGCAAGATGGGAGGAATACGTGAAGAAATCCAGGGAGGTGAGCAGAGTAGTGAGGTCAGGCAAGGCTTCAAAAGAACGAAGGCTGGCACAGGGGATCAGGGAAGAGGAAAAGAATTTCTTTAGGTATATAGGAGAAAGGAAGAATTGCAAGCACCAGATTGTAAGGATTAGGATGGAGGGAGGGTGAGTAGAGCATTCACTATGCAGCTTTCAAAAACTCTGCTCATGCTGCGTTTAGGGTTGAAGTCTCTCAGCTGGCCTATGCAGGACAATAACAGTACACAGACAGCAAACAATGCAGGTAGCACATGGCGATTAACTCATCTTAACAGTCTTGCACACAAAGCAAGCACTGGGAAAGGATTCACCTGAACACGACTGACACAATAGAGCTCTTTTTAGTCAGCCTACCTGGGGTTCAAGATTTAGGCCTACATACACATATATATAATCTGTTGGTCCACACTCCCTTCACTAATATAATCTGTTAGACAGTAAATGTGAAAGGTTTTATGTGCCATTTCACTCTCTGGTGAGACCTTTCCCGCATGGGAATATCAAAACCCTAATGTGAGTGGTCTTTCAACTCATGCTACTGGGGCCTGGCAGGTGGGAGCATTTTTAATGGAAAAATATGAATGACCTGTGTGTGGAACCCATCAGCCCCTGCAACCAACTCTGCAAGAACATAGACAGGGTAGGGAGGTGGAAGCCACCTAGAAACAACGTCAGCTGCTTTAATCTGGTGGGGGCTGAATAAGAATTCACATAATTTACCAAACATTTTATTCA